>OY804580.1:63958407-65158407 GCA_963680875.1 Bathymodiolus brooksi | reverse complement strand
TCTGATGAGCTGTTCTCGTTAACGAGACAGTACCTAGCCATTCTGATGAGCTGTACTCATTAACGAGACAGTACCTAGCCATTCTGATGAGCTGTTCTCGTTAACGAGACAGTACCTAGCCATTCTGATGAGCTGTTCTTGTTAACGAGACAGTACCTAGCCATTCTGATGAGCTGTTCTCGTTAACGAGACAGTACCTAGCCATTCTGATGAGCTGTTCTCGTTAACGAGACAGTACCTAGCCATTCTGATGAGCTGTTCTTGTTAAGGAGACAGTATCTAGCCATTCTGATGAGCTGTTCTCGTTAACGAGACAGTACCTAGCCATTCTGATGAGCTGTTCTTGTAAAGGAGATAGTACCTAGCCATTCTGATGAGCTGTTCTTGTTAACGAGACAGTACCTAGCCATTCTGATGAGCTGTTCTTGTTAAGGAGACAGTACCTAGCTATTCTGATGAGCTGTTCTTGTTAACGAGACAGTACCTAGCCATTCTGATGAGCTATTCTTGTTAACGAGACAGTACCTAGCCATTCTGATGAGCTGTTCTTGTTAAGGAGATAGTACCTAGCCATTCTGATGAGCTGTTCTCATTAACGAGACAGTACCTAGCCATTCTGATGAGCTGTTCTTGTTAAGGAGATAGTACCTAGCCATTCTGATGAGCTGTTCTTGTTAACGAGACAGTACCTAGCCATTCTGATGAGCTGTTCTTGTTAAGGAGACAGTACCTAGCTACTCTGGTGAGCTGTTCTCGTTAACGAGACAGTACCTAGCCATTCTGATGAGCTGTTTTCGTTAACGAGACAGTACCTAGCCATTCTGATGAGCTGTTCTCATTAACGAGACAGTACCTAGCCACTCTGATGAGCTGTTCTCGTTAACGAGACAGTACCTAGCCATTCTGATGAGCTGTTCTTGTTAACGAGACAGTACCTAGCCATTCTGATGAGCTGTACTTGTTAACGAGACAGTACCTAGCCATTCTGATGAGCTGTTCTTGTTAACGAGACAGTACCTAGCCATTCTGATGAGCTGTTCTTGTTAACGAGATAGTACCTAACCATTCTGATGAGCTGTTCTCATTAACGAGACAGTACCTAGCCATTCTGATGAGCTGTTCTCGTTAACGAGACAGTACCTAGCCATTCTGATGAGCTGTTCTTGTTAACGAGATAGTACCTAGCCATTCTGATGAGCTGTTCTTGTTAACGAGACAGTACCTAGCCATTCTGATGAGCTGTTCTTGTTAACGAGACAGTACCTAGCCATTCTGATGAGCTGTTCTTGTTAACGAGACAGTACCTAGCCATTCTGATGAGCTGTTCTTGTTAACGAGACAGTACCTAGCCATTCTGATGAGCTGTTCTTGTTAACGAGACAGTACCTAGCCATTCTGATGAGCTGTTCTTGTTAACGAGACAGTACCTAGCCATTCTGATGAGCTGTTCTTGTTAACGAGGCAGTACCTAGCCATTCTGATGAACTGTTCTTGTTAACGAGACAGTACCTAGCCATTCTGATGAGCTGTTCTTGTTAACGAGACAGTACCTAGCCATTCTGATGAGCTGTTCATGTTAACGAGACAGTACCTAGCCATTCTGATGAGCTGTTCTTGTTAACGAGACAGTACCTAGCCATTCTGATGAGCTGTTCTTGTTAACGAGACAGTACCTAGCCATTCTGATGAGCTGTTCTTGTTAACGAGACAGTACCTAGCCATTCTGATGAGCTGTTCTCGTTAACGAGACAGTACCTAGCCATTCTGATGAGCTGTTCTCGTCAACGAGACAGTACCTAGCCATTCTGATGAGCTGTTCTCATTAACGAGACAGTACCTAGCCATTCTGATGAGCTGTACTCTCTTTAAGTTCTAATATTTGTGTATTATATATCATTCACAGAGGATTATTAGAAAGATTATCACATACAGGTCAAGTAGTTTATATCAAGTGTATTCAATTTTAGGTGTTATTTTTTTTCTTATCTAGTGATCTACATTTTTATTATTGTTTTAGCAGTCAATGTTGGGTCATGTCAGGTAAAATTACAGGGAATTTGAAAATCTCTGTTACAAATATAGAGTTGGTAAATGTACACCCTGACTTAAGATTACACTACTAAAGAATGTTTTTAAATTCAAACATTAAGAATTTGTCAACTTAGACATACCCATATTTAAGATTCTTATTTCAAACTTTGGATTAAATTTTCTGGAATGTGGGAAGAAGGGTCTAAAATTTATGACTTATTTAATCATGAAAATTGCCAGTATTAATATATATGTTATAATGCTATTTAGACACATGCAAAATTTGGATTAGGGTTAGGGTTATGGTGTTTAATGCCACTTTCAACAATATTTCAGTTATATCATGGTCAGTTTTGTTAGTGGATGAAACCGAAGTACCCGAAGAAAATCACTGTCCTGCCACAAATCAGTGACAAACTTTATCACATAAAGTTGTATAGGGTACACCTCACCTAAGCGGGAGTCAGACTCACAACTTTAGTGGTGATAGGCACTGATTGCATAGGTAGTTATAAATCCAACTACCATACGATCATGCCCACGTGCAAAATAAAAAAGTGTCCTATTAAACGTTACAAAAACCCCAAAAAAACCTAATGCAAAATAAATAATTCATCACACAGCATGTCGATGAATATAAATTTACTTTACCAAGTATTACAGCCAAATTATTCTTGATTGAAATTAACCAAAATAGATTTGTAATTAAAAATGTCAATTTCTTGATTACCTTAAATAGAGAAAACCAGATATATGTCAGGAAATTTTGTATTTGTCTAACTCTTTATTGGTTACCATAGAAACCAACCTTGTATTGATGCATTAAAAATAGCTGAATTGTTTCTATGTCAAAGAAATGAAATAGGAAAAGGTTGTTTTTGCAGATTACATTTCCTTAAAAGGAGCTATATAATTTGGTAATAATATTGCCGTTTATTTTTTGACTTGTCACATTTGATGACGTTTGGAGTTAATAAATTGTGTTATAAAATTGAGTGATTTATATGGATTCTTAAAAGAAGTACAGCGACAACATTACAAATATCTATGTTTCTAATATTACATTAAGTGTTTCAGCTTTTAACGAAAAATATAATTTGAATGAAAGATATGTTGTACTGTTACGTGTAGAACTTGATGAATGTGCAGCAACTGAAATGTTGTGATTGTCAACTTAGAGATATAAATTATAGAATTATTAGTACTTTCTATATACTGTGAAATTTGAACTAAGCTATCAAACAAAATATTCACTTTATTGGGGCTTAATCTTTGAGGACCAATTTACAAATTGTTGGACGTGGAATGAAGAAGCATGTAAGATTTGCAGAACCAGTAAGTAGTTTATTGCCAAATTCTTGGAATTTTTTAATTCTGAATTTGAATCTTCGAAAATTCAGTGTTTGAATGTTCTTTTGATGTCCCAGCAGATACACTATTATGGGGCCTGATTTTAATTAACAGTACTTTCTAAACAGCAGACTACATTATTAAAAACAGCAGACTACATTATTAAAAAAAGTTTAAGTAGCGATGGTCAACAATTCCACCAATATCAATAAAACAAACAACAATTCCACCTATATCAATAAAACAAACAACAATTTCACCTATATCAATAAAACAAACAACAATTCCACCTATATCAATAAAACAAACAACAATTCCACCTATATCAATAAAACAAACAACAATTCCACCTATATCAATAAAACAAACAACAATTCCACCAATATCAATAAAACAAACAACAATTCCACCTATATCAATAAAACAAACAACAATTCCACCTATATCAATAAAACAAACAACAATTCCACCTATATCAATAAAACAAACAACAATTCCACCTATATCAATAAAACAAACAACAATTCCACCTATATCAATAAAACAAACAACAATTCCACCTATATCAATAAAACAAACAACAATTCCACCTATATCAATAAAACAAACAACAATTCCACCTATATCAATAAAACAAACAACAATTCCACCTATATCAATAAAACAAACAACAATTCCACCTATATCAATAAAACAAACAACAATTCCACCTATATCAATAAAACAAACAACAATTCCACCTATATCAATAAAACAAACAACAATTCCACCTATATCAATAAAACAAACAACAATTCCACCTATATCAATAAAACAAACAACAATTCCACCTATATCAATAAAACAAACAACAATTCCACCAATATCAATAAAACAAACAACAATTCCACCTATATCAATAAAACAAACAACAATTCCACCTATATCAATAAAACAAACAACAATTCCACCTATATCAATAAAACAAACAACAATTCCACCAATATCAATAGAACAAACAACAATTCCACCTATATCAATAAAACAAACAACAATTCCACCTATATCAATAAAACAAACAACAATTCCACCTATATCAATAAAACAAACAACAATTCCACCTATATCAATAAAACAAACAACAATTCCACCTATATCAATAAAACAAACAACAATTCCACCAATATCAATAAAACAAACAACAATTCCACCTATATCAATAAAACAAACAACAATTCCACCTATATCAATAAAACAAACAACAATTCCACCTATATCAATAAAACAAACAACAATTCCACCTATATCAATAAAACAAACAACAATTCCACCTATATCAATAAAACAAACAACAATTCCACCTATATCAATAAAACAAACAACAATTCCACCTATATCAATAAAACAAACAACAATTCCACCTATATCAATAAAACAAACAACAATTCCACCTATATCAATAAAACAAACAACAATTCCACCTATATCAATAAAACAAACAACAATTCCACCTATATCAATAAAACAAACAACAATTCCACCTATATCAATAAAACAAACAACAATTCCACCTATATCAATAAAACAAACAACAATTCCACCTATATCAATAAAACAAACAACAATTCCACCTATATCAATAAAACAAACAACAATTCCACCTATATCAATAAAACAAACAACAATTCCACCTATATCAATAAAACAAACAACAATTCCACCTATATCAATAAAACAAACAACAATTCCACCTATATCAATAAAACAAACAACAATTCTACCTATATCAATAAAACAAACAACAATTCCACCTATATCAATAAAACAAACAACAATTCCACCTATATCAATAAAACAAACAACACTTCCAGATATTTGAATTTTTATAGTTTCATTGAAACAACAGTCTGCGGGAAGTCATGTTGCTCCACACACATTATCCTGATTCTGAGCCAACCTGTTTTTGCTCTTACATTATAATGCTGGATGCTTAGCAGAGAAGCAGCAATTAAAAATTTTATAATCTTTAATTTGACCCGACCGTTGCCTGACCCCACAATCTAGCGCACTCGAGGCGAGCACGCTGATCATTACATATGTTTTTTTAGCACAATACGATCTTGCTAAATGTAGTATTTTTTTTATGCTCTCTCCAATTTCATGAGATTCTATTACATTTGTATTCATTATAAATGGCACCTGGTAAATCAAATGCGTTGGTGGTAAACATCAATCAATCAATCAATGGTAAATCAAATGAACAGGAATGAACTGGAAACAACAATTGGCAAGCAAAATATTAATATTCCATTCTTTTACTTTTTGTACAAGGTGTACACTAAAACACTTTTAAATATAATGATTAAACACAAAGGTACCAGAGCTATTTATTAAGATGTATGAATTTTAATGTTTTCTTGAAAAGGGAGATAATTCTTGCCAATATAGAGTTTTGTGGTAATAGCATTATTGTTAATGAAACAAAAAATGGTCAAAAGCTAGTAAAAAAATAGATATTTAATAATTATAGGGGTTACATACTTTATTTGACATTAAAAATATAAATACAAAAACTCGACATGGTGGAATCAAATAAGAAATTTGATATCCTAACCATAAATGGCATAATGCTGGTTTAACTATGAAATATGCAAATTGTATGCACATTAATATATAAATTATGTACCTTTAAAAGTAGATTATTTATTTGAAGTCTTTGTGGTATTTGTTGATATTAAATTATGCATGTTGTTCAAAGATTCATATTTAGGAAGGTGCGAGTATGGGGCCAAAAAAGGGGAAAATTAAGTAAATCTTTTACACAAAATCCCCTCAAGAACCAACAATTGAAATTGTTCAATACATGTATATGTTTTGCAGTATCATTATAAGATGACTTAGATTTGTACAAACCAAGACCCACAGGATTTATAGGAATTTAGCCCTAGGCCCCAATGTGTCCCATGGACTACATTTGGAAAATTTAAAATGAAAAGATTTTCTTAAGAACCAGTAATGGTAATGTAAATATAAATGATTATAAATTATCATTTTGATATCAGAATTAAATTTGAATAAATGTAGATACCAGTGTCAGACTGTCTGGAGGTCTAAAGTTTTAGAAAAAATTAAGAAATAGTATACTCAAGACCAAGAATGAAAATGTGAAATTGGCATGAAATATCCTTTGGAAATGGAGATTCAATCTTGTATAAATTAAAGCACCAGCATCTATGGGGTTTGAGCCCTGATGGTTTAAGGGATGATTTTTTTTTCTGTTATTTTTAACTGATTTCATCTTTTTTACTCTGAAAATTGTTTTCCAAAATTTGCTGGATATGATCAGAACAGGTAAAAAAAATGACCATTTTGAAAGGGGGTGTATATGGTTTGAACAGCTATTTTTCATTGATTTCAGTTATTTTATTTTCTAACCAGGATCATCCATATGTTTTAATATATGTTGAAATTGGGAAATAAAGAAAAAAATAGTATTATGAAGAACCAGCAATGAAAATATAATTGTATTTGATATAATTTTGTTGTGAAATGAAGATTCTGTCTTTTACAAATTAAGGAATGTGGCATGTCAGGATTTTCTCTAGATGTTCAGATTTTTCACCAGCAATAGAACTCAAATATTGTCGAATGTGGTGTTAAACACCAATAACCAACCCTAATTTTTTTTATGATTAAAAATAAAAAGTTTAAAAGTAATGCTCTTAACAATACATAGTAAACCACAATAACAGCATAAACCACTCCTCAGGCAAACCTCTAACTTCAAAACAAAGATATGTTGAAAACAAAAGTTTATTTATTTTTCTAAAGAACAAACTTGAAGTAAAAATGAGTGTTCTAAGTATGAAATACAGTACTATTGAAACAAAAGAAGCTGTCCGTATTGGATATAACGGGTTTCTTTTTCCGGTGAAGGCAGAGGTGCGTAGAATTACTATTTTTTATTTCTTCTGTCATTTCAGTTGGTCAATTGTAAACACAGATCTACGCAGGAATGTGTTTTTTGCTGACAATGCAAGTTGATCCAAAATTGTAACTGTTTTGTTTGAGAGTAAATTTAAATAATTTTCCCATTAATTATGACTAGGTTAAAGATATTAACCTTGTCACAAAAATGGGTCAAATTACTATAAAACACTCTTATTAGTACAGTGGCATGTAACAGCGGCCTGTATCATCGTGATATTAGAGGCCACATTTACAATTGCATTGCTGGGGTATTACTAGTATTGTACAACTGATGTAGACTGTCAGATGATTAACTTCATTATCATGTTAAAGTAGTTTTTTCATCTACTACCTATTTTGTTCCTAAGTAACATTTGCTGTCATTAAAACACTTTGGCACCCTTGGGGAGTCATATAAAGTGTTGATGCACTGTGTGAGCAGGTAACATTGTCAGTCTGAAGTATGTGTCCCATGTTCCTAAGTAACATTTGCTGTCATTAAAACACTTTGGCACCCTTGGGGAGTCATATAAAGTGTTGATGCACTGTGTGAGCAGGTAACATTGTCAGTCTGAAGTATGTGTCCCATGTTCCTAAGTAACATTTGCTATCATTAAAGCACTTTCGCTCCCTTGGGGAGTCATATAAAGTGTTGATTTGCTTTATGAGCAGGTAACATTGTCAGTCTGAAGTATGTGTCCCATGTTCCTAAGTAACATTTGCTGTCATTAAAACACTTTGGCACCCTTGGGGAGTCATATAAAGTGTTGATGCACTGTGTGAGCAGGTAACATTGTCAGTCTGAAGTATGTGTCCCATGTTCCTAAGTAACATTTGCTATCATTAAAGCGCTTTCGCTCCCTTGGGGAGTCATATAAAGTGTTGATTTGCTTTATGAGCAGGTAACATTGTCAGTCTGAAGTATGTGTCCCATGTTCCTAAGTAACATTTGCTGTCATTAAAACACTTTGGCACCCTTGGGGAGTCATATAAAGTGTTGATGCACTGTGTGAGCAGGTAACATTGTCAGTCTGAAGTATGTGTTCCATGTTCCTAAGTAACATTTGCTATCATTAAAGCGCTTTCGCTCCCTTGGGGAGTCATATAAAGTGTTGATTTGCTTTATGAGCAGGTAACATTGTCAGTCTGAAGTATGTGTCCCATGTTCCTAAGTAACATTTGCTATCATTAAAGCGCTTTCGCTCCCTTGGGGAGTCATATAAAGTGTTGATTTGCTTTATGAGCAGGTAACATTGTCAGTCTGAAGTATGTGTCCCATGTTCCTAAGTAACATTTGCTATCATTAATGTGCTTTGGCTCCCTTGGGGAGTCATATAAAATGTTAATTTGCTTTGATTTGATTTGGTAACATTGTCAGTCTGAAGTATGTGTCCTAGGATACTGTTATAATAAATGTCTTTGTTTTTGTATATTTCAATCCCTTGTCATTTAGAAATTCACGAAATCTCTTTTATCCAAGTGACGATATATTTGTGGATATTTTTTTAACAAACAGATTAGTCGAAATGTAGATCACCTCAATTATTTAAATCAACATTTCATCAAGTTCTTATGAACCATTATTTCATCATTTGAATTCTAATAATGTTTATTATAAAAAATAAAAATGAAATATTGTTAAATTTTTAATCGTTCTTCCTATGGAAAATTATTTGATCATTACATATCAAAGGTCTAAATATATCAATAAATCGGTGTAACATTGAAATTTACATTTGAAATTTATTGCAATTTTCTATCATTGTACAAATGTATCATAATGGTCAATTTCCTTCACCTTTCGTTTGAACAAGTACACCTTTAATCCCTTTCTGGGTTGTTATATTTACCATATTGAGGAACTCATTTGGGGATCTTGTTAAAAATTCCTTGGAAAATGTAATACTTTTAAAATATTATATATAATTTGTGGCTTATTTATATTAGTGAGGTGGAAATTTGAAAAATTAGAAATTACCTGTTGGTCAATAGACAATTATTTTCAATTTCCCCTGTGGGTCATTTTCATATTTACCAATATTCTCTTATGAAATTTATTGAATTTACATAGAATTTCTATGACTTTAATGATTTGAAATTTAATGATCATACTGACAATATGCCTTAATTTTACTTCGTAATTTTAAAATCATTTCTCTTTTTTTTTGGCAAAAAATCAATTTTTCTGTATTCGTGACATCATTTTTTTTATTCTTTGGTCTTTGGTGACAAACGAGATGTACATTTATGATCATTGTGTTGATTTCTGATACTTACAGAATTGAATATGACATCATATGAGAATTATATTGAATTGGAGCTGTATTTTTGTTGGTGTTAATTTCATGCTATTGACAAGTCAGAGTTCGATGTTCAGCCTTTGTGTGAACTTTTTATATAGAGTTGCATTTTCTTTATATTTTTTTTTCTTCAAGAAACCAAAACCACCTGTGTAACTTTGAAGAAAATGTTATCGATAATGTGTCATTTTTTTTTTTTTTTTTTTTCAATTCAGAAATTGCTGTGTGTCGATATTCCAATGTTAAGATGAGAATTTAATTTGTTTAGAAATTCAAGATTTAAAAATATCTCTGTCGGATTAAAAAGCTTGGAAAGCTTTAAATACATATTTACTTAGAGATATAACGAACATGGAAATGTCTTTTGTGATACTGGGATATTTTATTTAAAATCAAATATTTTTTTTAATGTGTGCCATACTTACTCAATAAATTTTCATGTAACTTTAGAAAGTATTCATTTGATAGCAGACAAACATAAAAATCTTCACATTTGTTTTTATAGAAGGATTTCCGTTGATCTCCTATGTTGGTCATCCACACTAAGGAAATTTGCCAAAAATGATTTTTTTTTTAATTTGATTTTCACTAATTTTTATGGGAATTGGATTATGTTGTAAATTTTGTGAAGTGCAACGTGATAAAATATTCAAAAGATAGTGGGATTTTGATGACTACTAAAATTTTCAGTTAACTTTATAATTTGTTTAGAATGAAATAAATTGCTTATAATGGATTTGTGCAAAATTTAGAGTTCACGATGATTCTAAATAAAGTGCAAGTTTGGACATTAAGCCACTTGAAGGATATGAATTATTTAAACGTTAATTTTGTAAAAAGAATTCCACACATGTGTTGAAATTAAATGCTGATGTGCATTGCTTCTAATGAAGGGGAAAAAATAAAAAAAAAAATAGGATATTTGAAAGTTTGAAAAAAGGAGCAAAAAAAGGGAAGCTGAAGATAGGAAAATAATTGTGTTTCTATTATTTGAAAATAGTGCAAGTGAAATGCTACCAGGTACATCAAAGGAATACAGATTATTACTTGGTAAAATAATATTTTTGAAAAAAGGAGCAAGAAAAGGGAAGTTGATAATAGGAAAATAAATGTGTGTCTTTTATTTGAAAATAGTGCAAGTGAAATGCTACCGCTTACATCAAAGGAATACAGATTATTACTTGGTAAAATAGTACTGTAAGCCATTAAATCAATCAAAAAGACTGACACGGAAACATTTAAAATCATTTTTTTTAAAGTTTTGACAAGATTAATTAATTATTCATGAAAGTAGTGGAACTATTAACATTTACAACATGCTCCAAGCTTTTCAACTTTAAACGATTATTGGAATATATATGTATATTACTACCTAGTACTATTACAATAAAATTTCATTGTTTATTACGTTCATTTCAGTGGCATTTGTTGCACCTTTCACAGTATAAATATGTCTTAGTTGTGAATTTGATTTTTCTGTTTGTCACACCCTTTGAAAATAACAGGTTTTAGCAGCAAATAAAGACTAAGAAGAATTTTGTCTATTGATATATTGATTATCGTATTTGTATTTGCTTTTATGGAAATACTATACTTCATATTTTTGGAGCTAAAAATACATTATCAAGAGCTTTGAACACTGAAATTTGATTGGGTCTCTCACCCTAATCGAGTGAATGATGGTATAAGATTGTATTGCAAATTTTCAAATTTTTGAGGAAATAATGCAATTTCCAGGATTTAAACTTGAGAAATTAAACACGAGAATAACAACTTGCAGTAAACTGGTAAGTGTTGCTATGGAAACAATTTATGTATTTGATTCATTTTTATTACAAGTAAAAAAAGAACTTTAAATACAGATTAATTAACTCTTTTTTTCAATTAAACCCTGCTGTTTTTTATTTTTATTTTAATTTATTATAACATTATTGTTAAAATAAAAAAAAGATTGCCATCAAACCATGGTGTATTGGTTAGAGTGCTCACCTAGAGTAGAGCGAAATTTCTGCCCTCTGGGCTGAAGTATCAGTACTCAGTATGTTGGTCTAATAAAAAGCAGATATGATTATCATCTCACCAAAAAGTATGGTAACTTGTTCTCGCCATGATATGGCTAAAAATATTTTTCACTTTGCAATTAAACAATAATCATTCGTTAACTCAAAATAATAGTAGTAACTTTTATTTAATATTTGAACATACAAATCTTGTACATCACTACATGTAGTATTGAAATATTGAATTACATGTAACTTGAGAATTAAACAATTAATTATTCAAATATTAGACTGAAGTCATTTGTAAAGATTTCCCAATTTACAGTAAGTAAATGAATATTTAATAAGTAAGCAATGTAGACAATTTAATTCTGATACTACAGATAAGTGGTACGTAATAAATTAATTCACATAGGAAAGACAGAATGGTTGAGGAATTGAATCGTCATATATTAATAAGTATTGGCGTAATTTGGAAGGGGCCGTCGTGACCGTGATTGTATAGTAATTGGATTTACAACTACCTGTGCAATCAGTGCCTATCACCACTAACTTTGTGAGTTAGAATGCCGCTAATAGTGATGTGTACTCGATAAAACATTATGTCAGTGCCTTGCGACATGTCTGTGGTTTTCTCCGGGTACTCTGGTGTCCGCCACGATATATCTGAAATATTGCTGAAAATGGCGTTAAACACCATAACCCTAACCCGTAATAATTTAATTCATATGGAGAGACACAGAATGGTTGAAGAATTGAAGCCATTAAATAGTCATATATACATGTACAACAAGTATTGGTGTAATTTGGAAAGATTTACAAGTCCCCAAACATTGTTAGATTTGTTTAAATTTGAAAATGTGTTTACTCAAGTGCATGTTTCATCACAATTTGATTCTCCAGTAGACTTTGATGATTCGTATTAATAATAGATTAGATAAGTAAAATATATTTGCCTGTATTATATATATTTGATTTATATACAAACGTAGATATCAAATTTAGTGTGCATTGAATAACATTCAGGCTTCATCAGGTATGCTCAAAGTCCAAAAAGTAAAAAAAAATAGGATATTTAAAAGTTTGAAAAAAGGAGCAAGAAAAGGGAAGTTGAAGATAGGAAAATAATTGTGTTTCTATTATTTGAAAATAGTGCAAGTGAAATGCTACCAGGTACATCAAAGGAATACAGATTATTACTTAGTAAAATGATATTTTTGAAAAAAAAGAGCAAGAAAAGGGAAGTTGTTAATAGGAAAATAAATGTGTGTCTTATACTTGAAAATAGTGCAAGTGAAATGCTACCGGTTACATCAAAGGAATACAGATTATTACTTGGTAAAATAGTACTGTAAGCCATTAAATCAATCAAAAAGACCAACAGGTTGTGAATTGGATTTTTCTGTTTGTCACACCCTTTGAAAATAACAGGTTTTAGCAGCAAATAAAAACTAAGAAGAATTTTGTCTATTGATAAATTGATTATCGTATTTGTATTTGCTTTCACCTAGAAGTTATAATTTCAAATAAAAAATTTCAAAGGAAACTTCTGTCACAGATATTTACTGTTGTCAAGAATATTTCCTTTGAAAATACCGTACTTCATATTTTTGGAGCTAAAAACATATTATCGAGAGTTTTGAACATTGAAATTTGATTGGGTCTCTCACTCAATTGAATGATGGTATAAAATTGTGTTGCAAATTTTCAAATTTTGAGGACATAATGCAGTTTCCAGGATTTAAACTAAAGAAATTAAACACAAGAATAACAACTTGCAGTAAATTGGTAAGGGTTGCTATGGAAACAATTTATATATTTGATTCATTTTTATGACAAGTAAAAAAAGAACTTTGAATACAAATTAATTAACTTTCTTTTTCAAGTAAACCCTGCTGTTTTTATATATGAGCTATTCTTAGGTGTATACTACTTACATTTATGCTAATTCTATACACAGCTATTTGCAGTATTTGTTTTTAGGTTGAGTATTATAAATAAGAAATCAGAAAATTTATATACTGGTATTAAAAAAAACTTATAATATGAAGACCATGGAAGGGATGCATGTTATACAATAATGTGTACTTTATGCAACCAATTAGAGTATACTTCTATAACAATCAGTAATTTAAATCCAAAAGAAAGGGTGCTTATTATATATGAAGGCTTGATATACATAATCCTTTATGATATTAAAATTGTCCAAATGAACTTTTGCCTTGGTCGTATAAATGGTGGTCATGTATATATACCGTTATAAAATATATTGTACCAGCCTTGGTAATATGAGGGGCGGTTGTGATTGTGATCTTATGGTAGTTAGATTTATAACTACCTATGCAATTAGTGCCTATCACCACTAAAGTTTGTCATTGACTTGTGACAAGTTGATGGTTTTTTCCGGGTACTCGGTTTCCACCACCAAAAAAATGACGGCCACGATATAACTGAAATATGTTTGAAAGTGGCCTTAAACACCATAACCCTAACCCTGGTAATTATTAAGGCTAGGTCACGTTGTCTTTATCATATACAATGTAGATAAATTTTTAATGATTCAGGACCCGGTAATTATTATTCTTAGCCTACTAATTAAGGTGTCAAACCACTAATTAATTTCTTTAATGTTTTCTACTAAATTTGTGTTTTTTCGAGCCTACCTGGTCATTTTATCTTAAGTTTAACCTTTCCAAGACCATATATTTTCTGAAACGTACATGATTCCTCTACGTTCTGTCAAAATATCAGGGCATGTTTAAAATTTTGTAGTGAAATGCCATGCTACGGAAAACACCTACTCTAAAAATAGCTCGGTCATCCCCAAGAAATTCAGTATTTATAGGTCATGCATCAAATCCTCCATAGAGGTATTAAAATACAACTAAATCCATCAAATTTGGGCTCAAAATAATCCCTATTTATTTAACTTCAATTATCAATTTTAATTAGTCCATTCCATTCAGTGGTGTTCACAATACTACAAAGTGAAAGGAACTTTTTTCTTGAAAAGGGACTACTTTCGTATATGTTCCAAGCTCTGATTGGTGAATTAATGGTTTGACACCTAAAGTGTTGATCAGTTTTAATTTAATTCACGATTACATTATTGCTAAAAACCAAAATGATAACATTGCCTCCGAGTGTGGTGTATTGCAGGGGTTTCAATATTTGTCAAGTGTACCAGTACTTCACTATTTACAGGCGGTACTTTGTATCAAAATTTAGACATTTTCATGAATATCTTATACAATACTTTTTAAAATCAGGAGATACCATTTTAAATGGGTAAAAGTACATGGCACCACCTCTTATTTAAAGGCCTGGTATTGGTTAGAATGCTCACCTTTAGGTGGAGCCGAATTTCTGCCATGTTGACTGTAGTTTCAGTGAGCTAGCATTTTAAAAATCAAACTCCATTATGTTGATCTAGTACAAATGAGATACCATTGTCATCTCACCAAATAGTAACTTGCTCTCGCCATGATATGGCTAAAAAATTTGTTATCTTTGCAATTAAACAACAATCACACTAACTCAAAATACTAATGGATAACTTTGATTTAATATTTGAACATACATGCAGCTTGAGAATTAAACAATTAATTATTCAAATATTAGACTTAAGTCATTTGTAAAGATTTCCCAATTTACAGAAAGTGAATGAATATTTAATAAGAAAGCATGTAGACAATTTAATTCTGATACTACAGATAAGTGGTACATGATAAATTAATTCACAAGGAGAGATGCAGAATGGTTGAGGAATTGAAGACATTAAATCATCGTATATTCAACAAGTATTGGAGTAATTTGGAAGGGGCTGTTGTAGCCGTAATCGTATGGTAGTTGGATTTACAGCTACCTGTGCAATCAGTGCCTATCACTACTAACGTTGTGAGTTCGAATCCCACTTATGGCGATGTGTACTCGATATAACATTATGTGATAAAGTTTGTCAGTGACTTGCGACAGGTCCGTGGTTTTCTCCGGGTACTCTGGTTTCCTCCACCAATAAAACTGACTGCCACGATATAGCTAAAATATTGTTGAAAGTGGCGTCAAGGACCATAACCCCAACCCTAACCCATAATAAATTAATTCACAAGGAGAGACACAGAATGGTTAAGAAATTGAAGTCATTAAATCATCACATATACATGTACAACAAGTATTGGTGTAATTTGGAAAGATTTACAAGTCCCCAAACATTGTTAGATTTGTTTAAATTTGAAAATTTGTTTACTCAAGTGCATGTTTCATCACAATTTGATTCTCCAGTAGACGATCCCTTTGATGATTTGTATTAATAATAGATTAGATAAGTAAAATATATTTGCCTGTATTATATATATTTGATTTATATACAAATGTAGATATCAAATTTAGTGCCATTAAATATCATTCAGGCTTCATCAGGTACGCTCAAAGTCCAAAGGGTGGAAAACCAAATAATTTTTAAAGTTTTGGGAGCAAGTAAACCAAAGGGCCTAAACAGGTTCGCCAAAATCTCATGTACAAATTTCAATTAAAATTTTTTAATTTGATTGTTACCCATTCTTACATAGCGAAATAAACATTATAAGTGACAGCATTGAAGAGGTCTAGGAGAATAATAAAGATTTAAGATGTAACATGTAAAACCTGTAGTACAAAATTACTGGTTTATTAGGATACCAGGTTTTTATAGATTTGATCGAGGTTTTTTTTGTAAACTTATGATCTTAGATTGATATTAATTATACTTCTTGTAGCTCTGCTTTCACATTATACAATTTTTTATACTGTAGAAAATATATGAGGAAAAATGAAAAACCAAAAGAAAGTTTACACATTCTAATGTTAATCATTTTTTTTAAATTCCAACAAAGTTCCGCACAAGCACTTGCTCTGATAATTATACCTATGAGTGGGGGCTATATTGCAATCACCTTGTCCGTCCGTTCACACTTTCGTAACAGATATCTCAGCTTCTACTGGAAGAAATGATTTTATATTTGATATATGGCTTTGGCATGGTGACTTGTACTGTGTCTCCCCTTTGCAGGTTTACCGCACATCTACTTCCTGTTTACAGTGCGACTTAGAATTTTTCATGTTTGCCGTAATGAAAACTTTCGTAACAGTTATCTCAGCTTCTACTGGAAGAAATGATTTTATATTTGATATATGGCTTTGGCATGGTGACTTGTACCATGTCTCCCCTTTCCAGGTTTACCGCACATCTATTTCCTGTTTACAGTGCGACTTAGAATTTTTCATGTTTGCTGTAATGAAAACTTTCGTAACAGTTATCTCAGCTTCTACTGGAAGAAATGATTTTATATTTGATATATGGCTTTGGCATGGTGACTTGTACCATGTCTCCCCTTTCCAGGTTTACCGCACATCTACTTCCTGTTTACAGTGCGACTTAGAATTTTTCATGTTTGCTGTAATGAAAACTTTCGTAACAGTTATCTCAGCTTTTACTGGAAGAAATGATTTTATATTTGATATATGGCTTTGGCATGGTGACTTGTACCATGTCTCCCCTTTCCAGGTTTACCGCACATCTACTTCCTGTTTACCGTGCGACTTACAAATGAATGAGTGGGGGTATTCTTAGCACGACGTAGCGTGCAACATCTTGTTCGCTTTTGCAATAGTATGTGTCCACACGACAGTTTAGTGCGAATCGAATATGAATTAACAAATTCGCATTAACGAAAACGTATTCCTGAAGCGAATTGGATAATGCGAATTAGCCGATTCGAATTCGATGCGTATTAAAAAAATAATTATGTGTGAACACGATTAGCGTATTCGATTCGCATTAGATTCAAATTTAATTCGAATTAAATGTACGTGTGAACGCAGCATAAATAAAAACATAATTATAACATGTTGTACTTAATAGCAATATGAGATATTGCATAGCTTGAATAAGGTGTTGAATTTTTTGCATTTGCAATTACGAAATGAATTTTAATTTCTTCTTTGAAAACTTAAAGCTATATTTTTATTCAATGATTCAGAGCAATTTTCTATTATTATACAAATTAATTTTAGAGTCACATGTCATTTTATACGTGTTTTGATTGGTTTAAAAAGTTGAGGTTATTTTCATATGTACTCAAGGCATTGCATGCCGTTGTCATCAGGCGATTTTCTTTAAATGAGGCACCTTTGGGGTTATTTAAATATATTTCCAATTATTTGCCTTATTTTGAACAAATAAATATATTTTTCAATATCATAAGACATAGCAAAAAAAGTTTGAATTAATTTATAAGGATTGATCGAAATTATTTGTTCGGTTCATTCGAAATAACCTCAATCAGGTTGTACACACCCTTGCGTAACCCGCTACATAGGTTACACGGTGTGTACAACCTAATTGAGGTTATTTCTTCATGAACCGAACAAAAATTGCGATTAATTCTTAAATAAATTTGGATTATTAGGGTTTAATGTCACTTCCAATGGAAAATACTGACCAATCCTGAGAAAATCTCCAAATTTCTGTAAGTCACTTGATCACATAAGTTTCAAGTTTCTATCAAGTACACCTTTCTTTCCATGGGTGGGTATCAAACTCACAAACCAGCTGTAAATGGTGATAGGTACTGACTAAATAGGGTAATATAAATCCAACTAAAGTACTATATGAGGCTCCTTACCATTATTTAAACCTTGATGAAATCAACCCTTTCATCTTTTCTGCAGTGGTCTATACTTGTGTTAACGGTATCAATTTTACCTCTGTTTCTATGATTTGTATATTAGATTATGGAACTGTTTTGACAGTTTTGTCATTTTTGGTTTACTTTTTGTTTTAAAAATATTATGTTCTATGTGTTGTTGGATATTCTCAATGAAATAGTGTTATATGAAAAATAAAAATGTATGAATTGTTTTGATTTTTTAGACTGTTAGTCGAACCAGCAGCCGTAAGTCCAGGGCAGAGAGTGGATATTTTCGTGATCGTGGTAATTATTATGACAGCGACAGCGATGAAGAACAAAGACCGCAAACCAAGCGTGACTTGTTCCTGGAAGCAGAACTGTCGAATGTTGACTCTATCTTAGCAGACGACAAAGCTTTTGACACTGATCTGGAAATTGAAGGTAAATTAGAAAAAGTAAAGCTAAGTTCTTGTTTAGATTGATAGATTTCATACTATGCTACTACCTTGCTGGTATCCTGAGAACCTCATAACCATATCTTGTTATGTACCGTATAACCGGTAATTTCTGCGGCAATCTAATTTCTGCGGTCAACTGCGGACCGCATAAATTAAAATCGCAGAATATTATGTAAAATAAATGTTTAATGTCCCATACAAAATACATTTTCAAACTCTAACTCCGATTCCGCGGTAAGTGTCAAATATTTAATTAGTTGTAATTACTATATCCAGATAAACAAAACCTGGTACTATATAAATGTTCACACAACAATTAAAGGTTATTTAGCTGTGGCATGGTGATTTTTACCTGTTAATTACAATTACTCCAGATCAAGAAATATGATTGTACCAAGCTGACACCGACAATAATTGAAACAATCACCTGATTAAATGTTTACAATCATAATAATTATACTATAACTAATTGACGAGTTTCATTATCAAAAATATGTCACGAATGACCAAATAACACAGTAACTCACGAATGCGTGCAGCGCATGAGTGAGTTACAACGTTATTTGGTCATGAGTGACATATTTTTGATAATGAAACTCGTCAATTAGTGATAGTATTTATTATATAGATAAAAAAAATGTTTCAAATCGAAATTAATATAAAATGAGTTTAATTGCACTATATTATGTGTGTAGCGTAGGGATATACTATAATGTGTATCGCTTCAAAAAACATGGTGCCACCCACACACGACAATTAAATAATTTAAATGCTTACCTTGAAATATGATTTTAGTTAAATTTGATCCAAATTGAAGCGTACACGAAGCCAAATAACGTCTAATTTTTACGTTTCAAACTGGAAGTCTTCATATGACGTCGACAATGAAATGGCGCGAAATATAGCGAGAGTGAAATAAAAATGGTAATTTCGTTTTTATTTAACTCGGAAATCACGGTATTTCATCGATATCTATATAATAAAGTTTATTAAAGCAATATTTAAAATTGTTATTTCATAAATCAACATTAATTTTTTTTTTCTATTTGTTGTAGTAGCTTCGATTGAATAATATCAAACTGCGTGATCTCAAGATTCATCTAAAAACCAAACAAATAGAAATGTACTGGTAGTAGAATTCCGGTTAACCTAAATTTTTATGTCTACATTATACTAAAAGAATTGAATACAATTGCTTCTAATCATAATTCTTTTTAAAAAATTGTTGTATGATAAAGTATGAAAATTCTACATTAAAAATATATATCCGAAATATATCAAAGTTTATACCGATATCGATCCAACTGTTGACTTCGTATTTCCTGTCAACAAAATAGATCGTGAAAACAGTGAAAAATTAGTTTCTCAAGACAAATTTGAAGTTAACCAAATGCGTATTCAGAAGTTGTAACTTTGAAAACTTTCTAAAGAACTAAATATGTTTTTACTTCTAAGGATCACTGTAATTGCTTCCTGTAATACAAACATATTTTTTTTCGGTGGCGAGATTTACAATCCGCAAAAAAAAAAATCTGCAAAAATTTAATGTCTTCTTTTTAGACCAAAATCGCAGAAATTTCACACCGCAGAAATTACCGGTTATACGGTAACAGTTTTGAATTTTATTTATCAAGCAAGTTTTGGGTGATTGGTATTTATCACCACTTTCAGCAATTTGATTAGCTATATTTAGACCACTGGGGTTGTCATGGTAATGATTGTATGGTAGGTGGATTTATAACTACATATGCAATCAGAACCCATCACCACTAAAGTTGTGAGTTCAAAAATCCCTCTCAGGTGAGGTGTACTTGATACAACATTATGTGTTAAAGTTTGTCAGTGACTTGCGGCAGATCGGTGGTTTTCTCCAAGTACTCCGGTTTCCTCCACCTATACAACTGACCTCCACTATATAGCTAAAATATTGTTGAAAGTGGTGCTAAATACCATAACCCCCCCTCCCCGTCCTCCATATGGGGTTAGAAATAATGACTAGTAAAAATATCAGTTTTGTCTTTGAAGAAAATCTAAATAAAAGCTTTATGATATACAAAAATTGTATTTTAGAGTTTGTTTTTTTCTTCTTTTTTGTGTGTGTGCAAAGATAACGATAAGACATAGGATATTTTTAATGGAAACAAATTAAATGTTTACTTAAAGTTAATTAACACGAAAAACAAGTATCGGAAAATCGATTTTAGTGGTTTAATATACCAGCAATATATTTGTGAATTGTTTAGTTATACCATAATCTTAAGTACTTATATATTTGCTTAATAAGTATAGGCGTGAAGTCAAAGCCAATATTTCTTTATTAAAATTGATTTTAAAGCTTTAGAAAGTATTGATGTTTTATTTCAGTCAATTTTGAAAATTAAACTTCAGATCTTTTGAAATCGCACTTTTATATACCGGTACAAGTAAAGTGAAGTCTTATTGCAAGTTTTTAAAGAAATAATTTAAGAAAGTAAAATTCCAAAGATTTCATTTGATTGAAATTGAACCATTAAATTGATAAAGAGGAGATATGGAGAATCCGAGATTACAAAAAAAGGTGAAATGATATGGAGATTACAAAAAATGTGAAATGATATGGAGATTACAAAAAATGTGAAACTACTTCTTCACCTTTACTATACAGGAATGTATGCCATTGAAACAGTGATTTTGTTGCTTTTTTTCATTTTGTATTTTCCTTGAGGCTATCAAGTATGAAAATGCACACTTCATTTCAAGTGGAGAAAGGAAGTGAACTTCAGGGTTCTAGCCCTGATACCATTTAAAGTTTTAAGGCTTCTAGACAGCCACTCACAGCCAGGGGTTTCACCAGTCAGCTGGTAATAAATGTCCAGGTTTCCTATTCCATTATACTAAAACTCTATAATTCCTTCAGTCTGGGGTTACAGTGTTGTTCAACACCAAGTGAACATATAACATGGTAATAACAAGCTACATTTCGATGAAATTATGATGATATCTGCTTTGTACAAGACCAACACGTTTAGATGAAATTTTATATTGGTAGTTGACTGAAACAAGAATCCAGGGTTTGACACTTCACACCACTGGAACACATTATCCTGATTCAGAATCTTTGTTCTTACTCCTTAATGCTGCATGCTTGGCTGGTTAACATCAAATACCAATTTTACAGGACATGTATTTGGTATGACAAGACCTGTGTCTGAACCCACTATCAACTGCTCTCTAACCAGCATGCTAACCATTACACCACTGATGTGGTTGTCTAAGGTTACATCGAGGATCGCTAAATCTTGTGCCAGGAATATTTACAACCATGAAACATAAGTGGGATAACTGAAGAAGTAAAAAAAAATATTTTGTACAATCATAAATGTCTGAATAGGTTAAA
Organism: Bathymodiolus brooksi; assembly: GCA_963680875.1. NCBI lineage: Eukaryota > Metazoa > Mollusca > Bivalvia > Mytilida > Modiolidae > Bathymodiolus > Bathymodiolus brooksi. The sequence continues at coordinate 65,136,276 of OY804580.1, read as the reverse complement.
AATTTTTGATAGTTCAAAGATTTAAACAATAAATGATTATTGCAGAAATTCCATTATTACTAGAAAATATTTATGAATACACAAAAAGAACAGGGATATAGAAATGATTAAAACATGTATAAGCTGTACTGAAACAAATTAAAAAGACTTGCATTTGAACAATTTGTGTAAATAAAATTAATAAACTTTGTAATGACTACAGGTCAATACTGTTTTACTTCAAAAAGATGTTTTTACTGAGAAAATGACAAACAGAACTAGTTTGGTTAAATGTATAGCCAAGAAAATATGGTAGTTATTGAATATAAACAAGTATTCCTTGTGGACATTCGAGGGTTAATTTCCTCTAATCAAGGGAGGTAAAAGACTTGTTTCTTTTTGTTTTGGGGTTATCAACCTTTATGAATAAATATTTGATGGATTATTCAGCTAGTATTGACTTATTCCTAATCTGTTATCTTAATGTGCAATATAAAATGTTTTTTGTACATTAGTTATCGTTATCATATATATATATATATATATATATCTCAGTAAATAAGGATACTTGCCCTTAGAATTTTCTCTAGAATATGAATTACTTCCCTTTAGTTATCTCCCATTGTATATTATTTTCTCGATTGAACAGGAAAGCCAAAGAATCATGCTACACTTCCAGATATGTTGGCAGATTTCCAGTTCGTAAGAACAGCGTATTGTCTTGATGCCAGTATTAAATTAAGCACTGATTTTCTCGGTGCTCTTAGTATGTGTTTTTTGAAAAAATGGCATTTGTAGACTGTTTGAATTTCTTGTGAATTTTATTTTATTTTTATTTTTTGTTATTTTCTTCAGTTTTCTTAATAATTTTTGTTTGAATTTATTAAAAACATAGAAGAAAACTTAATAAAATTTTATAGAGAAAAAGTTTGTAGTAAAATTTTCACGTAGGTATTAGATATACATGTGATATTTATTAATCACTGGCTTTGTGATAAACTCAAAAATATTATTAAAGCAGAATTGCATTTACTATTTTATTTGCTGTAGACAACTTGTTTTTTTGTTATTTTTATTTTTTTATTGCTTGCATAGATTTGAATTTTGATTGTTTTTTAAGTCATGGTAATTTAGATTAAAACAGTTTAACAACATATATATCACAAGAATCTTGTATTTATTTCAATATATTTGAAAATAGTATTAAAATATTTTGGTTGTTTTTTTCCATTTTTACAAAATCATTGTTTTAACTTTGTAGAATCAGAAGATTTTGTTGAAAATTTATATCCAATTAATTCTGGTGGTAAGACAAATTCTGGGATGATTGGTAAATTGGAAATAATTACTTGATGGTGAATGGTTTTTATTGTATTATTTGGTTTTGCACAAATCTTTCAACTACGTAAAGAGTTATTGCCCATAGCATCTTGTAATGCCGTTGACCTTTTAATACTAAATTTAAATTATAGTTCCTAATATAAAACAGATTTGCAACAAATGATTTAAATGTTTTGGAGAACTGTTTGGCTACGGGGAACCAAACTTGGCCAGAACAAAAAGATTCTGACTTAATTACATTACTTGTAATTGTCCATGAAGAAGAACCAGTAGGGGGCCTACAATTGAGAATAAAGCACCATTGTTATATATGGCTTCAATTTATACAAATAAAGAGTCTAGATTCAAACCCTTGAGATCCAGAGTGGAATATAGTCTACAGTAGTGTATGGAGTCTAACCCTTGTGGTCCAAAGTTTAACATATGCTGGAGTTGGAAACATTAAGCATGAATTTTAAAACATATATACCTCAATAAGATTGATTGATTTGATTTTTGGTGTTTTAACGCCACTTTCAGCAGTATTTCAGCTATATCATGGCGACCAGTTTTAGTGGTGGAGGAAGCCGGAGTACCCAGAGAGAACCAGCGACCCTGGGCAAGCAACTGGTAAACTGTTTTATTAAATTTTTGCCAATGTTTTATAGGTTGTCTCCCTTGTGGGGGAAAATTGGGTTGTTCGATGGGGAACAATAGGGTTGTTTCCCGGTAGTGCAAATTTTTGCCAAAATGTTATAGGTTATCTCCCTTGTGGGGGAAAATTGGGTTGTTTGGCTGGGAAGAATAGGGTTGTTCAGTGGGGAGCAATAGGGTTGTTCGGTGGGGAACAACAGGGTTGTTTTCCGGCAGCGCAAATTTTTTGGCAAAACATCTCAGTTATTTTATTATCACATGACTAATTTAATCCAATCAAAATCTATCATATAGATTAAAATATAATAATATCACTTGCAGCTGCGAGTCGAGTGCACCCTTTTTGTAATTTACAAAGCTGGGCGCAAACCCACGCTGTATTGGTGATAGGCTTGTATGAGCTGTTAGATCCAACGACCTAACTCATTGAGCCACCCAGGCTCCTTTAGTAAGATTGAATATACAAAGTTGAAAATTAAAAGTCAGCAATTCAAACAACGACAGAAGCACAAACCACACCCCTGGTTAACCTCAAACACAACAACTACACACAATAGAAGCTGATGCAAATCTATGTCCCAGATTGGGACAGGCACAAAAAATGTGGCAGGTTTAAACTGTGGAATCTTGACCCTTTCCTCTTGATATATATTCTAGATCTACAATTAAGGAGTCATCTTTACATGGAGAGCATTGCAAACAGACTCTTGTGATTATATCAATGGTATTTTGTAAAAAAATAAAATAAAAAAAATAAAACAATTTCTATGGATATTTTAGGATTTACAGAAAACAATCTTTTGTGAATAAACATGCAGTAAAATTCAACTCATTTTTGTCAGTCAGTTAAGACTTCTCATGATACAAATAAAAAAAAAACATAACTGTTAAACAAATATCTATATCTGATGTTCTTTGTGTCACAGAAATATATTATTGGAGAAATGTTATTACTTCTAGTTTTACTAAATACTTGACTGCCTTCAGTAAATTGAAGAATTATGTCATATTATAAATGACCATTTAAATGTGTAACTGTCCATACTATATTTAATTTGACATGTAAATATTTTAATTGACACAAAATTGCTCTTATAATATATAAAACAATATTTTCTTTGAGGTATTGATTGATAGAAATATATTACAGTGTAGTGTTATACATGTTAATTACGGGTTAAAAGGTACACATAGTTAGTACATGTAGTGTGTAGTGCTTTGTTACATGGTAAATAGCCAAGTGTGTGTTTGTGTGTTTTGATGCTTTGAATTTCACTTGCTAGCATTTTGTTGAATGTAAAATAAAATTTTGTATTGAAAATATTTATTGACCTTGTTTGGGGGTCGAAAGATCAAATGCAAAAAATGAGCATTTATTTACAGGATTTCGGTAAATTATTCTGTTAAGAAGCAGATAGTATCTTAGATGTTAAGACCAAAAGATGAAAACTTTTTTTCTTTAACAATAAGTTACACATTAGTTTAATTCTAACCATTTGATTACTTTTATTATATCGGGTCTCACATGAAGATCATTAATTCCCTTAAATCTACATGATTAATGGTATACAAGCAACATATTCTACCTTACTGTCATTAATGGTTCCTTTTAACATTGTGTCCATGCTGATGTCACTTCTATGGTAGAATGGGGTCTTTTCAAGTTCCAGGGAGTCTACAGTGGTTGTTTTTATTTGTTTATACATGTATTTGTTTGTGACAGCTTCTTCTCTTTTTGTTTTGAAGTTTAAGGTGATTCAGAGAAAACGTGCATGTGATATAATTGCTGAGATTGTCGTCCATTTTTGTTTTGCTTTCATTTTTTTTAAATAATGCAAATAAATCTTTGAGAAAAACCACACAAATGTTATGAAGAAGTAAATAAACAAGACTTTGATTCCTGTTCCTCATCTGACAGTTATCTCATTGATGAGGCAACTCATGGTTTGAAATTACAATGAGATTGGTTGGAAATTAAAAATCAGAACAATGATTGTAAAAACAATAATTTAAGATAGATTGGTGGGATGTATAAGTAAAAGAAGAATACCATTCAAACAATCAGCTCAATATATCTAAAAAGATGATTGAAATTTTAATTTCTTTCTTAATTTTGTATTCTAATATCTTTACTATGCACAGATGAAGACGCTGTAATTTAGATGACAATACATGAGTGAAGTACAGTCATGCAGTTACCTGTATTGAAAGGTCACCTTTTTCTTGTCCTCTCATGGAAAATTTCATATGAATTGAACCTCTTTTCTTTTAAGAGGTCACCTGTCTTAAAAGACCACTTTATCCTTGTCGCAAAAGTGACCTCGTAATACAGATTTTACCGTAAATATATATAATATTTTAAATTTAGAATATGCATACTTCCATCAGTCCATTCATTTATTATGCAATTTCTTACATGTGTCTGTTTCTACGATTTTTGCGTTTGGATTTTGAATTTGTTCCGACAGTGTGGTATTTGTTTGTTTTTCATTTTATTACAATATGAACATATTTTTACAGAAACAACAAGTTCATATGATAGAAAAACAGATTACATCGATGATTGTAAAAAGATAGGGATCGTACCTGCATCATACTTCCTCCGTCACATGGATAAACCACACCTTACGATGAGTCACCACGGACTCGGTAATGAAGAAATGAAGTGTATAGCAAAATCATTAGCTGTAAGTCTAATATTGTAGCAAGTTTATTTTAGGAAAAAAACCATTTATGAATTATTTAATGTGATAAAGTTTGTCAGTGACTTGTGGCAGGTCAGTGGTTTTCTCCAGGTACTCCGGTTTCCTCCACCAATAAAACTGACTGCCACGATAAAACTGAAATATTGTTGAAAGTGGCGTCAAACATCATAACCCTAACCCCCTCAATTATTTAATGAGTTTATTTTTTAACTCAATTAACCAAAGACTTTGTTCGATTTTTGAATCGCTTCGTGTTCGTTGTTTGTTTACCTTTCACATTTTAAACTTATCTCCTTATCCTCAGAAACAACATGGCTGTTTGAACTAAAACTTTGTATGTCTATTCTTTATCCCCAAGAAGGTTTGCTCATTGTTTTCACATGCTACATTCTGTACGGAAACATGGTGCATAGTAGTTTCTGTATTGTTGAAGTATAAAAAAGTTCTCCCAAGGACCAATTGTGAAAATTCCCTTTTAATTTGAAAAGGTACCCAATTTTATTAAAAGGAAGGGTGCATAGACCACATTAAATTCTAATTGGACCACATGTTTTGGAACCTTGAGTGCACAAATTCTCAACAAATTATCCCTGCTTAACATAACAATGGGGTCATATGCAACATTCTAGATACAGCCCTGATTTACCATTTGAATGGAAGTTTTTTCAGGAATTATCTATCAGTGAACCTAGATCTGATCTGAAATGTCATATAGCTATTGTGAGGACAATTATTTCTGATTGGCTATAAAATAGAATACATGTATATGTATGGATTATTGATGTTAACTAGACAAGTAATGTTAGCTCCATAGAGCCTCTTGTTTCACATAATACATTACAGTGAAGCCTGTATTAACAGAACCTCCTTTGGGACCAGTAAATGTGTGACTTTAAGACTTTAATTTAAGTTTGTTTTATGCAGGATTCTATTTTATTCAGGATTAATTTTAGACAAGTTTCACTATATATTTTTAGTCATTTTGGGAAATTATATTTTCAAATAACTGCAATAAAATATTTACTGGTAATAAATACTAATTGTGTGTTTTTGATAGCTATATACTATATGTGTTAAGATTTTTGTAATCAACCAATTTGTGTTAACATTTTCAGTCCAACACAAGTGTTTTGAAACTGGACATCAGTGATAATTGGTTAGGAGATAAAGGAGGACTTATCATGTGTAATATGTTAAAAGAAAATATCTACGTCACAGATTTAGTAAGTCTATATGTCAATATCTCTGTCAGATTAGTTAGTCTACCTTGCAAACTAATTTTAATTAAATTTAATCAAAATTGAAGCGTACTCAAAGCCAAAAAACATCTGATCTTTATGTTTTAAACTGGAAGTCTGCATATGATGTCATGTGGTTTATGTGCCAAAGTCGTCAACAACATTTCACAGAATTTTAATTTGTGTGATTTTTAGACCCAGGGACATGCAAGAATACATTTTTATGTCAGTATTGCATTAGTATGGAGATAACTATACTCAGCAAAAAAAGTTAAGGACCATATTTTTCCAGAAGTATAAAAAAGTTCTAGTTTATATTTGAAAGTTGATTTGTTGCTAATCTGGACCTCCATACATCAATAATCAATATTATCGAGTACACCTTTTTTGTGCGTACATTGCGTACGTGACACTGAGTCTGCACTGCATTGATATTGATTTTCTGCTGTTTCCAAAGTGGTCTATAGACAGTGAATTTTTCCAAACAGCTGTAGAAAAATGATTTCTTGGTAAATTCGTGTAAATTTGTCACTTTTGAACATTTAAACATTAAAAGATGCCGATGAGAAGGCACTTGACAGTTAGAGGAAGCCTCGAGAGTCATGGGTTTTCTGCAAACTGGTCTTTCGCAACGCCAAGTGGGTGCACAGTTTAACGTTAGCCATACAATAATCGGACGGTTATGGACACATTACCAACAGACTAATAGTGTACAACGGAGACCACAAAGTGGCCGATCTAAACGTACGACAGCCCATCAAGACCGTCAAACAGCCTTGCTAGCGAAGCGAAATCGGATGTCATCAGCCGTTACGTTGAATAGAGAGTTTCGTGCAGCATCAGGAGTTCGGATTTCTACACAGATGGTTAGAAACCGACTTCATGCATCTGGTTTGCATGCTAGAAAACCTGCTGTACGACCTCTATTAACTGCACGTCACGTAATTGCCGTCTTCAGTTTGCCAGGCGTCATGCCAACTGGGGTGTACGTCGTATTCGACCTGTACTTTTCACAGATGAATCTAGGTTCTGTTTAGATTTTCATGATGGTCGAAGACGAGTTTGGAGGCAGAAGAATGAACAATTTAAGAACTGTTGTGTGGCTGAACATGATCGATTCGGTGGGGGCTCCTTTATGGTTTGGGGTGACATTAGCTACGATGGTTCTACAGACCTCTATGTCATCAGAAACGATCTTTGACTGGTATAAGATATCGTGATGAAATCCTTGCTCCTATTGTTAGACTTTACGCTGGTGCAATTGGCGATGATTTCATACTGATGGATGGCAATGCTAGACCTCATCGCGCTAGAATCGTCAATGAGTATCTCCAGCAGGAAACAATCGAGCGCATGGAATGGCCAGCAAAATCTCCGGACCTAAATCCGATAGAACATGCTTGGGACATCTTGCAACGTCGGATTTCAAATCGACAAAACCAGCCAAACTCCCTACAAGAGCTAGCAGATGCACTCGTTGATGAATGGTCAAGGATTCCTCAGTTTGAATTTCAAACACTAATTCGCAGCTTCTAAAATCGTTGTAGAGAGTTATTCGTGCGCGAGGTGGACATACTCGATATTAATGTTTAAACTGTTGACATTTTGTGACATTTCAATTGATTCGTAACTTTTTTGATAATCATGGAATCTTTTAAAAATTCGAAAATTTAGTGTTATCGTTTATGACCGTCGCTGTGTTCCATATGCAATAGTAGAATCATTTGAAATAAATTTGTTATTTACCATAGTGTTCAAAAATTTCAAAATATTTACCTATGTTATTTATATTATTTATTGTTATTTATTAAATTCATTTTTTCAAAATGGTCCTTAACCTTTTTTGTTGAGTATATATTGTATTTTAAGCTACACGTCGCTAGGGAAACTAAATTTGCGACCGTAAAACCGACGATTTACGTCTGCAAAGTTTAAAATACAATACAGTTATTTTCTAAATTTAATAAATACACGACATTCCAGTATAAACACAATAAACGTACATTGTCAGGAAATATAACATTTATTAGTACTTGCCTCGAAACAGAAAGAAAAACTCCCCAGAGACTCACTATTCTTCCTATTTCTAAATCTCTTACAAATGAATTTTATATTTGCCTAGTGTATGTATATTGTCTATAAAAGAGATTAAAATTTCTCTAATACAGATCCATGCTACTGATTCAGCTTATGTTGTGTAATCATACTTGTTAATATATTCTCATTGGTTGATTTTGTCAAAGAGTATTAAAATACAATGCAACAAAGCAAACAAAAACGCTATTCAAATATAAATAAAACCCATAAAAACCGATGAGACAAGTTATTATCCCCCCGCGATAGCGGTGAGGGGATATAGTAATAGCGGCTGTCTGTCCGTCCGTCCGCCACACTTTCTTGTTTACGCGATAACTTTAGTAAACATGGATAGATTTGAATAATGTTTTGCGTGTGGCTTGTAATTATCATTATCTTGAATAGGTTCTAACATGGAAATATTTGAAGCAAGGGTTTTGGCTGAAAATCTTAGTTTTTGGTTGAAAAATCACAGATTTTGAGAATTGTGTCTTGTTTACGTGATAACTTCAGTAAACATGGATAGATTTTAATAAATTTTTTGCATGTGGCTTGTAAGTATCATTATCCTGGATGGGTTCTTACATGGAAATATTTGAAGCAAGAGTTTTGGGGGGAAATCTATATTTACATCAGAGGTTTACACAGTGTTCAAAGTGGAGTACTTCCTGTATATTATTCAGATCATGCTGCAATATACTCCATCCTTCAATAAAGTATGTTATACATTAAGACTGCAAGGCTGCTTTCTATGAATAAATAAAACTAAATATTATGCAAGTGCGGGGGAATATGTCGCGCATAAATGTCACACATTTATGCGCTAGGCGGTTCTTTTATATTCTTTCTTTAATTGCTTGCATTGTCATTTAAAAGGTTTTGATGATCAGTTCCGATATTTATATTTTTTAGTCATTATCTGATAACAGACTAGGATTTGGTTGTGCAGAACAGATTGGAGAAGTGATAAAAACTAATATTACACTTACACATTTTACTCTGTCAGGTTAGTTAAAATTACATTTTACTCTGTCAGGTTAGTTAGAATTACATTTTACTCTGTCAGGTGATTTAGAATTGCATTTTACTCTCAGGTTAGTTAGAATTACATTTTACTCTGTCAGGTTAGTTAAAATTCAGGTTAGTTAAAATTATGGTCAAATGTAGGACATTGTTAGCTACCATGTTGGACCTGACTTGTGCAGGAAATTATAGAATTTTTATTGTTCATGCTTACTTATAATGCATGACTATTACCAGTTGTACCAGTAATTGTTTTGCATAAAGAATTAAGCTTATGAAATGACCATAAACATATTTTCGAATATATTTTGTTGTTGTTTTTTTCTGATTTCATTTTGCATAATCTTTATTAATCTAATGTTAAGTAAACAACAACCATAACATACAGTTAACCGTGACAACAACCCAGAAATTTGAAAAAAATTTAAAACATTTTTTTCAAAAATTATCTCCCTTTATTTAACATGGTTACCTCCCTTTATGTGTTGCCTACATTGCAGAACAGACTATTAGTTATTGTCAATTCACAACTTCAGTAGGGGACAGACTGCATGTTTTTCGTGAAAAAAATGTTAAATTTTAATAGTTTTTATGTGCCCTGTATTTAGCAAAAAGGGTCTGTGACAGATATTTATTTTTATTTTATTTTCAGGCAATCAGTTTGATGACAAATCTGCAATATTTTTTGCTGATGCATTGACGGTAAGTTTTATACATATTAAGAAAATGTGAAAAGATTTGATATTATGAAAAGAAAGTTTAAACAGTGATTATCAACAATTCCATCAATATCAGCAAAATGAACAATCACTTCTCCCTTCACTCATTGAACATATTAAAGGGGGACCACGACATGTAACAGTAATATATGAATCATTACCTACTGGAACTGACAAACTGGATCTACTGATCTTGAAGAAATTGTCACTTATCTTTTGCAGTTAAGTTTGTTATCTTTCTCTTTTTTGCATATATTGTAGATCATCATGGTATCAAAGATGAAGGAACTAATGAATTTAGTTCTAAATAGCAGAATATTGAAGTTATATTTGATGATTTAAGCTAATAACTTTTACCAACATACAAATTTTTGTATTTCGATTTATCAAAAAAAATACTTATCCACTTATTCGACATGATGATATTTGACTGTATATTAATTAATCTGTTACTATTTTAACAAGAATAATTATACCCTCACACCCCGAAGGGGGGGTATACTGTTTTACCTCTGTCCGTCTGTCTGTCCGTCCAAGATATTTTTCGTCGCATTTTTCTCAGTAACTGTTGATGGCAGAAATCTGATATTTGGTCACAAGCGTCATATAGATATACCATATTGTGGGTAGCATTTTTGGACCCGTCAGATTCCTACTTCCTGTTTGCCGACTTAGTTGGTTTTTATACATATTGAACATATATGCACATTTTTTGTCACATTTTTTTTAGCAACTATTGATGGCAGAGATCTGATATTTGGTCACAAGCTTCATATAGGTACCCCATATCGTGGGAAGCGTTTTTGGACTTCCTGTTTGCCGACTTTGTTGATTTTTATACACATTGAACATACATTTTGTATATGCCCATTTTTAGTCACATTTTTCTCAGCAACTATTGATGGCAGAAATCTGATATTTGGTCACAAGCTTCATATAGGTACCCCATATCGTGGGAAGTGTTTTTTGACCCCTCAGATTCCTACTTCCTGTTTGCCGAAGAGCGGGGGTATCATAAGTGAGATTAGCTCACAGTTCATCTTGTTAAGTCTCCCAAACAATGTTTGGAGAGTTATTGTTTTTGCTCCGTTTCTTATTATTATTATTATTATTATTATTAAGTCTCCCAAACAACGTTTGGAGACTTATTGTTTTTCCTCCATTTCTTATTATTATTATTATTATTATTATTATTATTATTATTCTTATTCTTATTCTTATTACGTCACCCCGAACGCAGTCGGGTGACGTATTGCTATTCTACGTTTCTTTTTCACTATTATTATTATTCTTATTATTATTATTATTCTTCCACATATTTTTGTCCGCTCTATTTCTCGGAGATGCCTTGATCAAACTTGATGAAACCTTGTAGGAATATCATATGCCATGTGAAGTTGTGCTGGTAAGGGTTGATTTTTTCAAAATGGCTGCCGTTGCCATGGAAATGGCCAAAATGCTAAAAAATTTAAAAACACAAAAATGATCATAGCAGGTTACTCGCCAAACAGAAATTGATGAAACTTGATAGGAACAACATCCACAGCTAGTGGAACAAGATAAGCCAAAAAAATCGGAATCGGTTGGACAAACTTTACTGCAGTTGCCATGGAAACAAAAAAGGGGGGATTTAAAATAATTTTGGATTCCTTTCATGAAACTTTGTAGGAATATCCACTGTAGTGTGTGGCAGCTGTTGGGGGGGTTGAACAAATTCAAAATGGCGGCCGTTGCCATGGTAACCAAGGTGCAAAAAATGTTAACTTCACTTTCAACTTCACAAAGTTTTGCAGTAATGTTTCCTGTCACAGCCACATCTAGTTGAATGAGATAAGCCAAAAAAATCGCAATTGGTTGGGCAAACTTTGCTGCAGTTGCCATGGAAATAAAAAAAAGGGGGGATTTAAAAAAAATTTGATTTTTCATCAAATTTCATGAAACATCATAGGAATATTCACCGTAGTGTGTGGAAGCTTTTGGCGTGTTGATAAAATTCAAAATGACGTTACCATGGAAACCGAGGTACCAAAATAATGGGGTGGGGTGACGTCCGCTATTGCTTTGCAATGGCAATTCTAGTTCTTATTCTTATTCTTCTCTTTCTTTCTTTCTTTCCGTGGACCATGAACTTGTCCACGGCAGATCTCAGGAACTTCTGGACAGAATTTCATGAATCTTGGTGGAGTTATAGATATATGTTTTTAGTTGGTCCTAAAGTTTTCAGCTTTGTGGTAAAGGGGGTCAAAGTCATATTTTGAGGGGTTCAAAGGGGGTGGGGATTACTATAGAATCCTATGGGAAAGTTGAAATTTCGTACATTAATGTTGATAACTTCTAAATAGATAATGATAGAGACATAAAATTTGACATAGTGATAGGTCACCATTAGAGGAGCAATTCTGCATTTTCAAAATTTTCGAGATGTCTGCCATTTTCAAAATGGCTACCAAAAGACGGCATAAAAAATGGGCGGTAAAAATTCAACATTGTCCGATATCATCAAAATTTTATATGTGAGTAAATAATGATGTCCCGAATTGATTCCTGACATTGGAAAATTTCTACAGGTCACCATTTTCAAAATGGCCACCACAATACCGCAAAAATTCAACATTGTCCGATATCATCAAAATTTTATATGTGAGTAGATAATGATGTCCCGAATTGATTCCTGACATTGAAAAATTTCTACCGGTTGCCATTTTCAAAATAGCCGCCACAATACCACAAAAATTCAACATTGTCCGATATCATCAAAATTTGATATGTGGGTAGATAATGATGTCCCGAAATGATTCCCAACATTGAAAATTTTCTACCAGTCGCCATTTTCAAAATGGCTGCCACAATACCACACAAATTCAACATTGTCCGATTTTAATGCCATTTCATATGTAGGTAGATTATGATGTCCCAAATTGATTCCTGACATCGAAAAATTTCTACCGGTTGCCATTTTCAAAATGGCCACCACAATACTGCACAAATTCAACATTGTTCGATTTCAACGTCCTGAATTGATTCCAGACATCGAAAAATTTCTACCGGTCTCCATTTTCAAAATGGCCGCCACAATACCGCAAAAATTCAGCATTGTTCGATTTCAAAGGTAGCTTTTGATTTATTTTTTAAACCTGTTGTCAGTGGCCAGTTTGGGAGACTCCATAATCGTTAGATTATAATCATATCTTGTTTAGTATATATTACAGTGTAAAATATTATTTTCAATGTTTCAGAAATGTTCGAAACTAGAATATTTAAACCTTAGTCATAATCGACTTGGTGAAGTAGCTGGATTATTACTAGGACCTGCAATAGCTGAAAATACAACACTGAAAGAATTGAATATCAGTTGGAATGCAATACGGAGAAAAGGGGCAATGGCAATAGCTCAAGGAATCAAGGTAAGATACATAAAACGGGGACAATCTCAATAGCTCAAGGAATCAAGGTAAGATACATAAAAAGGGGACAATCTCAATAGCTCAAGGAATCAAGGTAAAATACATAAAAAGGGGACAATCTCAATAGCTCAAGGAATCAAGGTAAAATACATAATAGGGAGGGAATCTCAATACTGTAAAATACAAAGAAAGTGGAATAGGTTTAGGTTTATGGTGTTTGATGCCACTTTCAACAATATTTCAGTTATATCGTGGCGGTTATTTTTATTGGTGGAGGAAACCAGAGTACCCGGAGAAATCCACCAACAAAAGTCGCAAGTCACTGATTAACTTTATCAAAGGAAGAGGGATATTTTAGTAATGGATATATACCTGAAATGGGGCAGTATTGAAGACTGGTGTAAGGATGCTTGACTCGTCTTTACTCATCTTTTATTATTCCTCCTTGTAACACTCAGTAAAGACAAGAATCATTTTTCCCTCGTACGATGTCTGAATAGAACCAGCTAACACAGTGCATGATTATGAGTTGCTCAATTGATACATTAAATAATGGTGTCTTCTCTATCAAATGCTAATTTATGAATTATATAAATAGTTTTAACCTTTTTCAATGATGTGCAACTTCTGACATAATCTGCAACTTGTGGAAGCAGTCAGTATTTGGTAGAAGTAGTACAACTTCTGACATAATCTTCAACTTGTTGGAGCAGTCAGTATTTGGTAGAAGTAGAACTTCTGACATAATCTGCAATTGTTGAAACAGTCAGTATTTGGTAGAAGTAGAACAACCTCTGACATAATCTTCAACTTGTGGAAGCAGTCAGTATTTGGTAGAAGTAGTACAACTTCTGACATAATCTTCAACTTGTTGAAGCAGTCAGTATTTGGTAGAAGTAGAAATTGGAACAATGTTAAATACATGTAGCTTGAAAAAGGACAATTTTAATAATTTAGTAAAGAAAGTACCAGGTAGTAATTGCTTGAGGAATCATTTTCCTACTGAAACCCATGATACTATTTTTTGTGACTGAAACCAACTGTAATATTAATTTAACTGTCTAATACTTGAGTATTGTGTACAATTAACTGCCTCATAACATAAAAAGAAGTACCCATGATTCTAATTTGGTGACTGAAACCAACTGTAATATTAATTTAACTGACAATGTCTAACAGTGATTATTGTGTACAATTAACTGCCTCACAACATAAAAAGAAGTGAGTTATTAAATGTAGGACATTTTGTATTAATAGTGTCCCTGAACTAACACTTTCTGTATTGTATTGTGCCTGTTGAGGAAAAATTAAAAGCCAAGTTGATGCTGAAATGTGTACTACTTTACTTTCCCCTTTAGCGTAATATATATTCTCTTTAATTACAGAACAACGACTTTATGAAGAAGATAAATTTGTCGTGGAATGGTTTTGGTGTAGAAGGTGCTATATCTTTATGTGATGCTTTAAAACATAACCAAGTTTTAGAAGAACTAAATATTATGTAAGTTCAACAAAACAATATTATACTCATTTGAAATTCCAATTTAATGTTATTAAGGGTATACAAATATGACCTAGCTTCTTTGATTTGTGAGTGGAGTTGTTGGTGTGCCTTACTAGACTGGGGCTAAATGCATTTTGGACTTCTCAATAAGAAATGTGTGACATTAGAATATTTATCAAAATGTTAGTGAACATGGATTTACTATTCTGTTTATGTTGTTTAGAAAGCTAATGCAGGTTTATTATTGAATCTCATTAGAATGGACTGTAAAGGGAAGTAATTTACTAACTTATACTGATTTATCTCCCTTTACAAAGAAAGTAAGATGAGATTATTTACAAGTGTATGACCTCTAATGATTATAAGGATGGGATTAGATTTGGTCTAAATGTAATGGAAACTTGAATTTCAGATATC
Organism: Bathymodiolus brooksi; assembly: GCA_963680875.1. Taxonomy (NCBI): domain Eukaryota; kingdom Metazoa; phylum Mollusca; class Bivalvia; order Mytilida; family Modiolidae; genus Bathymodiolus; species Bathymodiolus brooksi. The sequence goes on along the minus strand of OY804580.1, from coordinate 65,121,237 downwards.
TAACTCTTGGTTTACAACACATTGCATGATGTCGAAAATATACAAATTCTTGAAAATTCCTTGAGAATATTTATTTCATTGTTCTAAAGTAGCGATGATTATTTCAATAATGCGAATGCGGTTATTAATAATTTATTAAAGTATTTGCAGTTTATTTGTTTAATAAAAACAGCAAAATCCTGAAAATCTGAAAAATTATTAACTTCAGAAATTTCTACATCTTATTGGCAATTTATGTAACCAAAAATATATATGAACATAAATATAACAGACAGAAAGTTCATTTAACCAATTTGTGTTGTAGGAATTGTAGATTAACCACGGAAGCAGCAGTATTAATTGGGAAAGGTATCGCAGCAAATGAAACTACTGCTCTGAAAGTTCTTAAGGTAAGTTTTCTTTGTCTTGTTACAATTCTTAGCCTAAGATTATATTTAAATACATATAGTGTTGCTCATTATTCTAAAAAATTCAACATAAATAATTAATTTCTAGCTTGAAATTTAAATTGTGTTGATTTAATTAACAACCAGTTGAAGTGAATAGAAACTTTATAGATACTATATGTAATTTCCACTATAAAAATTCTCATATAAAACCAATCTAAAATTACCTGTGCATTAACTAGTATTTGAGTATTATGCAAATTAAATCTGTGTTTATAAAATATGTGTAAGACATGTACCGGTAATCTATGGAAATGACTAGACCAATTGAAATAAAATTTTGTAGTTATTTGTTTTTAATAGATGTTTTAATAGTCATTGCTACATCTGGCAGACCTATGATACATTTTGTATATATAATCATAGGTAATTTTTCTATTTTTCTCTTGAATCTACCGTAGCTGATATTCAGTATCACTCTACTGACTTGATACTATATACTATTGTCAATTTGTTTTGCAAGAATGGGTTTCTCAGAGCAGTATCACATTGAAGGCAAAGTCTTAGATACAAGATATGGTGAGAAGACCATTTCAAACAAAACATATCAATGATAGTATGCATCAATATAACAAAACATATCAATGATAGTATGCATCAATATAACAAAACATATCAATGATAGTATGCATCAATATAACAAAACATATCAATGATAGTATGTATCAATATAACAAAACATATCAATGATAGTATGCATCAATATAACAAAACATATCAATGATAGTATGCATCAATATAACAAAACATACCAATGATAGTATGTATCAATATAACAAAACATATCAATGATAGTATGTATCAATATAACAAAACATATCAATGATAGTATGTATCAATATAACAAAACATATCAATGATAGTATGTATCAATATAACAAAACATATCAATGATAGTATGTATCAATATAACAAAACATATCAATGATAGTATGTATCAATATAACAAAACATATCAATGATAGTATGTATCAATATAACAAAACATATCAATGATAGTATGTATCAATATAACAAAACATATCAATGATAGTATGCATCAATATAACAAAACATACCAATGATAGTATGTATCAATATAACAAAACATATCAATGATAGTATGTATCAATATAACAAAACATATCAATGATAGTATGTATCAATATAACAAAACATATCAATGATAGTATGTATCAATATAACAAAACATATCAATGATAGTATGTATCAATATAACAAAACATATCAATGATAGTATGTATCAATATAACAAAACATATCAATGATAGTATGCATCAATATAACAAAACATATCAATGATAGTATGTATCAATATAACAAAACATATCAATGATAGTATGTATCAATATAACAAAACATATCAATGATAGTATGTATCAATATAACAAAACATATCAATGATAGTATGTATCAATATAACAAAACATATCAATGATAGTATGTATCAATATAACAAAACATATCAATGATAGTATGCATCAATATAACAAAACATATCAATGATAGTATGTATCAATATAACAAAACATATCAATGATAGTATGTATCAATATAACAAAACATATCAATGATAGTATGTATCAATATAACAAAACATATCAATGATAGTATGTATCAATATAACAAAACATATCAATGATAGTATGTATCAATATAACAAAACATATCAATGATAGTATGCATCAATATAACAAAACATATCAATGATAGTATGTATCAATATAACAAAACATATCAATGATAGTATGTATCAATATAACAAAACATATCAATGATAGTATGTATCAATATAACAAAACATACCAATGATAGTATGTATCAATATAACGTCACATTAGAAAATAGTGATAATATGTCTGTATCACACTTGTTGCTTCACAACAGATATTATTGTGTGTAAGGAACAAACGAAAAATTGACAAATCATCGATAATGAAATTTTTGCCAATAACTAAGGATGTTGTAAGTGATTATTATCCAATGAAATGATCTCATTACATTTATTACCCAATGAAATGATCTCATTACATTTCATGGATGAGGAAAATACAAAGGTGTATATCATTGCATTAGAAAAATAGATCCAAGTTGCAAAATTAAAATGACCTAAGTTTTTAATAATGTCCTATATATGTTTTTAACAGTTTGGTAAGAACCCTATGCAGAGTGCAGGTTGTTACAGTATATGTGCAGCAATACTACGGAATCCTAACTGTGTTCTGGAAGAAATAGATTTTGAGGTAAGAGTTATTAAATTGAAGATCAAATTTGTTTTCCCAAAAATGATTTAACAAAAGTTTTCATTCAGTTTGTCAAATTTGAGGTTATGATGATGGCTGCTTTGTACTATATCAACATGCTCAGTTGGATTTTTATAGCGCTCGCTCACTGAAACAACAATACATGTCTCTCCACTCGGACACATTATCCTGATTCCGAGCAACAAGTCTTTGGTCTAACTCCTTAATGCTGTTTGCTTAGCGGAGAAGCAGCAAATACCAATTTCAGTCGACTGGGTCTCTATCCAATAATATACAGCATTCAAAGAGGGTATGATAACCATACACCTCCTGTGCAGTGTATAACAATAAGAAAAATAAATTTATGTCAGTGGGCATGCTGTGAATTCAGGTGCTCACGAAGGGTAAGCAGTTCCTGCTTCTTATAAGACACCCGCCGTGTTACTCATATATACAGTCAAGTCTGGTAAAAGTCTTGGCAGTGATAGAGAAAAGAAAACGTCTACGTTAAAAAGTAAAAGTTCCATTGTCATTTGAGATGTGGATATTTCGTAACGGTCAACCAGATTGTGATCATAACCATAGAATTTTTGTAGCACTGACTTCAACATAGCCTTTTTTGAGTAGCTTTTATGTCAGCAGTTGAGTTCTGTCCAGAAATCACTGTACTGGGAAAAAGATATGCATCAAATTTATATACATGTGTATTTATTTTTTCATTGCAGGATATTCTTGTAAATAAAGACTTTGAAGACATTTTCAAACAAGTGAAAGAACAACTACCAAATATCAAAATGAAACACGGTGGGATGGAACCACCCCAAAAACCAAAGGCCAAAGTTCACCCAATGGTCAAACTTATGAACTATATAGAGAAAAATAATCTTAAATTGATAGACTTTTTTAGCCAGTTAGACAAGGATGGGAGTATGTGTATATCATATGATGAATTTGAACAAGGACTAGAGGTAATAATTAATTGCTAGATATTGTATTCTGACATATTGTTGAAGGGAAAAAAATGTAAAGAATCGCCTAAAAGAATATTAAGATGTACACAAATCTGATTGGTTAATGTATTACAAGTCAAATTATTTTCAAAAATATACAATTTAACTTTCCCTTTTTCATGAAGATAGTATTTGACATTTTGACCTTTAAAGTTTTGAAAACATAACAGAATGAGATTTATGTTTTACAAATTTATATTATGAATTAAAATTCATAAAATTATTGAAGGTATTTTGAGAGGTAGATGGAAGTTTTCAGCTAAAAACTAGCAAATTTTACAGAAAATACTCTCATCACAAATAAACGCATTGTATTTGAGATTCACAATAGCAGACATAAGCATATAAATAGTGCTTATAGAATAATTTGATGATAAAATAAAAAGTTCGCACGTTCAATATTTATGAATTTATTTGTAAAATAATTGATTATTGTTTATATAATTTTTCTGATCAATTAATTTCTAATACTAGTGTGCTAAATCAGCATTATTAAGAATATCAAGAGTATCATCTTCTACTAAACAGGTATATTGTTGTTGTTATTACACTATGCAGGCAATTGTTTTCTCATTGGTCAGTTTAAAAAACTGTTGGTTTATGGGTAAAATGCTACTTGGATACTATAGGATTATGGGTAAAATGCTACTTGAATACTATAGGATTATGGGTAAAATACTACTTTGATACTATAGAATTATGGGTAAAATACAATGTGGTTGTTCCTGGTGACACTTTTTTTGCACTTCTATTGGAAAGGTATCTGCGACGACTGCCTATTATATTGGTGTTGGAGTTAAATTTAAATATCCATGACACTGCGTTTCACACTGCTAATTTGAAGCATCCAGGCAAAAACCCAAATAATGAAGATATATTCAGTTTAAAAAAATGCACATCAAATTCATTGTAGCACATGTCAGTTTTTGGGTTTTTTTTTAAAGCACATTTTAATTTCAAGATGGAGGAAAACCCGACACATCTGAAAAACTTGACACTTTCCAAATATTTGTTGTTACAAACACATGTCAACACCTCAACACTGTATCACACTTCCTAACCTGGGCATGGAAATATTCCCTGTGTAGGTCTGAAAGACTATACAATTCTTAGTCAAGTGTTAAATTCTTGACTCAAACAATGGACAATTCTATGATAATGTAAAGAATGACAAAATGGAGAATTTTGGTTTAAAAAATGTGATATCTTAAGGACATCCTTGTATCATCTGATTATTGGAAAATGTGTCATTTTGCTATTATTATAATAAATGGAGTTATCGTGAAAGAGTCTATTAATTTTGTATATTTACATTATGGAAATACTTGAAAATGCAATGTTCAAAGGTATTATAACTGCCACGACTAGGCCTCACAGTAATTAAAACTATTGAGTTTGTACTCCTACTTAAAAAAGAACATCCAATCAGAACACTGTATCAAATAAATACTTTGTTCTGATTGGACCATTTATTTTAGTAATAGTATGAAAAGCATACTTGAAAAGTTTTATGACCATAAAATTTTCAAGCTCAAGTTTTATACTCATATTAAAAAAAAAAGGACCAATAAAAATATTATATCCAATGCATAGTGTTCTGATTGGAAAATTTTGAAGTATGAATATGAAAGTTTAACAATACTTTCAACAATATTTCAATTATATTGTGGTGATAAATTTTCGTTTGGTGGAGGAAATTAGAGTACCCAAAGAAAACCTACAGCCTACATCGATTCACTGACAAACTTTTATCACATAAGTTGTATAGAGTACACCTAGACACTGCCAGGAATCAAATTCACAACATTATTGGTGATAGATGCTGATCTCACAGTAAATGCTATCACCATATTTAATGACGGCCATGGTGACCACTTAAACATCATACGTGTACCGGTATATAAAAGGTGAAGGTTAAAGGAGCGAAAGTATGAAATATTCCGTCACACACAAAAGCTTCCAAAATTATGAATTAAGAACAATATACCTTAAGCACACAGCATTAGTTTACCAATTCCATGCTTCTTTACAGACAAACTCTGACAATAAATATAGCATAATAGGTTTTGGATGTTAATAATTCAGAAAGTAATATTGTGATGACAAAATTGGTTTACAGGAATTGTAAGATTGTTGATAAGAATTCACAAGAAAAGCCCCTTCTATTCTTCATCTCTCCTTTCCATTTTTATTCCTTGTACCCATTCAATGAATTATTATGAAGTCTTCATAAAATTTATGTCATAAAGACAAAGCCTGCTTGATTTAAAACTTATTTTGCGACTGCACTATCAAGGTCACATGCAGAAGTGAAAGGTTAAAGTTCATAATACAAATATATATTAAACCAATAGATGCTATTTTGTCTAATCATTGCTAGATACAGTATTATATACTACAGGTACTATTGATGATCTAACTGTGGACATATATATCACATTGACTGCATTCGTCACATATTTATGACATTTCATCTGATATAATAACATTTTTTTGCTAATTTATGGTTTTCTTACAAATATGACAGATTTGTATAAAGTATAAAACTAGTATTCTTCATTGAAAATATAAAAAATAATATTGGAATAAAAAACATTTTGTTTTACTTTTTTTAGGAAAATGGTATAAAATTAACAAAAGAAGAAATAGAGATTTTATTAGAGGAATTAGACAGTGATGGGGATGGTGAAATCAATTTCAGGTAAGTTTCCATGGTAACCAAAATAGACCAGGAAATGATCAATTAATACTTAATATTTTATCATGCATTCTTTAAAAAATTTAAATAGGTAATACACATGTTCAAATTTATCTTACATGTTAAATATATATACTATTGTTGATTTGTCTTGCACGAATGTAGTTCTTAGAGCGATTTTGCATCTGAGGCAAAGCCTGAGATGCGAGATGAGAATTATGACAATTTCACATGTTTATCGTGGATATATCAAAGTGACGTCAATATATCATCATGTTAGAAATCAAAGATAATGTTTGAATCACGTTTTTTGCTTGATAAAAGTATCGCATGAAAATTTACAAATCATTGATAAAATCATATTTGTTACAATTTGAGAGTATTACAGTAATCTTATCTCTATAATTCAACTGTAAATTGGTATTTCTATTTTTAATAAATGGTTCTTTATTCCTTCATTTTCAGTGAATTGGCGACTGGACATACAGAATTTAAAGAAAAGACAAATTCTATCAATGCCATACTGACTGCTACACAGCCTAGGCCGTTAACAACGTGATATATCAACTGTTACTAATATCTATGCAAGGGTCAAAATGTAACGTTTCTCAATGTCAAAATATGTTTATATTTAATATATGTTAACATGATATTCTAGGTTTGTTTTAATCTGAATATTATGTAAGGAATTTAACAAAAAAATCTATTATTATTTTTGTAATTTGCAGTGAAACAAGAGAAAACAAAAATTAGGTCAATAGATATAAATAATGTGTATTAAATGCTCAAATTTCAAGTTTCTGTGAAACCTGTTTTGTGAGATCATTTTTATGAGAGTCCCTCCTGTTTTAGCGAGACCACTTTAAAATGTTACAACTCTTATCTGTTGGCTGGCAGAAGGAATGGCATCCGAAGACAGATTTTACCATAATATAAAACTGTCTCTATGGTTGTTCTTTTTTTTTCCTTTGACATGAAAAGTTTTCAATTCTTTCAAAAACTTTTTATTGTAAGCAATAATATGGCTGTATTTACTACGAATTATTAATAGAAATTATTTTCCTGTCTGTATGAAAAATTTGTTTATTTTTAAATATTAACCTTTCTTTAGAATGCAGGGTTATTATTATTATTAAAAGTGCCTTTATATAGTGAAGTAGTGTATTCAAGTTACACCTAATATATAGATGACATACATTTGAAATCAATTATACTACGTATATGACACTTACAAAAAAACCTTAATAAAAATACTTGTTATACTATATAAAGTATTTAATACTTAACCTTATAGAGATATGTTATCCATTGTCTACCGCCATGATATAACTGAAATATTGTTGAAAGTGGCGTTAAACACCATAAACCTATCAGTTGTCTTTTATCACTTTCTTCAAACTTTTTCCTTCCAGATTTGCTATTTAGGGTAATTTTGGCCCTTAGTATTAAATTTTGTTTATGTGTTTCCAAATCCATCCATCCGTATTTTGAATGAAAAGTATAGTTTTAGAAACATATTAAAATTAAGTTCCGTCCATAAATATTTTTATCCTGTAATATTGTGTATTATCTCAACTCAAAGTAATCCTTATTTTGTATGAAAAATAAATTCCGTCAAACGATATTTTATATTGTGATATTACATTGTATATGTTTATGTATTATTTCAACTCGTTCTCCCCTACAAATGACTTTTGAGATCACATTCCATTTTTTCCAAGGTAAAAAAAAACTTTTAAAATTGTTTTCCATGTAAAAGTGATTATCGAGAGAACATTCCAGCCTTTCTGAAAGAATAATGAATTTTGTTTTTCTCGTACAAGTGACTTGAGATCACATTCCAGTTTTTCCGAAAAAAACACTAAAAATTGTTTTCCTCATACAAGTGAGTATTGAGTGAGTCTTTCTGAAAGAATAACGAATACTGTTTTGTCCTCATACAAGTGACTGCTAAGAGAACATTTCAATCTTTCACAAAGATGAATGGAAAATTATTTTGTTAAATTTGTTAATTTATATTTTTGTAAATTCAACTTGATTTCAGTTTGTTTATATACGGTAATCAAGTAATAATTTTTATGAAAATAAACTTGTCAAAATTAAATAAATATACTAGAATTGTTTTTTATTTAAAATGTCTGAGTATTTATCTTTGACCATATCAGTGGTGTAATTGTTAGCATGAACACTTCAAGTGTGGTACATCATGGGTTTAAGTGCCGGTCAGGTCAAACCAAAAACTGAAAATGGTATATACTGCTTCTCCTCTAAGCATGCAGCATTAAGGAGCAAGATCAGACTGTTTGGCTAGGAATCAGGATAATGTGTCTGAGTGGAGCAAGATGAAAGACTGTTTGGCTAGGAATCATGGTAATGTGTCTGAGTGGAGCAAGATCAAACTGTTTGGCTAGGAATCAGGATAATGTGTCAGTGGAGTGCCATGTCTACTAACACACTGTTGATTCAGTGAACTGGCACTATTAAAATCAAACCAAGGATGTTGGTCGAGTATAAAGCGGACATCATTATCATCTCATCAAATGTAACTTGTTCTCAACATAATATGGCTGAAAAATTGCTCATTTTGCCTTAACAACAATTGCTCACATGTTCACATTTGTCTTTTCTCTGAGAATTTGTATTGGCCTAAAACATCTGTAATGACTACTGTGCTTTGAGCAATGATTTCTAGATTCTGTCTTAGCCCAAGATGTTGAATCATAAATGAAAGGTTTATGACCCTCTGATTCCTTGAAAAAAAAATCTCTGAACAAGCCAACTACCCATACAATTTGAGCCAAAACTTGAGTCCCTGACTTTCTTAAGAAATCCACACCAGAAGCCTATCAACTGTCTTTGCTTTTTCTCCAGATGCTCTAGCTTCCTTCAACAATAAACCTAGGTGAATGTGTTTAACACAAGTGTACAATTTGCCTTATATTTAAGTTGTTTACAATGCATTTGTCAGTGGTTCATTTTTATTGCCATTACTTTGTGCCAGTTGTCTCCCATTAGCTATCTACACTTACAAGTTATCATTTAACTAAAACCAGTAACTTATTGTAAAGCAATTTTTTTTTCCATAGATAGTCCTAGTAAAGTTCTTGGTTTCAAGTTCAACTGGTCAAAGACTTTTGCCATCAGGTGGAGTCCTTCGTCATTGTTACCTTTTCACATCTTTTCTGAAACCACTCTGTCAAACTTTCTATCCTAGCCACTGTTAAATTTTGATCCCCAGGACATGAACCCAATAGACCCTGGACCATTCATTGGTACAAAGTTGAATCTTTATATTACAATGCTCCTTCATGCAAAATACCATCGATTTTCCATTTTTGGTTCATAAAACATTTTATAAATCTTTCCTGTTGCAGACTACCTTAAAGGTTGTGGTCTACATTTCTGAAAACTTGTAGCTACATATTACATAGAACCTAGTTAATGTGGTAAAATATCAGACTTCTAATGACAAAACAATGATAAACACACAAAAAACCCTACAGATTGCTTCAACTACAAAGACCACACACTAAACAGAAATGACAGCATGTTTGAGCACAATGTTATCTTGGAAATCCCATCGGGTACAAGGAATTGCAAATAAATAGTATTGTGTCAATGCCATAGACAATGTTGATGATGCAGGTCAAAGGTTAGTGATTCCTACGTGTTGACTCTGCTATGACGTATGTGAGTGGTACCTTTACCTTTCAATTTCTTCAGTTTCCAGTTTGAATGCAGTTTTAGTTAATTTGTTTTCCTTCTAGTCCAAGGTAGTTATTTGCCTATGCAAATTTCTGAATAAAATAGGTAATTTGAATGATAATTTACAGTAATATCTATTGGTACACAATAATGAACAATTTTATGTACGACAAAACTATTCAACACTCATAACCTCATCGAGTGTGGTTTGAGCCCAGATCAGGTCAAACCAAAGACTAAAAAATTGGTATTTGTTGCTTCCCCCCTAAGCATGCAGCATTTAGGAGAAAGAACAAAGACTGGTTGGCTCGGAATCAGGATAATGTGTCTGAATGGGCAACATGTATATCTGTGAACTGTTGTTTCAGTGAGCTAGCACTATGAAAATCTAACTAAGTGTGTTGTTCTTGCCATGATACATCTAAACAATTGCTCACTTGGCATTAAACAAAAACAATCACTCACTAATTAACCTATCTTGATTCAGGGGGAATAACTCACAGATGTTTCCCATTGTGATTGATCAACACATGAAACAGACTCGAAATATTATTCTCCAGATTTGGTATCCATATTAAAGTGCCATGATAGACAATAGAAAATGAACAGACAGACTCTATAATAGTATATTTTACAAATAAAGGTTACATTTCCATTATTTAATAATAATATTAATACATACAAATCATTTTCTAAATTGCAGTATAGAATTTATTATGAATACATTGCAGATCACATCATTTCATCCCCTTCCTCAATGTCTTTTAAACTTATGACCTCAAGCTGACCTTTACCCTTTGTGTCTGACCTCACAAGATCATCAATTTCTCTAAAACAACCTGGATCCACTAGTATGACCTAAAAAAATAAGTTATATCATGAAATAAATATAAATACCAGTATATGTAGATAGATCATAATTTTACTTAAAATATTAAATAAGTAAAATGTATATTCTCATGTATCTGCAAGTATTGTCTAATAAAATATTATATTATGTAAATATCTGTTAGTCTGATGAAGTTCATAACATACTAAACTTCTAACCTAATATGAAAATTTAATGCATGCAAAAATAATATAGTAAATAATAAATAAAATATTTATCGCCGGAAAGATGAAAATTGGGATTATATTGGATGATTATCAGATGCAACATTTACACTTACGACTGCAGGGAATTAGACCTCACAAAATCTGAGGTTTTAATTTGTACTCAATAAATGTTAGAGAAAACTAAATGGACAATCCAGAATGGACAATCTAAGAATGGACAATCTAAGAATGGACAATCTAAGAATGGATAATCTAAGAATGGACAATCTAAGAATGGATAATCTAAGAATGGACAATCTAAGAATGGATAATATAAGAATGAATAATCTAAGAATGGACAATCTAAGAATGGATAATCTAAGAATGGACAATCTAAGAATGGATAATCTAAGAATGGACAATCTAAGAATGGATAATCTAAGAATGGACAATCTAAGAATGGATAATATAAGAATGGATAATCTAAGAATGAACAATCTAAGAATGGATAATCTAAGAATGGACAATCTAAGTATGGACAATCTAAGAATGGACAATCTAAGAATGGATAATCTAAGAATGGACAATCTAAGAATGGACAATCTAAGAATGGATAATCTAAGAATGGATAATCTAAGAATGGACAATCTAAGAATGGATAATCTAAGAATGGACAATCTAAGAATGGACAATCTAAGAATGGACAATCTAAGAATGGATAATCTAAGAATGGACAATCTAAGAATGGATAATCTAAGAATGGACAATCTAAGAATGGACAATCTAAGAATGGATAATCTAAGAATGGACAATCCAGAATGGATAATCTAAGAATGGATAATCTAAGAATGGATAATCCAGAATGGACAATCCAGAATGGACAATCTAAGAATGGATAATCCAGAGACACTGGCATAAAAAAAAATGAAGTTTCTCACACTCGTGAAAAGAACCTGGTATTCCTGCATCGTGTATTACATCTTATAGAAGAATGTATTAATCTAGTTTCTGGCTTGAGATGAATACAATAATGTGACCAGATTAATAAATAAACATTAGAGAAAACTTATCAAGAAAGACACTAGCAACATTGGGTACACAAGGCACAGGACTAAAACAAACATAACACAGAAAACTAAAAAGATGAACAGACCCCACCAAAAACCTGGGAGCAACTCAGACCCCACCAAAAACCTGGGAGCAACACAGACCCCACCAAAAACCTGGGAGCAACACAGACCCCACCAAAAACCTGGGAGCAACTCAGACCCCACCAAAAACCTGGGAGCAACACAGACCCCACCAAAAACCTGGGAGCAACACAGACCCCACCAAAAACCTGGGAGCAACACAGACCCCACCAAAAACCTGGGAGCAACTCAGACCCCACCAAAAACCTGGGAGCAACACAGACCCCACCAAAAACCTGGGAGCAACTCAGACCCCACCAAAAACCTGGGAGCAACACAGACCCCACCAAAAACCTGGGAGCAACACAGACCCCACCAAAAACCTGGGAGCAACACAGACCCCACCAAAAACCTGGGAGCAACACAGACCCCACCAAAAACCTGGGAGCAACACAGACCCCACCAAAAACCTGGGAGCAACACAGACCCCACCAAAAACCTGGGAGCAACACAGACCCCACCAAAAACCTGGGAGCAACACAGACCCCACCAAAAACCTGGGAGCAACTCAGACCCCACCAAAAACCTGGGAGCAACACAGACCCCACCAAAAACCTGGGAGCAACACAGACCCCACCAAAAACCTGGGAGCAACACAGACCCCACCAAAAACCTGGGAGCAACTCAGACCCCACCAAAAACCTGGGAGCAACACAGACCCCACCAAAAACCTGGGAGCAACACAGACCCCACCAAAAACCTGGGAGCAACTCAGACCCCACCAAAAACCTGGGAGCAACTCAGACCCCACCAAAAACCTGGGAGTAACACAGACCCCACCAAAAACCTGGGAGCAACACAGACCCCACCAAAAACCTGGGAGCAACACAGATCCCACCAAAAACCTGGGAGCAACACAGACCCCACCAAAAACCGGGGAGTAAACTCAGGTGCTCATGAAGGATTGGCAGTTCCTGCTTCTCATAAGATACCCGTCTTATTTTAGAGTAATGCTTCATGTCCAATACAATTGTATTTCTACTGTTGGCATTTTACATAAATATTTTTAAAACTTTTTACAGTTTCTGCTGATTCTTAGTTTGAATCTCCAACATTTTAGCCTATTGACCCCAAGATCCTTAATTTGTACAAATACAAATATTAATATCACAAAGATGAATCATGCCAAATATTATTGGAAGTCTATTGTTGGTTCTTAAATAGAAGAATTTTTTAAGGTTTTTTACATTGCCAAAATTAGCAGCTCTACATCTACAGTAGAGAAATAAATAAAATTGTTGACTTACTGCTGGATAGCTTCTATCAATAACAATGGGAGGAACCGCATCAGTGGTGTAATGATTAGAGTGCTCGCTTCAAGTGGTATAGATTGTGGGTTCAAAAACAGATCAGGTCAAGCCAAAGACTATAAAATTGGTATTTGTTGCTTCTCCACTAAGCATACAGCATTAAGGAGAGAGAGCAAAGACTAGTCAGCTGAGAATCAGGATAATGTGTCCGAGGGGAGCAACATGTCTACCCACGGACTATTGTTTCAGTGAGATAGCACTATAAAAATCCAACTAAGCGTGTTCTCTAGTACAAAGCAGACCTCATCAGCATCTCATTGAAAATTAATTTGTTCTCGCCATTATATACCGTAAATGGCCTTATATTACCTGTATTTGTGCATTATCCGCACCCCTTTCTGATTCATGAAAAATTGCTCAGTTGGCGCTAAACAACAAATACTTACTCACCCACACAATGGTGGGGGGGGTTATCAAATACTAGAAAACTTACCATTTCTAGATCACCATCAAATTCATCTGATTCTATTTTCTTGGCAATTTTTCTGATTTTATCTCTTACTCTCTTTCCATCTTTTGCTATAAAAAAATAAAATGTGTATTATTACATTTAATGAGAAGAAATGAATAATTATCATCAGTGCCTCACTTTTTACTATCAAATTAAGTCAGTTTTAGAATTTATTTAAAATATTTTGAAAAATACTAGTATATACTGTACAGTGAAACCCTTCATTTGTGTTCTGAATAGACAGGCTTTGGTTTAGACTGGTTTCAATGTATGTACAGAACCACTAGTTTAATACAATGTCACTCAATATTTAGGAACCAGTATTGAATTGAGAATAAGAAAATTGACATTAAATAACAAATACTTTTGATGTATGCATTCACATGTAGCATGTGTGTGTGAAATAGGAATAATTATTTATCCAATCAATAAAACTGATAGGATGCAAAATTATTACTGAAGGGTATGATCAAAGTTACCTATCTGATTTTTAAAAATGACCTGAGTTTATCTGTTCATGAACAAAGGTTGAAGTTATGGTCTTTAATCTTGCCAAAAAAGAAACAAAAAACGATCCACTTCTACTGTTCAATTCAAATCACACATTACAAAGATAACATGATAGAGGCTGGTAGATGTCTTAAGTCCTTACTTCTGACAGGCACAAAAATGTGGCTGTGTTAAATCAATTAACAGGATCCTAACTCTCCCCTGTTGTGACCTCTAAAAAGAACTCTTCTAGAGCCTCAATTTTACTTACATGGTACTGTAATTTTAAGTCTCATAAAAGCTCTCTGTATTTTGATGGTTTCTGTTTCAGTTAATTGTTTTATTACTTCTAATGCCTGGAAAAAGTAGAAATTGACAATGATATTTGGATGTCACTGATGACAAGCAAGCATGCAAATTTGACATTGAAAGATTTATATGTAGAGGTATATGCATTGTATTGTAATGCCCTCATGCTGTTCTTCTTAAAATTTTAAATTATGAGATTTTGTGTACATAAAAACGATCTGCTTGTGTGTGTATATAATGTCTTTCAAATCACATATTGTTATTGTATTTTTTGCTGTTTATGAGAGGACGATAATTTCAGTCAAGATAATTTATTTCTAATAAATCTAAATCCTTTTTGCTTACCGGTACATACATTTTTTTTTACAAGATTAGAAGTGATTCTAAAAGGCAGACATTTACTTTTAAAACAATACTATAAATCCTGGTAGTAGCTGTAAGTACCTAGGTGTTATGGTACTTTCAGCAAGTTGACATCCTTAGTAGACATTGTTAGGAAGGCCACAAAACAAACAGCTGTGCTGAGTAAAAAAAAAAAATTATATTTTAGAGAACCTTTCTAGGATAGAATACACTTTCTGAATACTAGCAAAGCAAGAACTGCTTACTTTCCAGAGCACCCGGGCATTTAGTGGGGTTCGTGTTGCTCAATCTGCACAGTTTTTTAACACTTTTGTAGACCATTGTTTGAATATTTATCCCTGTTCTTTTAGCCATTGTATTGTCTGATCTTCAGTTCATAGGTTATTACCTCTTAGGTATCTTCAAAGTTTTCTTGTATGAAATATGTGGTAAATGTTCAATTGCAGAATCTGAACGATTATAAATAGTAGATTCATCAACTTCATTCGCTAGCATTTTGACTATTTATAATAATGTTAAACTGGGGAAAATTACCTGTCAGATAAAAACAGAGAAAACCACACCTGCTACACTCAATATATTTCAGCATTTCTTTGTTTTCCCCCCAACTGGCAAAAGACATACATATGAAAGAACTAACCTCAGTGTGTATTTAAATTAATTCAGTATCTGCTGTTTACTTTAAATTGCAAAATAAATCACTATTTTTTATTGAAGTAATATAAACTGCAACAGATACTAAATTAAATTATTCTTAATGTAAATAATTTGATCTTAATTAGATATGTGATACCTCAAAACTAATAATACATCAAATAATCAAAAAAATGCCTTGAGAACAAAATTATTACATAAAAGTGTGATCCGATCCCCTAGTGTCTGTGCTTGAATAATGTGAAATCCATGGCATATCAACCATTAACAACAAAAAAACTCATGCCAAAATTTGAATCCCCACAAAATATTACCATAATACATTATTACTTGGTTTAATAACCTAATGAATCATGGGTAATTTGATCTCCCCAAACACCAAATTTCAACATTTTATCAATATGGTTGTTTTCATATATCAAGCCTCAAATGTTTACATTAAGAATTGGCCATTTGCAATAGTTACCTGTTGTTTAGAACTTTTTGTTGGTTTAACTGAGAAATGTAAATCTTTCATGGCACGTTCTATTAAAGTGACTGTGTATGGTCTGTTTGTGTCAGGATTAACACATTTATCTGCAACTGTCGTAGCAATGTCTCTAAACATGGACTCTAACTGAGCATGTCGCTCCTTTTCTGACACTTGTAACTCTCCTTTTGCTAAAATCTGCAAAATAAGAATTTAAGATTAATAAAGACTAAGCTGCAACAAATAAGAATATAATTTGATTATATGTTAGCTATATGTTAAATGAATATCAAAATATTGTAAACAAAATTCAACATTTTCCAAGGTAAAGGGAGATAAATGACTAATGATATAATTTTCAATTGTGTTTACCATTTCATAATAATTACAATACATTCACTTGAAATATAGTATCATGCATTAGATTTTTTTTTTTTTTTTTTTTTTTTTTATTGATAACACTCAGACACATAAATGTGTTACATCATGCATTATCAAATTACAGTTATTTACAACATGTCATACAAAGATATTAAACTAATGTTGAGGATATTGTTATTCTATTTTTCTTTTTTTTATGGGTGAGTTTAGAAAGGATGGCTTAATATAACCATAGTTGAGGGTTAGAAAGGAAGCATTCTCATGACAGTTCATGGTGACATTTCTTTTAAAATGATATTTGCAATAAATTAAGAACTAAAAAACATTAAATAACAAAACTACTACTAGCATCACCTGAATTTTGATGTGTAATAATAGAACATAATCATAATAAAGATAAAATATTGTTTTGATGTGTAATAATAGAACATAATCATAATAAAGATAAAATATTGTTTTGATGTGTAATAATAGAACATAATCATAATAAAGATAAAATATTGTAACTGTCAGATGATTCACATTAACTTTTGTCAAAATAATGTTAATGGTTGCCCAAAAAAAGGTTTACACTTGAAGGTAAAGGACAATCCCACCCTAATATTTGACTCCAATTTTTACACAAAACGAAATAGGACTCAATAATCTTCAAATATGTTTTCATCGTGTTATCAAGTATTATTTCTAATCTGTAAATTTGTTTCTAATTTGTTACTTTGTCTTTAAAACATATTTCTCATTTGTTATTTTCATATATAACCATGTTTTTAATTTGAAACTTTTACTTGTAACATTATATATGCTTGGTTAAATGGTTATATTCTTACCTGTAAGCATATTTCTGATTGGTTATCAATACCAAATGCTTTCTTCAACACATCAGACTTTGCTACTTCTCCTTTAGAAACATTATTGAACACTGTATGACTCTGTAAAACTTCATCTATGTCTGTTTCACTAAAATGAGGATATATAAAGATTCAGTCCTCACGTTGAGCATCGGTCCTAAGGCCCAAGACCAGTAAAACTTTGTTCGGACCAGTAAATTTTTCAATTTTTTTTAAGAACTATATAAAAATAAATTCAAGAATGTGTTTCGGACCACTAAATTGAAATTTTCATTTCAAGGATTGCAGATTTGTAAAGCATATTAACAATTAATTCAATGGTTAGGGCTATGGTGTTTAAAGCCACTTTCAACAATATTTCAGTTATATCGTGGTGGTCAGTTTTATTGGTGGAGGAAAACGGAGTACCTGGAGAAAACCACCGACCTGTCGCAAGTCACTGACAAACTTTATCACATAATGTTGTATTGAGTACACCTTGCCATGAGTGGGATTCGAACTCACAACTTTTGTGGTGATAGGTACTGATTGTACAGGTCAGTGAATTCAAGTGTATTCCTAAAGATTTTATTGTATACATATGTGTTGGAACTATGACAACAGAAAATAATAACATTTTGATATTTTTTTAAACAATATTTTTTTTAAATGTTTGCATTTACATATTCAGTTTTACTTGAAATAATGAAATATTGTATACAATGTCCTTGACTTGATAACATTGCCATATTTTTGGATACGAAACTATCTTATGATTTCTTCATTCCATGATTTATTGGATAAGATAGCTATATACACTGACACAAGCCACTTTTGTCATGAATTTCCACATCCATAGTGAAACTGTCACGTAACGGTAAATATTTGGTGCTGGATTATTAAGTAAGGCTTAGGCAGTTACACTATGGAAGTGAGACATCATCAGCAGCAGCATGACAAAAGTGGCTTGTGTCAGCATATTTATTATAATTGCAGATTTTACATTCGAAGCCTTCTCTCTTTTCCTTCCATTGACAATATTTCACTTGATTTATTTGAAATGTAATTACATGTACATGTACATACTTGAACTTCTTCTTAATCAGACAAGATAATCAAAGTTTGCAATAATGTTTAGTTTGACTACTTAACTAGAGGCTCAGGTGAGCCTGTATCGCTCACCTGACATAAATAAGCCCTCTTAAGAATGTCTGCAAGCCGAATACATCTAAATTTTACTATTCAAATCCCATAGGGTTCTATGTGAAAACTATGTCTGCTCATGGCAGCAATCTTGGATGGAGGTCGTGGTCACCGGACACAATTTTGAAAGTATACTACCCAAGGACCATCAATGCCATGTTTGCTTTAAACTGGCTGAATAGTTCAGAGGAGAAGACTTTTAAACAATTTTCCCATAGGGTCCTATGTTAAAACTATGTCTGCTTACGGTGGCCATTTTGGACCGAGATCGGGGTCATTGAACACAATTTTGGCAGTTGACCAACTAAGGACCATCAATGATATGTTTGCTATATTGGCTTACTAGTTTCAGAGGAGAAGATTTTAAAACATTTTTTCCCCATAGGGTCCTATGTTAAAACTATGTCCGTTGAAGGTGGCCATCTTGGATGGAGGTCAGGGTCATCGGACACAATTTTGAAAATTGACCACTTAAGGACCATTCATGCCATGTTTGCTTTAAATTGGCTAACTGGTTTCAGAGGAAAAAAAGTTTTAATTTTTTTTCCATACGGCCATAGGGTCCAATGTTAAAACTAAGTCGAGTCATGGCGGCTATCTTGAAATTCCGATCGGCAAACGATTCACAAGTTTAGTACAGGACCACCCAATGATCATTCCTGCAAAGTCACAATTCAATTGGCTTGGTGGTTTCTCACAAGAAGATTTTTTAAATTTCAGCCAATGAGAACACATTATGGACCCTGGCAGCCATGTTGGATTTCAAATCAGCACCAAAAACACAAATCTGGTAGTGGACCATCCAATGAACATTCCTGGCAAGTTTGGTTCAATTCTCTTCAGTGGTTTCAGAGAAAAAGATTTAAATGTGAAAAGCTAACGGATGGACGACAGACGCTTAGCCATGACAAAAGCTCACATGGCCTATGGCCAGGTGAGCTAAAAAAGGAAAAGGTACACATTGTTGGTTAAAGACAAATAATACAGAGAGGTAAACATTAGTTTAAATTAATAATAACAATGTCTTATTGAGCAAATGGTTTCAGACGAGAAGATTTTTATGGGAATTTCCCATAGGGTCCTATGTCAAATTAAGTTCGGCTGTGGTGTCCATCTTGGTCGGAGGTCTGAAATGCCGGACACAATTTTGGAAGGGGACCACCCAAGGATCATTTCAGCAAAGTTTGGTTGAGATTGGCTCAGTAGTTTCAGAGGAGAAGATTTTTTTTAAATATCATCCCCCTTTTTTCTATTTTTTGCTTGGTGGCCATCTTGGTTGGAAGTTGGGATCACCGGACACAATTTTTAAGGGGGGCCACCCAAAGACCATTCCACCAAAGTTTGGTTGCAATTGGCCCAGTGGTTTCTGAGAAGAAGATTAAAATGTGAAATGTTGACGGACGGACGAAAAGTGATGACAATAGCTCACATGGCTTAAAGGCCAGGTGAGCTAAAAACGGAATATATGTTAAACTACTCCTTGCCATGTAGCTGCAGTTAAAATTTGAGCTCATTTTGACTTATACTAAAGCAGTAATGGACAATTTATTTCATCCCCTTTTTTTCTATTTTTAGCTTGGTGGCCATCTTGGTTGGAAGTCCGACACTATTTTGGAAGGGGGCCATCCAAGGACCATTCCACCAAAGTTTGGTTGCAATTGGCCCAGTGGTTTCTGAGGAGAAGATTAAAATATGAAATGTTGACGGACGGACGACGGACAAAAAGTGATGACAATAGCTCACATGGCCTAAAGGCCAGGCGACCTTTTCACTAAAGTGATCGTAAATCATAAGTCTAAAATCACTCTTAAGATTTCTTTACGTGCACGTATACGTGCGTTTCACTAAACTAGTCCTAAACTCAGTTACGACTTACGACAAGTAACATCTCCTATAGTGGAGGTAAAAATACATTGTATATGTTACAGGCGATTTAAAGAATCAGGCATTCTGTAGAATGACTGTAATTTTAGGCAATCTATAGAATGCCTAACATCAATAGGAATTCTATTGAATGCCTAAAAATATCTAGTCATTCCATAGAATGCCTGAATTTTTTTTAGCTATTTTCAATAAATTGCCTGAATGTTATTACTAATACTTTAAATAAAAGAAATTCACAGTTTTGTCCAATACATTATGCCATATTGAATGTTTATAAGAAAGATTGTAAGAAAATGATAATCCCCTCCTTCATGATTAAGTATTCACTTCGCACGTTCTTAATCATGAAGGAGATTATCATGTTTTTACATATAAGAAAATATCCCTAGGCTTTATTTATGTATAACTAATTGAACAGGTTAAAATTGTTGTCAACATTATCTTAGGGTGAGTTTGTCTTCACTCAAAACTTAATTAATTTTATCATTCTGTAAAAATTGTCATGGCAGAAGAATGCAGTGTGCTCTCCAATGAGCAAACATTTACTAATAAGCTTTGTGAGACTTTGGAGTCTAATCCAAAATCAACTATATGGAAAAGAGATAAATACTACAATATTCTAAACAAAATAAAGACTGGAGAAAAAGAAAACAAAGTGGATTACTACTATATTCAAAGGTAAGCAAACTAACAAAGGACCGAGATTGCAGTTAATTTAAATTCTGCAAATGGTCATTTCAACAATTTATGTCTCATCAGTGCAGATAAAGTAAAAAGATTTGGAAGATCAAAAACTGAAAGAACAATGTCTGATTGAGAACAAATAACCTGAAGGGCCTAAACAGTAACACCAAAACCAGCTAAAGACAGAGCTTTGCACGAAGGAGATACTCCTTAGTTTTATAAATTTCGAAAATTTTAGATATTGTCAATTTTCAAAATAATATCTGTTTTTCGTGCCGAAGTACTTGGATACTGGGGTGGTGAATACCCTCGGGGACTGTTGACTAACAGTCCACCAGACAGTGGCTTTGACCCAGTGGTAATAAACTAACAAAGTACCAAGATTGCAGTTAATTTAAATTCTGCAAATGGCCAAATACATGGTTTTAAGGTCGCATGACATTTGAGCTGTTTTTTACCAATCGACGTCCTTGGTTAATTAGTCCGTCTGTCTTCCATTCATTGAACAAATATAATCATGCATGCCAAAATCTACCTTTGCTGGAAAGTTCAAAATAATCTGATTACATTGTTGACTTTTTATACGACCGCACATAAGAGTGGTTGTATTATGGTATGGGCCGAAACGAGTGTTATATTAAATTAGCTATACAGGGTTCATTATATGTCAAAATTGAATGCAGTTTTTAATGAATTTCTCAATGAGCACACCTTTTACTACCGTTTTTGACAATAATAACTGTATTTTCTTATAACTTTTCAACCATATAAACGAGAGCAAAATGAAACGGATAATATGAAGCAGCCGGCCACGATAATGGTATTACCAGTATTGTAATATTTACAATACTGGTATTACCAGTATTATAATATTCACAATACTGGAAATACCAGTATTGTAACACTGTACAATACTAGAAATACCAGTATTGTAATGTTACAATACTGGTAATACCAGTATCGTACCTATACAATACTGGATGTACCAGTATCGTGCATTTACAATCCTTAATACCAGAATCGTTGATCTATACACAATACCGGAAGCTCCAGTATTCTTCATCCAACAATACTGGTAATACTAGTATTGTAAAACACACGATACTGGAAGCTCCAGTATTCTTCATCCAACAATACTGGTAATACTAGTATTGTAAAGCACACAATACTGGAAACTCTAGTATTCTTCATCCAGCAATACTGGTAATACTAGTATTGCAAAACACACAATACTGGAAACTCTAGTATCTGGCAATTTGACACGAGTGGGCAGAGCCTAATTCTAACTGTAAATCACAGCTCATTGTATTTACCGTTAGTATTAGGCTCCGCCCAGTAATGTCAAATTACCTTACCAATATATATCAAACTCTAAGGGACCATACAAAATATTTTGACATTACAGGGCTTTTGCCTCTTATGTTATGTACAGCAGAAATGACGTATGAGTATGAATTATATTCAATTCTTTTAGTATAATGTAGACATAAAAACTCGGGTTAACCGGAATTCTACCTAATCTTCCAATATCTGCAATACTGGTATAACCAGTATTTTCCAGAATCTTCCAGTATCTGCAATACTGGTATTACCAGTATTTTCCAGAATCTTCCAGTATCTGCAATACTGGTATTACCAGTATTTTCCAGAATCTTCCGGTATCTACAATACTCATATTTTGGCAATGACCAGTATCTTCTAGTATTGCAGATACTGGAAAATTCTGGAAGATACTGGGATACTAGTATTTACCAGTATCTGTACCAGTATTGCAGATACTGGAAGATACTGGTAAAATAGTATCACAGCCGGCTGCTTCATATTATCCAATGAAACTTCCAAAGATGCTCAGCAAGAGTCAAGTTCTACAAAAGTAAATGGGTTTTTTTTCTTTAAGTTTTAAAACTGTATGAGCTCTATAAGGGACATATAAAGATATTCAATTGAAAAAAACATATTTTTTTTTTCAGATTTGACGTAATAGTGTGGTAACATTGAAAAACTGATTAAAAAGAGACAAGCAATTACAGACCCAATTCTTTATTATGCCTTTGCTGAAGAAATGTACAGCATTGTCTTGAGGGCTCATCTGAATACTGGACATGGAGGAAGAGATAAAATGTTAAAGGAGGTTAATAAGAAATATGCTAATGTTACAAGAAATGTCCTGAATTTATTCAAAGAAATGTGCGAGGAATGTCAACTGAAAAAGAGAAAAAATGCAAGTAAGGGCCTAGTCGTCAAACCACTTCTTATCAAGGATTTTAACAGTCGAGGACAAGTAGATTTAGTTGATATGCAGTCCATGCGTGATGGTGACTTTAAGTTCATTTTGCATTATCAAGATCATCTCACTAAGTTTGCTGTCTTACGTCCACTTACTTCAAAGCTTGCAGCAGAAGTTGGTTTTCAACTGTTGGACATATTTTTACTTTTTGGAGCTCCACATATCCTTCAATCAGACAACGGACGTGAATTTACAGCACATGGACTTCTTTGCTTGTTAGAATCCGAGGAAGATTTAGTGAAACACCTTAATCGTGCTGAAGAGGAAGGAAATGATTTAAGGGCTCCTGGTCATTTAGATCAACCAGACACTCAAGATGACGGGCTTGAAATTGAAATTTGCACAGTATGTGAAAAATCATGTTTTGTCAAAGTAAAATGTTCAATGTGTTCAAAGGCCAATGCTGATTTGGTGGTATGTCATTTGTGTTTCAATGAGGAAGTTATTTCTGAGGAGAGACGAAATGCTTCCGAATCTATGAGAAGGCAGGCCAACAGAATGAGAAATCTGTCCGAAAGAATTTTAACCGAGGTTGAAGTCGGAAAAAATATTCTTATCCCCATCCCTATGGTTGACAGCGGGAAGGGTGATCCATGTAATTTGCTGGCTGTAGTCTTGAGCAGGGAGGAGCATGGCTATAAACTTGGAACAAAGTCAGGTGTATTATGTGGGCTTTATACCAGAAACCAATTTGAACTTTCCGATAATAACTTTTTAGCTAAGGACACTGTTCAACTTTAAACAGAAATTTCTCTGAGACAAGCAGTTAGTGATGCCTCAATATGTGATGGCCAAGGTTTTACAAAGTGTGGTTGTAGTGCTAGTGGGAAGTCCAGATACAACACGAAAAGATGTTTGTGTAGAAAAAATGGACTGATGTGTAATAGCCGTTGTCATCCAAACATTACCTGCATGAACAAGTAAAAAGTGAACTAATTTTTTTTTTTTTAAATTGTAAATTTGTGTGGAATTTAATATCAAACCTAATCTCTTACATTTTGTTTGCATAATTTATATTTTTCCACTTTTGATAAATAAACAGTTTTTGTTCATTAAATGTGTCAAAATACAAGGCAATTTATTGAATTTACAACTTTTTTTTCAGGCATTCAATAGAATGACTACAAATTTCAGGCAATTTATAAAATGCCTAAAAACGCCACTCATTCTACAGAATGCCTAAAACTTTCAGGCATTCTATAGAATGCCTAAAGTTAGAGATTGCCTGGAAGCTGATTACATTAATTGTTAGGAAGCTGATTACATTAATAATCACATTTTAAATGTGTTAAAATACATTTTTTAATATTTAACTAATTCTAAAACTCTAAAGTGATTTTTCAAATGAATAAACCAAAGCTATTAGAAAAAAATTGTTAAGTGTAAAATTTTACCAAAATTTGAGAAGAAATTTATTTTATGGAATATATTTTAATAAATTTCATGCTATTTGCAAGGGGAAATTTCAAAAATGTGACCATTCATTTGGCAATACATTCACATTCTGCATCGATATTCCGTTTGCGGTGCATTTCAATTGCACGGAAAAAATCTTACATTTACGTGAAGAACATAAACACATGACAATTGTGCGGAATTTCTTTTTACCTTTCTTTAAAGTATATTTCGTATTTTCATAATATTTTATGGTTTTCATAAGCACTGTTGCAGCAACTTCTTTTTTACCTCTACCTCTTTTGCCAGACAGAAATCACTTAATCTGTAACCCCTGCCCACCACGGGGGGAGTAGTATATGTGTAGTTTTATTGCATGACTGTATTCACACATATAAAATAATGTTTCATCAACACATAAAACAACAAAAATACACATCTTACAATATTAAACCTTAACATGTACATGTACTGTTGATTTATATTCATAGTGTTATATAATCAATAAAAACTACCAATGCATTTTAACATTTGGACTGTAGAAATATCTGTTGCCTTCAAAATTATTGTTTTTTTCTTTCTTTTATACATGTATGTTGCAAATTCACAAATTAATCTTTTTTTAAATTTATATTTCATATATTTGTATGTTATTCTTATATCATTTTTTTTTTATTTTAAAGGCTGACGAAAGTGGTGAATAATCCATATTGCATCGTCAGTCATGCTGCAAAATGCAGAAAATGTTATGAATAAATTAAATACATGTATATTCTAAATAACAGGCAATCCGCACAAATGTAAAAAAAAACAAACTCTCAGGTATATTTTACAGACAATTGTAATGCTCTTTCTCCGTGCAAGTGGAATACCTGTTAATCCCCAAATACACGCAAATGTAATGCGCCCTCTGTTTGTGCTTAAATATATTTTTTAGCCATTGTTTGTACATGTACCCGATATCGTTCATTTCTTGAAATTTCTTCTAAATACCCTCGTTAATAAAATATGTTGATATTGTAAATGCGGAACTGAAACAAACAATAATGTGTACATAGCTGTTTTAATGATTTTTTATGGCTCTCGAAATATAAAAATTGTGAGAGCTTCATTTGATCAATGTTCATATTAAAAATATACAGATATCAATTCTTCTCTTCAAAAATAGGTTTATGATTTACGACTTACGAGTACCTACCACCACTCTTAACTCTGCGATCACTTTTTATCGCAAGTCGTAACTAATAGTGAAACGGTCGTAACTCTTAAGAGTACACTTACCTCTACGTTTACGATTGCCTGGTGAGCAAAAAGGGAGGTAACTCTACTCTAAGATTGCAATGCAATCGCACAAAATAACAAAAAGGGAGGTAACTCCAATTTAATAGATTGCAATCATGCAAAATTTTAAAAAAGGGAGGTCACTCCAATTTAATAGATTGCAATGCAATCCTGCAAAATTAAAAAAAGAGAGGCAACTCCATATTAATAGATTGCAATGCAATCGTGCAAAATAATAAAAGGAGACAACTCCAAATTAATAGATTGCAATGCAATCGCACAAAATAATAAAGGGAGACAACTCCAAATTAATAGATTGCAATGCAATCGCACAAAATAAAAAGGGAGGTAACTCCAATTTAATAGATTGCAATGCAATCGCACAAAATAAAAAAGGGAGGTAACTCCAATTTAATAGATTGCAATGCAATCGCACAAAATAAAAAAGGGAGGTAACTCCAATTTAATAGATTGCAATGCAATCGCGCAAAATAAAAAAGGTAGGCAACTCCAAAATTAATAGATTGCAATGCAATCGTGCAAAATAATAAAGGGAGACAACTCCAAATTATTGCAATGCAATCGTGCAAAATAAATAAGGGAGGTAACTCTTATTTAATAGATTGCAATGCAATCGTGCAAAATAAAAAAGGGAGACAACTCCAATATAAAAAAGGGAGATAACTCCAATATTAAAAAAGGGAGATAACTCCAATATAAAAAAAGGGAGATAACTCCAATATTAAAAAAAAAGGGAGGCAACTCCAATATAAAAAAGGGAGATAACTCGAATATAAAAAAGGGAGATAACTCGAATATAAAAAAGGGAGGTAACTCCAATATAAAAAAGGGAGATAACTCCAATATAAAAAAGGGAGGTAACTCCAATATAAAAAAGGGAGATAACTCCAATATAAAAAAGGGAGATAACTCCAATGTAAAAAAGGGAGATAACTCCAATATAAACCAGAGGCTCTCAAGAGCCTGTATCGTTCACCTGGTAATAAAAAAAACCAATTGGTCCTATGTAAAAACTATGTCCTGCGTCATCTTGGAATTACGATCAACATAAAAAACACAAAGTTTGTAAAGGACCTTCCAATGATTGATGCACAGTTTAGGTTCAATCAGTGCAATAGCTTCAGAGAAGAATATATTTCTGTATTTTCCCCATATGGTTCTGTGTTAATACTATGACCTGTGGTGGCAGCCATCTTGGATTTCCGATCGGCATAAAAAACAGGACCTTCCAATGATCATTCCTGGGCAGTTTGGTTTCAACTGTCCAAGTGGTTTCAGAGAAGAAGCATTTTGAAACATTTTTCCCATAGGGTCCAATGTTAAACTAAGTCCTGCCGTAGCCGCCATTTTGAATTTCATATCGGAACAAAAAAAGTAAAGTTTGTAGAGGACCATCCAATGAACATTCTTGTACAGTTTGGCTTTAATCATATTTGTAGTTTCTGAGAAGAAGGCATTTGAACATTTTCCCATAGGGTCCAATGTTAATCTATGTCCTGCGGTGGTGGCCATCTTGGATTTCCGATCGGCATAAAAAACACACACCTTGTAGAGGACCTTCCAATGATCATTCCTGGGCAGTTTGGTTTCAATTATCCAAGTGGTTTCAGAGAAGAAGCGTTTTGAAACATTTTTCCCATAGGGTCCAATGTTAAACTAAGTCCTGCCGTAGCCGCCATTTTGAATTTCATATCGGAACAAAAAACGTAAAGTTTGTAGAGGACCATCCAATGTACACACATATGGACAGTTTGGCTTTAATCATATTTGTAGTTTCTGAGAAGAAGGCATTTGAACATTTTCCCATAGGGTCCAATGTTAATCTATGTCCTGCGGTGGTGGCCATCTTGAATTTTCGATCGGCATAAAAAAACAGAAACTTTGTAGAGGACCTTCCAATGATCATTCCTGGGCAGTTTGGATTCAATTGTCCAAGTGGTTTCAGAGAAGAAGCGTTTTGAAACATTTTTCCCATAGGGTCCAATGTTAAACTAAGTCCTGCCGTAGCCGCCATTTTGAATTTCATATCGGAACAAAAAACGTAAAGTTTGTAGAGGACCATCCAATGAACATTCTTGTACAGTTTGGCTTTAATCATATTTGTAGTTTCTGAGAAGAAGGCATTTGAATATTTTCCCATAGGGTCCAATGTTAATCTATGTCCTGCGGTGGTGGCCATCTTGGATTTCCGATCGGCATAAAAAACACACACCTTGTAGAGGACCTTCCAATGATCATTCCTAGGCAGTTTGGTTTCAATTATCCAATTGGTTTCAGAGAAGAAGCGTTTTGAAACATTTTTCCCATAGGGTCCAATGTTAAACTAAGTCCTGCCGTAGCCGCCATTTTGAATTTCATATCGGAACAAAAAACGTAAATTTTGTAGAGGACCATCCAATGTACACACATATGGACAGTTTGGCTTTAATCATATTTGTAGTTTCTGAGAAGAAGGCATTTGAACATTTTCCCATAGGGTCCAATGTTAATCTATGTCCTGCGGTGGTGGCCATCTTGAATTTTCGATCGGCATAAAAAAACAGAAACTTTGTAGAGGACCTTCCAATGATCATTCCTGGGCAGTTTGGATTCAATTGTCCAAGTGGTTTCAGAGAAGAAGCGTTTTGAAACATTTTTCCCATAGGGTCCAATGTTAAACTAAGTCCTGCCGTAGCCGCCATTTTGAATTTCATATCGGAACAAAAAACGTGAAGTTTGTAGAGAATCATCCAATGAACATTCATGTACAGTTTGGCTTTAATCATATTTGTAGTTTCTGAGAAGAAGGCATTTGAACATTTTCCCATAGGTTCCAATGTTAATCTATGTCCTGCGGTGGCGGCCATCTTGAATTTCCGATCGGCATAAAAAAACAGAAACTTTGTAGAGGACCTTCCAATGATCATTCCTGGGCAGTTTGGTTTCAATTATCCAAGTGGTTTCAGAGAAGAAGCGTTTTGAAACATTTTTCCCATAGGGTCCAATGTTAAACTAAGTCCTGCCGTAGCCGCCATTTTGAATTTCATACCGGAACAAAAAACGTAAAGTTTGTAGAGGACCATCTAATGAACATTCATGTACAGTTTGGCTTTAATCATATTTGTAGTTTCTGAGTAGAAGGCATTTGAATATTTCCCCATAGGGTCCAATGTTAATCTGTCCTGCGGTGGCGGCCATCTTGGATTTCCGACCGGCATAAAAAACAGAAAATTTGTAGAGGACCTTCCAATGATCATTCCTGGGCAGTTTGGTTTCAACTGTCCAAGTGGTTTCAGAGAAGAAGCATTTTGAAACATTTTTCCCATAGGGTCCAATGTTAAACTAAGTCCTGCCGTAGCCGCCATTTTGAATTTCATATCAAAACAAAAAACCTTAAGATTGTAGAGGACCATCCAATGAACATTCATGTACAGTTTGGCTTTAATCATATTTGTAGTTTCTGAGAAGAAGGCATTTGAACATTTTCCCATAGGGTCCAATGTTAATCTATGTATTGCGGTGGTGGCCATCTTGGATTTCCGATTGGCATAAAAAACGGAAAATTTGTAGAGGACCTTCCAATGATCATTCCTAGGCAGTTTGGTTTCAATTATCCAAGTGGTTTCAGAGAAGAAGCGTTTTGAAACATTTTTCCCATAGGGTCCAATGTTAAACTAAGTCCTGCCGTAGCCGCCATTTTGAATTTCATACCAGAACAAAAAACGTAAAGTTTGTAGAGGACCATCTAATGAACATTCATGTACAGTTTGGCTTTAATCATATTTGTAGTTTCTGAGTAGAAGGCATTTGAATATTTTCCCATAGGGTCCAATGTTAATCTATGTCCTGCGGTGGCGGCCATCTTGGATTTCCGACCGGCATAAAAAACAAAAAAATTGTAGAGGACCTTCCAATGATCATTCCTGGGCAGTTTGGTTTCAACTGTCCAAGTGGTTTCAGAGAAGAAGCATTTTGAAACATTTTTCCCATAGGGTCCAATGTTAAACTAAGTCCTGCCGTAGCCACCATTTTGAATTTCATACCAAAACAAAAAACGTAAAGTTTGTAGAGGACCATCTAATGAACATTCATGTACAGTTTGGCTTTAATCATATTTGTAGTTTCTGAGTAGAAGGCATTTGAATATTTTCCCATAGGGTCCAATGTTAATCTATGTCCTGCGGTGGCGGCCATCTTGGATTTCTCACCGGCATAAAAAACGGAAAATTTGTAGAGGACCTTCCAATGATCATTCCTGGGCAGTTTGGTTTCAACTGTCCAAGTGGTTTCAGAGAAGAAGCATTTTGAAACATTTTTCCCATAGGGTCCAATGTTAAATTAAGTTCTGCCGTAGCCGCCATTTTGAATTTCATATCGGAACAAAAAACCTTAAGATTGTAGAGGACCATCCAATGAACATTCATGTACAGTTTGGCTTTAATCATATTTGTAGTTTCTGAGAAGAAGGCATTTGAACATTTTCCCATAGGGTCCAATGTTAATCTATGTATTGCGGTGGCGGCCATCTTGGATTTCCGATCGGCATAAAAAACATAAAATTTCTAGAGGACCTTCCAATGATCATTCCTAGGCAGTTTGGTTTCAATTATCCAAGTGGTTTCAGAGAAGAAGCGTTTTGAAACATTTTTCCCATAGGGTTCAATGTTAAACTAAGTCCTGCCGTAGCCGCCATTTTGAATTTCATACCGGAACAAAAAACGTGAAGTTTGTAGAGGACCATCTAATGAACATTCATGTACAGTTTGGCTTTAATCATATTTGTAGTTTCTGAGTAGAAGGCATTTGAATATTTTCCCATAGGGTCCAATGTTAATCTATGTCCTGCGGTGGCGGCCATCTTGGATTTCCGACCGGCATAAAAAACATAAAATTTGTAGAGGACCTTCCAATGATCATTCCTGGGCAGTTTGGTTTCAACTGTCCAAGTGGTTTCAGAGAAGAAGCATTTTGAAACATTTTTCCCATAGGGTCCAATGTTAAACTAAGTCCTGCCGTAGCCGCCATTTTGAATTTCATATCGGAACAAAAAACCTTAAGATTGTAGAGGACCATCCAATGAACATTCATGTACAGTTTGGCTTTAATAATATTTGTAGTTTCTGAGAAGAAGGCATTCGAACATTTTCCCATAGGGTCCAATGTTAATCTATGTCCTGCGGTGGCGGCCATCTTGGATTTCCGACCGGCATAAAAAACAAAAAATTTGTAGAGGATCTTCCAATGATCATTCCTGGGCAGTTTGGTTTCAACTGTCCAAGTGGTTTCAGAGAAGAAGCATTTTGAAACATTTTTCCCATAGGGTCCAATGTTAAACTAAGTCCTGCCGTAGCCGCCATTTTGAATTTCATATCGGAACAAAAAACCTTAAGATTGTAGAGGACCATCCAATGAACATTCATGTACAGTTTGGCTTTAATCATATTTGTAGTTTCTGAGAAGAAGGCATTTGAACATTTTCCCATAGGGTCCAATGTTAATCTATGTCCTGCGATGGTGGCCATCTTGGATTTCCGATCGGCATAAAAAACAGTAACTTGGTAAAGGACATTCCAATGATCATTCCTTTACAGTTTGGATTCAGTCAGTTCATTAGTTTCGGAGAAGAAGATCTTTGAAATTTCAGCCAATCAGAGCATATTATTGGCCCTGGCAGCCATATTGAATATCCGACTGGAACGAAAAACAGTAACTTTGTAGAGGACCATCCAAGGAACATTCCTGCTAAGTTCGGTTCCAATCGGCCAAGTGGTTTCGGAGAAGAAGCTTGAAATGTGAAAAGTTTACAGACGACAGACGACGGACGCCAAGTGATGGCAATAGTTCACATGGACCTTTGGTCCAGGTGAACTAAAAAGGGAGGTAACTCCAATATAAAAAAGGGAGGTAACTCCAATATAAAAAGGGAGATAACTCCAATATAAAAAAGGGAGATAACTCCAATATAAAAAAGGGTGATAACTCCAATATAAAAAAGGGAGATAACGCCAATATAAAAAAGGGAGATAACTCCAATGTAAAAAAGGGGGGTAACTCCAATATAAAAAAGGGAGATAACTCCAATGTAAAAAAGGAGATAACTCCAATATAAAAAAGGGAGGTAACTCCAATATAAAAAAGGGAGGTAACTCCAATATAATAAGGGAGATAACTCCAATATAAAAAAGGGAGATAACTCCAATGTAAAAAAGGGAGGTAACTCAAATATAAAAAGGGAGGTAACTCCAATATAAAAAAGGGAGATAACTCCAATATAAAAAAGGGAGATAACTCCAATATAAAAAAGGGAGGTAACTCCAATATAAAAAGGGAGATAACTCCAATATAAAAAAGGGAGATAACTCCAATATAAAAAAGGGTGATAACTCCAATATAAAAAAGGGAGATAACGCCAATATAAAAAAGGGAGATAACTCCAATGTAAAAAAGGGGGTAACTCCAATATAAAAAAGGGAGGTAACTCAAATATAAAAAAGGGAGGTAACTCCAATATAATAAGGGAGATAACTCCAATATAAAAAGGGAGATAACTCCAATGTAATAAAGGGAGGTAACTCAAATATAAAAAGGGAGGTAACTCCAATATAAAAAAGGGAGATAACTCCAATATAAAAAAGGGAGATAACTCCAATATAAAAAAGGGAGATAACTCCAATATAAAAAGGGAGGTAACTCCAATATAAAAAAGGGAGATAACTCCAAAATAAAAAAGGGAGATAACTTCAATATAAAAAAAGGGAGGTAACTTCAACATTAAAAAAAGGGAGGTAACTTCAATATAAAAAAGGGAGATAACTCCAATGTAAAAAAAGGGAGGTAACTCCAATATAAAAAAGGGGGATAACTCCAATATAAAAAAGGGAGGTAAATCCAATATAAAAAAGGGAGGTAACTCCAATATAAAAAAGGGAGATAACTCCAATATAAAAAAGGGAGATAACTCCAATATAAAAAAGGGAGGCAACTCCAATATAAAAAGGGAGGTAACTCCAATATAAAAAGGGAGATAACTCCAATATAAAAAAGGGAGATAACTTCAATATAAAAAAGGGAGATAACTTCAATATAAAAAAGGGAGATAACTCCAATATAAAATGGGAGGTAACTCCAATATAAAAAAGGGAGATAACTCCAATATAAAAAAGGGAGATAACTCCAATATAAAAAAGGGAGATAACTCCAATATAAAAAAGGGAGATAACTCCAATGTAAAAAAGGGGGGTAACTCCAATATAAAAAAGGGAGGTAACTCCAATATAAAAAAGGAGGTAACTCCAATATAAAAAGGGAGATAACTCCAATATAAAAAAGGGAGATAACTCCAATGTAAAAAAGGGAGGTAACTCAAATATAAAAAGGGAGGTAACTCCAATATAAAAAAGGGAGGTAACTCCAATATAAAAAAGGGAGATAACTCCAATATAAAAAGGGAGGTAACTCCAATATAAAAAGGGAGATAACTCCAATATAAAAAAGGGAGGTAACTCAAATATAAAAAGGGAGGTAACTCCAATATAAAAAAGGGAGATAACTCCAATATAAAAAAGGGAGATAACTCCAATATAAAAAGGGAGGTAACTCCAATATAAAAAGGGAGATAACTCCAATATAAAAAAGGGAGGTAACTCCAATATAAAAAAGGGAGGTAACTCCAATATAAAAAGGGAGATAACTCCAATATAAAAAAGGGAGGTAACTCCAATATAAAAAAGGGAGGTAACTCCAATATAAAAAGGGAGATAACTCCAATATAAAAAAGGGAGATAACTCCAATGTAAAAAAGGGAGATAACTCAAATATAAAAAGGGAGGTAACTCCAATATAAAAAAGGGAGATAACTCCAATATAAAAAAGGGAGATAACTCCAATATAATAAAGGGAGATAACTCCAATATAAAAAAGGGAGGTAACTTCAATATAAAAAAGGGAGGTAACTCCAATATAAAAAAGGGAGATAACTTCAATGTAAAAAAGGGAGGTAACTCCAGTATAAAAAAGGGAGATAACTCCAATATAAAAAAGGGAGATAACTCCAATATAATCGCTCACCTGGATCAAAGCTGCTTTCAATAACAACGCAACTGCACTGTGGTGGCCATCTTGGCGGGAGAGCGCAATTGCCGGACACCATTTTGGAAGAGGACCATCCAATGACTATTCCATCAAAGTTTGGTTTTAATTGAGCTACTGGTTCCAGACAAGATGGTTTTTATGTGAATTTCCCATAGGGTCCTATGTTAAACTAAGTACAGCTGTGCAGCCATCTTGGTCAGAGGGTGGGACCATCCCTGCCAGGTTTGGTTTAATTTGGTTCAGCGGTTTCAGAGGAGAAGATTTAAATGTGATCTTTTATCAAAATATGCCTAATTTGCATAATCGGTATATATCGGCTGAAAACAAAATTTCACAGAAAAACCCGGAATATATGTTAAACTATTCCTTGCCATGTAGCTGCAGTTAAAATTTGAGCTCATTTTTTCTATTTTTTCTATTTTTAGCTTGGCGGCCATCTTGGTTGGAAGTCGGGATCACCGGACACAATTTTGGAAGGGGGCCATCCAAGGACCATTCCACCAAAGTTTGGTTCAAATTGGCCCAGTGGCTTCAGAGGAGTTGATTAAAATGTGAAAAGTTAACGGACAGACGACGGACGACAGACGCTCAGTGGTGACAATAGCTCACATGACCCTTTGGGTCAGGTGAGCTAAAAACTCAAGATTGCAATATATTTCATAAATGTATTGTTTAAGACAATAGCAGAAAACATAAATAAATTATATGACACCAGGGGTTCAATAAAATGTTTAAAAGTGAAAGGACCTGCACCTCTCAGTTTTAAATGCAGAAGGTCTGTCTCATTGTTAGGAAGGTCCAATTTTTTCAGAACATTTAATCATTTATCAATAAACGACTTGTACCTTTTTAATTGTTTTGGTTTACATTGTTGTGAGAAGATATGACTCAAAGTTGTATCAGATGCAGAAGACTTTGGAGCACTCAAGGGAATATGGTGTTTAAGAAAATTTTGTGATGCCAAATGTTTTACATGGTGGTTTCATTGATGCAGATCACTAGGCACTAGATTTACTGCCCAACAATGTACATGTATATGCATAACGATTTCTCTATATAACTATTTCACATAAATAAGCCCCCATTTGGCAATGATTGCCTGTAAACTGGGATCAACATACATGTTTTATATCCCCCCTTTTTTTTGGTTTGTTTTCCTGAAGTTATTAACAACAACGGTGATTCCCTTTCCAAAGAAATTGTATAACTGTTTGTGACTGGTATGCCGCGAAATATCATTTCTAATAAAAAGATTTTATATGAAATGAGCAGATATATGATTTAATGCACTAAAAATCAGAAGGTCAGTGGACTCAGCTAATACCCAATGAACAAGTCCGAAGTCAAAATCAAAAAGTCACAGACCTGCATAATCTTGAACCTCTGGACACTCATCAGAATATAGCTGTTATGTGCCAGAGTTGTTACAGGCCTGCTTTTCTACCTTAGGTCAGAGAAACTATGTGTGATCATAGCGAACATCTGCTACATGTAACACTGAAGATCCATTTCGCTAGGGTTGTGGGATTAAATTGCAATTGGTACATTGCATTTTTCGTAGATAAAATATGCTCTACTGCCAAATTGGAGTCCAACTAAATAACAAACGATATTTAGGACTGGAAATTTGGTTAGGTTGAATTTTGGTAATTTTGATATATCGTCATCAAGGTATGATGAA
The DNA here is from genome assembly GCA_963680875.1 of Bathymodiolus brooksi. NCBI lineage: Eukaryota > Metazoa > Mollusca > Bivalvia > Mytilida > Modiolidae > Bathymodiolus > Bathymodiolus brooksi. The sequence goes on along the minus strand of OY804580.1, from coordinate 65,085,151 downwards.
TCTAGGGGCAGGTACGCTTATATAGAAACTATAGAAGGTCAGTGTTTGCTCTACTTCTTTTCACCTACTTGCCCGAAAACCAAATTTATTCATACAAATTCTTTCCTAATTTTGACTTGTCCGAATCCAGTTTTACTTGTCCCGGGTTTCGGGTAAGTGGGTTAGCATGAAGACTGGAAGGTTCATAACTGCCCTCCGTTAACTATGTTAGTATATATCTCCTATAGCTTAGTTGGTTAACAATTGGTCTGCACTACGATAGGTCAAGAGTCAAGAGGCTCTCGCATGTGACAACTGCGACCAATGGTATCACACAGAATGTATGGGGAAGTCATCTTCCAGGTATGAATCACTGGCACTGTGACCAAATGTCACCTGGTTGTGCTCAAACTGTGATATGCTGAATCATTCAACCGTTGTATATGAATCAACAATGTCAATGTCTAATTCCTTCGAATGTCTATCAGACATGAATGAAAGATCAAGGTCAGTAAATTCTTCCAACGATTTGTCAATGTCGTCAATTGGAAGCCCCACAGCTGCTTCCTCTCCAAAATGTAAACAACGTAATCCAGTAAATCCAGATTTAAGCATGCTCAGAACATTAACTATAAATTTCCAAAGCATCAAAAACAAGGTGCCTGAATTACATGCTCAACCGCATGTTATAATTGGAACGGAAACATGGCTCACTAAGAACATGCATTCATCTGATTTTTTTCCGAATGAGTATGAAGTGTACAGATGAGATAGACCTAATGACCCACATGGAGGGGTATTAATTGCTGTCAATCAAACACTCACAAGTTCAACTGTTTTTACTGGCAATAATGCCGAATTTTTAAGTATTAAGATAAACTTGAAACACGGCAAATCAGCTATCATATGTGCAGCATTTAGACCACCAAACCGAACAGATGATGAGTATACGAACTCATTTATCAATGTCATAACAAGCGTTCAGTCAGCTCACAAGAATGTTTACTTTTTACTTGGAGGTGATTTCAACTTACCTGACCTAGAGTGGCCTCACAGACGTCTTGTCGCCAGAACAATCCCTGCAAGGGTTACCGATAAGTTTTGTCAAATGCAAGATGATTTATCATTAGAGCAGTTAGTAAGCTTCCCCACTAAGGGAGAGAAAACACAAGATCTGGTTTTCATGACACATCCATCACTAGTAGACAAATGCAAACCACTTCCGTCCATAGGTAAAAGTGATCATGACATAGTACTTGTTGACCTTTGCATATCACCAACAATTGCTAAAACACAGCAAAGGAAAATGTTTATGTGGAAAAATGCAAACAACAATGCCATCAGAACAAAAATTAGAGAATTGACAACCATTATCATAGAGATGGTCAGGAAAGGGACAACGGTAAACGAATTGTGGACAATATTCAAAGAAACACTCATACGATCGTAAACTCAAATGTTCCAATGAAGCTCAGCAGGAGCCGACATTCCAATCCATTCCAATCCATGGATGAACACCACACTTAAAAAGGGAGACAAACACCTGGACACAAACTACCATCCAGTCTCTCTAATTTCAATCACATGTAAACTAATGGAACATATTATACATAGCCAAGTAATGGACCATCTAGATGAGCACTTCATATTATGTGTCAGATAACCAGCATGGTTTTCGCTGAAAACAATCATGTGAAACACAGCTCATCATCACAATTGAGGAAATAGCCCGAAAACTAGCGACTGGAGAGCAAGTTGACGTAATACTACTAGATTTTTCGAAAGCGTTCGATAAGGTACCACACAGATGTTTACTACACAAGCTCAGGTATTATGGAATCCGGAATAACACCTTTTTATGGATCCAATACTTCCTAAGCCATCAAATGCAAGAAGTACAACTAGAGGGCCATAAATCGACCACCGCTGATGTGCTATCTGGAGTGCCATAAGGCACGGTACTGGGGCCTTTGCTCTTCTTACTATTCATCAACGATCTACCAGAGTAAACTGAATCCGATGCCAGACTGTTCGCAGATGACTGCCTGTTGTTTCAACCAATACGAAATAATGGGATACACAGATTCTGCAGAACGACCTCAACTCACTGGCCTTCCATCCAGAAAAATGTGTGGTGATATGAGTTTCCAACAAGCGTAAACCTATCAATGCTCAGTATACCATCCACGGACACATGCTCCAAGAAGTCGACTCCAGCAAATATCTTGGAGTTACCATCAGTAAAGACCTACGATGGAATGATCACATCAACACCATCACTGCCAAGGCCAACAGAACACTGGGTTTCCTAAGACGTAATATGAGAGGTTGCAAATCTTCAGCCAGAGCAGCAGCATATCAAGGAGTCTAGTAAGACCAACCTTGGAATATCCTGCTCAACATGGGACCCATGGAACTCAGGAAACATCCAACAAGTCGAGAAAGTGCAAAGACGGGCAGCCAGATTTGTAACCAAGAATTACCACGACCGACATCCTGGTAGCGTGACACAGATGGTCCAACAACTACAGTGGGAGCCTCTGCAGGTTAGAAGAGTAAAGATCATACTAGTCCTCCTGTACAAGATCCAACATGGACTAGTGGCTATCCCTGCAGAGACTTACTTAGTGGCTGGTGACACCAGAACCAGAGGAGAGCACAAGTTTTGTCCCCCAAACGTGAGGAAAGATAATATGCGAGATTAAGCGAGCTCTTTATGGTATAAAATGTGTACTTAGGATTTTTTAACAAACATGGCTGAACATATTGTCAAAGAAAAAAAAATTCTACGTTTTGTAAACACCGGTTTCCGGGTAACACACTAACACACTCAACTAATGAAGATCTTCTTAACATAAAGCGCAAAGGTGATCCTGAAGTCTCGTACCCTCTCTCGTACGTCTGATACCACTGAAACTCGGAACCCGTGTGTAATAAAAGTAATTTTGTTAGCTTGTTCTACTTATATTGATATTTTAAAATTTATTAAATCTCTTCTGACATACTGACAAGAATTTTTGTTTCTACGCAGAAGCTAACTTTTGAGATTTCGTAAGGAACGATAACTCGAATAAAGGAACGACAGCTGAGACTAGATTCGGCCCTAAAAAAAAGTCGGCCCCAATATATCTCGGCCTAAAAAATCTCGACACTTTTTGATGAAATTGCCAGATAATTTTCAGATGCGCGAGCATTCATGGCCGTGCCGGTTTCATATTATAGTAAATATAGTAAATTTGCTAAAAATGTTTTACCAATACTTGTTGTGGTTGTTTGCTTGGTACTCACACTTTATTACGCCATGACACAACTTTGTTTGGATAGCAAGCGATTTCAAATCTTTTGCCACCTCTTTTCATCCGAATTACGGCAACATTTGTTAGTTTTTTCTGTCCAGTAGGCTGAAATACGGCCATATTTATAAACTATACTAAATTAACTATTAACTTTTAGAGTGACAATGCTTTCAAATGCCGTAATTTAACAGTTTTAGTTAAAAATGCCAAATATGAACATTTCACGTTTGAGGCAATACCGGAAGTTATTGTTTACAATACTCTTTGTGGTTTCTACACAGAAGAGTTCTCCTTGCAGGTGCGCAAATGTACAAGTTTTTGACAGCTGATGAATCAGAGATTAAAAGTTGCTGAGAAGAAAGATGCGATTATGTAGAGGAGGAAGAAAAACATTTCGACAAAGACTTTGTACAATGCTTTCGACAATGGAGGATTAAGAATGACAAATAACAACAACAACACACCTCCTGTATCTATTCATGAGTTAATACAGGTATATGTAAATGTATGACTAATGTATTCAGAGTTCTCGACTCATGTTTGTCAGTTATTTATTGCTAATTATGACTGTTGCAAATTACCTTCTTATTTCAGCTTATGGTTATTGTTTTCACAAGAGTTGTGTCAATTATATCATTTATATATGTGTCAAATTTCATTTCCATGTACATATTTATTTAAATAATTCAATAACTGTGTGTGTTTGTGCATTTTTGTTATAGGAATATACCAGCATCACAGAGAATATGCAAATTATGTAATCTAGAGGTAGAAGATGAACTTCATTCCTGTTAGAATGTCTATAATCTAATAAAATAAGAAAAGAAATTTTAGAACAGTTAGAAAAGAAATTTGATAATCTCAAATCTCTTGATAATACCTCTAAGTTTGTTTGGCTTTTGTCTGCTGAGGATAATTATGTTTATGATAAATTTTATCTATTATTAACCAAATTGTATACTTTTAGATGCAAGCCCTTTCAGGCAATATTTAGTATAACAATTTCCTATAATATGGTAATAGGTGTTAACTGACTTGGGACGAAGTCCAATCATTTTTCTTAAACAATAATATGAGACAGGTGCTACCTGTAGTGCCAGCAAAGTACAATCCACATTATCTAATCACAGTTGTATGAATTTTAGTCATAAATAGAGAAAAATAGTGAAAATTTAGATGTTGGGGTAATATAATATACAATGTATATATAAGAGACTCTTATATATATAAATTTAGATGTTGGGGTAATATAATATATATATAAGACCGATGTTGGGGTAATATAATATATATATATTATATTACCCCAACATCTAAATTTTCACTATTTTTCTCTATTTATGACTAAAATTCATACCACTGTGATCTAATATTTAAATCATGTAAATCCTAGGGATGATTGAAATAGAAATTTTACTTACTTTTGTGTACTTTTTGGAGTGTACTGTAGTACAATGTAAGGATGCTCTTTCTATCTATTGAAACAGGCACGGCCATGACTGCTCGCGAATCTGAAAATTATCTGCCAATTTCACGCTCATTCAGTGCATCAAAATAGTGTCGAGATTTTTTTGGGCCGAGATATATCGGGGACGACTTTTAACATTAATAACCGGAAGTAGTTCCAGATTACTGCGCATTCGATTTTCTGCAGATTTAACCATGTATTGGTTTCCGGTGTATCGTTTCCGGTGCATGAAAATTAAGCCATTAGTGATATGGATCTGGTATCAAAATATTGCTATTTCTACCATAGTTGGGACTTTGTCCCATATTAATTCAACAATATATATATGTTTAAAAAATGCCTCTGCTAATGTATTGAGTCCTGGATCCTGTATTTGTTTGTATAGCTTGTATTTTTTCTTTTTTTTTGTCTAATAATTTTTATTTTTTTCTCTTATGGTTATCTGTAATTCACCATTGCTGTTAAAATCATTACCAATCAATGTACCGGTAATCAATTGTATTAAATTTTATGTTAATTGTTCTGTCTTAACAGGCACAGGGCCTATGATTGGCAATGAAAATATTTGTTTGTTTGTTAGATAGGCCTACATGTATATCAACATTCCCTGAAAATTCAAGACATCATTACCAGAGGTTATTTATTATTTATCAGCTAATGTTTCTTCAAATGACTCAAAATAACTAACATGAATTGCAGAATGCTATCTGTGTATTATTTTGAAATAAGCAACGATTTATATAGTAGAAAGGATATGAATCTCGCGAGATTTAACATAGATTGTATGTAAGTATGATGCGTGGCGAGAACAAGTGAGATTACCCATAGTGCAATTCGTTGATGATGTGCATGCCTTGATCAATGGTGGAAATTTTCATCGCTTCAACATTTTAAACCAGTATTTGTAAATATATAAAACCATAATTACAGGTATAAAGTGAAAATATTTGTCCTAAGTAGTAAGTACCAATCATTAATAAAGTATCGACTTTTTGTAGATGTATCACCCATATTTCATCAATGATTGACATTAATCGATTTGCCCTTTTGACCTTCATAATCCCGCCTATTATGGGCAGTCAAGACTCAAATTTAAATTTCAAACTCCTCTCTTCTCTCATCATACCGAATATTAAAGCAGAGCTGTCATTTTTGTGATAATATAAATATTTTTCAATGAATAGAAGGAGTTTGAGTGAAAACAGTGCTCCCGATTTGTATTTACTAAGGATTGTTTACCAACATTTGTCAAAATGGCGGCATTCTGGCGGAAATGGGGGTGGCCTATTTAGAAATCAATAAACTTCCTTGTTTACATTAAATCGACATACCAAAGTGTATAAATGTGTATTCGATATATAGAACAAAACTTGGCGTGATTGGTTTCTTTGTTTTATCATTTTTAATATGTTTTTAGATGTATGAAACTCTACTGTACTTTTTTTGTATTTTACGTGTATGAGAGGTGATACAGAAAAAAATCAAAAAAACTTTTCCATTGAACCTATATCGGCAAATCCAAGGATTGTTTTGTATAGTGTAGTATATAGACGATGTATAACATGAACTTTGGTGTAATTGGTTGTTTTCCTACGAATTCTCAAGGCATTGCAAAATGAATGAATTAATTTTTGCTCTGTTGTAGCATACAATCTCGCCACGTGAGATAAAGCGAGAAAATACGAGATTTGTATCCTTTCTACTATATAAATCCTTGAAATAAGTGACATTCAAATTTAACATCTTTAAGAATTCATTATAGTGAAGGTTCCGTGGCATTACTCCGAAGGTTCATTGGTCCGAAGGTTCATTAGTCCGAAGGTCCGTTTGTCCTAATGTCGGCCACCCATACGTTTGAACTCTGTCATTTCTGGTTTTAATAAACGTATATATTCAACCCGTATACCCTTTTTGTCCCCCACCGCGAAGCGACTGAGTGACAGTAATGGTCTGCGTTTGTCCATCCGTCCTTCCGTCCTTGTGCAAACATGTATTTTAAAGTAGTGTTACTAGAAATTAAGGTATAAAACAACAAAGTACCGAAATTGCAGGAAATAATGATTTTTTTTCTACCCGTACGTTTTTTCCTACATTTAATATACATAAAACATTTGTTAGATGATCTTTTATGATATTATATTATTTTTTGTTTCTGATGCGTGTATACCTACATTGTGTAAGTACCAATCTTTGGAATTTCTACACTAACAACAGTCTACAGTATACCACTTGGTTAAAATATCTAAGGAGACCCCCCCCCCATCTGGTACACGTACGTGGTAAAGGGTACTTGTATATGTCGAGCCATGGAACACGGTATTCTGGAATTACATAGATGTAGAATTTGGTACGCATATGCTTAAGTTGTTGCGGTAGTTGATTGGAGTTTTCAATATTCCATAATAATTGGTATATATTTGAGGTTACACTCCGTATTTTGTGACCATCAGTTGTACATTAGAACGTCCGTTTAATGATTATATGTACACTGTATTCTCTTTTTAATGGAATGTACTTGTTCCTCACAAAACTTATTTTATTTCAGATGTGCTTTTATGTTTTCTAATCCCTTTCTCAGAGATCGTCTATTTTGTGTCGTACCAAAAGGGACTCTTTCAGTATTTCGTAAAGAGTAAATGACAAGTCTGAATTTGTTTTCATTTTATTTGTATGTTTTTGTCTATTTGACTTGTGTACGTTGTTTAATTTGTATATATTCCTTGTAAAGTTGTATATGCCTTCAACCCTTCGGGGTAAAATTGTGCATTGAATAATGTTATTATTATTCTGAAGTGTTTGTAAAGCAAAAAAATCCCAGTTGTTAATTGGATCAACAACAGGTCTTAAAAATAATCTAATATTTAGATATCTTTTAAAATATATAAATATCTTTTAAGTTTTAAGCTTAAGCATATTGGTTAAGATCAGAGTTTTAGTGGAGGGTTTACTTCATTGGAATGATTTCCATATATTTCAGAGACGATGCGTTTTTTTTCTCTCTCTCTTTTTTTTTAGACATAGCACGCTTGGATCCATAATTACAAAACAGGGGTTTGGTGCAATTTTTGGCGTGTTTTCTACAAAAAGTTTTACCTATATTTGCCGATTAGTCACTCATTACACTTTTTTTTTTGCTAGCAAAAGCCGGGCGTACAGCCTACAACCCACCTGGATAGGCCACTGCTTAGTCAGGATGTGAATATGAGTATCTTGCTTCTCTTACTTAATTTGATAAAGGACTGAATATTAAATCAGTTCAACACTGTTCGATACCTATCCTTTGGTCGAAAAACAAGACTAACGGACCTTAAAAAGTTCGGACTAACGGACCTTCAGACTAATGAACCTTCGGACTAACGGACCTTCGGACTAATGAACCTTCAGAGTAATGGACCTTCGGACTATTGAGCGGTCATCATAGTGAATTATTGTCATTTTGTAGAAAGACTACATAGCTTTAAAGTTGTAATGTACAAAATTTTGAGGTTTTATCTACTTTATTATAAAAAGAACAAATTCCCATTGTGCATGTACTGTAGTGTTTTCATACAGTGAACTATACACATTGATGCTATTCTCTGTTCTGAACATTTGGGCATTTAATAATTGAAGGTGGTGAAGCAATTTCACCTCAATTTTAATGGAAAATTTGAATATTTTTTTTCCTGTCAGATATAAATTGAAGAAAACCGAACTAGAGATCTGATTTAGTGTATACAAGGACCAGAGATGATTTTAATTACAATATTTAACTTCTGTTGGTATATATCAAATAAATTGATCAATATACATTGAAGTCTATGTAGAATGTAGGGACTGTATTAGTAAATCAACTGATTTTATATTTCCAGCTGTCAAATATTGGTATACCTTCAGACCAAGTAACATGGAACAGGGTGACAATGACATCGGATCGATGGATAGCCATTCGACATGGGAACAAAGAAGACTCCTCATCTATGGTAAATAATGTTGTATTGCCCCGATTTAAAAAAACCCCAATTAAATGTATGATGTCAGAGTTTTCAATCAGTTTAACATTAATTTGGTGTTTTAAATCTGAAGACTGGACTCAGATTCTTTGTGATGCTTGACATTATTTTAATTTGATTCCCGAATGTGACCCCACCTGCACATATCCATCAGCATAAACCCTATGTGACACAGGACAAGAATCTGATTTGAACAGTGCTTTTCCAAAAATGACAATAAAAACTTTAGGGTAGGTGCTTAAATTAGGGTTGATAGGGTTAGCAGAAATGCATGTTTATTTATTTGGGGGGGGGGGGGGGGGGGTGTCTCAGTATCAATGTCAATTTATATTTGTACATGTACAAATCTACTACACAATATGTATTTTATCATTAAATCTGAAAGAGAAACGATTAATTATCTTCTGGTACTTAGTAAATTAAATTCATTTAATGTATTGTGCTTGGTAAATAAAGTTTATTTAATTTATTGAATTTTTATCAGTCTAGCCTAGTAGCAACTTTATCACTGACATGTTATAAAGTCTATTATGTAATTATCATTAATTAAAGTGCAAGTATAATAAGTGTTTTCCTGTCTGTAATTGTACAGGAAGGTAATATTTTCTACTTTTGTAAATCACATCCTATTATAATAAAAAAAAAGTTTGTTATTTACAGAAATTGAAAAATTAAAATCTTATTAAAAAGAAGACTATTATGTACATTAAAATGTACTTATTTAAATTTGTATATTTCCTATGAATTTTATGTTTGTTATTTATAATTAGGGATGGCAACGAGTACCCGGTTAACCGGGTACTCGCTCGAACATCCGATTATCAAATACCAAAATCGGTATTCGGTTACTCGGAAAACTTTTTTTTATGAAAATAATGATAAATTTTCCGGACAATAAATAATTAATGTTAGATATAATAGAAATCGTACACATAAACCAGCGCTTGGCATATGTTTACATAACAATTATTGGACAATTAAATGGTAATTGATCTCTTATCTGTTTATTCCCCCGGCAAAACACTAGCTTGTAGGTTTAACCATATGTTAACCAAACAAAGTGATTAAACTGGTATGAACACAATTCGAATTTAAAGTATTGAACTAATAAAAGTGTATTTGAATTGAATTTCGAGAGATAGGACTGTGCAAATGCCGCCTCCTACATCTAAAGTTTGGAAGTTTTTCAAACGATGTAATGACTCGAAAACTGTCAAATGCCAGTAACTGATTCTCTTGCGTGGTGAAAAGATAATTCCGATAAATATTCAAGACTCTCGGTTCTTGCGTGCCGGTATTTAGCTGTTCCGTCAACATCTCTTCCGTCGGAAAGAATCTTCTCGGCAGCAGGTTTGATTGTTACGAAGCTTCACAACAGACTGTCATCGTCTTGCATCGACCAAATTATTTTCCTTAGCAAAAACTCTGTACCACAATGACTGCATAACAATCATGAATGTGAAATGACATAACCTGGTATGTAAATAATTTGCACTGTGTTGTAAATAATAAATTTATATTTTTAAATTTGTTATCATTCAACTGAATCTTTACAATTATAGTTGAAATATAAAACTTTGAAATAATGAAAAGAAAGAAAGAAAACAGAAGTGTCATTGAACACAGCTGTACCTTTTTTAAACCGAACAAAATAAATGTTCTACCGAGTAACCGGGTACTCGATCGGAAACCTGACCGAGTAACCGGTTATAAGATTTTAATCGATTTGACATCCCTATTTATAATGTGAAAGAAAATGTTTATATTCTTTTTATGAAATATATTTATTAAAGTACTTTACAGCATTTTTTTGTCCCAAATATTACAGTTGCCTAGCATGTTATAAAAGATTAATTGGGATATTAGCTGTCAATATATATTAAAATGAATATTTATCATCTATGCAACAAGAGCTAAATCAACAACATTTTGGTGGTAGCTATGTTTTGTATACTAGTATTATCGTATGTTATGGATGAGAGTCAAAAACTTATTTTTCTGTTCTTTAAAATAATTCAAATAGAATTCCTATAAAAAGAGTAAAAGGCACTATTAGTATTGTACAAAGTATATAGACATTGTAAATATTGTGGGTTGTCTCCCCTGTTCTATGCAAACTCTTAATTTGTTTTTTGTTTCACCTGTATAAAAGTGAAAAATTTCCATATTTCTCTCTAGATTTTCAAACACCATTCAATTAAAAAATCTACCCAGAATCACTTCATTAGAAGAACACACACTTTCAACAAAATGACAACAATATAAAACTTTTAAGAGCATATTCATTTTTCAAAAATTGGAATCTCAAACTAAATTGTTATGCCCCCCGCAATGAAGTTGTAGGGGGGTATACTGGTTTCACCATGTCCATCTGTAGACAAATCCTATGTCGTACGATAACTTGAGTTGTGTTTCCTAGAATCTTTTAAAATTTTATCAACTGTTTACTGGTGAAGAGTGGAGGATCCCTTTCTTTTTTGACGATTTTCACTTTTGCCGTTCCAGAGTTATTGGACTTGATATGACGGAAAATAGGATTTTTACCCTATGTCGTATGATAACTTGAGTAGTGTTTCTCAGAATGTTTTGAAATTTTATCAGCAGCTTACCGGTGACGAGAGGAGGATCCCTTTCATTTTTGACGATTTTCACTTTTGCCGTTCCAGAGTTATTGGACTTGATATGATGTAAAATAGGATTTTTACCCTATTTCGTATGATAACTTGAGTAGTGTTTCTCAGAATGTTTTGAAATTTTATCAGCAGCTTACCGGTGAAGAGAGGAGGGAAGATCCCTTTCATTTTTGGTTGGAACAATCAGTAATGTTTTGGTTATGGAAATAGGTTGGACAGATGTGGAGAGTGGGGGGTATAATTTAGTGAGCTGTGCTCACAGTAATACTAGTTTGTAAATGATGAGTTTATTGGTAAAATAAGATTTGTCTGGAAAAAGCAAATCAACTTTTTAACATTTTTGATGGCAAAGCATATTGTTAGAATGCTTGAATGGAGTGTGAGAATCTGTGATCAAGCCACAGTAATAGGTGTATTCTATCAGGCAGTATAACTCTACACCATAAAATGTACTTACTTCTTGTTATTATCATATTTAGCAGACTAGCTTTGCACTGTATATCTTGAAATTAGAAACATTCCAAATTCACACATGGTCAATCAAGAATATTAACAATAAGGCATACAGTATAATATCTTTAATAGTACATGTACTTCTGTCATTAATTTTAACATGCTTCACAAGGGATTTCAGAGTTTGTATTTTCTTGTGTTAATTTTAATTTCATGGTTTTTAGCAACAAAAAAGAATCTTGAGAGATACAAAAATATGGGGGAATTATATGTAGGTCAAAGTTGCAAAAGAAAAATGCCTACCTTGCTACCCTTTTTTAAACTGACTTAATAAAAACTTTTTTGTGGACATATATATCCAAGAAAGATGTAATTTTAATTAGATTGTAATTTTTTTATTGTGAAGAGTTTCTTTTTTTTAAGAATATTGTAAATGTATTTGAAGATATCCATTTTTGATTTAGTATTTCTGTAAATTTTTAAATGTTATAAATCGTATTCGTCGTTTATTTTGCAGGTAACAGTATTAAATCCAAAAGAAGGCAGTATTTCCTATGTAGGTCAGACAAGTGCCGACTCTGTACAGATTAATCCAAGTGAACCAGTGATTGCATTAAAAGGTAACAGCTCCCCCTCCCCCTTTGGACAAAATGGAATCATCCATTAACATCAACGATCTAATCCTAAGGCCATGATCCTTAAGATATACTGGTTTGCAAATTATGAAACTGCATTGGTGGTGTTATGGTTAGCGTGCTTGCCTTGAGTGAGGTAGATTGTGGGTTATAGCCCTGGTTAGCGTGCTTGCCTTGAGTGAGGTAGATTGTGGGTTATAGCCCTGGTTAGCGTGCTTGCCTTGAGTGAGGTAGATTGTGGGTTATAGCCCTGGTTAGCGTGCTTGCCTTGAGTGAGGTAGATTGTGGGTTATAGCCCTGGTTAGCGTGCTTGCCTTGAGTGAGGTAGATTGTGGGTTATAGCCCTGGTTAGCGTGCTTGCCTTGAGTGAGGTAGATTGTGGGTTATAGCCCTGGTTAACGTGCTTGCCTTGAGTTAGGTAGATTGTGGGTTATAGCCCTGGTTAGCGTGCTTGCTTTGAGTGAAGTAGATTGTGGGTTATAGCCCTGATTAGCGTGCTTGCCTTGAGTGAGGTAGATTGTGGGTTATAGCCCTGGTTAGCGTGCTTGCCTTGAGTGAGGTAGATTGTGGGTTATAGCCCTGGTTAGCGTGCTTGCCTTGAGTGAGGTAGATTGTGGGTTATAGCCCTGGTTAGCGTGCTTGCCTTGAGTGAGGTAGATTGTGGGTTATAGCCCTGGTTAGCGTGCTTGCCTTGAGTGAGGTAGATTGTGGGTTATAGCCCTGGTTAACGTGCTTGCCTTGAGTTAGGTAGATTGTGGGTTATAGCCCTGGTTAGCGTGCTTGCTTTGAGTGAAGTAGATTGTGGGTTATAGCCCTGATTAGCGTGCTTGCCTTGAGTGAGGTAGATTGTGGGTTATAGCCCTGGTTAGCGTGCTTGCCTTGAGTGAGGTAGATTGTGGGTTATAGCCCTGGTTAGCGTGCTTGCCTTGAGTGAGGTAGATTGTGGGTTATAGCCCTGGTTAGCATGCTTGCCTTGAGTGAGGTAGATTGTGGGTTATAGCCCTGGTTAGCCTGCTTGCCTTGAGTTAGGTAGATTGTGGGTTATAGCCCTGGTTAGCGTGCTTGCCTTGAGTGAAGTAGATTGTGGGTTATAGCCCTGGTTAGCGTGCTTGCCTTGAGTGAGGTAGATTGTGGGTTATAGCCCTGGTTAGCGTGCTTGCCTTGAGTGAGGTAGATTGTGGGTTATAGCCCTGGTTAGCGTGCTTGCCTTGAGTGAGGTAGATTGTGGGTTATAGCCCTGGTTAGTGTGCTTGCCTTGAGTGAGGTAGATTGTGGGTTATAGCCGTGGTTAGCGTGCTTGCCTTGAGTGAGGTAGATTGTGGGTTATAGCCCTGGTTAGCGTGCTTGCCTTGAGTGAGGTAGATTGTGGGTTATAGCCCTGGTTAGCGTGCTTGCCTTGAGTGAGGTAGATTGTGGGTTATAGCCCTGGTTAGCGTGCTTGCCTTGAGTGAGGTAGATTGTGGGTTATAGCCCTGGTTAGCATGCTTGCCTTGAGTGAGGTAGATTGTGGGTTATAGCCCCAGTCCAGGAAAACCAAAGACTATAAAATTAGTATTTGTTACTTCTTCACTAAGCACACAGCATTCATGAGAAAGAGCAAAGGTTGGTTTAATGTAGCCGAGTGGAGCAAGATGTCTACCAGCTCACTTTTTTTTAGTGAGCTAGCACTATACAAATCCAACTACCGGTAAGCGCATGTGTCTAATACAAAGCAGACATCATAGTTACATTGTATCTAAACAAATTTAACTTGTTCCTGCCATAATATATCTGAAAAATTGCTTATTTGGCATTAAATAACAATCACTCTTACAAATTACAGTTTTATTGGTGGAGGAAACCAGAGTACTCAGAGAAAACCAATGACCTGACAAAAGTCACTGACAAACAGTTTAACTTTATCACATAATGTTGTATCGAGTACACCTCGCCATGAACGGAATTCGAACTCACATTTTTAGTGGTGATAGATACTGATTGCACATGTAGTTGTAAATCCAACTACTATACGATCATGACCAGGACGGTCCCCTGGGTGCTCTTAGTAAACTGACTACTAGCTAAGAAGGTAGAATCTGTATTCATTGTAACTAAAGTACTAAATATGTAAACATTATAAAATTGAATTGAAAATTCCAGTTCTTTCATCTTAACAATTATTTTTCTCTTTTTCAGCTGGAATTCGATTTGAAGTATTTAATTTTCAAACAAAACAATTGATAAGTAAAACAAAGTTGCATGATCCTGTGGTATACTGGACATGGTTAGATATAGAGATCATTGCTATGGTAACAGAAACCTTGATTTATCATTGGAATGTATGGCAAGGTATAGTTAATTTGATTGGTTCTTTACTGTGACATGCTGAACGAATATCTTCTAATGTTGCATCCAGATTTTCGAGAAAAAAAAATTATTCTTTCATTCTATAAATTGATAATTTAGTAGAAAATATATAGAGAAATGTCTGACATTATAAGTTAGTGGAGATATACCAAACAGATGCAAATTCAGTAAAATGATCAAATCAAAGGGTAAATCTAGAGAACTAATGATTGTAATATCTACTAGTACTTTGTAGGGTATTATTATCTAACTAGAGAACTAATGATTGTAATATCTACTAGTACTTTGTAGGGTATTATTATCTAACTAGAGAACTAATGATTGTAATATCTACTAGTACTTTGTAGGGTATTATTATCTAACTAGAGAACTAATGATTGTAATATCTACTAGTACTTTGTAGGGTATTATCTAACTAGAGAACTAATGATTGTAATATCTACTAGTACTTTGTAGGGTATTATTATCTAACTAGAGAACTAATGATTGTAATATCTACTAGTACTTTGTAGGGTATTATTATCTAACTAGAGAACTAATGATTGTAATATCTACTAGTACTTTGTAGGGCATTATCTAACTAGAGAACTAATGATTGTAATATCTACTAGTATTTTGTAGGGTATTATCTAACTAGAGAACTAATGATTGTAATATCTACTAGTACTTTGTAGGGTATTATTATCTAACTAGAGAACTAATGATTGTAATATCTACTAGTACTTTGTAGGGTATTATTATCTAACTAGAGAACTAATGATTGTAATATCTACTAGTACTTTGTAGGGTATTATCTAACTAGAGAACTAATGATTGTAATATCTACTAGTACTTTGTAGGGTATTATTATCTAACTAGAGAACTAATGATTGTAATATCTACTAGTACTTTGTAGGGTATTATTATCTAACTAGAGAACTAATGATTGTAATATCTACTAGTACTTTGTAGGGTATTATCTAACTAGAGAACTAATGATTGTAATATCTACTAGTACTTTGTAGGGTATTATTATCTAACTAGAGAACTAATGATTGTAATATCTACTAGTACTTTGTAGGGTATTATTAGCTAACTAGAGAACTAATGATTGTAATATCTACTAGTACTTTGTAGGGTATTATCTAACTAGAGAACTAATGATTGTAATATCTACTAGTACTTTGTAGGGTATTATTATCTAACTAGAGAACTAATGATTGTAATATCTACCAGTACTTTGTAGGGTATTATTATCTAACTAGAGAACTAATGATTGTAATATCTACCAGTACTTTGTAGGGTATTATTATCTAACTAGAGAACTAATGATTTTAATATCTACTAGTGGTGTACCGATCATCGGAAACATCGACTAATCAGTCGGACGTCATCATACGATCCGATGATCGATTCTTAAACCTTGTGGTCGATTCTGATTCTATAGTGTCTAAAATATATATGCTTAACTTTGTTCTTTGGTTGTTTTTGTTTTTGTTTTTTTTTGTCTCCATACTGACAAAAATATTGCAGTTTTATCTCAGCTGGTTTTTTTTGCCCTCATAGTGACAAACATCTGGTAGTTTTGTCCAAGCGTATTTTTGACTCAGTCAATACACATATTTGGACTATTATTATTTATCTACTTCCCAGAATAGTCCATTTTATATCAGGTGTTACACATATGGAAAACGATCTTTTGTTTTGTTCTAAGTTAATGTTTACAAATGGAAAAATTGTAGTTTGTAAATATATTATTTGATTTTATTCAAATCTTTACTTTTGTCAAACACATATTTGGACTAGTCTATTATTTATCTATCTATATCAGGTAAAACACATATGGAAAATGATCTTTTGTTTTGTTCTAAGTTAATGTTTACAAATGGAAAAATTATAGTTTATAAATTTATGATACAATTTTATTTATATCTTTACCTTTGTCAATCATACTCTTGAAATAAAGACTACTTGATTAATTATAGTCAGTAAATACATTTAGCAGGCAATTGTCACCGATGATCGATCATCGGTCGATGTTGATATAACGATCATCGATCTTGAAAACGTTACCGATTCCCATCACTAATATCTACTAGTACTTTGTAGGGTATTATTATCTAACTAGAGAACTAATGATTGTAATATCTACTAGTACTTTGTAGGGTATTATTATCTAACTAGAGAACTAATGATTGTAATATCTACTAGTACTTTGTAGGGCATTATCTAACTAGAGAACTAATGATTGTAATATCTACTAGTACTTTGTAGGGTATTATCTAACTAGAGAACTAATGATTGTAATATCTACTAGTACTTTGTAGGGTATTATTATCTAACTAGAGAACTAATGATTGTAATATCTACTAGTACTTTGTAGGGTATTATTATCTAACTAGAGAACTAATGATTGTAATATCTACTAGTACTTTGTAGGGTATTATCTAACTAGAGAACTAATGATTGTAATATCTACTAGTACTTTGTAGGGTATTATTATCTAACTAGAGAACTAATGATTGTAATATCTACTAGTACTTTGTAGGGTATTATTATCTAACTAGAGAACTAATGATTGTAATATCTACTAGTACTTTGTAGGGTATTATCTAACTAGAGAACTAATGATTGTAATATCTACTAGTACTTTGTAGGGTATTATTATCTAACTAGAGAACTAATGATTGTAATATCTACTAGTACTTTGTAGGGTATTATTATCTAACTAGAGAACTAATGATTTTAATATCTACTAGTACTTTGTAGGGTATTATCTAACTAGAGAACTAATGATTGTAATATCTACTAGTACTTTGTAGGGTATTATTATCTAACTAGAGAACTAATGATTGTAATATCTACTAGTACTTTGTAGGGTATTATTATCTAACTAGAGAACTAATGATTGTAATATCTACTAGTACTTTGTAGGGTATTATCTAACTAGAGAACTAATGATTGTAATATCTACTAGTACTTTGTAGGGTATTATTATCTAACTAGAGAACTAATGATTGTAATATCTACTAGTACTTTGTAGGGTATTATTATCTAACTAGAGAACTAATGATTGTAATATCTACTAGTACTTTGTAGGGTATTATCTAACTAGAGAACTAATGATTGTAATATCTACTAGTACTTTGTAGGGTATTATTATCTAACTAGAGAACTAATGATTGTAATATCTACTAGTACTTTGTAGGGTATTATTAGCTAACTAGAGAACTAATGATTGTAATATCTACTAGTACTTTGTAGGGTATTATCTAACTAGAGAACTAATGATTGTAATATCTACTAGTACTT
Source organism: Bathymodiolus brooksi (assembly GCA_963680875.1). NCBI lineage: Eukaryota > Metazoa > Mollusca > Bivalvia > Mytilida > Modiolidae > Bathymodiolus > Bathymodiolus brooksi. Next base: position 65,067,058 of record OY804580.1, on the reverse strand, counting down.
TGTAGGGTATTATTATCTAACTAGAGAACTAATGATTGTAATATCTACCAGTACTTTGTAGGGTATTATTATCTAACTAGAGAACTAATGATTGTAATATCTACTAGTACTTTGTAGGGTATTATCTAACTAGAGAACTAATGATTGTAATATCTACTAGTACTTTGTAGGGTATTATTATCTAACTAGAGAACTAATGATTGTAATATCTACTAGTACTTTGTAGGGTATTATTATCTAACTAGAGAACTAATGATTGTAATATCTACTAGTACTTTGTAGGGTATTATCTAACTAGAGAACTAATGATTGTAATATCTACTAGTACTTTGTAGGGTATTATTATCTAACTAGAGAACTAATGATTGTAATATCTACCAGTACTTTGTAGGGTATTATTATCTAACTAGAGAACTAATGATTGTAATATCTACTAGTACTTTGTAGGGTATTATCTAACTAGAGAACTAATGATTGTAATATCTACTAGTACTTTGTAGGGTATTATTATCTAACTAGAGAACTAATGATTGTAATATCTACTAGTACTTTGTAGGGTATTATTATCTAACTAGAGAACTAATGATTTTAATATCTACTAGTACTTTGTAGGGTATTATCTAACTAGAGAACTAATGATTGTAATATCTACTAGTACTTTGTAGGGTATTATTATCTAACTAGAGAACTAATGATTGTAATATCTACTAGTACTTTGTAGGGTATTATTATCTAACTAGAGAACTAATGATTGTAATATCTACTAGTACTTTGTAGGGTATTATCTAACTAGAGAACTAATGATTGTAATATCTACTAGTACTTTGTAGGGTATTATTATCTAACTAGAGAACTAATGATTGTAATATCTACTAGTACTTTGTAGGGTATTATTATCTAACTAGAGAACTAATGATTGTAATATCTACTAGTACTTTGTAGGGTATTATCTAACTAGAGAACTAATGATTGTAATATCTACTAGTACTTTGTAGGGTATTATTATCTAACTAGAGAACTAATGATTGTAATATCTACTAGTACTTTGTAGGGTATTATTAGCTAACTAGAGAACTAATGATTGTAATATCTACTAGTACTTTGTAGGGTATTATCTAACTAGAGAACTAATGATTGTAATATCTACTAGTACTTTGTAGGGTATTATTATCTAACTAGAGAACTAATGATTGTAATATCTACTAGTACTTTGTAGGGTATTATTATCTAACTAGAGAACTAATGATTGTAATATCTACTAGTACTTTGTAGGGTATTATCTAACTAGAGAACTAATGATTGTAATATCTACCAGTACTTTGTAGGGTATTATTATCTAACTAGAGAACTAATGATTGTAATATCTACTAGTACTTTGTAGGGTATTATTATCTAACTAGAGAACTAATGATTGTAATATCTACTAGTACTTTGTAGGGTATTATCTAACTAGAGAACTAATGATTGTAATATCTACTAGTACTTTGTAGGGTATTATTATCTAACTAGAGAACTAATGATTGTAATATCTACTAGTACTTTGTAGGGTATTATTAGCTAACTAGAGAACTAATGATTGTAATATCTACTAGTACTTTGTAGGGTATTATCTAACTAGAGAACTAATGATTGTAATATCTACTAGTACTTTGTAGGGTATTATTATCTAACTAGAGAACTAATGATTGTAATATCTACCAGTACTTTGTAGGGTATTATTATCTAACTAGAGAACTAATGATTGTAATATCTATTAGTACTTTGTAGGGTATTATCTAACTAGAGAACTAATGATTGTAATATCTACTAGTACTTTGTAGGGTATTATTATCTAACTAGAGAACTAATGATTGTAATATCTACTAGTACTTTGTAGGGTATTATTATCTAACTAGAGAACTAATGATTGTAATATCTACTAGTACTTTGTAGGGTATTATCTAACTAGAGAACTAATGATTGTAATATCTACTAGTACTTTGTAGGGTATTATTATCTAACTAGAGAACTAATGATTGTAATATCTACTAGTACTTTGTAGGGTATTATTATCTAACTAGAGAACTAATGATTGTAATATCTACTAGTACTTTGTAGGGTATTATCTAACTAGAGAACTAATGATTGTAATATCTACTAGTACTTTGTAGGGTATTATTATCTAACTAGAGAACTAATGATTGTAATATCTACTAGTACTTTGTAGGGTATTATTATCTAACTAGAGAACTAATGATTTTAATATCTACTAGTACTTTGTAGGGTATTATCTAACTAGAGAACTAATGATTGTAATATCTACTAGTACTTTGTAGGGTATTATTATCTAACTAGAGAACTAATGAGTGTAATATCTACTAGTACTTTGTAGGGTATTATTATCTAACTAGAGAACTAATGATTGTAATATCTACTAGTACTTTGTAGGGTATTATCTAACTAGAGAACTAATGATTGTAATATCTACTAGTACTTTGTAGGGTATTATTATCTAACTAGAGAACTAATGATTGTAATATCTACTAGTACTTTGTAGGGTATTATTATCTAACTAGAGAACTAATGATTGTAATATCTACTAGTACTTTGTAGGGTATTATCTAACTAGAGAACTAATGATTGTAATATCTACTAGTACTTTGTAGGGTATTATTATCTAACTAGAGAACTAATGATTGTAATATCTACTAGTACTTTGTAGGGTATTATTAGCTAACTAGAGAACTAATGATTGTAATATCTACTAGTACTTTGTAGGGTATTATCTAACTAGAGAACTAATGATTGTAATATCTACTAGTACTTTGTAGGGTATTATTATCTAACTAGAGAACTAATGATTGTAATATCTACCAGTACTTTGTAGGGTATTATTATCTAACTAGAGAACTAATGATTGTAATATCTACCAGTACTTTGTAGGGTATTATTATCTAACTAGAGAACTAATGATTTTAATATCTACTAGTGGTGTACCGATCATCGGAAACATCGACTAATCAGTCGGACGTCATCATACGATCCGATGATCGATTCTTAAACCTTGTGGTCGATTCTGATTCTATAGTGTCTAAAATATATATGCTTAACTTTGTTCTTTGGTTGTTTTTGTTTTTGTTTTTTTTTGTCTCCATACTGACAAAAATATTGCAGTTTTATCCCAGCTGGTTTTTTTTGCCCTCATAGTGACAAACATCTGGTAGTTTTGTCCAAGCGTATTTTTGACTCAGTCAATACACATATTTGGACTATTATTATTTATCTACTTCCCAGAATAGTCCATTTTATATCAGGTGTTACACATATGGAAAACGATCTTTTGTTTTGTTCTAAGTTAATGTTTACAAATGGAAAAATTGTAGTTTGTAAATATATTATTTGATTTTATTCAAATCTTTACTTTTGTCAAACACATATTTGGACTAGTCTATTATTTATCTATCTATATCAGGTAAAACACATATGGAAAATGATCTTTTGTTTTGTTCTAAGTTAATGTTTACAAATGGAAAAATTATAGTTTATAAATTTATGATACAATTTTATTTATATCTTTACCTTTGTCAATCATACTCTTGAAATAAAGACTACTTGATTAATTATAGTCAGTAAATACATTTAGCAGGCAATTGTCACCGATGATCGATCATCGGTCGATGTTGATATAACGATCATCGATCTTGAAAACGTTACCGATTCCCATCACTAATATCTACTAGTACTTTGTAGGGTATTATTATCTAACTAGAGAACTAATGATTGTAATATCTACTAGTACTTTGTAGGGTATTATTAGCTAACTAGAGAACTAATGATTGTAATATCTACTAGTACTTTGTAGGGTATTATTATCTAACTAGAGAACTAATGATTTTAATATCTACTAGTACTTTGTAGGGTATTATTATCTAACTAGAGAACTAATGATTTTAATATCTACCAGTACTTTGTAGGGTATTATTTGGTCTTGTGACATTTAATGTATTCTACAGTACAATTTTTTGTACTGTAGTTGAATTTTTTGTCCCAAACATTAATGAATTATCTCCTTCAGACAAGAGAAATAATTTGATAGTATCAATTTGGTCCTAACCGCATCGGTGGTGTAATGGTTAGCGCGCTCGCCTAGAGTGCAGTAAATCCTGGGTTCGAGCCCCGGTCGGGTTAAACCAACAACTATAAAATTGGTATTTGTTGCTTCTCCGCTAAGCACACAGCAGTAAGGAGTAAGAACAAAGACTGGTAGAATCGTAATCAGAATAATGTGTCCGAGTGGAGGGACATGTCTACCCGTGGACTGTTGTTTCAGTGAGCTTAGTAGCACTATAAAAATCCAACTCAGCGTGTTGGTCTAGAATAAAGCAGACCTCATCATCATGTCATTGAAAATGAACTTGTTCTCGCCATGATATAGCTGAAAAATTGCTGCGTTGGTGATAAACAACAATCACTCACTCTCTCATTCAATTTGGTCCTTACGAAACTGGATCAAAGGAGATAACCTATTACCGTAGGTTACTCATAAATTGTTGATTTTATTGACATTTTAGGAATAGTATTTTCCATGTTAATATTTCTGCATTGTTGTCTTCAAATACATGTTAAGAATACATCAAATAATTGTCTAATGAAGAATACATGTAATATATTTTTGACAGATTGCCCTCCTGAAAAAGTATTTTTACGACACCAACGACTAGAATTTACAGAAATCATAAGTTACAAGGCAGACCCCAGTTTAAAATGGCTGGCCATAACTGGTTTGATGCCCGAGGTATGTAAAATGACTATAGTTTTCAATAGTCATGGGCAATTATTAATATTTATAAAAAAAAACATATTACATTTGTATATAGAAATGGTTGATGCATTACGAAAGTTTACCTGTTTGATTAAAGTTTGCATGCGCTCTGAATCCTCTGATCTCAATATTAAAATTAAGTGTACATGTACTATAAAGAAATTAAGACTATTGTATAATTATAAGCAAAGCAAATGATAACATATCCATTTTTTAGGTCATATCAAGTAGTTTGTTTCTCTGGCTCAGTAGCATTGCCAAAAATGCTGACACTTTTTTCCATCTTCAAAACTTTTGTATTTTTGGTTTGGAAATCCTTTTCAAAGATAAAAGTCTACACATGCCATATGTAACTGCTAGTTCTAATTCATCATCAGTATTTAAGGGGCTGTTGTGGTTGTGATCGTATGATAGTTGGATTTAAAACTACCAGTGTAATCAGTGCTTATCACCACTAACGTTGTGATTTTGAATCAGGGTCATGGCAGGTGTACTCTCAATACAACAATATGTGATCAGGTTTGTCAGTGACTTGCGGAGGGTCGGTGGTTATCTCAGGGTACTCTGGTTTCCTCCACCAATAAAACTTACCGCCACGATATAACTGAGTTATTGTTAAGCGCCATAACCCTAACCCCTAATTTATCATCAGCAAATAATTATGACTTTAAGGTCTCAGGGAGGATGCAATCATACATGTACTAGTATATACTAGATACGACTTGGTGTATTACAGATCATGTTGTTTTTTTTGTTTTTAATATTAGTAGAGGAGGAACTCGTGACTGATACAATTTGTGGAACCATCGTGATCGTATGGTAGTTGGATTTACAAGTACCTGTGCAATTAGTGCCTATCACCGCTAAAGTTGTGATTTCGAATCCTGCTGATGGCGAGGTGTACTCGACACAACATTATTTGACAAAGTTTGTCAGTGACTTGCGACAGGTCTGTGGTTTTCTCTGGATATTCCAGTTTCCTCCACCAATAAAACTGACTGCAATGCTATAACTGAAATATTGTTGAAAGTGGCATTAAACACCATAACCCTGACACAATTATATACTCTAAATTACAGATCATGATATATTTTTTTTTTTTATTAGGAAGAGAAGATCACAGGATTGACACAATTATATAACGTAGATGAAGATATAACTCAGTGTATTACAGCTCATGCAGTTTGTTTTACAAATTATCAATACCATGACAACCCTTTACCATCAACAGTCATGTGTGTTGCTACTAGAGATGTAATAGATGTCGGCAAGGTAAATAAAGTTATATCATTTCATAGATATATAGTTTGAAAATTCTCCAGGTTTCATTGGATGAGACTTGACATGTGACTAGGTTGCAAATTTTGATATTCATCAACTTTTAGCTCATCTGTCTATCTAACTTTCCTCATTTAAGTCTTCTTCTCTAAAGCTACAGGGACATTGGATAGCAAACATTTCATGTATGTAATAAGTTCCTGCAATGATCGAGGTCATCACTGTCATGATCGTATGGTAGTAGGATTTACAACTACCTATCCAATCAGTGCCTATCACCACTAAAGTTGTGAATTCGAATCATGCTCATGGCAACGTGTTCTCGATACAACATTATGTGCTAAAGTTTGTCAGTGACCTGCAACAGATTGGTGTTTTTCTCCTGGTACTCCAGTTAAAACTGACCACTAGGATATAACTGAAATATTGTTGAAAGTGGCATTAAACATCATAACCCTAACCCTCCTTGGATGGTCCTTTAAAAATTGTTTACAATCGATTGCACAAAATTTTACTGCATTATCTACATTTTCATAAGTAAAGTGTTTGAATATAAGCCAATACCATTTGTTTTGTAAATTTATGGAAAAGAAAATTTAAACAGTGCTGATCTGATCACCAATTCTGCTAATATCAACAAAATGAACAACTACCTGTCACACCAAACCACTGAACTAAAAAAAATGACCACAACATTTGCAATTTGAAACCAAGGTTCTGGTTCGGGACAGACTCTATAATATGGTAGGGTTATATAATGATTAAACAACAGAACTTGTTTAGCTGAAATTGTGGCTTCAAAATAATCATTTTCATTCCAGTCAAAATTCAAGGTGGGGCACCATCTTCATTGTTTCTTTCTATAGATATGGTTAGGTGATATAACCAGAAAACTAAATGGTATCTTTTATATTTCAGATACATATGATAGAACTTGGTCCATATAAACAAGGGAACTTTGCCCCTAGAAATAATTATGATCATGTGCAGTTTTATGATGGCGCTGAAACTTTTGATTTTCCTGTCTCCCTTCATGTAAGTATTAATTAAGGGAGCAGGCTTTAAATAATTGTTGCCATAACTTGTGTCCAATCCCATTTGCTAATATATTGAGCAAATAAAATATGTTTAATTCAAGTATTAATTGATTGCATTTTTTATGTCTCTATTTTCTATTCTCACAAGTTTCATTTACAGACCATAACAAGTATTCACTATTTGGTAAAGCGATTGATTGATTGATTTATTGGTGTTTAACATCAACCATAGTAATATTTCAGCTATATTGTGGTATGAATTGCTTGTTTTTCAGGACCTTTGGCTTTGGTTTTTTTTTTGGGAGGTGGATGATTTTGAATGTATTGCATTTATAGTAGACAGTTTTTTTGTAAGAAAAACTATTGTTATTAACTTTCAGAAACACAAAAATGTAGTAAAAAAATTTGAATGAGAACCGTATGTAAAGTATTAAACTTTGTTTCAGGTCTCAGAAAAATATGGTCTGTTGTTCACCATTACAAAATATGGATTCCTCTATCTCTCAGACATGGAGACAGCAGCCTGCCTCTGTTGTAATAAAATCTCTAACTATATCATGTTTACATCGACATTAAACACAGACACACAAGGAGTAATGGGTGTTACTAGAGGAGGTCAGGTAAGTTACCATGGAGACAGCAGCCTGCCTCTGTTGTAATAAAATCTCTAACTATATCATGTTTACATCGACATTAAACACAGATACACAAGGAGTAATGGGTGTTACTACAGGAGGTCAGGTAAGTTACCATGGAGACAGCAGCCTGTCTCTGTTGTAATAAAATCTCTAACTATATCATGTTTACATCGACATTAAACACAGATACACAAGGAGTAATGGGTGTTACTAGAGGAGGTCAGGTAAGTTACCATGGAGACAGCAGCCTGTCTCTGTTGTAATAAAATCTCTAACTATATCATGTTTACATCAACATTAAACACAGACACACAAGAAGTAATGGGTGTTACTAGAGGAGGTCAGGTAAGTTACCATGGAGACAGCAGCCTGTCTCTGTTGTAATAAAATCTCTAACTATATCATGTTTACATCGACATTAAACAGACACACAAGAAGTAATGGGTGTTACTAGAGGAGGTCAGGTAAGTTACCATGGAGACAGCAGCCTGTCTCTGTTGTAATAAAATCTCTAACTATATCATGTTTACATCAACATTAAACACAGATACACAAGGAGTAATGGGTGTTACTAGAGGAGGTCAGGTAAGTTACCATGGTGATATTATAGTTGTATCTTTTTTTTATTGTGATGCAATAACATCTAGCAACATCCTTTATGGGGTCACATCAGGCAATTGAATATATTGACCAACAGGACAACACTCTCAACGTGTGCTCGGTTTTAATTGGTAGGCTTTTCGCTCATTTAACCAGTTGTAAATATGAACCCTAGCGTTACCACATAGATCTCATTAGATGTTACTATATCACCAAAACACGCTCATTTAACCAGTTGTAAATATGAACCCTAGCGTTACCACATAGATCTCATTAGATGTTACTATATCACCAAAACACGCTCATTTAACCAGTTGTAAATATGAACCCTAGCGTTACCACATAGATCTCGTTAGATGTTACTATATCACCAAAACACGCTCATTTAACCAGTTGTAAATATGAACCCTAGCATTACCACATAGATCTCATTAGATGTTACTATATCACCAAAACACGCTCATTTAACCAGTTGTAAATATGAACCCTAGCGTTACCACATAGATCTCATTAGATGTTACTATATCACCAAAACACGCTCATTTAACCAGTTGTAAATATGAACCCTAGCGTTACCACATAGATCTCATTAGATGTTACTATATCACCGAAACACGCTCATTTAACCAGTTGTAAATATGAACCCTAGCGTTACCACATAGATCTCATTAGATGTTACTATATCACCAAAACACGCTCATTTAACCAGTTGTAAATATGAACCCTAGCGTTACCACATAGATCTCATTAGATGTTACTATATCACCAAAACACGCTCATTTAACCAGTTGTAAATATGAACCCTAGCGTTACCACATAGATCTCATTAGATGTTACTATATCACCAAAACACGCTCATTTAACCAGTTGTAAATATGAACCCTAGCGTTACCACATAGATCTCATTAGATGTTACTATATCACCAAAACACGCTCATTTAACCAGTTGTAAATATGAACCCTAGCGTTACCACATAGATCTCATTAGATGTTACTATATCACCAAAACACGCTCATTTAACCAGTTGTAAATATGAACCCTAGCGTTACCACATAGATCTCATTAGATGTTACTATATCACCAAAACACGCTCATTTAACCAGTTGTAAATATGAACCCTAGCGTTACCACATAGATCTCATTAGATGTTACTATATCACCAAAACACGCTCATTTAACCAGTTGTAAATATGAACCCTAGCGTTACCACATAGATCTCATTAGATGTTACTATATCACCAAAACACGCTCATTTAACCAGTTGTAAATATGAACCCTAGCGTTACCACATAGATCTCATTAGATGTTACTATATCACCAAAACACGCTCATTTAACCAGTTGTAAATATGAACCCTAGCGTTACCACATAGATCACATTAGATGTTACTATATCACCAAAACACGCTCATTTAACCAGTTGTAAATATGAACCCTAGCGTTACCACATAGATCTCATTAGATGTTACTATATCACCAAAACACGCTCATTTAACCAGTTGTAAATATGAACCCTAGCGTTACCACATAGATCTCATTAGATGTTACTATATCACCAAAACACGCTCATTTAACCAGTTGTAAATATGAACCCTAGCGTTACCACATAGATCACATTAGATGTTACTATATCACCAAAACACGCTCATTTAACCAGTTGTAAATATGAACCCTAGCGTTACCACATAGATCTCATTAGATGTTACTATATCACCAAAACACGCTCATTTAACCAGTTGTAAATATGAACCCTAGCGTTACCACATAGATCTCATTAGATGTTACTATATCACCAAAACACGCTCATTTAACCAGTTGTAAATATGAACCCTAGCGTTACCACATAGATCTCATTAGATGTTACTATATCACCAAAACACGCTCATTTAACCAGTTGTAAATATGAACCCTAGCGTTACCACATAGATCACATTAGATGTTACTATATCACCAAAACACGCTCATTTAACCAGTTGTAAATATGAACCCTAGCGTTACCACATAGATCTCATTAGATGTTACTATATCACCAAAACACGCTCATTTAACCAGTTGTAAATATGAACCCTAGCGTTACCACATAGATCTCATTAGATGTTACTATATCACCAAAACACGCTCATTTAACCAGTTGTAAATATGAACCCTAGCGTTACCACATAGATCTCATTAGATGTTACTATATCACCAAAACACGCTCATTTAACCAGTTGTAAATATGAACCCTAGCGTTACCACATAGATCTCATTAGATGTTACTATATCACCAAAACACGCTCATTTAACCAGTTGTAAATATGAACCCTAGCGTTACCACATAGATCTCATTAGATGTTACTATATCACCAAAACACGCTCATTTAACCAGTTGTAAATATGAACCCTAGCGTTACCACATAGATCTCATTAGATGTTACTATATCACCAAAACACGCTCATTTAACCAGTTGTAAATATGAACCCTAGCGTTACCACATAGATCTCATTAGATGTTACTATATCACCAAAACACGCTCATTTAACCAGTTGTAAATATGAACCCTAGCGTCACCACATAGATCTCATTAGATGTTACTATATCACCAAAACAAAAACATGATAACAAACATCTAATTTTAATTATAATATTAATTCTGCCATCAAATAGCAAATATGTTACTTATTAGCATCTATGGTTATAGAAAAATTAGACTACAAATATGAAGGTTAGTGGATATTTTTAGATGCAATTTAATACATGCATCTTCATTTCTTGTTTTGAACACATTTTTTTTGAAAAATCTGATATGAAAATATTATTCCGTCTCGTGATTTATTGTACTTTTTATTTATGCACTCTAAATTAATTTAAGAGCGAAAACTTTGTTAAATTTAACTGTGTGGATGATGAAACAGCCAAAGGAGTCAAATGAATTGTGTGCAACCTTTCATGCATCTGTAAATTTAAATTATCGTCTTCCTTCAAAATGTACACACTGTCAGACACATTAGAATCCAAATACGGTAATTCATGGAAGCCATAATTTGTTCAGAATTTTATCATGGGTTGGCAGGATATTAGTAAATTTTACCACTCAGGCTTACTATATTGAGTTATAAGAACAAAATTACAAAGATATAAAAAGTGAAATAGGGGTTACATGATTGTAACAAGTTTGTGTTTACTATACCCTGAAATATGTAACAAAATAATCTTCCATCAAGTAAAAATTAAATGATTTGTCCATGATGGAGTTAGGGTTAGGGTTATGGTGTTTAATGCCACTTTCAGCAATATTTCAGTTTTATTGTGGCAGTCAGTTTTATTGGTGGAGGGAACTGCAGAATACCATAGACCTGCCACAAGTCACTGACAAACTTCATCACATGATGTTGCATCGAGTACACCTCACCATGAGTGGGATTCAAACTTACAACTTTAGTGGTGATAGGCACTGATTGCATAGGTAATTGTAAATCAAACTACCATACAATCACGACCACAACAGCCCCCGAGTTGACCATGGTGTAATCCGTGTATAATATGCATGATATTTTTTTTAACAGGTGGTGACAATAAAGATAAAAAAAGAAGGACTTGTGTCGTATGTAAGAGACACAGCCAAGAAAACCAACCAAGCCAATAGACTAGAAAAAGCAATCTCATGTTGATTATGCATTTATATTTGTATATTCGGAAAACAGACGGGGTATATATTTTCAGTCCCCAAAAACGTTTAAAACATGGACGACAAAACATTACGCTTCATTGAATCAATGGTATAATACGGAATAATAAATGTATTTTTACCAAATTAAATGCTGTTTTTATACTCAAAACGGCTGCATGAACAAAAAATATTATAACGGCTAATTCCGTCACAAATACCTGATCGATTCAGCAAACTCCTATGTTCCACGGCTGTACCATAACAAATAAACAAAACTTTGAGCCTTGAAAACTTTCGACGTCATGGGGTCACACCAAGGTTTTATTTACATGTTGTTAACATTTAAATTATTGAAACTGTTTCGCAAACCCGTTGTTTTGTTATGTGACATATTAATGTTATATTTATAAAGTTCATAAAATTTACTACATATGAAACTGTATTGATTTAGAAATTTAGTACAGTATTTTCCTTCATGAGACACCCCATACATGAAATATGATGCGACACATATTTTGACGTCATTGAAGAATGACGTCAAAGGTACGGAAACGGACATCTAGAGATACGAAAAATGAAAATAAAAGAGGCAAATTTATTTAATACCGTTGGATGTTGTATTAAAAAAAAACAATGGTTAAATCCGTAATATATCTGTTATTCAGCTATCAGACAGGGTATATAATGTGACATTCCCGGCTTATGATATATATTCCCTTCGGCTGTGCCTCAGGGAATATAGATCCTAAGCCGGGAATGTCACATTATATACCCTGTCTGATAGCTGAATAACATATAATATACAGTAGAATATTGGTATCACAAAATTTGTTTTGTAAAACTGAAATTACAACCCATTTGTAATAGTAATACAAGGTTCTCCACACTAAGTAAAAACAGGACCACTTGGCCTTTTTTCAGAGGTCTTTAGGGCAAAGTGAGGGGAAATTTGATAGACTTCCATAGAGCTGCCTGCTATTTTAAGTTTTCTTTCCCCTTTCTGCATGTCCCCTAGCTTTCACAAAACAATGATGCTGCTTAATGACTGAAAAGGTGCATTCAACATAGTTGGGATAAAATATTGAATATCAAGCCCCATAGATCAAATGTCAGTAACATAGGAGTTCTGTATACTTGAATATTATATACAAGAAAACATTTTGATGATTGGTGAAACGACACTCCCAAAAACTGAAAGAGCAACTAAAACTTTGCCTTAGTGGCAGAAGTAGGGTAATTTCATTGAAACCAGGGCGAACAAGTTGCCCACTGCTTATTTGGTGAGTCCTAGAAATAGTTCTTTATGTCATCAATGACTCAAATACTCAGTGAAATCAGAGCAAAATTGTTGCTCTTCAAAATAACAGAGCACAACTGGATTATTTTGTTGTAGATTTTTGGTGTAAAATTTGTCTCATGGTACATATGTATTGTCCAAATCATATTATTTATTGTTTTAATAACTAAACAATTTTATGTCATCTTTTAAGTATGTCTAACTTTCAAGGTTTGTTCCTTTTTTGTGTTTTCACCTCATCACCTTGGATGGTGCCATGCTTACCTTGCTATAATGAATAACAATGTTTTATTTTACATTGGAAAGATTAATGCTATAACATATTCAACATGTAAAAATTATTTCACTTGATGTTAAATATATAAAATTAGTCATACATAAGAAAGTTGGTCTCGTCCCGAATATAGCTGAAATACGGCTTGATGGATGTTAAGCAATAATTAATCAAATAATCAAGCAAATTTGTCAGCTTGTCTTATGTGACCTTTCAAGGGAACATTGAAAAGAGGTCACATTAAACAGGTGGTTGCTAAATACAGGTCTAATTAATATGAAATGCAATGTGAATGGAAATTATAATTAATTTCACTAATTTGTTTGCATAATAGAGGTGGTCACTAAAGCAGGTGTTACTGTATTTCTTTTTCTCCCATTTTCCTTTCGAAAACATACCCATCAAATTTTAATACTTCCTGTTTCTGTAAAATCTAGATTTATTTTATTTATATTATATACATGTATTTCTCTTGTGCTGCTTGTTACCAATTACAAAATACCAACACTGTGTTCACTTACAATATAAACAGATAACATGTGTTCGATTATAAAGGAAACATAGCAATTTTTTTTGTTATGAATAATATTTCACATTTTTAGCTCACCTTGCCAAAGGCAACGTGAGCTTTTGCCATAACTTGGTGTCCGTCGTCTGTCGTCCATTAACTTTTCACATTTTAATCTTCTCCTCTGAAACTCCTCAGCCAAATGAACTGAAACTTGGTAGGAAGCATCTTTGGAAGGTCCTCTATAAAGATTGGACATTTTGTCCCGAACCATTAACAAACATGGCCACCACAGGCAATTCTTGTTTCTGATTGGCCGATTTTTTTAAATCTTCCCCTCTGAAACCGCTTGGTCAAATGAATTGAAATTTGGTAGGAAGCATCCTTGGAAGGTCCTCTATAACGATTGCTCATTTAGTTCCGATCCATTAACAAACATGTCTGCCACAGGCAATTCTTGTTTCTGATTGGTCGATTCCTAAAAAATCTTCTCTTCTGAAACCGCTTCGCCAAATGAACCAAAACTTGGTAGGAAACATGTATGGAAGGTCCTCTATAGATAATGCTCATTTAGTTTTGATCCATTAACAAACATGGCCACCACAGGCAATTGTTGTTTCTGATTGATCGATTTCTAAAAAAATCTTTTCCTCTGAAACCGCATGGCCAAATGAACCGAAACATGGTAGCAAGCATCTATGGAAGGTCTTCTATTAGGATTGCTAATTTCGTACCGATCCGATTGCAAACATGGCCGCACAGGCAATTATTGTTTCTGATTGGTCGATTTCTAGAAAATCTTCTCTGAAACCACTTGGCCAAATGAACCAAAACTTGGTAGGAAGCATCTATGGAAGGTCCTCTATAAGAATTGCTAATTTAATCCCAATCAGTTAACAAACATGGCCACCATAGGTAATTCTTGTTTCTGTTTGGTCGATTTCTAAATAATCTTCTCCTTCGAAACTGAGTAGCCAAATGAACCGAAATTTGGTAGGAAGCACCTATGGAAGGTTTTGTATTAAGTTTCCTCAAAGCAGAATAAAAGGTGAGCGACACAGGCTCAGCCCACTGAGCCTCTAGTTTAAAATTATGATATTTTTGTCATGTTTAAATATCATAGATAATTCAGTGTTGTCTTTAACACCCAAAAATCATGTAAGTTGCAACCTTTAATTAAGGTGCCACTTGTTTTCTTCTGAAGCGTCAGATTGTAAAAGAAATTGGGAGTCTTTCAGCCTCATCATCATGTCCATCCTATAGCTTGTTACAGTTTCCCCTTGAGACTCAACAAATAAAAAAAAAACAATGTAAAAAAATATGTTGTCTGTTACATTACACATGTATTGGTTATATATTAATTTCTTACGATTCTGAAGGTTTAAAGGGGAGATGAGTAAAAATACTTAAATTTTAGTATGGCAAGTATATATATATATATATATATATTTCAAAATGATATCAGTGAGATCTGGAAATCCAAAAATATTGTTTTTTAACTTGAACTTTTTTTTAGATAGATTTGCTCATATTTTTGCATAGATTCGTTGAAAACTGTCGACAGTTTGTATATTGACATCATCATCTTATATTCATTATTTATATGGATATATTAAATGATGTGAAATCATTTGGTGTTTTAAAAGTCCCTATAATAGGATAAGTATTATAAATAAAATATTTTTTGTAGGTGTTTTCATAGAATATTAAAAAATATTGCAATTTATATAATTACTGATTGAATTCTAAAGTTTAATTGGAACCAATTGGAGGCATGAAATTAGACAAGTGTGGTTGTCAATGTAACCAACGACAATGAAACACACAACCACACCTCTAGAGATAAGTCTGAGAGGAGGATGAGCTGTATTTTTTAATAACATTGTTTCTAGAGGCTGTACAGTAAAAATTATATTTATGTTATTTTGCTGATAAATAATGCATTTTATATAAAACAAATACAGGTATTCATCTACCTGATTTAGGATTTGTTGGGCATTGAAGATGTATATTTTTCCCATAGTGTTTCGTGTTTTCAATGAGATTTATTGTATTTACATTAGCTTTGTTCTTCAATTCTACAACCACATAAATGTATTACGGTATTAAATTGAAATTCTAATATGACGTGCTGTTTTGGCTTTGTAAACAAAAGGGTATAAAAATCCCCGATTTATTATGACTTACACGCGCTGATGATCATGACGTATTTGGATGTTCTATTATACCCTTTTGTTTACAAAGCCAAAACAGCACGTCATAGAAATAATTTATGGAAGGGGTAAGTTTGTTGGAGATTTTAATATGGGTACACTATAATAAAGAGATGTGGATCAAAAATTTACCATATATGCCCTATTAGAATAGAAATAATTTATGGAAGGGGTAAGTTTGTTGAAGATTTTAATATGGGTAACATTATCTGCACAAATTTAAAAAAAAAATTAAAAACATTATCTGTGCATATTTAATATGGGTAACATTATCTGCACAAATTTAAAAAAAAATTAAAAACATTATCTGCGCAAATTAAAAAAAAAATTAAAAACATCTGCGCAAATTTTACCCCTTGCTTACGCTCGGGGTCAATTTTTTACACAAATAATGTTGCCCATATTAAAATCTCCAACAAACTTACCCCTTCCATAAATTATTTCTTAAATATATATTGTATGGTTTTCTTTTCCATATTTTTTAGCATACAATTTTGAATTTAAATTTATCCTTATATAGATATTAAAGAAAATTAAATCATTGTGGAATTGTTTTCAATTCATAATTTGTAAACATGAATGTATGATCTCTATTTAACTTGCATTTTTTTTACAGTTATCTCCCTTTGAAAGAACATATTTTGAAATGCCTACAAAATTATATTAAAGAGCTTTACTGTTGCTGTTGTAAATCTTTCTGTTAGATATTGACGATTTGTTTAAATGAAATATTGCTTACACAGCTTTGTTTTGTATATTCTTTATAATTTTTAGGTTAAAAAATGAAAAATAACTCGACTTTGAGTGAAATTTTAGAAAAACAAATAGAATATTATTTTCTTGCTTTTTTTTTTAGGAGAATGTCTAAGACATATTTAGTATTAATTTGTGATTGATCATTATGTATTTACCTAGTTTCAATAAATTGATAAGCAGGCAAGTCCATTATTAATTGTGTTTTTTGTTAATTGAATATGGTACGTAACATTTTGTATCTTGAAAATAATTGGTCCTCAAATTGTAGTCCATATACTGGTAGCTCTTTTTAATCTGTCTCACATTATGAGGCTTTGTAGTGGATGTTTACATCCTGCAACTCATTGAGCTTAAAATAATGAATTATGCAGGTCACAACATTCTACACAAAAATGCCATGTGACCTAAAAGTTTTTAATTTTAATTTTTTATTTGTATTATAGAACTTTAACCAACAAATGGTCCCCATTTAGAACCTTATTTTTGCATTTAATATTTATATATGTCATTATTATTCAGATCAAAAGGAATTGAAAATTTTGTTTTCTGGGGAGCTTTTTTGCAGCTATTTAAAATTTTGAAAAATGTTGAAATGTTTTAATATAAAATTTTTGTATACCACTTTAATAGTGGTACATATCTTATAGTGATAAATCTTTTGCTTGACAAAATAGATTCACTGTGTTGACCTATGTATCATAATTCAAACTTTCTAATCACTGTGATTGGTCAGTTGTTGACCTATGTGTCATAATTCAAATTTTTTAATCACTGTGATTGGTCAGTTGTTGACCCATATGTCATAATTCAAACTTTCTAATCACTGTGATTGGTCAGTTGTTGACCCATATGTCATAATTCAAACTTTCTAAGCACTATGATGGGTGATTGGAATTTTCAAACAGTAAATAATTGTATAAAATCATGAATTTCAATCTGATTGAAATCATATTTTAAATACACTCTATAGTTGTTTAGGGACCGTCGTGGCCATGATCGTATGGCAGTTGGATTTACAACTACCTGTGCAATCAGTGCCTATTACCACTAAAGTTGTGAGTTCGAACACCGTTCATAGCAAGGTGTACTCGATACAACATTATGTGATAAAGTTTGTCAGTGGATTGCAACAGGTCAGTGGTTTTCTCCGGTTTCCTCCAATAAACCTGACTACCATAACCATAACCCACAATATAGCTGAAATATTGTTGAAAGTGGCATTAAACACCATAAACCCAAACCTAAACCTCTATAGATGTTCCATTAACCTCTGATACAACTAGATGTAACCATTCAGCCTGGTGAATTTACTATCATCTCTCACTCTTTCCTTATTGTCATTATCAAACCTACTGGTAAGATTTTGACAGTGATGTTTCCATTGGTCAATCTAAAGGTCACCAGGTCAAATTGAGTTTTTGCTAGTAAGATTTTGACAGCAATGTTTTCATTGGTTAATTGAAAGGTCACAAGGTCAAATTGAGTTTTTGCTTGTAATATGTTGACAGCAGTGATTTTATTGATTAATCAAAAGGTCACCAGGTCAAATTGAGTTTTTAATGGTTAGATTTTGACAGCAATGTTTTCATTGGTTAATCTAATGGTCACAAGGTCAAATTGAGTTTTTGCTTGTAATATTTTGACAGCAGTGTTTTCATTGGTTAATCTAGATCATGATGGTCAAATTGAGTTGTTTATGGAGTGTGCAATATTTAACATAGATTTTCATCAGATTGAACTGAATATAGAATCGGATAAAAGGATGATTGCATAGATATTTGCAGCATAATTGTAACTTAGGGAAAAATAAAAAATGTTTCTTTAAATTTACCTACTGCTATATATAGATTAAAACTTAGATATCAAATTTAGTGCACGTTTCTGAAATAACCATCATGAGGTACGCTAATAGTCAAAAGATTGGAAAGCCAAATAATTTAATGTTTTTTTGGAGCAATAAAACTAAAGGGACTAAACAGGATGGCCAAAATCGGCTAAGGCCACCTATATTATGTAATTTATGTACAATAGATAAGGTCACACAAAATAATCTTAATATGAAGACCAACATTTTAAACCTTTCTAAATCTTTGCAAGAAAAAATAAAAGAATATCTGACATTTCAGGAAAAAATATCTTTCAAAATAGAATATGCAATGCCAAAAAAAATATCTGTCTTGTGTTAAGCATTTCATTGACAGTGAGTTTTGAAAATATAATTATTTTCCTAGAAATGTAATGTATAGTTACATAGGGTAGAAGGAATGTTTTGTAACCTGTATATGTTACTTTAGCAGAAATATAGACATATACAGAAGATATGTAAGCTGTATATTTTTTTAATTTTAGATTGTATTTTATTGTAGTCTTGTTTTGATATTTATTGAGGTATGAATTTTTTCAATAGTCACATATTGTTATATTTTTGTTTTACTTAAATAAACGGCTAAGAATAAGTTGTTTTTATTTTAATCATACTGGTAATAATTGTAACATATTTTCTGGACTATAATTAGGTGTCTATTTAATTGATATGTTTATATCTCCCACTCTGGGGGTGGTCGTGATCTTGTATCTCCCCACTCTGGAGGTGGTCGTGATCTTGATCATATTGGTTGACATATAAACGCTCCACATACAAAAACAGACAGCACGCTTTTTGACACCATTGGGTCTCTTGTTTCTTTTATGTACTTTCCATGACTAAAAAACATAAAAGTTTTAGAGGACCATCCAATCAACATTTCCACCCAGTTTTGTTCCAATTTGCCCAGTGTTTTCAGAGAAGAAGATTAAAAACAGAAAACACCTTTTTATACCTTTGGGGCCTCTTGTTTCTTTTATATACTTACTATCAACTAAAAAAAACATACACTTTTTAGAGGACCATCCAATGAACACTCCAACCAAGTTTGGCTCTATGGCCTAGTGGTTTCATAGAAAAATGTTAAAAATAGACAATTCCCTTCTTGACACCTTTGTTTCTTTTGTGTACTTCCGATCAACAAAAAACATAAACTTTCTAGAAGACCATCCAATGAACATTTCTACCAAGTTTGGTTTAAATTGGCTTGGTGGCTTCAGAGAAGAAGACTGAAAACAGACCACACCCTTTTTGACACCTTTGGGCTTCTTGTTTCTTTTGTGTAGTTCTGATCACCATAAACTGTCTAGGAGACTATTCAATGGACATTCCAGTGGTTTAAGAAGATTAATATGTAAAAGCTTACGGACGACCGACACCAAGTGATGACAATAACCTCACACGACCTTTAGGGTCAGGTGAGCTAAAAAGGAAATTTGGCTGAAATATTCCTTTGTGGACCTCTAAAAAATATTGTGCAAATTGGAAATTGAAGATGGTCTGCAACAAGTGTTTTTATTATGTGGATCAAATATTAAAGAATAGCCACCACTGCAGCAAATGTTTGAAAGAACCAAATGGAAAAATATTAAAATATCTTCTAAGAAACCACAAACAATATAAGCTACCAAATCTTGGGGTATTAAAACCAAGCACATGATGAGAGGTATTGTCCAATTGGTCCATAATTATATTGAACTGTCTTTCATGCGATTAGATCATGAAAGACGGTTCTAAAGTTGCCCGACATGACAGTATTAGGGTTATGGTGTCTAATGCCATTTTCAACAATATTTCAATTATATCATGGCAGTCAATTTTATTGGTGGAGGAAACAGGAGAACCAGGAAAAGTACACACTGACCTGTCACAAGTCACTGACAAACTTTATCACATAATGTTGTATCGAGTACACCTCACCATGAGCAGGATTCCAACTTACAACTTAGTGGAGATGGGCACTGATTGCATAGGTAGTTGTAAATCCAACTAAACTACGATCATGACGATTCCAATTAGAATTAGATCCTTGGTGTATCTTTGATAATACACTAACACCTAACGATACTTCGATATTTCATCCATGTCAATGTTCAAACTATCAACCGACCAAATTTCGAATATTTGAAATTTTTATTTTTCATCCAATGTGATGCAATTTTTTTTCTTTGAATTGAGAGCTTTCTTTTAAAGCGACTAAAATGGTCATAAATTGATATTTTTACATAGTCTGTGTATTGATTGAGTGATTGTACGTTGTTTAGTGCCAAATGAGCAATTTTTCAGCAGATATGAGGTCCGCTTTGACCTAGACCAACACAATTAGTTGGATTTTTAAAGTGCTAGCTCACTGAAACAAAATTCTGTGGGTAGACATGTTGCTCCACTCTGACACATTATTCTGATTCCGTGCTAGTTTTATAGTCTTTAGTTTGACCAGACAGGGGGATCAACCCATCATTTACCGCCTTCACTGATCAGGTTTTGGTGACTATCATAACAACAATAAAATGACTGTTTATAAACTGGCTATTCGGGTTTTTTACCCAAAAAGACTTTTAAATCAGAGCTCCAGATAATGTTCATGTCCAAAGGGTAATTACCCCCTACTTTTGAAAATGATGGGTATTTACATATTTCCTTTGCACTGTTGTACTCTCTACTTCAGAAAAGATTGCTTACATGTACACTTTTAAAATTATGTTTCACACAAGTGTTATTCAATAAACGCAGGATGCAAGTGAAATGTATATCTCTCTTTAATTTGACACGATTGTGTCATGTTTATTAATAAAATGTTGTAAATATTTTGTTCTGTGTTTACTTTATATAACTGACACCACACCCTGACAAGCTATTTGCATAAGTACTACATTAAAATACAATAGAAGCTTAGAAAAACATGTTCTTGCTCATTTGCAACGAACAACGTGTTCCCAAATTTACTTTCATTTTAGTTCTTACTTATTACGTAAACCACTCCTTATAAGGAGCATCGCATTTATTTGTAATATTGACCGCGATTGGATGATTTATCGTAAACATCCAATCAGATCTCTTTTGACATCGATGCTTAGAAAAGCAAACATTCGGTACCCCTCAGATGTATACGCTCTCTCCTTCGAAAAGTATAAAGGGAAGTAATTACGGGGAATTTCTCAAAGACAAAAATGTATTGTTAATGTACACGACTGTATTATCGTTAACAGCATACACGTATGCTGCGAATTTGGAAAGTTTGCTTACACAGCAATATACGCATCTTATCTGGAGCTCTGTAAATAATAATTTTTTAATCTTTTGACTCAGCATACATGTACCTGATGAAGGTTATTTCTTTTATTTCAATTTTCTTTCATAATCTAACATCCATATTCCATTTACCTTTCTAAATAAAATAGACATCAAGTCACTTTGACAGAGTATATAAGTAGGCATTCATAATGTAAATAGTTTAATACAAAAATCTAATAATTTAAATATCACAACATGTAAAAAATAATGAAGACATTGCTATTTTTGTAATAAAAACTGTTCTATGAATTCTTTCTGATCATCTTCAGTCTTCCTTAATGCATCGTGTTGTATTCGTAATCTGTAATTAAATAAGTTTTTATATGAGTGAGTGATTGATACTTAATGCCAACTCAGCAATTTTTTAGCTATATCATGGAGAGAACAAGTTAATTTTCAATGAGATGATGATGAGGTCCTCTTTGTACTAGACCAACATGCTTGGTTGGATTTTTATAGTGCTAGCTCATTGAAACAACAGACTGCAGATAAACAAGTTGCCACACTTTGACACATTATCCTGATTCTGAGTCTTTGCTCTTTCTCCTTAATGTTGCGTGCTTAGTGAAGAAGCAACAAATACCAATGTTATAGTCTTTGGTTTGACATGATCTGGACAGATGTCTATTTGAAAAAATTCCATGTGGATAAATAACTCCAAAAACACTGTTATGTTAATAAAAGGGAAATACTCCAGTACAGTGTAATTTCCCCTTAAAGTTCATCTCCTGTACATGAGATCAAAATCTTCCTCTACTGATTTTTAACCCACAAATTCCCTTTCATGAACATTTTCCTATTTTTTTTTACTTTTGTCCAATAATCATAATATACCTGATATTTTAGAATTTGGCCGTGTGAGCCAATATGTTATAAAATAATTAATAGGCCTCAAGACAAACCAACACAAACACATACAACTCTGCCACCTTCTCAACATTTTTGAAAATTGGTCGTCATTGTATGGTAGTTGGAATTACAACCCCGTATTCCATCAGTGCCTATCATTACTAACGTTCTGAGTTCGAATCCTGCTCATTGCGAGGTGTACTTGATACAACATGTGATAAAGTTTGTCAGTTACTTGCAGCAAGTCTGTGGTGTGGGGAACATGTACAATTTGTCTGCAGTAACTAAGGGAAATAAATCTTTTAAGAAAGTCAAGAATCATTTTAAAATAAAATCGGGAATGTGCCAATGGTCTATTAATGTAAAACTTATATACATAATACATATAATATAAATAATTTTGTATCTTAAGGGGTCATCGTGGTCATGATCGCATGGTAGTTATAACTACCAATGCAATCGGTGCCTATCAACACTAAAGTTGAGAGTTTGAATCCCACTCATGTGATACAATATTATGTGATACAGTTTGTCAGTGACTTGCGACAGGTTGGTGGTTTACTCCGGGTACTCCACTAATAAAAACTGACCCCCACGATATAACTGAAATATTGTTGAAAGTGGCATTAAACATCATAACCCCTATATTGTTATTTTACTACCACTAGGTTAATATATCTGGCATGGTTGAATGTAAGTTTCAATAAGTATCATTTGCCAGAAACCATGAACTATATTTTGATTATAATTAGGGACTCATCTAGTTTTAGGGGTTGTCCTCATCCTAATTTGCCAAATTGGCCATTTTGGATTTGTGTTCTCAATTTTTTGCTAACAATGTTGGCTATTAACCAGCCTTTTGGCAAATAATTACTGACTAAATATAAGTTATCAAAATACATGTCTCATATATGTAAATTCATTGGTACAATTGAAATTTATCTTACCTTTCTAATTGCATTTTCTTTTCTGTAATTAAAGCTTGTAATTGTTGTTGTTGTGCCTCTCTTTGTTTTGCTATGGATTTTAATAAATTTCTGGATCCTATTGCCTGTAATAATACAAGGAAATCACTATATTTCTATTAAATTTATCATTTGACTTCAGCAACATTTCCAAAAATGTGAACATCTTACATTCTAATCAATCTGATTAAAATCATATCTCTAACTCATTCCTCTTTACTGATATGTCGTGGTGTATAAGCAGGGCACGAAATTAACGCTGGTCCGCTAGCCCGAGGCTAGTAAAATCAGCTTCGGGCTAGAAGAACTCTCTTAGAAGCTAGTCCGATGGGCTAGTTAAAATTTCCAATTGTCAATTATTGTTTCCACTTCATTAATTTTAATGACATAATTGAAAATCATAATTAGTCATTCATACAAATGTATTACTGTGTTTGTTTACGCTGTACACAATTTACCTGTGGGGAATTCCCTCGATAGCAATTAGATCCTGAAGGGTGGTATACGAATTGATCAAATTACTCGATAATCCGGGTAACTCAGTGAGCGCTCTTAACAACATAATCTATGTTCAAGAAATGTGGCGACAAATTACCGGCGTAGAGCAACCAGCTAAAAAAATTAAATTAGATAATAATGAAAAATTGGAGAGAAAAAGGACGTATGATCAGGTCAAAAGAAAAAGCAAGCTGGCAGAAAAACCGCAACTGGTTAGTTCACAACAGTGAAATAGACCCCGAGATTCCTCTGCCGTCCGACGGCATTTGGCTCTAGCAAAAATATAAAATGCGTCGGACGGCAGAGGAATCTCGGACTAGCATACAATATGCTTCTTCCGACAGGATGACGGTGACGCTGGTGAAGATGATGTTTCAAGTGATGACAACATTGACATTCTTTCTTCATTATAATTTTTTCAAATAAAATAATTATTATATAATTTTTAGTAATTGTCCCCATGATGGTCGGGCTAGTATGTAGAATATCTGGGGGGCTAGTTGATTTTTATATCTACTAGTCCTGCTGGCTAGTTGCAATTTTTGCTTAAATTCTACCCCTGTGTATAAGATATGTGTGGTGTGGGAGATCTGCAGATTCTGATTAACCCGTTCTTCCACTTATCCATGCACCTACCCTTACATTGTAGTAAGATAAAGCAAGGCCACACGTGCACGTAGCTAGGGATTTTTATAACTTCCTCTATCAAAACAATGTACCAGTTCTTGATTGGCCACATTACAGTCCAGAGCTGGAAAGGGGTCAGGAAATGTGTCAGTGTCCTAAATATCACTCACCTCACATAGGCCCTTCTAAAGGAGTAGAATAACATCCCACAAATTAAAGGATAACAAACAACTTGATATGCTTATGGTGAGCAGCTAAAGCAGCAGCTACTGCCTGGAGTAGACACACATGCTATTGATTTTGATTGTGAAGTGTAATAGGTAACCAATGTTTCAACATATCCATGCAAACTGCAACTATTATAATTACAAGACAATAAAACTTGTCAAGATTTAATCACTTTATGACTTATCACCTAAAGTAACATGATGGTGTGCCACTTGTGGAGCAGGCTGCTAACCCCTCATGAGCACCTGAGTTCACTCCCGGTTTTTAGTGGGGTTCATGTTGCTCAATCTTTAGTTTTATGTGTTATCTGTCCTTCTTCGATTTACAGATTTTGATTTCCCTTTTAGAATCTTCAAACTCTTCTTAATCAGTAATGAAGGTATAACTGCAAATCCCAAACAGTGAAAAAATCATCTATTAAACATTTGAAATATGAAACACAGAAAAAAAACTTATGTATTTTTTACAATGTACAATGCTATACTTTGGTAAATTTTCTACTAGCTATAGGGTCTAATTACTAGTGATAGGTAGATTCATACATATGCCAGTGACAAACCTTCATTTTTTCTTTTTCTACTTCCTTGGAAACATTATCTACGACTTCTATAAAGGTTCCTACAATTTTCTGAAAGTCACCAATTTCTGGAAAAAATAATAATATGATAACTTGAAAATAAGAAGTTAGTTATAATGTTCGACAATATCAATACCCACTTCTCTAGTAAACTTCAAAATTCAAAACATAAGACAATGACATGAAATGTCTATATTGTCATGCTTGGTTTACATCTCAAAATGAGATATTTTGATAGCTCAAAGTATAAAATTGTTTCCCTTTTTTGCATACATTTTGCTTGATTTTTTTTAACCTTTCCGTTATAATTTCTGGTGCATTGTATTTCGATAAATTAAGTATATTGGATATTTACAATAATTATTTTCTAAACTGAATCAATTCAAGTACAATGTAATGCATTAAATGGAAACAAATAACCTGTCCAATCAAAGTGGTTGTCATATGCCCCAATGGCAATAACATCTGATCTGACACAACTCAATCTACCTTTCGTCCATATTATTCACTAACTGCTGTGTCTTCATTGATCGACTTACATTGTTAACATGGGACGAAGTCCCAACTATGGTAGAAATAGCAATATTTTGATTCCAGATCCATATCACTAATGGATTAAATTCCTTGCACCGGAAACCAATACAGGGTTACTGCTGCAGAAAATCGGATACGCAGTAATCTGGAACTACTTCCGATTATGAATGTTAAAAAATGACTCAAAATTGCAGTGTGTTCTAGCCCAGAGCTGTCGAAAATCGTCGGACCTATCGGACCGTTGGACAAAAATTGACTAGGTCCGATTTAAACTTTATCGCGTCAGACCCGATGTCCGGAGCAATTTTTCAGTAACTTGGGACCGACAAAATGCTTGAAGATGACCGGCATCATTACTTAATTTCGCTTCTCAAACTTGTCGTTGTTTGCAATATCCGATTTTTGTTTATTTTCGTCTATATAATCAAATTTTGACTTCACATTGAAGAGTTTGACTACTAAATGTGTAACCGATTCCGGACGGACGCGCATCGATTTTCCGGAAATTACAATTTTTTTTTTGGCAATAATTTTTTTTGACTCGGCGGCTTTTTAAAGGGTCGGTTGGTGAAAGGGGAAACAAACTTAATTTTAATTTAGGCCTAGGTTGTCAGTCATCCAATTGATTCTATCCAGACCTAATGCTACTTACATTTGTATAAGAGGTAACACCTTGAAACATGTGTATAGCTAGCATTATGCAAACTTGGTATCTTTGTTTATTTCATATTGTATTGTACATGTATGTATATTTCCACATGTCACACAAAAATGTGTTGTACTAACTTTGAGTATTCCAAGGTATCACTTGAAGCTGTAAACAAACCATTTTATGGATTTAGCCAGTATATGTGTAATTCAGTTGAAGTTGTAAAAAATATGTAGGTCCGGCAAATGTTTGATAGGTTATGACACATTGTCCACATCTACCAGACCTATTGTCTGACAGACAGGAAAGAGATTTCGACAGCTCTGCTAGCCCATGGGACTGACAATATCAATAAACAGAGTTTCATTTCTTCCTCCTCCTGTCCGAAATAATATTTTGTATGAAATTGAGACGTCGAGTACCAGATTATACAACATCGGACTGGAAAGGTCCCCATTTCGGCGAAAAACCTTTAAAAACGATGGAAAATTTGGGTTTGGGTCCCCCTATTTGCCCTCTCTTTTGAGAAAGTCTGGATCCACCCCCAGTCTACTTTGAAAAAAAATTATAGGTCCATTACAGAAATACAGTACTCCATATATATCCGAGTTAATATTATTGTTTAAAAAAAATTATTGGACTTCGTCCCAAGTTAGGTAACACCTATTATCATATTATGCATAAATAAGTTTTGAATGTAATGCTAAATCTAATTGTGTCAGAGTTTAATGGTGTTTTAAAGATATTTGTGTCATGGTGTACCATATTGGCATAAAGTTAAAAATAAAGTAGACAAGTTAAATTAAAAAAGTTAAGTTTGTTCTTGGTTTCAGACTATAAAAATGCATACTTTCTACAAATTCTCTACACTCATCTTTAAGTTCTGTCGTCTGTTGGGCAACTTCGGGTTCTAGAACCCTTATTTTGTTTATTTCATCGAAATGTAATCCAGCCCTTGCAAGTGCTTCGTCCGCCATCTTTAAACAGATTGGAATGTCAAGGAAGATATATAATCAAAATAAAGCTTTGAGCTCTTCAATCGTCAACATTTCATAAAAGCGCAACTGGGATTGAGAATTATTCTCAGTAGATACTTGTTTATGTTTAAAGTTTCGAACTAATTTACCCATCTGAAAATTATGATATCATTGTTTAAAATGAATAATAAAATATCAGTATACTTCTTTATTATATTTTTGAAACAATTTTTCCTTCTTAGAATTCCAAAATATTTTGTTTATGCATATTCGAAAATAATTTTGCTAGCTTTATATAACCCTCCCAAGACATTACGTCACAACCTGCATTAAATTTTCTATATTTAGAAATCGGTATAAATACGACTGTTTAAAATGACAATGAAACAAACATGTTCATTCATTCGAAGAAGAAGCACCGGTTGTATTTGTATTCCATAGTACCATTCATGTACACAGATTACTGAGGTGACTACGTAATAAGCCGAATGATGTCTGGAGAGACGAAAACTGTGATCAAAGGAACCTCTTCCAAATATGTGAAATTAAACGTTGGTGGATCCCTACATTACACAACTATTGGGACCCTTACAAAACAAGACACCATGCTAAGAGCAATGTTTAGTGGTAGAATGGAAGTCCTAACTGATTCAGAAGGTAATCTACATTGAATGAAAATAAAAATAAAAGTGTCTCATTCAGGACTGTAACTGTAAGTTGTAACATTGAAATTGATAATGCTGTAATTCACTACATTATCAAGATAAATAAACAATTTCATGTTTGTCCTTTGGGTCAAATGAGTTATTGCCATCAATATATCATGGCATCAGCCACACATGTAGTCCGAGATTCCTCTGCCGTCCAACGGCTTTTATGGATTTGCTGTAGCTGTGCCTGTGGGACGTCAGAGCGCTATGCATATTGGTGATAGGCTTGTATGAGTTGTTAGGTAATCCAACTACCTAACTCATTGAGCCACCCGGGGCCTCAAAGAGAGAAGAGAAACAGTAGATAATGGAAATCTAGTTTCTGGTTTGGAATAATTCAACATGGTTTTAGTAAATAATGGAATGTTAAAAAAACAATTAACAGTACGTATGAAAAAACATTCTCATACACTTGTAAATACACAGAAGACATGTGGTGTTTATTATTATACTAAAATATAAAGTGCAGAAAAGTACACAAAATGTATCATATTGAGATAAACTTATACCTTACATGTACTTCCAGGTACTCTGACTTCCTCCACCCATAAAACTGACCGCCATGATATAGCTGAAATATTATTATACCCCCACTCATAGAGAGGGGGCTATATTGCAATTACCTTGTTTGTCCGTTTGTCCGTCCGTGCACATTTTCGTAACAGATATCTCGGCTTCTACTGGAAGAAATGATTGCACATCTACTTCCTGTTTACCATGTGACTTACAAATGAACGAGTGGGAGTATTCTTAGCACAACGTAGCGTGCAACATCTTGTTGTAAGTGACCTAAAACACCATAACCCTACCCCCATTTCATGTACTTGAAATTTAGTCTAGACTAAATATAAATATAAGAATTGAATACTCCATGTTACTGTACAATGTATATAATGTATAAAGATAATAAATATATAGTGTGCATTCTCTTGCTAGGTTGGATCTTAATAGATAGAAGTGGTATTCATTTTGGAGAAATTTTGAATTTCTTGAGAGATGGATCTGTTCCTTTACCAGAAACCAGAAAAGAACTTTTAGAACTTTTACAAGAAGCCAAGTACTATTTAGTACAAGATTTAGTCAGAATTATTGAAGCAGCTCTGAAACAAATGGATGCAGCTGTGGATCCTATCTGTAAAGTCCCATTAATAACATCAGGCCGTGAAGAACAACACTTGATAACAAATACACAGAAGGTATATATACTTTATTGCTATGCAGTCTTCGCGCTAACCCACTTGCCCAAAGCCCGGACAAGTGAAAATTATGAAAGAATTTGTTTGAATAAATAAACATTTTTTCTAAATTTAGCTTTCAGGCAAGTAGGTGAACAAAAATTAAGGCAAAGACTGCTATGTTATATTTCCTTCATATTAGGCCATTCATAAAAAAAATGTTTGTTTTGCTGTAACATGATGACTCATTAAATTTACCTCTACATAAAATTTATTATCAATAATTTAGACATTTTATCTTTAATCTCACAGAGTGATACACTTTTTCAGGATCAACTAACTTACTCTGATACTGAAAATTATCAGC
The DNA here is from genome assembly GCA_963680875.1 of Bathymodiolus brooksi. Taxonomy (NCBI): domain Eukaryota; kingdom Metazoa; phylum Mollusca; class Bivalvia; order Mytilida; family Modiolidae; genus Bathymodiolus; species Bathymodiolus brooksi. The sequence continues at coordinate 65,036,692 of OY804580.1, read as the reverse complement.
CAGTGCATGTGATGTCAAAAAGACATCATTGTTTTTGTGAAAAGAAAAGAGTAATTATTTTTGAAATAAATACTTGATAAATGTATATTTAGTTTAAAAATTTCAAATGAAGCTCATGTAGATGTTACAATATCACTTCCCTACTGCATTGTATATAGTTTATTATACATGTACATTTTTGTATGCCTGGTTCTGTTTTATTGACTGTTCCTTACACATATATGTAATTACATTTGGATTGATTTGACCGAGTTGTGTGCAGTCATATTTATTGTATCTTTAAAAAACATAAAAAAATTGTGTTAAAACAGATCAAACATTTAGTGTAGCAGTTTCATGAGACATCTGTGAGTCATCTCCCTTTATCCAATTACTCAGGGAAGATGATAAAATAAGTCTCATTTTGTTGATTCTAAGATTTGTAGTAGATTTATTAGATTATTATCATCTTCTTTTCCTAACTTGTTAAAGTAATATAATGTACTCATTTTTACTTACCGGTATTTATTTTTTCAATAAAAATAAAAGGCTATTACCATATTCATTAAATTAACTTTATATTTTGATATAATTTATTACTTGCAGGTTCATTGATAGAGCATTTTGATAATTTTCTCACATTAAAGACAAATTGAACAGATCTGACAACAAACCTATTTCTCAGTGATGAATAAACAAAAAATATATCTAAATACATGTAATTCATTCATATTTTTAATTGTGATAACAATAATATTTTTGTTTGTCAATTTCAGCCTGTAGTGAAATTAATCTGCAACAGACACAATAACAAATACTCTTACACAAGGTATGTTTTAGATACAGTGCTATGAAAATTAGATATTATTGTACTGTATGCAAATTTCTAGAGTAATCAAGTAAATTTCATTGGACCGATGCCATTTGTTAATATTCTATGGCATAGCTTTTATAATCTCCTCTTCAACCAAGATTTTTCCATTCACATTGCTATGGCCAGATGATAGTAAAATTGAAAAATTCTGAAGCCAAAAATGGCTTTTGTTGATATCACAATTTACAGAGGAAAACATTGCACTCGGTACTACCCTTGGATAATAGTTTTAATATGGTGATTATCACATTCAGAAAAGAATTATTGCCCTTAGCCTAGTATCAGGTGATAATTGTTTTCATTAAAAAGTAACCTACTAATAGGGAGTCAACTACCAGTAGATATCGAGTATAGTTTCGTACCCAGTTCAGGATGATGTGTGCTCCACTCCACTGGTACCTTAAGCTTACAAGATATAATCCTACTATTTTTGTTTGATGGTTTTCGCTTAGTACTCTGATTTCCTTCACTCACCAATTAATCTGGTTACGACTGATGCCGAAATATTACTTAAAGCATCATGAAGCCACCATTTAGTCAATCAATATATGTGAAGGAGCTTCAATGTCAAATTTGCTGGTATAGGTAAAGAAACAATTTAGACAATGGCTTTCATATAGATCATCTCTTGTGAAATGTAAGTAAACAATAAAATAACTGCACCGATTCCACATACCAGAACAGACATGATGATGACAATGTAATAAACAGAAGAATCAAGGTTAGGGTTATGGCAGTCAGTTTTATTGGTGAAGGAAACCCTATTACCAGGAGATAATCACTGACCTGCCACAAGTCACTGACAAACTTTATCACATAATGTTGTATTGAGTACACCTCGCCATGAGCGAGATTTTAACTCACAGCTTTAGTGGTGATAGGCACTGATTGTACTGTAGTTGTAAATCCAGCTCCCATATGATCACGACAACCAGTGAATGCTGGTAGTTAACGCACTACTAGTTCATACAAGATGGTAGGATCTGCTGTTTAAGAGACCATTACCATTTGATTATAAATAAAAATTCATTTTACTTATTGAATGATGTAAAATTAATATCAAATAATCATAAAAATCCTTCGATCTTAATGGTCTTTTTGAGAGACCATAACTGATAAAAGTCATTAAATTATTGAAATTAGATTACAGTGATGAAAAATATATCTTCAATACTGATATCAGATTTTGGATTAAATTTCTCAAGTCGATTTCAAAATATCAGCAGTCATTCTTAAGATACGAATCTGAGCACCTCCTCTGTGGAGTATGTGTCGTAATGTGATTGTCCTGTAAACTTGATGTTGGGTCCAATAATTCATACTCATTTACTGGACTGAATGTCCATTTAACTTCAATTTCCCTTGGGAAACACTGAATATGTATTAATTATGGGTAAAATTTAATGGATATGTGATAATTAAAGTAAAATTTGATGGAAATGCATGTGTTAATCTTTGATTACATTGTTTTGATTAACAAATTATTTATTATATCTTTGTTTAGATTATAATATAGCCAAGATTTACTTTCATTTACATTAATACAAATTATTGATAAGGTTGGATATAGTAATAATTAAGCTTTTATTTTTTATTTTATTTTTTATAGCAATTCAGACGATAATCTATTGAAGAATTTGGAGCTGTTTGACAAGTTATCATTACGGTTTAACAGAAGAGTTCTGTTTATTAAAGATGTGATTGGTAGTAACGAAATTTGTTGTTGGTTTTTCTTCGGTCATGGAGTAAAAATTGCAGAAGTGTGTTGTACATCAATTGTTTATGGATCTGACAAGAAAAATACAAAGGTAAAAGCATATACGTACATGCAATACTCAATAGAAAGGTTTTTTTTTCTTTAAACAGGTTTGCTCCATGAAGATATAAAAACAAATTATTTATCCTTGATAGTGCTCCAGAACTTCCATTTAAGTAAACATAGATGTGAATGTAAATAAACATGGGAGACTATCCAACTTTACACTTAAGGTAAAGAAGGTGTGCATTTATTTCCTAATTATATTCTCTCTGATTTTAATTGATTTCTGTTCCAGTTAGTTAAAGGTATGTAAATATCACTATGTTTCTGCTTCTGTGATCGTTTTAGAAAACTAGTTATGCCCCTGAAATATTTAAACAAAAATATATCATTATGAAAAATTTGTGAATGTTACTATAAATACCCAAATCTCTTTTTCTTTTACAGGTTGAGTTCCCAGAAGCCAGAATATATGAAGAGACATTAAATGTTTTATTGTATGAAAATAGAGACAAAGGTCCTGATCAGGAATTGATGCAGGCAACTAGGGGATATACTGTAGGGGTTAATGGCTATCAAAGTGACGAAGAGACAGATGACAAAGACAGAAGGGGAAGACGAAAATAGAGATTTTATATTGAAGAATTGTTTTTATGCTTTATACAATTTATTTTGACCTGCAAACTGTGATGTTAAATGTTTTATGTTTGTCTTTATGGTCTAGTCAGTCTGTTATCTCCTAATTATGATAAAATTGTAATGTTTTTTTATACTTAGAAATCAATGAACTGTAATTATTTTCAGTTTTATGAAACTTTATGGTTTGTTGTTTACATACCTGATGATCATTTTGGGGTTTGAAGATACATGTAGCTGTATGTAAATTTTTTCAATACATGTAACACAACAAGAGATTATCATGAGAAAAAACATATCTACATTACCGAACTATCCTTTAGATGTGTATTATCTAATTAAAACCATTTTTGAACTATTGAATTAAAAAGAGAAGGCTGTGCAATATCATATTAGGGAAAGACACTTGTCCCTATTACATTATCTATAAACTAATATTTTGTTAAGTCATAATCTAATTGTAAGAAATTTCAAAATTTATTTGAAATTATTATACATGTAATAAGAAGGAAATTTTTTTTTTTATGAATATTATTAGTAATAAGGGTATTTTTCAAATGAAAAATTGCAAATTTTCTCCCAAACAGGAAGCTGAAAATTTTGGGTTAATTATGATATCTATTGTTAATTTCGGCTGAAAACAAACCACTAGCATGACATTGTGTCACTGTTATTAGACATCTGTTGATTATTGACAGTAGGTATAATTTTGCTAAAAAAATAATCATGAAAAATAATCATGTTAAAAAATGGGAGGTAACTGAGAATTATTTTTAGAAATGGTTATGATTTCATAGGTATTACCTCCCCTACATGAAAATTTTAGAAATGTTTATAATACTATAGGAATTACCTTTCTTTTATTATTTATTTACAAAAGAAACATGTAATTTGGAAAACTTTACTCAATGTTTATTTGTATATTTGAATCCCTCAAAAATACAATTGAATGGCTTACAATAGCATCTAAATAAGTAATTAGGTCATATTTAAAACATATCTCATTTCTCACTCCTATTTATATTACCAGGGTAACCAAATTTAAATATCTTTACTGTGAGTCAAAAGTAATAATCACACATAAGTTCTGAAATGTCACATTTATGAATTTATGATCATGAGATGTTTCAGTTTAAACAAATAAAAAGCATTAAATTTATTTTGATTATCCATATATATACTGTGGCAGATCTAGATTTTTCAAATGGGAAGACATAGTATTTTCATTGTTCTCTCAAAAGGCTATTAACCAATACCATATTTTTAGTTAAAGTAACCATAAAAACTATTTTTTTCTTTTCTGGGTCTACCTATTTGGTTATTATTTCAGTAATAAACAGCAATTGTCGATGAAATCAAATTGATACAAATTTTATTATTATCATATGTATCAACGATTACCAAGTCACATGTTATATCCTATCTCAAATCTGGCATTAAACACCATAAACCAAACCAAATCTGCCCTATATGTCATACTGTAGCAAATCAGATTCTGGCTCGGCGACTTTTAACATACATTTTATGAATAAACATGGTAATTTGAGTACATTTTTACATATCCAATCAGAAACTGAATGTCTTACCCAAGTCTGTTACTATCATATTTTTGATACTTGACAAAATTTCGGTGTTTTTGATATATGATTATTTATCTTTTTGAAAATAATTCAACTTTTCTGATAATTTATAAAAATTGAAGTAAAATTTGCACCAGTATCTAGTTGATAAGATATCATATTTATAAGATAAAAATTATGATGAACTGGAAGTTTGATTTGCCAGGCTGGATCCAGCACGACATTACATGTGTACAATCAAGAAAAAATTTGTCTGGTCAAGCGAATTCATACTCAATATAAAAAAAAAACCATTGCAGTCTCTTCTGTATTTTTTTGTTGCAGGAAATAAAACTCTTTCTGCCATGGGAAAATTTAGCACAGAAGAATTATTTGTTGTGTACATATCCTGGTAAATGTAAGGGTTTATTTGGAAATTTACGCCATTATTTTGAGTGTTGGTTAGTATATATGTACATCAGATATTTGTTACAAAGTAATATTATGTTCTTCCTGTTTATTTGCTATCAGTTATGAAATAAATTGTTTTTATATATATAATGTTTTCCTTATTATCAAAAAAGTAGTTGATAAGGCCACTATGAAAGAAATAAGTTTGGTTTGTTATAACTTGATCCACCTACCCTAAAACTACACAAACACATTATTATGAATTTCAAAAGCCAAGTTAAATTTAGTATCATCTTCATGAACATTTTTCCCCATTTTAATCTTCTCCTGAAAAACTGCTTAACCAAATAGAACCAATTTCGGGGTGGGGGGGAAGGGGGATGTTTAACACCACTTTCAACTATATTTCAGTTATATTGTGGCGGTCAGTTTTATTGGTGGAGGAAACCTGAGTACCCGGAGAAAACCACCAACCTGTCACAAGTCACAGACAAACTTTATCACATAATGCTGTATCAAGTACACCTCGCCTGAATGGGATTCGAACTCACAACATTAGTGGTGATAGGCACTGATTGCATAGGTAGTTATTAGTGGTGCACCGATCATCGGAAACATCGACTAATCAGTCGGACCTCATCATACGATCCGATGATCGATTCTTAAACCTTGTGATCGATTCTGATTCTATAGTGTCTAAAATATATATGCTTAACTTTGTTCTTTGGTTGGTTTTTTTTTTTTTTTTTTGTCTCCATGCTGACAAAAATATTGCAGTTTTATCCCAGCTGTTTTTTTTGCCCTCATACTGACAAACATCTGACAGTTTTGTCCAAGCGTACTTTTGACACTCAGTCAATACACATATTTGGACTAGTCTATTATTTATCTACTTCCCGGGATAGTCCATTTTATATCAGGTGTTACACATATGGAAAACGATCTTTTGTTTTGTTCTAAGTTAATGTTTACAAATGGAAAAATTGTAGTTTGTAAATATATTATTTGATTTTATTCAAATCTTTACTTTTGTCAAACACATATTTGGACTAGTCTATTATTTATCTATCTATATCAGGTGTTACACATATGGAAAACGATCTTTTGTTTTGTTCTAAGTTATGTGTACTAATAGAAAAATTATAGTTTATAAATTTATGATACAATTTTATTCATATCTTTTCTTTTGTCAATCATACTCTTGAAATAAAGACTTTGATTAATTATAGTCAGTAAATACATTTAGCAGGCAATTGTGACTGATGATCGATCATCGGTCGATGTTGATATAACGATCATCGATCTTGAAAATGTTACCGATTCCCATCACTAGTAGTTATAAATCCAACTACTATGCGATCACGACCATGATGGCCCCAAGCTTGGGAAGAGGAGAAAATGTTGTAAATCTTTCAAAAAAAAATTCTCAAAAGGATTAAATTTAGTAACAGATATACTACAATATTTTGTTGTGCAGTATGATTGTGATATCCAGATTAAGATTTGTGTCAACAAAATCCTAGGATCTATGAAGCCTGAGCACTGGCCTTAATCATAATTTTCATACATAAAGATGCAAGCTTGCACCAATTTTGGACCTTGAGGTCTATTGGGTCAGAGTCATGGGGGTTCAAATTTTTATATAGGTTACTATGGAGGAAAAAATAGTTGTCTCAATGACCAGCAATAGCTGAAATACTGCTAGAGTTGGTGTTAAACACCAATCAATCATCAATGACCAGCAATGAAAATGTAATTGAACTTTCATTGTGAAATGGAGATTAAACCTTGTACAAATGAGGGGGCCAACATGTATGAAGTGAGAGTACTTATGGTCCTAATTCAAAATGGGCTGCAATATGGAACATTATCTAAAAATAATTTGATTAAAAATTACTTATGGAAATACTATTGCATATGGCATGCATCGTGATTGCAGATTCAAAGTGAAGACTCCTACCCTTTCAAGTTGTACAAGCACTAGATGATCAACATTTTAAAATAGTGGAGAAAATAATGCAATGGATCCCAGACATTTAATTTATTTAGAATGGTGCATCTGAAATGTAGGTTTAATTTGGTACAGATAAATACCCAGTGTCCATAAAGAAAGGCAGATGCCAGGACAGGATAAAAAAACCAATATAGGCCTAACAAAAAAATACAAGCAACAATATACATGAACAAACAGAGAAAACTAAAGATGAGTGAGTGATTGATGTTGAATGCCATATGAGCATTTTTTCACTTATATAATGATTAACAGTTACATTTTGATGAGATTATGATGATGATATCCATTGTGTACTAGAACAACATGCCAAATTGGATTTTTAACACTGAAACAACAGTACGTGGGTAGACATGTCGCACCACTCGGACACATTGAGCCACCAGTCTTTAATCTTACTCCCTGGTGTTCCATGCTTATAGGAGAAGGAACAAATACCAATATTATAGTCTTTGGTTTGACACGACCGAGGCTCGAATCCACGATTTACCGCACTCGGAAGCGACCGCGCTATTCATTACACCACCGATGCGGTTAAAAAACTAACGATGAGTAACATCACAACAGGGAGTTAACTCGTGTTTTGTAGAAAGGAAAGCAGTTTCTGTTCCGCATGTGATGCCTGTCGTGTTACTCGAGCTAAGGGTCAAAGTCCAGTAAACGGATAAAAGTCATTAAGACCGTACAAACATCCTGATGGACACTACGTGGCGACCAGCCAATTTGTGGTGTCGATCGTAAAGAATGCATAGTTCTTGGAATTTCGTATCAGTTCAAATATATAAAATCGTACTTTAAAAATCTGCTTCATAATATATTCTTTACAGAACCGTCGCTCTTAACAGTTTTTTTTTGTTTATTTTAAATTTTATATCGTACATGGAGTCTATTATGGGGTCCAGTGAGTAAGTGAGTGATTGTTGTTTAACGCCAACTCAGCGAGAACATGTTAATTTTCAATAAGATGATGATGAGGTCCGCTTTTGTGCTAGACCAACACGCTTAATTGCTTAATTGATTATAGTTTTTATAGTGGTGGCTCACTGAAACAACAGTCAACGGATAGACATGTCGCCACACTTGGACACATTATCCTGATTACGAGCCAACCAGTCTCCGGTTTGTTTTCTTAATGCTGCATGTTTAGCGGAGAAGTAACCAATACCAATTTGATAGTCTTTGGTTTGACCCGGTCGGGACTCGAACCCACGATCTACCGCACACGAGGCGAGCACGCTAACAATTACACCACCTATGCTGTACTGTAGAAACTTAAAAAATATTTTCTTAAGAACCAGTTATTGAAATACAATTAAAAATAGCTTGAATCGTCATTATAATATGTAGATAAACAAAATTTGCATAAGTTAAGACCCCCATGATGTTATGAAGCTTCAATTATGGACTAATTAATGTCCTTATGTCTATAAGGGATTAAAAAATTTAACATAGGCCACGGTTCTTCTTTACGAGGTGAGCGAACATGTCTGTTTATTTGGTGATTATCGTGCAAAAACTGGAACCTTATTGAACTTCTTCAACCTGACGAAGCCCTTCTTTACATACTTAACTCGTGTGAAAAGGCTAATTTGGCTAATTATATGTTTGGTTATGAAACTTATGTAAATAAACTATTGAATAGTTAAAAAAAAACTAAACGTTCCGGTAGGTCAAAATGCGTATGGTCATAAACTGTTAGATTTGTGTAGGAAAAATAATATTTACCTAGTTAATAGGAGGGTTGAAAACAGATAGCTTATTTGGGTAAACGCACATGTAAATACATGACGGTAATATATAGTAATGTTTATGCCACATGCATCGATATGTTTCAATATATTCTAGAATTTGAAATTAAGGAGTGTGTTCACGTGTTTTCAGATGTTCATAACCCAATTACAGTCAATCCTGCCTTAATAAAGGACACCCCCTATGCAACAAATCACTGTCTATAAAGGACAGTCTCATTTTCCCCATTAATGAAAAGTGTATATAATTTTCAACTGCGCATATAGGACACATTTCCAGATTCTCTTGGGTGTCCTTTTTATACAGGTTAGACTGTACATTTAAATCTGAATTATCAAAACATTTAGATGAAAGTCACTTGCAGATAGTGGTAATCAGAGGCCGTATATCAAATGAAACAGGCAACCCATGGCAACAAGAATAAACAGACAAGGATACAACAAAAATTGTCTATTAAGCACTACTACTGGAAACGAAAGAATGGTCAACACCAATCGCAAAAAAAAAAAAAAAAAAAAAAACGATGGCGAACTCAGTCGCTTTAGAATATAATAATAATAATAATAATAATAATATTTTATTTGGAAAGAGCACAATAGAGGCGTGATCCAATACAAAACATGTTGAAATAAATAAGATACATTCTTAATATAGAGTTTGTGATATACAACAGGTTCATGGAACATTAAGAGCAGCCGGGTGATCCCGCCGTCCTCAAAAGCTTCCTTTAGGAATAAACAAATTGTTTTTAAATTTCTTGATGATGATGGGTTGAGTAAATTTATTATGAAAGATAAAGAATCCTCATTGTTTTCGTTATCGATTCCATATTTTTGTCTTAGTATATTGTATTTTGGACATTTTAATAAAAAGTGAGATTCGTCCTCAACTTGATCCTTACAAAATTTACAACATCTTTCATTATGTGGAGTTTTTGGCTTAGAATATCTTCCCGTTTCAATTGCCAATGGATGAGCACTTATTCTCAGTTTTGTTAATTGTTTTCGGAGTTCTTTTTGAATATGAAATTTTAAATATTCTTGTTGTTCAAACTTTTTGTATATTTTACTATAGAAAAGAAGTTTCCCCGAGGATTCTTCTCTTATCTTAGAAAGTTCGAAATTAATTTTGGATTTATAAAACTCCCCTAGTTTTTGTTTATATAATTCCTTTGATATTTCAAGGAAAGATATTTTCATGGCTTTAGAATATTGAATAACATTATTTGTCCAGGAGTTTTCTTTAACAGTTAATAGTTTGTCAACTTCATATGCAGCTTTAAGCAAGGATCGAGGACCACCCATTGCTCATCAATCTGATTCAATCGTGAATAATACCCGTACATTAAACCGTAACATTTGATACTGAGTGGAAACATTCCAAGTTCACATTTGACGGCTGTGTTTGAAGACTTGCTGTGAACACCTAGTATATTTTTAAGAATCATATTCTGTGTTTTTTTCAAATTGTGTTTTATCAAGGGCTTCAAAATTTGGTTTAAACTAAGTTATCCATACTTCTGACCCATAGGTTAGGATTGGGACAACCATGGAATTGTACAATTTCAACCATGATTTTGCCGATAAGTTATTGTTACAGGGTAATTTTGCTTTCAATAATAAGCAACTTTTGTTCCACTAGAGGCAATTTTCGTGATATCAATGTCAGGGTTATAGTGTTTAAAGACCACCTCAATAGTATTTCAGTTATATCATGGAGGTAAGTTTTATTGGAATAGCCAGAGAAAACCACCGACCTGCCGCAAGTCACTGACAAAGAAGAGTTTGAAGATACCAAAGGGGTAATCAGAATCCGTATATCGAAGAAGAACAGACCACACAATGGCCAAAAGAAAAAGTACAAAAGGACAAACAACGGTCTACGAAACATACATATAAAACTAAAGATCGAGTAATACGAACCCCACTAAAAACCAGGTGAACTCAGGTGCTCCGGAATGGTAAGCAGTTCCTGCTCCACTAGTGGCATCCGTCGTGTTAATCTATTTACAAATCCGTTAATACTGATAAGTCATGAATGAGGAAAGGACCGGGAAGTGTTTACAACAAGTGGAACATATCCGTGGTCATTTGTGACACAAATATTCCATAGCGGTTAACCAAGTCATGGTGGCGACCGTGAAACTTTTGAAGTGTTGAATTCAACTTAACCAAGAGAAACCCTTGGTTCAATAACTTCCTTGTGAGCAGCAACCTTCCATCAAGGAAATCCTTATATGATCCACACGCCCTGGAATATCGTATCAACTGAGAGAGATATACTCCATATGCAGGTGCTGCTGGAATGTTGCTAAATATAAATGGAATGTTCACAATGGGAAAATTGAAATTATCTCTTTTGTCGTAAAGTTGTATCGAGTACACCTCGCGATGAGCGGGATTCTAACGGCTTACAACTTTAGAGGTGATAGGCACTGATTGCACAGGTAGTTGTAAATCCAACTTCCATACGATCACCACCACTGATGACGGCCTCTATCCATGTTAGAAACCCAGTGACAAGGAAAGAGTGCCATGGGATTTGAATGCGACAGCTGGAATACATCCGTGGTCATCTGTGACACAAACATTCCGTAACTGTTAACTAAGTCATTATGGCAATCGTAATACGTTCGAAGTGATGACTTCAAATTTACTACAAGGAACCCTTGATTTTGTGACTTCATTGTTAGCAGCAACCCACAACCAAGGAACACAAGCCCTGGAACATCGTATCAACTGAGATATATCTTACTTCACGTGAAGGTGATGGTGAAATGTTGCTACGTGTAAAACTGAAAGTTCACAACGTGAAAATTTAAGCAATTAATTTCTCTAAAGGGTTCGTTCTCAATTGACCATCACTGTCAATTTTCAGGTGTGGATCAAAGTATGAAGCAGCTCTTTCGTAATCATTATTCCACGATCGAGGAGAAATACACCAAACTTTGACTTGAAGCTCCTTTATGAAATCTTCTTCATATCGATCAATCTTATTCAAATTAGATAATTGTTGTATCGTTGCTTGACCAAGACACAAAATGAGAAGAAGAAAAAAAGATGCAACAAACTTCTAAATTTTAACTAGATATCCGTCATAGTCATAAACACCAAGAAAGAAATCGACGAGAACACGGGTACACTTATACCCAAAGGAATGACGAGCGCTGCTGCTTAAAAATTTAATATGAATTTAATGGTATAACATTTCCCCTCTCAAAATATGAATGGTGTCATTGCTCAACAAATCACAACTTTTAAATAATATCATATGATAATATAACAATAAATAGCCTTTTTATATCGACCAAAACATGTTTTTATCGGCCCGTGAAAGTGCATAGACCTCGGACTTCGTCCTCGGTAGATATACTCTCAATAAAAACATGTATGACCAAATGCTATAATTAATTATTATATTTCGTGGCGTGTGCTTGTATTATTCGTTCGGTATTTAAAATTAAGACAGTACATAACCAAGTGGGCGATTACAGGCTATTAAGATCCTTTTGAAATAACCCACCAGTTTATTTTAATAGAAAAGCCCGTGATCCCTCTACCCGCATGTTTTAAATTATGTGTGCTTTCACGTGTACTTTTTGTTGTAACACCGGGAATGATTGTATCGTAAATTCGTTTGCTGCATTCACAGTACTTGAGTTTATAAATATAACACCAGCGTCATAATAAATAATTTGTTTTATATGTCTCTGATTAAACCTTGAATCCTAAACCAGCTTATAAACACCACAACCGGTAGTACTTCCTACCGTCTGTTAATCAACCGATTACCCTTATTATGTAGTACCTTATAATAATTACAAAATATCGTTAACAAGGTGTCCTAAGGGCAACACAACCACGTTTCAACAATAATCGAGGCAGTATTTATTTTCACAAATAACTGACCATCAAATTAGATGTTTGTTGTATCTTGTTTTTTTTGTTTTTTGTTGTTGTTGTTGCTTTTTTGTTTGTTTGTTTGTTTTTTTTTTTATTATAAATATTTTCTAGCCAATTGGAGGTCTTAATTATAATGCTGTTAGACAAAAGCATTACACTTCCATCTGTTTCTGTGGTTGTATCATCTGTGTTTAAGTTCCTTGTATTTCTCCTCGACTTCCCCGGGAGGGTGTCCGCTTGCTAATGAGTTTACTATGATCGATCATACAACATAGAGCCGTTTGCTAGCTAATATTCCAGCATGCTATTTGTACTTTTGTACTTTTGTCTTCTGGTCGCAAATAAGCTCCAATGGCCCAGTCTATGGACCCACATTCGTCTTCTTGGTGACCGTCTTCTTACACATTTGATTTCTCGTCGCGTAATAAATATGTTATATTGATTCTTAATTATAACAGTAACTAATATAGGTGTGCTCAAATTAACATGAATTAATGAACTTGAAATGGTTTCAGTTCTCTTCACTAAACTGTTGAGTCAGATAGGTTATTCCGCTTATCTATTACTCTTATATACATTGTATATATAGAAAATGAATGTAATCTTTGCGATATCCTTTGAAGATACACCGAAAGAAATCATTAAACTTTCGGAAGTGTCGAGTTCAACCTAAAAACAGACACTCTAAGTAGTAGAAACGATCCAAAACAACTTCCACCAAATATTTGTCAACGTCCTTTTTTTCTTTCTTTTTTGTTATTATATACCGGAAAAGTGCACATGTGTGTATCCGAAACTTGTTTAATTTTATTGACGCCTCTTGTCCATGCAGACTGAAATGAACTTGAGCGCTCTTACAATCTAAAATATGTTTGTTCTTTTAAACAGAAACAATGTAAAATATGCATAGATGGTGTATGTTCCATATTAATGGTGTAATTCATCCTTTTATCTCACCCCAACAAATCGCCCAATTAAATCTGCCGGGAAGAATGATTACCTCCCCTTGCTTTCTCACCTGAGAAATTTGTTCAGGTGTGTTGTAGGGTTACCTATGTTTATATGTATATACGGTAGTTCAGTTTCACTTTACACCTACAGTATTTATCAGGGATATATAACAATGTCTGTATTCGTTATAAATGAAAGTGGGATTAAGTGAAATTTTGGTGATTTAATCATTTTCAATAAATCTTTCATTTAATTAGGATTATTAATTTTATACATCATAAATTGATTCCTTAGAATTATCAACAAACATGGCGGAAAGATATTGGTAGTGTTTATAAAATGTAAATCACATTTTACCTTTAATAGCTTGTTGGAATTACAAAAAAAAGACAGATGAGGCGTGAAAAATGGAATGCCATCTTTTTCGTAAAATAAAATGGATAGAGCTGAAAACAAAGGATCTAGGAGATTGGGGGCAATTAGTAAGGTATGCAAATATCAACAAGGCACATGTAAAATATGTTAATTAATTAGTTAATTAGACATCCCATTTATAGCTTTTACAGTTATTTATAACATGTGATAATTGAATTCAATTATATGTCAATTATCAACGACAATCAAATTGATTTCAGTTGACATTCAATTTACATTACTTAGACCACCTTTACAATGTGTATTCAATGCCTACAGGTAACAATTTTATGAGTTTTGAGAAACATAAACTATAGACTATAAAACAATACACAAGAATGCTTGACACCTGGTATTATTTTTATGGTAGTTTTTATGGTTTCATTGGTACATTTTGTAATGTTGTGGAGTGTCGTGAATGGGTAATAAAAAAAAAAGAAGTACAATTTGATTTATATTTGTCGTGTACACAAAAGAACAACATGCCCAAAATTCCATTTACGCCATGTTAGTACATGTAAATAAATCTTCGTTTTTTTCCCCATAAATATTTTTTTTTATTATTACTGTGTTAACAAATTTTAAGAAAATATATATAAATGAAATAAAAAAATGAATGAAAGTTATTTTCGTATTGAAATATATAATTAATTATTATTTGGCTTTTTACATCTAGATATACATATCATCAAATTGTGTCAATTCAGACACAAAAAAGTACAATTTGATTTATACTCGTGTAGGAAAAAGAACAACATGTTCAAAATTCCATTTACACCATGTTAGTACATGTAGATAAATCTTCGTGGTTTTTTCATAAATATTTGTCATAAATATGTGTTGTAGTGTATAAAATATTAATATTTTAAATTCATTAGGGGATGAGAATTTTTTTTTTTATTAATTTCATATCATATGTTCAAGTCAATATTTTTGTTTGATTTTATTAATAAAGAAAAAATTAACTTTGACCCCTATCAGTATGTACATGTAGTTCTTGGCATAAAAAACAATGCTATTGACGAGGATAAAAAGATTATTGATTGATTGATTGGTGTTTAACACCAACTTTAGCAGTAAAACAGAACTTTCAATAAATAACAAAATATCGTCTCTTCTTAAATGTCAAGTAGATTGTTAGTGTTTGTAATTATTGTTTAGAATTCAACACAAAATAATTTTCTTAATTCATAGTAAAAACATTTTTACAACTTTTCAACAACCTTTTACCCCCTCATGGGTACCTTTGAAAAGATAATACTTAAGCTGCCAAATATGTTTACACAAAAGCTTATTTATTTGTATTTCAAAACCTGTTTTTATCACATTGTATTATAAGAGACAATGGGAAAAATAAGCCTTTTTAAGGTAACATAACGTGCTAACATTCCTCAAATTCATAATAAAAAAGAAAGAAACTTTGTTTCAAAACGTTACTAATATTTTTTTGTTACAATGTATTTTAATCTCAAAGCTAAAATAGGGTATTAAAGGGAATTAGCGGTTCTCAGATTTTCAATTTAAATAGAATATTAGAGTGCCTGTTTTGTTTATACAATTTTTAATTCTGTATACATATACATGCACATGTTTTTAGAGTACAATAACTACATATTGTAAACATGCTAATTTTTTTGTCTAGATTGATAATGATCTCATTCATGAGGTTGTTCTCAATTACTCATTCAGTCCTTGTAAAAAAAAGAAAAAAAAAGTTTTATGCTCTTGAAATTTAAGTTTTAAATTATTTGTCTTTCCAATCCTTTGCTTATAAGCATAACTGATGAATGTAACTGAAGAACGTAACTGATGAACGTACCTAATGAACGTAACTGATGAACGTAACTGATGAACATAATGGATGAACGTACCTGATGAACGTAACTGATGAACATAATGGATGAACGTACCTAATGAACGTAACTGATGAACATAACTGATGAATGTAACTGATGAACGTACCTAATGAACGTAACTGATGAACATAACTGATGAACGTAACTGATGAACATAATGGATGAACGTACCTAATGAACATAACTGATGAACGTAACTGATGAACATAACTGATGAACGTAACTGATGAATGTAACTGATGAACGTACCTGATGAACGTGTTGTCGTGCACATTTAATTCGATATCTATGTTATTGTTGTCTTCTGGAAGTCTCATGCCTCTTTTTTTTTATCTTGATAAGCCATACTTCCATGTACATGTAGTTTAATGAGCTTTATAGATCAATAATACATAGGACCTGCTATTCCTATGTAAGGTTGTAAATTGGATTGTGATTCTTGAGGAATCAAGACTTAATAAAATCTTGTGCTTCCTGTAATGTTACTGACCGTTATTTTACAGCGATTTTCCTTTATCTAATTTACTAGGGTTGCTTAACTTTTAATGCGGTGATATAGCTGAAATACTGCAAAATTTGGCTTTGAACACCAATCAATCAATGCTTAACGGGAGTGTTTTATATTCGACAAGCAAATTAGGATATTTTTGAAGAAATAATAATATGTATATTATATGGACTATACTCTGTCACTATAGTTCTAATTGGGTTTTTTCCTCCATAGGCTTAATATAATGGTAAAAAAATATGTTTTTGAAGTAAAAAAAAACAACATTGACCATTAGTAAAAATAATAATGATAAAAAAAACCATCTACTTAAGTTTCATTCATTTACCAAAACAAAATATTTATTTTTCTGTGCCTTAAAAAAAAATATACTAAATAACATTAAGCTAGAATAATAAGTGTCTAAAATTCCTGAAGTATGTTGAATCCTTGATAGGTGAAAAGAGAAATCAATCAATTCATTTTAGAACAAGGGTCACCACATGGCAAAGATACAAAAAAAAAAATTATATGGATGATTAAATAAAAGTACAACAGAATTAGGAAGGAAAGTGGACCAAATTTTCAACAAACAATGGATTAAAAAATTATAATATTAGACCAAAAATTATGGTGAAATTATAAATACCCTTTTGATGACCTCCCAAGAATCAGATTAGATCATGTTCAATCACCTAAAACTTGGGTCTTTTATGATAAATCTTTTACAGATCAAAGCCCTATGCTATCATACCTGCATGTTACTGTACACCTGTCTTACAGGTAATAATACAGGTGTAACACAAAAAAATGACAGCATGTATTCATGTAAGGTTAGAATATATGTATACAACAACACAAATTATGAATGTGAAATGACATGGCTTCCTTGATCCCATACAATATAAAAAGTCGGAGAAATTAGTCACGTGTAAACGGAACAAGATTTTCATTTTTGTGGCACAAAAGTAGAACAAACAGTCTATTAGTCATTAATCTGGACATTGTAATGTGTGTTTACTGAAAATAAACATTTTTGTATGACATGTTAATAACATTTTTTAATGAAAGGTAGGGGGTGGCTTAAATAATGGTTGCCTTTTTTTGTTTGTTTCAATGTTTAATTTGATCCAATTTAAATTTATGTAACATTGAAATTAAGATTAAATTATATTGTAATTTCAAATACAAAATACTAACATTGAAAAGATCGAATTTAAAAAAATAAATACAAAATATATACACTGACTAAAAGATGTAACTTATATTTTCATTAAAGTGTGAAGACAATATTGTGATTCATTTAAAAACAAAAAAGAATTCTGACTCTCGATGTTAAATTTCGTCCAATGCATACTCATTTTAGAGTACAATGTATATAGGTTATGCTCATTATTGAAAATGCTACTGTGACTGTGAAATGTAGAACAGCAATAAAGACACTGTTCTTCTACTTTAATATTTGTCTAAGTTTAAAGTCAGATAGTCTCTCATTTTCATTTACGTCCACATCATTTCTTATATAATTAAACACGCAGTTTTAATTTTTTTTATCTGATTAAAAAGAGAAAAGAGAATATCAAATTTATGCTTATGGTAAAGCACCATTAAGATGCTAACAAAGAGATGCCCTTGTAGAAGAACATGTTGTTGAAATATTTCTTAAATTGACGTTCAGTACTTTTTTCATCATTTAATATTTAGTCCAAATCAGATGGTTTTGAAATTAATTTTAAGAACTGTGTAATCTCAGTTTGACCTGAAAAAATGAAATTAACCTTACAATTGACAATTTCTTAGCCTCTTGTATTGATTATTTTTAGAATTATTTTACAAAGATATTTAAATTTATTGACCTGTCCAAAATTGTTTTCCAGTGTTGGACATTGATATTAAAATTCTAGAGATTTTTGTCTTCTTGTTTTAGATGGTTTGCTTTGGTTTATGGTGCTTAACACCACTTTCAACAATATTTCAGTTATATTGTGGTGGTCAGCTTTATTGATGGAGGAAACTGGAGAAAACCACCGACCTGTCGCAAGTCACTGATAAACTTTATCACATAATGTTGTGTCGAGTACACCTTGCCATGAATGGGTTCGAACTCACAACTTTAGTTGTGATCGGCACTGATGCACAGGTAGATGTAAATCCAACAACCATACGATCATGGCCACAACGTCTGTCAAGCTACAAAGAAAAATATATGTGTGCTGCCATTTTTCTTTGTCAAGATGTTGCAGAAATATGATTTTTCAAATTATGTTGTACATGTTTACCGGTACATGTCATTTACACTTCAATAAAAAAGTTGTGGTTTGCCAAAGAAAGAACATTGCATTTGTCCTGTTTGTTTTGATTGATGTTTACAATATACATGTATTTACAAATGTACACCATTGTACCAAATTCTTGTTAGGGGCAGTTGTGGTCGTGATCGTATGGTAGTTGGATTTACCATTGAGTAGATTGGTTCGAGCAAAAATAACTCAGCCTTTTGTAGCAGCTATAATGTGCCTGCTTTTTTCGAAATCTACAAGAGAGGTCTTCAAGGTGCAGAGCGTGGCACTTTAATATACATTGTACATGGCACCCTCTTTTGTCCGTGGTAAAAAAAAGTGCAGTGAAAAACCTGTCTAATAAAGTGACATTATTTCTCACAAAGTGACAATATAACTCTAAGATTAGAATTAATTACAGGTATCATGAACTATAAAAATAATGGTAATCAACACAAAATAATTAGTTAATACAGTACTGTGTTTTTTTTTATTTTCGTCAATGTCAATTTTCGTTTATGGACAGAAACTGAGATGTTTGTTGACATTTGAATTTGTAGTTTTGATACTTGTAAATGACTTCTCTTGCTATTTATGTCTTTTGTCATGCGCTAAATTTCGTGGTTTGATTGAACCAATGAAAACCCACGAAAATTAGTATTCAATGAATAAAAACGAATTCACAGTATCTGGTAAATGTTTTGCCTAACGAATTCACAATATCTGATAAATGTTTTGCCTATTTGGTATATTGTACCAGTAAATCTTGAGCAATTGGGTGAATGTTGTCGTCTGCTGAGACCATGTTACAAATGTATTTGCTTCTCTAAATTGTAATGATAACATTTTTATTTGGCATCGAAAATAAAATTAAATTAAATATTATTGATATCAATTGCAACATTTTTAATTTAAAATGCAATTTGTTGAACTGAATACTTCAATGTTGTTTCGCATGCAATTGTGAAATTCATATTAATTGAAAAACATCTTTGTAGAAAAAACACAACTGTATGTAAAAAATGAGGAAATTCAATAATTTATATTTATCTAGTTAAAATCTACAGTTAAATATATTTCATCATGATTGTCAACAATTAATAACATTCTGTTTACTCATAGAGCATTTTCCAGAAGTTTGAAAATTACGTAATGAGATTGAATTCATTTATAAAGAAATATAAACCTATGTGAATACTGTGAAATATATATTTTTTTATAAACTTGAAGATAAGGGCCGTCGTTACCGTGAGCGTATGGTAGTTGGATTTACAAATACCTATGCAATCAGTGCCTATCACCACTGAAGTTGTGAGTTCATAGCCTGTTCAGGCAAGGTGTACTCGATACAACATTTGTCAGTGACTTGCGATATAGCTGAAATATTGTTGAAAGTGGCGTTAAACACCATAACCCTAACCCCCTAAACTTAAAATATATGAAACATTTAATGGAAATTTGGTGTCTTACTTTACACCATGTATTGAAATTCTAAAGGAAAAAATTATTACTATAACTGGAGAAGAGCATCATGGGAATTTAATAACCTGTTATAAGAAATGCTTGAAATTAAAATATTTTTTTTATGACGCAAGTGATATTACATTGCAATTTATTGAGACTTAAATAACATTTTATCAATTGCGAGTGTTATACATGGTGATATTTGATGGACTATCATGTATATAAATTATTCTTTTGTGGGTTAAAGTAACAGTTTAAAAATTGTAAATCGTTTTTGAGGTGTCGTGTAACCGAGGATGAATTGGAGAGCAATAAGATTTGATAATCGTCAGATATACAATAACTAGCAATTTATGGTATTGAATGTACACTCTACTTAGTGTTAAGAATAGAATGTAATTGTTCATTATTAGATTTTATATCATTTCGATATTTTACACGTACAATGTTTCGGTAAAAGATCTAATTCGTTGTCATGCTTTTACCAGATGTTTGAGAAAGAGAGTCATAGTCAAATATATACAGTCAAACCTGTATTAGGAGGTCATGACCTTTGGGACAAAGCACAAGTGGTCTTTTAAGACAGGTGACCTCTTAAGAGAGATTCAATTCATATGCACTTTTCTATGACAGGACAAGAGAAAGGTGACCTTTTAATACAGGTGACTGCTTAATAGAGATGAATGCAAAGACTGGGTTCACTACATGTACATATATCAGTTTGGTGGCTAGTACTGAGATGTAGCCAAGTGTATGTAAATTTTCAGCATTTGTCCTCATTTTTTAACAATTTTTAGCACTTGTTAACTTAATTAATATACACATATGAGAAATGGCCTTTTGTTAAAATGTGAAATTTCATGTGTTTGCATCTGTTTGACTGGCTGTAAAGTTGTTATAAATATGTAACAAAGTCAAAATTGTAATTTTTTTGGATGTCTTTAAAATGTAATAAATGTTTTCGTGAAAATAAAGTCATAAATCTTTTTTCATTTTAGACTATAGATTGGAAAAGACGAATATTGAAAGCTTTTTGTGAGAATTATTTTTAACAAGTACATATACATGTATGATAGAAAATGCCATGAGCTAGCGCTAATGTTAAAATTCGGCCGTATCGCTTCATCAAATGGAAAAAATATTAATTTCACGCTCTGAGACAATTGTTGCTTGAACATACTTTTCTAAAAAGTGTTATTTGCCTTGTAACAGTGAATAACACATAAAATTATATTATATTCCATAAAAAGTGATTTTATCATTTATTTATTTATTTCATGATGAAGCATTTATAAGTTTGGTAAAATTTTCAACATTTTATTATCAAAGGTAGGAATTTCAAGCATAAGGTATATTTTATGGTTCTATGTGAACAGGTATTTTTTTACAATACCGGTAATTTCTCAAATTTAATGTAAATTTCCGATAAAGAATAAATTAGTTTCATGTTGCCACCAAATCCTGACGACTAGGCTGGTAAATTACCATATACAGTCAAACCTGTATTAGGAGGACACCTTTGGAACAGGGAAACAGTGGCCTTATAAGACAGGTGACCTCTTAAAAGAGGTTCAATACATATGAATTTTTCTATGACAGGACAAGAGAAAAGTGACCTTTTAATACAGGTGACTGCTTAATAGAGGTGACCACATGGGCAGGTGTGACTGTATACATGTTTATTGAAATAATGATAATGAGGTTGTGTATAAATATGTTTATGATGAAAAAGCAAAAGAATGTTAATCAGTGCTTATCACCACTAAAATTGTGAGTTTGAACTCCGTTCATGGCGAGATGTACTCGATACAACATTATGTGATAAAGTATGTCAGTGACTTGCAACAGGTCAGTGGTTTTCTCCGAATACTCTGGTTTCCTCCACCAATAAAACTGACCGCCACAATATAACTGAAATATTGTTGAAAGTGGTGTTAAACACCATAAACCAATCCAAAAGAATCTTTTTCAATTATACTTTTGTACTTCGTGGAAGGGTCAAGAAGAATTCCATTAATCGTGGATGATCAGTAACTAAAATCTTGTAATGTAATGTTACATGTTTTTTTTAATCATTTTTTTTTTCACGCAATATAGTAAATTAGCATGTTAAATGTTACATACATATTACATATATATAGAAAATAAGTGTGGGCGTGGTGGTTTTAAGACCATCATTTTTCTATAAAGATATCTATGTTTTAGACAGCATTGTTTGGATTTTGTTGAAGGTTTTTGACATTTTGATGTTTTTTCTGCTCTTTCATGTTTGGAATTTAAAATAAACTTTCCAACCAACTTTGGCAGAGTACCAATAATCGACAATCCAATTTTCTAGGACCGAGTGGCGGTAGGTGTCTCCTGTCTACCCATCAAGAGGAAAGAGTTAGGATCCTATTAACTAGTTTATCATTGCCACATTTTTGTACATGTCCCAAGACAGGACCTATATATCCATTGGATTTAATTGTCGTTTTTGTTTTATTTTGATTTGCTTGTCAAATCTTACCCATCGTATGTGTTATTTCTATCAGCTATAATCTTGGCCATTACTAACAATATTTTTTTTCAATTTTGACTACTGCAGCTTTAAATTGTTATATTTGTATTTAGAAATAACAGATAGTAAGTAAAAGAGTCTTGAACATAACAGAAAACAAACTAGGGAACAGAAATGGGCTTATTTTCTGCCATTGATAGTTTCACATGATGGAAGTTCTAGAAAACCTGAAATCCTTATGAGGTTCAAGGTCACTAAGGTCAATTACTATTAAAGTCATTTGAAGGTTAATTTTTGTAGAGACACGTGTAACTTTTTGTGCAAAATAACTAGGCTTAGATAAGGAAAACCCTTTCAGTGAACTGATCATATGATCTTCATTGAATTGTTATGGAAAAAAAACCTTTTTTAATATTAACCGAAGAACAGGCATTATTTTTAATTTGCTTTAGCCATCAAATAGCATTGCTCATTGTTTTTACAATTGTTGAGCTGCTACGACTAAATTGTGGACTTTCTATTGCTTTATTGTAGAGGGTGGTGAATTACTACCGCTAAATTATGGCCGACGAAATGTTCCGTAAATTCTAAAATATTATATATTGTTAAATTGTGGACTTGCAATTGCTCTATTGTAGAGAGTGCTGAATTAGTACAGGTAAATTGTGGCCGACGAAATGTTAGTCAATCCTAAAAGATTCTGTATTGTAAAAAATAATCCAGCAATAAAACTTATTTTCATAATTATAAAAACAGCATTTCTTTGACCTTTCAGTAATATCCTAATACCATAACTTAGAAGCCCTTTGGAGGTATATACATGTACATATTAACTCCATTGTGATATTTTTTCAACTACTTGCCAAAGATTACATTCAGCATTAACCTGGCTACAAAGTAGCGTGTAGTAATTATGTTGACAATTGGGTAAATTTTTGATGTAATACCGGGTACACAGTAAATCGTCAAGAATACCTAATGTGATAAGTGGCTTCAATTTAGACCACTGGCCAACAATGTGTTGATAACCAAGCCCATTGACTACTACCTAATTATAAGATCACAGCGATTAAGTAGACTTAGTTAGCTGTTGACGGCAGCTGAAGTGTTGTGTTACTTTAAGTTTGTTATGGTTTTTAGTTTGAAGAGTTTGATAATAAAGGCAAATTATACGATATTTATATAAGAAATTATTTATATGTTTGGCGATTTTAATTTGTAGTAAATATATACAGGTATATTGACGGAAATTTTTGTTGTTGTTGGTAAATTAACATGTATTAATTTTTTTTACTGGATTTCGCAAGACTTAAATGACAGACATGTTAAATTAAAGTGTACCGGCATTCATAGTTAAATTTTTATAACAGAGCTGCACGTGACTTGAATGACATTCGATGATCTGTTTTGTGTATATTTTGCAAAACGTGGGTCCCATGCAGTATAATTTTGCTTCTCTGTGCCTAGGGATCTATCTGGAAATAGAGATAGATGAGCCAATGGCCCACCAATCCTTAAAATAATGAGGGGGGGGGGTCTGGGGGATGTTTGAGGAACTGAAGTTGCCATCTTGTAATCATTACTGTCAAATGTGACTTGTAATTGATGAAATGCGGAAATTGTCAGTCCCAAAAGACATAGTATTTTTCATTTTTAATTCTCTATGCAATGCCTCTCACCTCCATTCAAATTATATCTGTATAATACTTGATAAATACATTATATTCTCAGTTTATTTTAGGAAACTTTCAATTAAAACAAATATCTTGCCGAATATGGAAAAAAATGTGTGAATAGATGAAATGTCGCATTGACGTAGATTTTAATTAAGTTCTTCTGTTACTAAGTGTTTCTGTCGTAAAATTAACATGTAAAATTAACATGTAGTGTGCTTCGTATGTCACCTTTGAAGATATTATAAAATAAATAATAAAAATTGTTCCACATCATGGGTTATTGTAAAATGCTTTATTAAAAATGAAATTTGTCAGAATAATTGCATTGTATATTTCTGAATGAAAAGAGACAAAAAAAAAAAGAAGCAAATTGTTGCATTTTGTATTTTTTTTATCTGGAGTGACAGCTTATATAATTAACCAATCAATGATTAGCATTTGTGATATGTAGAACATATTTCGAGGTGAAGCTGAGAATAATCCTCGGGATTCTACATAGACTGTAATGCTAATTAATTATTTGATATTTATCAACACAAGTTATATATAGTATCTCTATTTTGGGGGCCATGAGCGTATGGTAGTTGGATTTATAACTACATGTACCTATGCAATCAGTGCCTATCACCATTAAAGTTGTGAGTTCGAATCCCGCTCAGGCGAGGTGTACTCAATACAACATTATCTGATAAAGTTTGTCAGTGACTTGCGACAGGTCAGTAGTTTTCTCTGCCAATAAAACTGATGGCCACGGAATAACTGAAATATTGTTGAAAGTGGTGCCATAAACCTAAACCATCTAGTCCTTGTTGACACAACATCAGATCTCTA
The DNA here is from genome assembly GCA_963680875.1 of Bathymodiolus brooksi. Lineage (NCBI taxonomy): Eukaryota > Metazoa > Mollusca > Bivalvia > Mytilida > Modiolidae > Bathymodiolus > Bathymodiolus brooksi. Next base: position 65,011,354 of record OY804580.1, on the reverse strand, counting down.
TTTTGCTTTTCTTCAAATTAATTATGAAAGGTTTATTTTATTTCATAATTTTTTTCTCTCCAAATTTTCCATTGAAACAGATGTAAAATTCTGAGGATTCCCGCTGTCTTCACATCCTTCAATTGTCAAATGCCAGGATGTGTCTGGATCAGTGAGTAAAGAATAATACTTATTTTTATCTTTTTATTTTGTTTGAAAAAAAAAAATAAGGAAAGAGAGAAGTTGACTGAATATTTCATAAGAAAAATGTTTCTAGTTGGAAATGTACCTCCTAGATAGACTTCTTAATTTGTAAACTCCTGTTGACAGAGGTGAAGTCAAAACTAAACACAGTCATCACAATGAGCACCAGTCCTGCGGCCCAAGACCAGTAAGACTTTGTTTGGACCACTGAAATTCAAAAATTTGATTCAGATCAGTAAATTCAAATTTTTATTTTGAGGTCTGTGAACATGGGCGGATGAAAAGTTGATATAAGATTTTTTTTTTAAACGAACAAATTTGTTTAAATCGTTTATTTTTCTAGACTCCCCCTCCAAATAACAAACTTTATTAAACTAATACACAGGACATGCATAATTACATTTCTTTGAAATCACTGAAATTAAAATGCATCTAAAACCAATTTAGTCAAAGTTGTTATACAGTTGTAGTTGAAATAAGTCTGTGTTGTAATGTTTTAATTTCTTCCGTTCAGGTATTATAAACTTTTTCTCGTTAGTAACCTGTTCAGGTATTATAAACTTTTTCTCGTTAGTAACCTGTTCAGGTTGGTGGTGATCAGTCATATATGGCAGATGACATTAACTAAAAAATCAATAGTAATATATCTGTTTAATGAAAATCTAACTTTGTTACACTTTATCAAGACTTTTCAAACCCTAGTGTTTGTAAGTCACGCGTTGTCTGCATTCTTGATCAGGGCTACGAGTACATTACTCGGAAATCTACCTTGAAGACATGTGTTGGAAGAATTTTTTTTAAAGTAAAACGTCACGAAATCTCAATTAAGCATCGATAACAGGGTATGTTTAAAAAATGGAATGCGGTACTTAACATACGTTTATTATACTTCGTTGGGGTAAAAATAAAGATAATGGGTGTCTGTTGAAAATCGATACTTTTACCGTGTAGGATCAATAGGTGAAGATTGAAAAAAGTCATAATGCAGGATTTTATAGTATTAGATTTCTCTGATTTTATTTTAAATACAAATAAGTAGTTTTTTCAACAATTGCAAAGATCTTTTTGTAATTACATTATAAATGGTTTTTTTTCTACAATAATTAAGAAACTTTCATCATCTGTGTTCATTATGTATCACATTATTGGAAAGTAAACTTTTATCTTCATTCATTTTGTTGAAAAAAATATGGGTGCATTTTTATACTGACAGGCCCTTCAATAAGGGGCAGTACCAGGTACTTTTACCTGCCTTAAGTACCTCCTGATATTAAAGAGTGTTGTATAATATATTTATGAAAATTATTCAAATTTGAATAAAAAGTACCGCCTGTAAATAGTGAAGTACTGGTAGACTTGAAAAATATTGAAAGACCTGACTGAAGGTTCATATCTTGTATGCCACCCCATTTACACCCTTTAAGGTCAATAGGTCAACGAGAAGCTTTGCATAGATACATGAGATAACAAGTTTTCTATGAGCCAATGTTTAATTTTAAGTATGTAATGCACCGTAACAGTTGTCTGAGCAAAAATGTATCTGACATTTTTTAGTAGGGTTCTTTAACATGAATGATTAAGAGACAAATTCCTGGTGAGATAAATGTTTAAATTACTAAATTCCGAGTTTGAAGTCAATGGAACGTAACAACTTTAAGTGTTGTTATTATTGAACCAGTACTGCTGGTATTGATATTACTGGGTAATGACAAAGCTGGTTTGTTAAGTTAAATACTAGTACACAAGTCGAAGAAGGACTGCCGTGGTCATGATCGTATGGTAGTAGTTGGATTTACAACTACCTATGCAATCAGTACCTAACACCACTAAAGTTGTGAGTTCGAATCCTGCTCAGACAAGGTGTACTCATACAATATTATGTGATAAAGTTTATCAGTGACTTGTTGCAGGTCAGTGGTTTTCTCCGGGTACTCCAGATTCCTCCACCAATAAAACTGACCGCCACGATATAACTGAAATATTGTTGAAAGTGGCATTAATCACCATAAACCAACTAAACCAACCTATAAGAAACATGGCCACCAAACATCTTTTGTTCATTTAGACCTTCTACAATGGTTCTTAACATCCCATGTAATACAACATTCTCCCACACTGGTCACCAAATTTTGTCACATCTTTAGGATGCTGATTGTCTAAATAGTCACTGGCAAAGCTATAGGATACCTCTGTAGGAGGGATCATACAACAATAAGCTGGACAAGTTGGATCCTATTTGTATATACCTCACCTCAAGGTTTTTTAAAGGTTTGAAAGAAGACATTAAATAAGTTGGTGTACACTTCATTTAAATGAAAATAATTTGTAACGCTGTGAATTTGATCCTGTGATCAAATATTGATATATATGTTAAAGCAAATACACAGCAATTTTAATCCATTGATATTGAACTAACTGTGTAAGAATAAAGGTGTATATCTTAGAACTGAGAAGAATTCCACTGTATCTAAAATGACTTATTTGTTACTGGGGGGGCTGGGCAACATATTTGATTGTCAAGAAATTTGGTGAAATGTTGTAATGTATTGAAAAATTTGAATTTAAATGGAAAAGTAAATAATACAATGGGATTTCATCGATTATATTTTGTTATATTAAATGTTTATTGGAGGCCAGGATATGGGATAATATCATGATCTGTTGCTACCTGTTTTCTACATGTACATGCATATATATTTGTTTGTATTTACCTGATAAAGTAGTCTCCCCCTGTTATAAGGCACCTCTCATCAAAGGTCATCACCTTATCATGCCAGATTTCAGATGGACTGAAATAGTGAAATACTAGTAAATTGTCCCCCTCAAGAACCACCACCCCTCTTCCATGGCCACTATTTCATTGCAGAAGGGAGGGGGACTACTGTATTCTCATTTCTGATCTGATGGAGTTTATTTTGATCACATATTTTGTAACTGTTGTAAATTTTATATGAGGGGATATGGGTGTAAATGAAAACAAGGGGAAAAAAGTTTTATTGTGTTGAAATAAACTTAAGTAAAGGAAGAGTGCTTGGCTTTTTTTGCTGCTTTCACTTGTATCTTCAATAATGAGATTTGTGAACTTGTCCCTACATATGTCAGTACTAAAATTTGTAGAAGATTCTACCACTTTTATGTTTCTGGAATTGACTAGCTTTATAAGGATGTTGATTGTCTGGTTTGTGGAACGTAAAAATGTAAATGCTATATTCTTTGGATGGCAATTGTAAGAATGCTGTTTGGTAAAGACTCTCTAACCAGATATTTGAAAATCCTGTAACAGACAAATTTCACCACAGCCTTGAATCATGTTTTCTGTCTAATTAAATATTTTACTAGAATTTAAAAATGTAGATATCCAATTTAATGCACACAAGATGTTTCTGGAATAACCTTCATCAAGTACCAGTATGCTTAAAGTTAAAAGATTGAAAAGCCAAATGATTTAAAATACTTTGGAAGCAAGAAAATCAAAGGGACTAAGCACATAGCCAAAATCAGTTAAGGTTCCCTATTCCTGAGGGAGGAGAACCTTAGTTTTAAAAATAACTATCGGTACATTATTTTATTTATGAACTGTTAATTTCAATAAATAATATATCTAATAAGCCATGTCAGTGCTGAGACACCGACTACTGGAAGGATGATACCCCTGGGGACTAATTAATAGACCATGGCTGAGACATCGACTACAGGAAGGATGATACCCTTGGGGACTAATTAATAGACCACGGCTGAGACACCGACTACTGGAAGGATGATACCCTTGGGGACTAATTAATAGACCACCAGCAGCATTGTCGAACAAGTGATAGTAATAAAAATGTACCGTAAGATATCTAAATTAGTGAACATGGAAAAGTTTTTAGGAGCAAGTAAAGTAAACCAAAGACCAAAGGGCCTAAACAGAAATTCATATGTCAACAAGATCTTATATAAATCTTCAAAAATCGATGATGACTTAAGTGAACAAATTCATTGTACTGTTAGATATCCATAGACATTCATGCATAAGATACAACATTCATTGTACTGTTAGATATCCATAGACATTCATGCATAAGATACAACATTCATTGTACTGTTAGATATCCATAGACATTCATGCATAAGATACAACATTCATTGTACTGTTAGATATCCATAGACATTCATGCATAAGATACAACATTCATTGTACTGTTAGATATCCATAGACATTCATGCATAAGATACAACATTCATTGTACTGTTAGATATCCATAGACATTCATGCATAAGATACAACATTCATTGTACTGTTAGATATCCATAGACATTCATGCATAAGATACAACATTCATTGTACTGTTAGATATCCATAGACATTCATGCATAAGATACAACATTCATTGTACTGTTAGATATTCATAGACATTCATGCATAAGATACAACATTCATTGTACTGTTAGATATCCATAGACATTCATGCATAAGATACAACATTCATTGTACTGTTAGATATCCATAGACATTCATGCATAAGATACAACATTCATTGTACTGTTAGATATCCATAGACATTCATGCATAAGATACAACATTCATTGTACTGTTAGATATCCATAGACATTCATGCATAAGATACAACATTCATTGTACTGTTAGATATCCATAGACATTCATGCATAAGATACAACATTCATTGTACTGTTAGATATCCATAGACATTCATGCATAAGATACAACATTCATTGTATCAATAATATATATAAATATTTGTACATTTTGTATGTCTGTGACTAAAAAGTTTTTAAGTGATCAAAAGGTAAACATTTCTGATACCATTTGCATACTAAAAACCAACAATGTTATTTTGATATTACATATTTGAAAAGGTAAGGACATGCATGTTAATATCTGTATTAAAGGAGGAGAAATTTCCCAAAACAGTGATCATTTCTACTGCTGTATTCAAATACTCGACATCTTAAAAGTTTAATGTGCCGTAAAAAAACCCATTCAAACATATATTGTAATTGACATAGAAATGCACCATATGGATATAATTGTAAATTTCTTACGATCCCTTTTATGTATTGCCTATTTATTAATATATTTCAGATATATTTAACTGATAAAAGCTTCCTTTTAATAAAAATTCATTATAACGTGGCTTTGGGAACTATGAAATAAACAGTATCCTGCAGCGTTTTACATTAGAATGTTTTTATGTTAAGTATCCATAAGCTTTCTTTAATTAAAACGGGATAATCATATTTTTTTTTATTCAAAGGGGGAGAGGGGGAGGGATAAGAGAGAAAATGGTTGGCAACTAAAAGAATGTAAATTATTGTTGTTTTTGAGAAAGGAACTGAAATAAATGATAACAGGGGTTCAGTTTGTTGTTCTGTGTAATGTCTTGTGGATATTTGTTTATCTTTTTGTCTTTTCATTTGGTTGTTTTATATACAATATACGTACATTGTCGGTAAATATAAAATTTATTTGTACGAGGTTTAGAAACAGGCAGAATAGCGAGCCTTTGGCGAGCTTTTCAGGCCTGTTTCGCAGCGAGTACAAATGAATTTTACATTTAACGACAATGTACATATATTGTGTTTATCCTGCAATGTCAAAAAAGTCGGAAAACTTGTCAGATTTAGACAAAAAGGACAGAAACAAGCGTCATTCCTCGCCTTTCATAAATGTTGTCAAGGGTGTCTTCTTCGTGGTCCGCGTTACATTAGTACCAGTTTCATACTTGTCTGCACCCTCCGCCGTTACATAGCTACAGGGTACCAGGAAAGTTTATTCGTAGGCTGAAAAGTTTATTCGTATATTACAAAAGTTTATTCGTCTAGTACGAATAAAGCAAAAATTTATTCGTATAGCATATTTGTACAGCAAATGTACTGATTGCGGGATAAATTGTCTGTCTTTCAGTTTGTGACTTCTTATTACCCATTTTGTATTTTCAAACTTTTCTCTTATTTACAATTCTGTTGTGTAACTACAATTTTCTTCCATAGAATTACTGGTAGACTTTATTTTATTGAAATAATGCTACCCTAGTTTTTTTGGTAATAAAATTAAATCACAATGACCTGTGTGATGTTTGTTCTTTGATAATTTTCCTGTATATGTTACCTGCTCAGATTTAAGAAAAAAAATTATTTAAGCAAGGAATATGATGCCTAAGTGTACATTGTAACCTTTGTTGTCAGTGCATTCAATCTTGGGTTTTACCATTGTGTGAGTAAACTATTATGTAACAATGACCCCTCTTTAAATGGAACACACAAGGAGTTGTAATATGTAATACATGTATGCACTTAAAAAGCATGTCTTTGTTACACATTTATCATTAGTCCTTCTCTGATATAAGAAGACATATCTGATGTCATCAGTGTGAAATTTTATTATTGAAATGCAGATGTCATCAGTGTGAAATTTTATTATTGAAATGCAGTGGAAGCCATGTTTTGAAGTGGAACGGGCAGTATTATTTAAAGAGTAAATAATTTAACAGCTATTATGAATGGACCATCTCGTTACTTTGATTTATCAAAGGAATCTACTGGTACCGAGTTTGAAATGATGAGGTTTGACTGCAGTTAATGTCTGTTAATTAATACAATAGTGATGAAATATAAGGAGAACTTGTCTAGACAAATTCCGGTAATTTAGTCACCAAGAAAGAAACATTCTGGAGATTTTTTCCCCCTATTCTTGTATGTATAAATATTCAGAATAGGTAATGTACAAAAATAACAGTCCTTTGGTGAATAAACATTCTTTTTGTGATTCAAATAAAACTGTAGTTGATTATCTCCCTTTATGAATTTAAGAGATTTTTCAAGCAGGGGTTGAAAGTTAAAGGGGGCTTCCAGTTTTAATGAGCAAGCATTTTAGGACACAATCAAGGATATAGATAAAGAAATTTGACACTTCTGTCATCACAGGATAAATGTTAGTCATTTCTCTTTATAAGAGGGAGCTTCGGTACAGTACATTGGACCTGCACTTTGATGCTGTGACAAGATTAAGCGGACACCTGTTGCGTGTAATAAAAGGCAACAAGTGTCCAGTTTACTGATAAGAAATATAGTTCAGTGTTTCCCCGTTTTATATCTCTTCGCTTTCTATATAAAGATTGAACAATTGTTACTTGAAAAATAGTCATTTCATGATTACATTAATCGGTCATATTCTTGAATCATAAATATCCAAAAATCTGTCTTTTGTTGTAGTATTAATCTTCTATCTGTTGGCAAAGACATGGAAGGTTTAACCTGGATAACGTAATCTAGTTATTTCACTTTAACTCAGAATACTTAACCTAGTTTATTTCACATGCTGACATACATTGTATTTTTACTGTCATTAAAAAAAAAAATAAATATGACATATCTACCATAGATATATACAATTTTTGTATGTAAAAAATATTTGTAGAGGAAATGTTTTATTACATAATACATGTATTGTTTTTTTTATCACTGTACACATATCTACATGTAATACATGTACATGTATTATGATATTTCATATTTACATGAGGGCCGTTGTTGCCGTGAACGTATGGTAGTAGGATTTACAACTACCTATTCAATCAGTGCCTATCACCACTAAAGTTGTGAGTTCGAACCCCGTTCATGTCCAGGTGTACTCGATACAAAATTATGTGATAAACTTTGTCAGTGACTTGCGGCAGCATGGTGGTTTTCTCCGGGTACTGTGGTTTCCTCCACCAATAAAACTGACCGCCATGATATAGCTGAAATATTGTTGAAAGTGACATTAAATACCCTAAACACCATCCCCTTATATTTACATGTAGTTATACAATATTGCATGGTGATCAATCTGCAGACATAGTGCTTCATTACTAAACTCTTGTGGTACTATATTTTGTTTACATTTTCATGATATCGCAATATCAATTCCTTGCAACGATTACAATTTTCACATTTGATAAAATAAAATACCGGTAGTCACTTTTTATAAAATCTGTTTAAACATTGAACTAATAATTTTGATATCTGATGATTTTATGTTTAAAAAAATCGAGATAAAAAAGGTGTAGAAATCTTTGTATCAGTTTTTGACTGTTGGACAGAAATATGTTTTTTTTGTGACCACTGAGCGTCCGTCGTCTGTCGTCCGTCCGTCCGTCCGTTAACTTTTCACATTTTAATCAACTCCTCTGAAGCCACTGGGCCAATTTGAACCAAACTTTGGTGGAATGGTCCTTGGATGGCCCCCTTCCAAAATTGTGTCCGGTGATCCCAACTTCCAACCAAGATGGCCACCAAGCTAAAAATAGAAAAAAGGGGGGATGAAATTTTAATTGTTCATTGCTGCTTTAGTATAAGTCAAAATGAGCTCAAATTTTAACTGCAGCTACATGGCAAGGAATAGTTTAACATATATTCCTGGTTTTTCTATGAAATTTTTCTTTCAGCCGATTTATACCGATTATGCAAATTAGGCATATTTTGATAAAAGATCACATTTAAATCTTCTCCTCTGAAACCGCTGAACCAAATTAAACCAAACCTGACAGGGATGGTCCCTGGGTGGGTCCCTTTCAAAATTGTGTCCGACAGCTCCACCCTCCATTCAAGATGGCTGCTGTTACTAAAAATAGAAATTTCTTCAATTGTCCATTGCTGCTTTATTATAAATCAAAATGAGCTCAAATTTTAGCTGCAGCTACATGACAATGAGTAGATTAGCATATGTTCTGGGTTTTTCTGTGAATTTTTTCTTTCAACCGATTTATACTGATTATACAAATTAGATATATTTTGATAAAAGATCACATTTAAATCTTCTCCTCTGAAACCGCTGAACCAAATTAAAACAAATTTGGCTGGGATGGTCCTTGGGTGGTCCCCTTTCAATATGTGTCTGACAGCCCCGCCCTCCATTCAAAATGGCTGCTGTTACTAAAAATAGAAATTTCTTTAGTTGTCAATTTCCGCTTTATTACAAATCAAAATGAACTCAAATTTTAACTGCAGCTATATGGCAATGAGTAGTTTAACATATATTCTGGGTTTTTCTGTGAGATTTTTTCAGCCAGTTTATTCCATTTAGGACAATTATGAGATAGCAATCACATCAAAATCTTTTGCTCAGAAATTTGAGTTGAAATGATCTTTGGGTGGCCCACTTTCAAAATTATGTGTAACACCCCCATTTTCTATCAACTTTAGATGTCAAATTGAAAACCAGGTGAGTGGTTACAGGCTTCTGGGAGCCTCTAGTAATTTTGATGCAATCAAGCATGAAATGACATTCATCTTTGACAATATTTGAAAAGTTGATGGTAATTAGCAATTGATGGTCATTGTTTTCTCAAGGTACTCCTGTTTCCTCCACCAATAAAAGTATAAAACTGACCGCCATGATATACCGGTAACTAAAATATTGTTGAAAGTGGCATTAAACACTATAAACCTAAACCAATTTTAAATTCCTGAACATAATTCAAATATACCAATACATACTAGTCAATTGATGAACCATTAAATTGGCAAAAAATATCAATACCCCCTGCCATGTAGATTAAGATCAAGGTCACTTAAGGTCATGTAGACACTGCAAATTGACATGTAATTTTATTGGTGTTTTGTCTAAGGGCAGAATTTTATCTTGAACCAGATGTTTAAATATGAGTAGATATATTTAAAAGTGAGGACAAAATTAAACACGATAAAGAGAATTAAATTTTAAATTTTAAAATCTTGTATTGACAAAAAAAATTGATAGAAATAGATTTTTTTTATTTAAAGGTAAATGTCACCATTTTATGTGTATTTGAATGAACGAAAAATTAATATCGGTTATTAAAAAAAAATTAAACAAAGCTTAAATTGCAGTGTCTGACAATATTATCAACTGCATTACATCATCAAACCACACCCATTTTAGCTTTGATATATAATGTGTTAGAATGAAAAAAAAGTATGATGAATTAAGTATTTGGTCCCTGAAGCAAATCGTCAACCAGAAAGATGTTAAAAGTAGATAATTGTTTGTAATAGTCAGGTCGTTAATTGATTTATTTTGTGTTGTTTCAGTACAAATCCATTTACTGTATTCATGTCAAGTGTCTATTCTTTATAAGATATGACAAAATACATTATACAAGTACATATTTGTTATCCAATATGCAAGAATCTTCATAAAAAAGGAAAAGAATAAAGAGATAAGACCCAAAGAAATTTCTGTTGCCGCTAACATTCTTGAAAAAAATAGGGTCATTATTTCTTAGTTTTACCTAGGTTATACAGCAATTATTTAGGATCTGACTCGCCGGTGCTTGTCCAAAAATGGCAATAAAAACTGTAGGGTAGGAACCAAAAATTAGGGTTGGTAGGGTTAGCGGAAAAAGGATATTTTGTTTGGCCAAAGGGTGCATACTCACATTGTCAAAAAAAAAATAGAAATATAGTCTCTATTCTGTTTAGATTGCTGTAAAAGAAAAAATAATGTATAATACTGAGAAATACTTGTATCTACAGTGAAGCTGAATATTGATACTCATAATCGACAGACGAATAATATTCAACGATTGTAAACATTGAATTTGATTGAATTTGTTTACAAAGGAATTTGGTTGAGTACCAATATTTACAAATTTTGTTGGTATCAGACCAAACCACAAAATATGCATAATTAAAGTGTTAAATAATAAGCTGATTAACAAAACACTAAATTCAAATGTCAATGAACATAATTTTTATCATCAATCCACGAAATTGAGTTAATCCACAATAGTATTACATTGTACTTTATTTAGGAGGCATATATTCTTTATTATGTATACTTGCTAGAACAAAGGATGTAAGGGGCCGTCGTGGTCATGCTCATCTGATACATGTACTTGGATTTACAACTACCTGTGCAAACTAAAGTTGTGAGTTTGAACCCCATTCATGGCGAGGTGTACTCTATACAACATTATATGATAAAGTTTGTCAGTGTCTTGGGACAGGTCGGTGGTTTTCTCCGTGTACTGCGGTTTCAATCACTAATAAAGCTGACCGCCACGATATAACTGAAATATTGTTGAAAGTCGCGTTAAACACCATCAAACAAACAAACCAACAAACTATCATCAATATTCATACTTGCTAGAACAAAGGATGTATAACTGAAAATGCTGTCCACAGAAATTGTAGCAATTACCTCCTTTATGTTAAGATCCTACTTAACTGTTAAATGAAAACAACAAGAAAGCACACTTCCTTTAATTTGTGCAACAAATGATTTACTCTTATGCTTATCAATATCAGATATTATCCCCTACTAATATTACCATAATTTTCAAAATGATACGAACAATATTGGTGGTGTGGTGATTATCATGCTGTCCTCAAGTGTTGTATCTGATGGGTTTGAACACTGATGTAGTCAAACCAAAGGCTGTAAAATGGATATTTGTTGCTTCTCCACTCAGCACACAGTATTAAGGAGTAAGATCAAAGACGGGTTCGCTCAAAATCAGATTAATGCGACAGAGTTAAGCAATATGCCATTATGTCTACCCACGGAATGTAGTTTCAGTGATCTAGCACTATAAAAATCCAATTAGCTGTGTTGGTCTAGTACAGTGGACAGAATTATCCAGCTTATTGAAATGCTACTTTTTTTTTGCCATGATGTAGCCGTAAAGTTGCTATTCACTCACTCACTCTAAATAATACAGCGGAAACAAGAAAATTCACTGTCAATGATCTAAGTGCTCAACTATGCAAGAAAATGTTATTTTCATCGAAATTGAACTGACATCAATGAACAACTATGTAAGAAATATAACACCTGTTTTACAAGCAAAATATATAGCTTGTTAAATAGGTGTGAAAACCAAATTATTATTTATTTTCCCCGAAAAAATTGATAAACATTTATGGAAATGTCTAAATTTTCACTTGACAAGTTATGGCTACACATTTGACAATTCTAAGTTAAATTGACTGTTAAATTATATACTTCAAAATTATATTATAGGGAGAATAGATTGTAAATTCTGAAGTCGACTCAATATTGAAGTGATAGATTTACGAGGACTTGAAAATCACAACAACTTTTATCTAACACTTTTGTTATCAGAATGGGTAATTTTGAAACTTATTTGAAACTGGTCTAAAGTTTTGTGATTTGATAACTGGTAGTTTTAAGGTTGTCCACACCCTGTCCATATTGAATGTTTTGTGGCACTAAACAACAATCACTCACTCACTCTGAATGTTTTGTTTGAAAATTAAATACAGCATGGCAAGCGAATTTGTGGGATAAACCATTAGCAGGGTGAAAACTTGACATTTTTGCTGCTGTTGCCAGCTGGGCTCCCTAAAATTAATTTCAGTAGCCAAGCAAAAATTCTTTGGGCCCAGCAATTAACTTTGCACATGAAATAATCAAAACGTCAGTATCCATCTGGACTACTGTGAATATTTTCAGTGGCCCAGGCATCTTCTTCTTTTCGTTCGCCTTTACAATTGGAGTTCAGTTTCCGCTACGAATCTGGTGGTCTTCTGTAGGGCATCCACGGGTCTATAAAGTTTCTCCTGGAGTGTTGTTGGTAATGGCCATATCTCTTTTCTCAATGCCTGGTGGTTCTTGCATGTCTGTAAAATGTGGGTGGTATCTTGCTCTACCTCTCCACAGGAGCACATCAGGGATGGTATGATTTTCATGACTCTGTTTAGATGTTGGTTGCGTCTGTTGTGTCCTGTCCTCAGTCAGACCTTGTCAGCTGGTGGTAACTGTCTTGTTGCTGAGGAGTTCTGAATAGAGATTTGATGAAGTTCTTCATCTCTGCGAGGCAGACTGGGTTTTCTTGCTTTTGTTGTCCAGCACCATGCTTAGCTAATCTGTCAGCTTGTTCATTACCATAAACTCCACTATGAGAAGGGATCCACTGTAGCACTGTTCTATAGGTTTTGATGGTATATAACGCCTGTTCAAGCTGAGGTAGGTTGTCATTCATCAAAGTTGTAACACTGAGAGGGCATCAGTCAGGAATACGACTTGAGTGTTGTTGTCAACTTTGCACTTGATGGTATGTGCAGCATGAATGATGGCTTCCCCTTCAGCTTTGTAGTTGGAACAGTGTAGGCCTGTTGGTATTGCCTATGATTGCTGCTCTCCATTGGGATACTGAATGTATATACCAGCCCCTCATTTTGTTGTAGCATTTGTGGCTGATCCATCTGTTTACACTCTTACCCATGATTCAGAAGGGTACTCTTCTTCTAGCATGCTCATTGTCAGTGTTTTTTAACAATGGCCCAGGCATAATGTTAGTTGTCTTGGACTGATGAATGATCAATATGATCTTGGTAGTAGTAAGAAATAAAATAAAAAAAAGCACAAAGGTTTACGGTTACGTGATTACACAGTCAGCAATTAAAATAAATAGGAATTCATCTCTCCAGTCACGAAGGGGCTGTCGTGGTCATATGGTAGTTGGATTTATAATTACCTATGCAATCGGTGCCTATCACCACTAAAGTTGTGAGTACGAATACCACTCGGGCGAGGTGTTTTCGATACAACATTATGTAATTAAGTTTGGCAGTGACTTGTGACAGGTCGATGGTTTTCTCCGGGTACTCTGGTTTCCTCCACCAATAAAACTTACCGCCACAATATAACTGAAATATTGTTGAAAGTTGTGTTAAACACTATAACCCTAACCTATCTCTCCAATCACGAAGTATACTGTATAACAAAATATATATAAATTTTATTTGAAATTTAAATTTTGCTTTATTATATTTTCAGATTAAAATTGTAAACTGTTTAAGAAATATGGACTTCTTTAAAAAAAAAAAAAAAAAATTAAAGGCTTTGTTCAGGTAAACAGAGGATATTGTTTTCAATTTCAGATTAAAATAGATAATCCATGTTGAAAAGAAAAATGAATTCTTTGTTTGGATGTGCACTTTAAACTTCTTCAGTTGTAATCTGGTGTGTGTGAGAATATGACCACTTTAGGGATTAGTGGTGAATGATCATTTATGTGCATTAGAACAGCTTAATGAACAAATTTCTCTGATACGTTGAAATTGAAAGGATTACTATTTTATGTGTTATATCGGCTGTAAAATTATTAATTATATCGGGTTATTAAATCTGCCTTTGATTATTGACAAAAGCATGTAACATTGAAAAATGGTCTAAAAATCTTTTGTAGAATTAAAATTGGGTGAAATGATGGAGAACGTGTCATTGCAAAGTCAAATGGTTGAAATATATACAGATTTAAAAGGGGAGATAACATCAACATTTTGAAAAGAAAAAAAGTAACATTTGAAAACATCTTGAAGAATTTGATTTTTTTTCTTTCAAAAGCCAAAGGATGGAATAAAAGAATTAACCTAATTAATTTATCATTTTTGACTTCCTAATATTAAACTTGCACCTTCAAGTTGAACATGTTTTCTTTGAAGGGAGTTGTCCCATACTTGCAGGAGGTATCCTTAACAAATAGTAAGAAGTTGTCAAAGTTAATTAGCTAATGTTAAGAATTAGTTACATGTAATTGCAAATAGGGAGGACTGGTTTAACATAAGCTTTCAGCTTGTTTCTGAATTCACATTCTGTAATTATTATATTACATGTATGTTCAGCTTGTTTCTGAATTCACATTCTGTAATTATTATATATTACATGTATGTTCAGCTTGTTTCTGAATTCACATTCTGTAATTATTATATATTACATGTATGTTCAGCTTGTTTCTGAATTCACATTCTGTAATTATTATATATTACATGTATGTTCAGCTTGTTTCTGAATTCACATTCTGTAATTATTATATATTACATGTATGTTCAGCTTGTTTCTGAATTCACATTCTGTAATTATTATATATTACATGTATGTTCAGCTTGTTTCTGAATTCACATTCTGTAATTATTATATATTACATGTATGTTCAGCTTGTTTCTGAATTCACATTCTGTAATTATTATATATTACATGTATGTTCAGCTTGTTTCTGAATTCACATTCTGTAATTATTATATATTACATGTATGTTCAGCTTGTTTCTGAATTCACATTCTGTAATTATTATATATTACATGTATGTTCAGCTTGTTTCTGAATTCACATTCTGTAATTATTATATATTACATGTATGTTCAGCTTGTTTCTGAATTCACATTCTGTAATTATTATATATTACATGTATGTTCAGCTTGTTTCTGAATTCACATTCTGTAATTATTATATATTACATGTATGTTCAGCTTGTTTCTGAATTCACATTCTGTAATTATTATATATTACATGTATGTTCAGCTTGTTTCTGAATTCACATTCTGTAATTATTATATATTACATGTATGTTCAGCTTGTTTCTGAATTCACATTCTGTAATTATTATATATTACATGTATGTTCAGCTTGTTTCTGAATTCACATTCTGTAATTATTATATATTACATGTATGTTCAGCTTGTTTCTGAATTCACATTCTGTAATTATTATATATTACATGTATGTTCAGCTTGTTTCTGAATTCACATTCTGTAATTATTATATATTACATGTATGTTCAGCTTGTTTCTGAATTCACATTCTGTAATTATTATATATTACATGTATGTTCAGCTTGTTTCTGAATTCACATTCTGTAATTATTATATATTACATGTATGTTCAGCTTGTTTCTGAATTCACATTCTGTAATTATTATATATTACATGTATGTTCAGCTTGTTTCTGAATTCACATTCTGTAATTATTATATATTACATGTATGTTCAGCTTGTTTCTGAATTCACATTCTGTAATTATTATATATTACATGTATGTTCAGCTTGTTTCTGAATTCACATTCTGTAATTATTATATATTACATGTATGTTCAGCTTGTTTCTGAATTCACATTCTGTAATTATTATATATTACATGTATGTTCAGCTTGTTTCTGAATTCACATTCTGTAATTATTATATATTACATGTATGTTCAGCTTGTTTCTGAATTCACATTCTGTAATTATTATATATTACATGTATGTTCAGCTTGTTTCTGAATTCACATTCTGTAATTATTATATATTACATGTATGTTCAGCTTGTTTCTGAATTCACATTCTGTAATTATTATATATTACATGTATGTTCAGCTTGTTTCTGAATTCACATTCTGTAATTATTATATATTACATGTATGTTCAGCTTGTTTCTGAATTCACATTCTGTAATTATTATATATTACATGTATGTTCAGCTTGTTTCTGAATTCACATTCTGTAATTATTATATATTACATGTATGTTCAGCTTGTTTCTGAATTCACATTCTGTAATTATTATATATTACATGTATGTTCAGCTTGTTTCTGAATTCACATTCTGTAATTATTATATATTACATGTATGTTCAGCTTGTTTCTGAATTCACATTCTGTAATTATTATATATTACATGTATGTTCAGCTTGTTTCTGAATTCACATTCTGTAATTATTATATATTACATGTATGTTCAGCTTGTTTCTGAATTCACATTCTGTAATTATTATATATTACATGTATGTTCATGTATCATTTATGTTTTTCTTAAATAAATATTGTTTCAACCAAATCGGGTGAGGGGGGCCATTTTGGTCAAGATCGTATGGTAGTTGGATTTATAACTACCTATGCAATCAGTAATGAAATTGAATAATAAAACAAAATACAAACCATTTGTGAATACAGTGAAATATATATTTCTTTATAGACTTGAAAATAGGGTCCGTTGTGGCTGTGATCGTATGGTAGTTGGATTTACAACTACATATGCAATCAGTACCTATCACCACTAAAGTTGTGAGTTTTTCATGCGAAGTCTAATCGATACAACATTATGTGATGAAATTTATCAGTGACTTACGACAGGTCAGTGGTTTTCTCCGGGTATGGGGGTTTTCTCCACCAATAAAACTGACTGCCACGATATGACTGTAATATTTAAAAGAAAGCAAATAATTTGGTCAATAATTTGGGTCCTATTACTCACTGGTGAAAGACTACAAGTATAGACTTTCTAACGTTAAAATAATGTTTTTGTTATTGTATCAGTATCATATCCTGTTCAATTCAATATACCATGTGACCAAT
The DNA here is from genome assembly GCA_963680875.1 of Bathymodiolus brooksi. NCBI lineage: Eukaryota > Metazoa > Mollusca > Bivalvia > Mytilida > Modiolidae > Bathymodiolus > Bathymodiolus brooksi. The sequence continues at coordinate 64,994,076 of OY804580.1, read as the reverse complement.
TTCTCTGTTTGATTGAGAATAAAAAAATACATAAATATTTTGCATTTTGGATTGCCTTGGTCTATCTCTGTATCAAGTTTCCATTCAAAGGAAACATTATCGAATTATGTCAAAATGTGCACGCGAAAAATAACGGCTATAAATACTGTACATAACTGATGGCATAAAGTTAATTATTCCTGAGATACCATTACAGTTCTCACGATGAGCACCGGTCCTCCAGCCAAAGACCAGTAAAACTTTATTCGGGCCAGTAAATTCTTCAGTTTTTATTTAGAACTATATAAAAATAAATTCAAGAATTTGATTCAGACCAGTAAATTCAAATTTTCATTTCGAGGACTGTATTAGGTTTGGTGAAATATATACATGTATTACTTATTCATATATTACAAAGAAACATGGTAAGGTTTAATATTGCCATTTACAGATCTCTATTAATATGCTAATTTTTTTAAACTGATGATTTTAATGTGAAGAAGTAATGAATGCAAAAAACATGATTTATTATTTAGCTTCTGTTTTGAAATTGAGTAACAACAACTTTAAAGGAAGAAAATGACTTCAGTTTTTGCAAAGATTGTTGAAAGAGCAAATTACATTTGAAAGATGAGCTGCATTGTTGCACAAAGATGAGCTGCATTGTTGCACAGCATATAATAAATTTGACTTAATTTTTTATTTACGAGTTATTTGAATTCATTAGTATTCAATCTGGTTACGGAATAATAGGATTACGCTATGTGATCTCTCGTGCAGGAAACGTTGAGTCACAATGATTGTTTACTGTTTTTAACATTTTTTTGTTCATATTGAAAAGAAGAAATTTAACAGTAATGGTCGTTAATACCACAGAAATATAACAACATGTGGGAAAGTACTTGTATAATTTACCAAGCAGAAAGTTATTTTGGTGCAGTTTGACCAAAAACTACACAAAATGCAAGCTGTCAAACTAATAAGCCAACAAACAGTACACAAATGTATACTGAAAAATTGATCATGATAATGACAAACCAAGCACAATTTTTTTTCTCCTTTCTCCTTCATAAAAACACAAAATTTTACACTCTTTATTTATAATAACATAAAGGGGTTGAGATTTCATAATGAACCTCCTTCTTACTCCTTTGTGTGATCAGTATTGACGTTTGATTAACCGGTAACTGAAAATCACAAAGCTGATAAATTCTCCAAAGAATGAGCACAAAAAAGGATAAAAATAGGAATACTCTATATAGTACATACAACTGTACTTATATAATTCTTGAATCAAAATAACAATTTATTAAACAAACTATAATTTGTTGAAATCTGTAGGGTACAGATAAAGGACCTAGTTTCTCTATTGCAGGGGATAACTGCTCTGGGCATCTGCTAATTGTGCTGGAAATAAAAGATAACTAACGGTTGCTCCTAATGAGTAATACTTTGTTATGAGTTGTCGTAATGGCCTGTTGCAAGGGCAAGGCAAAATTTTTCGACCCTATCAAATATGTCCTTGTTTTTCTGTTGCAATCTAAGCTTCCTCCCAGTGGGCCAATCCCAGTCATATCACACTTTTTAACTACACAATATAATTGTTTTTAAACTTGTCCTTGTCATGAACATAGAAGAAATACCGCTCACTTGACCTTAAACAACCATCAGTTGATCAATCAGTGAAATAATTGCTCTACAGGTAAATGAAATTTAATATGATTGTTGATTAAAAAAGATCCTCTATTGAGCCTCTGGATTGTGACTGTATGCACAATCTTAAAAAATCAAAAAAAGACCCTATATGAAGCCTCCAGATTGTGTCTGTATGTGCAATCTTAATAAATCAAAAAAAGACCCTATATTGAGCCTCCAGATTGTGTCTGTATGTGCAATCTTAATAAATCAAAAAAAGACCCTATATTGAGCCTCCAGATTGTGTCTGTATGCACAATCTTAATAAATCAAAAAAAGACCCTATATTGAGCCTCCAGATTGTGTCTGTATGTGCAATCTTAATAAATCAAAAAAAGACCCTATATTGAGCCTCCAGATTGTGTCTGTATGCACAATCTTAATAAATCAAAAAAAGACCCTATATTGAGCCTCCAGATTGTGTCTGTATGCACAATCTTAATAAATCAAAAAAAGACCCTATATTGAGCCTCCAGATTGTGTCTGTATGTGCAATCTTAATAAATCAAAAAAAGACCCTATATTGAGCCTCCAGATTGTGTCTGTATGTGCAATCTTAATAAATCAAAAAAAGACCCTATATTGAGCCTCCAGATTGTGTCTGTATGCACAATCTTAATAAATCAAAAAAAGACCCTATATTGAGCCTCCGGATTGTGTCTGTATGCACAATCTTAATAAATCAAAAAAAGACCCTATATTGAGCCTCCGGATTGTGTCTGTATGTGCAATCTTAATAAATCAAAAAAAGACCCTATATTGAGCCTCCAGATTGTGTCTGTATGCACAATCTTAATAAATCAAAAAAAGACCCTATATTGAGCCTCCAGATTGTGTCTGTATGCACAATCTTAATAAATCAAAAAAAGACCCTATATTGAGCCTCCAGATTGTGTCTGTATGTGCAATCTTAATAAATCAAAAAAAGACCCTATATTGAGCCTCCAGATTGTGTCTGTATGCACTATCTTAATAAATCAAAAAAAGACCCTATATTGAGCCTCCAGATTGTGTCTGTATGCACAATCTTAATAAATCATCTTGTATTGTTTGGTTACATCATACATAATTTGTTGTTTAGTAGCCAGATATGGAAGGATGTAGTCATGTGTATTTAAGTTTGTGATGTTTCTTTTTGGTTGTTTGATGGAGCATTTCTCAAATATTTAAGGTGTATTGTACATTGCTATATTTCTTTTTGGTAATTTGTTGAAGCGTTACATTGATTTTTGTGGAAGGTGGATTCCGTTCACTTTTATTAAAGAAATCGGAATGATATTAAATATGGTTGAATAATCTATAATAAATGGATAATAGAATGAAATTTGAGTACTTTAATTTTTAAAAGTTATGCAATCTTCCCAAGTTTTTAGAATGATATTTTTTTTTAATTTGGGGAAATTATTTGGACAATTTTTAGTTCTATCTTATTGCAATATGCAAATGCAAATTTTTATCCCATAAGGTTGATTCAAGTACATTTCGTCTCAGACTTGAGCAGTAGTGGGCACTGATGGCATAGGCATATAGCTTTTGTATCTAATCCTTAATGATTTTATAGGTAAAAAATATTAAAAATGAAAGAAAATGTGATTACTCATTATGTAAATTTCTTATTTATTAAAGTGAACAGTTGTCCTCATTAGTGAATATGTCACTGGTACAAAAAAAACAACAACAAAACCACGTAGATATCAAATTTAATGTGCACGACGCGTTTCTGGAACAATCTTCTTCAGGTACGTTCAAATTCGAAAGTTTGGAAAGCGAAATAATTTGTTTTTAAATTGGGAGCAAGTAAACCAAATGTTCTACACAGTATGATTTAGCCCCATTATGTTAATGTATAAACTATTGTAATAAACAGTATGATTTAGCCCCATTATGTTAATGTATAAACTATTGTAATAAACAGTATGATTTAGCCCCATTATGTTAACGTATAAACTATTGTAATAAACAGTATGATTTAGCCCCATTATGTTAATGTATAAACTATTGTAATAAACAGTATGATTTAGCCCCATTATGTTAATGTATAAACTATTGTAATAAACAGTATGATTTAGCCCCATTATGTTAATGTATAAACTATTGTAATAAACAGTATGATTTAGCCCCATTATGTTAATGTATAAACTATTGTAATAAACAGTATGATTTAGCCCCATTATGTTAATGTATAAACTATTGTAATAAACAGTATGATTTAGCCCCATTATGTTAATGTATAAACTATTGTACTAAACAGTATGATTTAGCCCCATTATGTTAATGTATAAACTATTGTAATAAACAGTATGATTTAGCCCCATTATGTTAATGTATAGACTATTGTAATAAACAGTATGATTTAGCCCCATTATGTTAATGTATAGACTATTGTAATAAACAGTATGATTTAGCCCCATTATGTTAATGTATAAACTATTGTAATAAACAGTATGATTTAGCCCCATTATGTTAATGTATAAACTATTGTAATAAACAGTATGATTTAGCCCCATTATGTTAATGTATAGACTATTGTAATAAACAGTATGATTTAGCCCCATTATGTTAATGTATAAACTATTGTAATAAACAGTATGATTTAGCCCCATTATGTTAATGTATAAACTATTGTAATAAACAGTATGATTTAGCCCCATTATGTTAATGTATAGACTATTGTAATAAACAGTATGATTTAGCCCCATTATGTTAATGTATAGACTATTGTAATAAACAGTATGATTTAGCCCCATTATGTTAATGTATAGACTATTGTAATAAACAGTATGATTTAGCCCCATTATGTTAATGTATAAACTATTGTAATAAACAGTATGATTTAGCCCCATTATGTTAATGTATAGACTATTGTAATAAACAGTATGATTTAGCCCCATTATGTTAATGTATAGACTATTGTAATAAACAGTATGATTTAGCCCCATTATGTTAATGTATAAACTATTGTAATAAACAGTATGATTTAGCCCCATTATGTTAATGAATAAACTATTGTAATAAACAGTATGATTTAGCCCCATTATGTTAATGTATAAACTATTGTAATAAACAATATGATTTAGTCCCATTATGTTAATGTATAAATTATTGTAATAAACAGTATGATTTAGTCCCATTATGTTAATGTAGAAACTATTGTAATAAACAGTATGATTTAGCCCCATTATGTTAATGTATAAACTATTGTAATAAACAGTATGATTTAGCCCCATTATGTTAATGTATAAACTATTGTAATAAACAGTATGATTTAGCCCCATTATGTTAATGTATAAACTATTGTAATAAACAGTATGATTTAGCCCCATTATGTTAATGTATAAACTATTGTAATAAACAGTATGATTTAGCCCCATTATGTTAATGTATAGACTATTGTAATAAACAGTATGATTTAGCCCCATTATGTTAATGTATAAACTATTGTAATAAACAGTATGATTTAGCCCCATTATGTTAATGTCTAAACTATTGTAATAAACAGTATGATTTAGCCCCATTATGTTAATGTATAAACTATTGTAATAAACAGTATGATTTAGCCCCATTATGTTAATGTATAAACTATTGTAATAAACTGTATGATTTAGCCCCATTATGTTAATGTATAAACTATTGTAATAAACAGTATGATTTAGCCCCATTATGTTAATGTATAAACTATTGTAATAAACAGTATGATTTAGCCTCATTATGTTAATGTATAAACTATTGTAATAAACAGTATGATTTAGCCCCATTATGTTAATGTATAAACTATTGTAATAAACAGTATGATTTAGCCCCATTATGTTAATGTATAAACTATTGTAATAAACAGTATGATTTAGCCCCATTATGTTAATGTATAAACTATTGTAATAAATAGTATGATTTAGCCCCATTATGTTAATGTATAAACTATTGATTGTAATAAACAGTATGATTTAGCCCCATTATGTTAATGTATAAACTATTGTAATAAACAGTATGATTTAGCCCCATTATGTTAATGTATAAACTATTGTAATAAACAGTATGATTTAGCCCCATTATGTTAATGTATAAACTATTGTAATAAACAGTATGATTTAGCCCCCATTATGTTAATGTATAAACTATTGTAATAAACAGTATGATTTAGCCCCATTATGTTAATGTATAAACTATTGTAATAAACAGTATGATTTAGCCCCATTATGTTAATGTATAAACTATTGTAATAAACAGTATGATTTAGCCCCCATTATGTTAATGTATAAACTATTGTAATAAACAGTATGATTTAGCCCCATTATGTTAATGTATAAACTATTGTAATAAACAGTATGATTTAGCCCCATTATGTTAATGTATAAACTATTGTAATAAACAGTATGATTTAGCCCCATTATGTTAATGTATAAACTATTGTAATAAACAGTATGATTTAGCCCCATTATGTTAATGTATAAACTATTGTAATAAACAGTATGATTTAGCCCCATTATGTTAATGTATAAACTATTGTAATAAACAGTATGATTTAGCCCCATTATGTTAATGTATAAACTATTGTAATAAACAGTATGATTTAGCCCCCATTATGTTAATGTATAAACTATTGTAATAAACAGTATGATTTAGCCCCATTATGTTAATGTATAAACTATTGTAATAAACAGTATGATTTAGCCCCCATTATGTTAATGTATAAACTATTGTAATAAACAGTATGATTTAGCCCCATTATGTTAATGTATAAACTATTGTAATAAACAGTATGATTTAGCCCCATTATGTTAATGTATAAACTATTGTAATAAACAGTATGATTTAGCCCCATTATGTTAATGTATAAACTATTGTAATAAACAGTATGATTTAGCCCCATTATGTTAATGTATAAACTATTGTAATAAACAGTATGATTTAGCCCCCATTATGTTAATGTATAAACTATTGTAATAAACAGTATGATTTAGCCCCCATTATGTTAATGTATAAACTATTGTAATAAACAGTATGATTTAGCCCCCATTATGTTAATGTATAAACTATTGTAATAAATTATAAAAATGGCTTAAATATTTAACACAAAAAGATATTGATTGCTTCTGTTAAGAGGGAGACGACATCATGTAGTACATGTACTTTAATCATTGTATTTCACTGCACTTAAAAGACTTTAATGTTAGATATAGACCATTTGAATCGAGACAGTATCGCTTTGTTCCGTATCACGTCTCGCACAATGTTTCTATTCTGTGGATGGTACTTCATCATTTTTTATCACTTTTATCAGATTAACATTTTTCATAACTTCATAATTTATGGTGCAAAATGTTTTCTCCATTTAAACTAGACTCCACAGCATGTATATATCATAATAAGTTATGCTATAAATATAACTTGATAATAAATGGATCAGAAATTTTTTTTTTTTGCTTTTAAAGTTTATAAAGTACTGCTTCAAGTAAGAACGAATTTGGTAAACATAGACAAAGGATTGGTTTATTTCAGAATATGAAATTAACCTAATTGATTTGGCTCCATCTTCCATGTTCAGGCGAGGTGTACTTGATACAACATTATGTGATAATGTTTAATGTCAGTGACTTGCGGCAGGTCAGTGGCTTTGTCTAGGTACTCTGGTTTCCTCCACCAATAAAACTGACCGCCACGATATAACTGAAATATTGTTGAAAGTGGCGTTAAACACCATAACTCTAACCCTAACAAACACATGAAAGTGTAGGAATGATGATAAAAGCATTTGGTAAGATAGCATGAAAAGTTTTAGACAGGACTATTTTTGTGCAAGTGAAACGATCAGTGTGGGAATTGCCAAAATAGGTAATGACATAAAATTTTTATTTTTCCATTATTTTAAACTATTAAAATTGTTATTTTCTGTTACAAGTGCTACAATTAAGGTATGATCAGAAAATGTAATAAAAACGAAAAAAAGTCATAAAACCATATTACTTGTCAAATAAACTATAAATATTGTTGAAAGTGGCATTAAATGCCATTACCCTAGCCCCATTTGTCGGAATAATTCGTGTGGATAGAATGTGAAATTGATTGTTTGAATTTTCAACGATTATGTCAAATTAAATTTTAAATGAATGTAGAAAGTCTTTAAAACACTAACAAATTATACATTAGTCTGATAAGTTATCTTGTTTAATCATGAAGTCAGTTAAATCTGATTTTAATTGTGCCAATTTCTTAAATTCTGTTTCAAGTATTTGAATGGTGTATTTTGATATGGCATACATACAACTGATAAATATCTTAGTCAAGATTCTCTCTTTCAAATTGACAGACAAGGGTATCGGCTGAGTATATTTGTTTGGTTTTTTTGGTAGAAAGCTTTCAATCTGTTAAACCCTTAGTTTTTATTTAACATTTGTAGAGTTTTGTTGACTGCATTTTCCATAAGGTAAATTTTTTACCTGTTAAATTTTATACTTTGTATATATTACATGCAATAATGCAATTTAATTTGCACGTTTTCATTTCAAAGTCACTTAAGATTTGTTCAATTCATTCATAAAATTATTTGGCGCCAGAAAAGTACCATTTGTCATTTCAAGCTAGCGACTGTTTTGTAGGCACTTTATGTTATGCTCATCATTGAAATCGCTACTGCAACAGAAAGATGGAGAATGGAGGTGAAAATGCTGACTTTAAATAAATTTGAATATAAAATCTAAACCCCTTCTGAATTTTCTTGGGTACTGGTGATGAAATCCCAGGACTCGACCAATAGAGCTACTCAGCATGTCCCCAAGTAGTGGATAGAGGGTGCCCTCACTATGGGGAGGGGGAAGGGGGAAGGGGGTTGTCTGGTTATGATATGGAAAACTTGACCATGGATAATAGTGAATAGCGTTTTTGGAGAGTGCCACACACCCTGCATGTTAAAAACTTTAGTAGTTCATAAACGAGTAGCCGCTGCAAAAACCTAAATTTTCTGCCCCTACACAATGCTTCATAATTTTGTTAGTGTCGGTCAAAATTCACCTTGGCTGTCCCACCCCTACCTCATTCTTAATAGTTCTTAGATATTGGTGAACTTGTAATGTTCTCGTCCTGAATATACATGAAATTTTGCAGCTGGATTGTTCAACAACAAAGAATCAATCAATCGTATGAATTCTGCTTCATTTATTACTTGGCAAATTATCATTTGTTTTCATTATATCCCTTGTTTCATATAGTGAGGAGTACTTTGTGTTTAACATGTCTTGTCTGTCATTTGTGTTTTGTTTTGGGGTTGTTTTTTTTTTAAATAAGAGATATAGAAATGAAGGAAATTCCTCAATTATGTCTTACAATAGCCCTGAAAACTGTGACTTACAGTTGTTTTGAAAATCATGACTGACGCTGAAAACTTTTTGACTGATACAGTGATAGTATTCCTGAAAATCGGAATTGACAAAAGTGCTGAATACTATGACTGACAAATAGTCCTGAAAATCATGACAGACATTAGTCCTGAAAATTGTGAATGGCAAAAGTCCTGAAAATCATGACTAATAATATTTCTGAAAATCAAGCAATATAATGAAATTAAACAATTTGTTCAATCAAAGTACTTCTTTAGATTATATATATAAAAAAAAAAACATTGAATACAGATGGAAGTTGGTGAGGTGATGATTACATGTATGTAAAAGGTAACAATTTTAGATATATTTTGTAGGTATCTGAGTTCCATGGTCCTCCTCCTGTAGGATCTCCATCACTACCTGGCCCTTCAGGTCATATGCAGTCAACATCACAGAGTGGACCATCTGTAAACAACAGTAATCATGCCCTTTATCTACAGAAACTGCGGGAAAGTTCCGAAGCAGTCAACAATGGTGATTTTCGTCGAGCAGTTCAATTATATTCTGATGCAATAAAATTAGATCCTTCAAATCCGATTCTTTTCACAAACAGATCAACAGCTTATGCCAAGTTACAGCAGTATCAGAAAAGTCTAGAGGATGCTCGAAAGGCCAAAGAAATCAACCCAAAATGGGCTAAGGTAAGGACAACCAGTCTCTTTGAAAATGACAGTTTTCTCCCTTGATAATTGGTTATGTCCCTTGATCATTAGCTATATCCCTTGATAATTGGTTATGTCCTTTGATCATTAGTTACGTCCCTTGATGATTGGTTATGTCCCTTGATCATTAGTTATGTCCCTGTATCATGAGTTATGTCCCTTGATCACTGATTCCATACGACATTCTATTTCTACTAATGTATCTTCAAAGATTAAATTGTTGGATATTAGGTTGATACTTGCTGCTTATAGTTCCAGTGATTTCCTGCCACTCTACATTTTGTAAAATGTCTGTATTATTCCAAACCACTTTTTTTCTCTCTAGAGAATACATAGAAAGATACAGTTAAATATATTATTGTACATCTGTTTCATGATTTCCTATGATTAGACTTTTCAAGGATTAATTTCTTCCAGAGGATCTTTTTTTTACATATTAATTTTATCCCTGCGATAGGTGTGAAAATAATGTAAATTTACACTGAAAAATATATTTTCCATGTTATATATTAGTCGAATTTATATTGTGTATTGATTTGTATCCATTAAAATGATATAGTCGTTCGTTAAAAAAGTTTTACGATTTTTTTCTCCTCTACAATAGCTTTAACCTCAATATATTTTCTAATTTATATGTACTTGGTAATAGACAGAATGCAAACTCTTATTTATGTCGACAAGACCGTAATAATAATTGCCGTTATAAATTACAGGACTTTAACGAAGCTTCTCATTTCTGTTTAAAAGACGAAATCTGGCATGTTACCAAATGAATAGCATTATTCATGGATTGTTACAATGAAAACGATTGTTAGACGCAAGTATAGTTATCATCGTGCTATTGTTGACGGGGCTACGAGTCAAATTTACTAAGACTCGGCTATCAACAATCAGATACTTGTATTCATATGTAATCTTTGGTTTACAATTGTGAGACCATCGGTCGGTTGTATGTATTACAATAGCTATCTACTAATAGCCCTCGTTACAATTAAGATACCAACTTTTAAAACATTCAATAAGAAGAAACTATGTTAATAGAAATCGTCAGGAAAAAGAAAAATGAAAGAAAAAGATTTTTGGCAGATGTGTCACAATGTTAAAACTTTAAATTAAAAACTTGATTTGTTTAAATATTTGTCTTGACATGAAATCTGAGAGAGGATTTTAATTGTGGTTTTGTGATAATTTTTGTGAAAGTTGTTTAAACCTAATTGAAGAAAGGAAAAAAAAACCATGCAGATGAAATGAATGAGGGTCTTATTGGGAACTCTTTATATAACAAATTATGAAAATTAATTTGACCGAATCTGAGAAATCATAGAATAACGTTTGGCATTCGTAGGGGATGAAATGAAATTATTTTTGATTAAGATCATGGTTAGTTTTTCAAAAATAATTTGTGAAAATAATGAGGAACAAAAATGGCATACCAGTCCAATAACTTGGACATAAAATGAACACAAATGTAAACAGCTAAATCTGGCTTACTTGGAATTATAAAAAAAATGAGAATATTATTATATTATTCCTTCTAAGTAAGATTTGCCAATGTTTTATGTGGTTTTCTGTTCTTGCTTGGAATAAAATAAAGCTGGAGCTTAAAATATTATTCTTTCTAAGTAAGGATTGCAGATATTATTTAATGGTGTCATGTCTTTTCACCAATAGTATTTATGTTCATGTTCAGCCGATGGCTTGGTTATGTAAAAAAAATATTTTTAAATGAATTTAATTTTTGGGTCATAAAATGAATTCCATCTTAATTGTTCAACAAGAATGCATAAATGATATTGTCATTTAAAACTAATTTTTCGTAAATGGCTAACAGTTCAAAATAAATACTAAATGTGTGAGTTTTTCCTTCTACATTGTATATGTAAAATTACTAAAATAACATTCTTTTCAGCACAAATGTTTTCTTTTAATATTTTTTGTGGCTTTTGTGAAATTAAGTATAGGAGAATATCCGAGTAACTCTCCATTCCTTAAAAATAATGGAGCCGAGGCGAGGCCCATTGTTTTTAAGGAATGGAGAGATACGAGGACATTCTCCAACTTAAAATCCACCCATTGTACTTTATTAATTTTATTAATTATTAATTTTGTAACAAAAAAAGTCTGTGTATAGTATCTAAAGTACAAAGTATTAAATTGTTTGCCCCTTGTGGAACCTTAAAAGTACAAAGAGAACAATAACTCTCCATTCCTTAAAAATAATGGAGAGTTTGGACAATAGATTTACATCACAGGTGGATTTTAATAAAATGACATTCTTTTCAGCACAATTTTTTTCTTCTAATATTTTTTTGTGACTTTTGTAAGTGACAATGGAGTCGTTTCAATAGAGTTTATTATTTCATATTTTGCAAATTTCCTTCCTTTCTAGGACTTAATTTCATTCCGTACAAATGTCATTTCTCATAATATGCTTTCTGTCAGTGATCACATGATTTAACAACAGCTTTGAGGACATCATGTGTAATGAAATTTTAATGTGTCTGGTAGGTCGCTTTCGTCAATTTAATATAATATGGCATACAATAAAATTTAAGATAATAATGGTAAGCTTATCCTATGTACAAGATGGTTTGTATTGTATGGAGGTGTTGGACCAGAGAGATTTCTTTCTTAATGTTTATCTAACAAGGGTTCGTAAGACACAATACAATATTGCCAGCTATCAGCAGACCCGGAGGAGAGTTTGAAAATTGTTTATTTTTGTAATGACCATTAAAATATGTTTTTGTCTACTATGCCGATGGTGTTTTGATTTTTTGCTTCATGTCTCGTGACGAATTGTTAGAAAACTCAATTATTGGTGTGTAATGCCAAGTTTTGATATAAAATGGGTTTCATTGTGTAATACATTACATGCATTAATCTTTTGAATCTTTATTTTTTATGTCCACCGATTAGACCATTTGTCACTACCAACTGAAAAATAAAATATGACAGTAAAGATTCTAATATTATTTGTAGGCACAGTCGTGGTCATGATAGTATGGTAGTTGGATTTATAAACACCCATGCAATTAGTGCCTATCACCACTAATGTTGTGAGTTCGAACCCTGCTCAAACGAGGTGCTACTCGATACAACATTATGTGATGAAGTTGGTCAGTGACTTGCAGCAGGTCAGTGGTTTTCTCCGGTTTCCTCCACCAATAAAACTGACCGCCACGATATAACTGAAATATTGTTAAAAAACAGAAAAAAGCTAAGATGTGCAATTTATTGGAATCAGTTCCAGTCATTTATGTCCAGATATTGGTCAAGTCCAAGATTTTTTGGTGTTTCATTTTTAGATCTCTGGTCTTCAGCGTTGTCCTAAAAAAAAGTTTCTGAAGAATGGATAATTTCTAAAATATATAATTATAGTTGCTATTTTAATTTCATATGACTTGTTTTTTGAAAGTGAAAGTAAATGGTTTTACAGTTTCTAATTAAAGATACATGTACTAAAACATGTTATACCTGCTGAGAAAGTACAAAAAAGTCCTCTTCAAATTTCAAAAGCAGCCTATTCACTGATGTTTGTTGAAGGAGTGTTTGTTGTGATTGGTTCCGATATATTCTTCGTAATTGCTGTGTTAACTTCTAATTTCAAAAGATTATGTCTTTATAATTTTGAGAGCATTGAAATTGGAGGAAGACGATTTGTTTTGAGTGAATGTTTCAGTTTGGTTTCTAGCAGGAAAAAAATGGTGTGAAATTCTTTAAATACAGCTATCTTGTCTGATATTTCAACGTAAACATACATTAACTTTCATTAGCAATACCTATTGTAAAAGCATTTATCTTTTGATGTCCAAATATAGTTGTATTCCATGCTTTGATAAGGGTCAGTGGGAAGATAGATTGTAAAAGTAGAAAGATGGGGGTGAGTGTTTAATGTGAGAGCTTCCTCATATTCATGAATAATATTTTTTCTTGATTAAATTGATATAATTTTTTGTACAATAATACCCCCAGCAACACTATTGTAAATGCGGCCTCTGATATCACATACAGGCCGGTAATAGAGGCCGATGATACAGGCCGCTGTACTGAATATATGAACTTTAACCTTTTACTGTTTTAGGCTTAAAAACGTGTTAAACATATTTTGGGACTTTCGGGTATCAAACCACTGTTGGGCTTTTCAAGTCTACTTTGACTTTCAAAACTTCCATCTAACCACTCAGCTACGGTGACCACACTACTATACGCTATAATTAGTATATATGACTCTTGATAGTAAGCTTTGTAAAAAAAAATATCAACAATTTGTTTAAAAAAGCAAGTATTTCAGATCTGGCATAATTTATGTTCAGAACTGACGAGTATGTGAACTTTTAAAATTTATTCTCGCAATACAAAAACAACTAACGAACCGACCGCAAGTAATAACAAATCAGACAGACCACAGGTGAAGATTTGGGACACTTGAAAGACCTTGAAATATCTAAATATAAACGATTCTTTTCACTTGAAAGACCTGGAAATATCTAAATATAAACGAGAATCGAAAGGACATTTTATTTTTGTTAATTGTTGTCTTATTTGGCTTTCTAAACATTAAAAGTGTAAAAACATATGCCATACCATATATTTTTTCAACAACACTATTATTGTACAAGTTAGATACATTATTATTGAAACAAAAGAATTTGCCCGTATTGGATATAACAGGTTTCTTTTTCTGCATTCGTACTCAGGTGACGGCCTTGGTGCTATGCGGAAAAAGAAACCCATATGCACCAAGGCTGTCACCTGAGTACTCATGCGGACAAAGAAACCTGTTATATCCAATACGGCCCACTTCTTTTGTTTCAATAGTACTGTATTCTATACATAAACTCTTTGTTTCATTGTTTACTGATAAAATTTACTTCATTTGATATGAAAAACCTGATTTTTATTCAATATATTAAAACATTCGAAACTTGTAACAATGTTCTCTCCTATTTCTGTTGTGATTTGTATATGTTATCAGAAGACTTCTGAAAATGGCTTGAATCTGTGATCAAATTTCAGTGAAGAAGTTTCAGAGCCATTTGAAAGAAATCTAAAGTTATATTTAATCAAATTTATCGTGAAGAATGTCAAAAACCATAGTTTTCACTAAAATCAAGGAAGTAACAATGTCATCAACACTAGTCCACAAAAAACAATTAGAAAGGTCATTAAAAGCAGAATATAAAACTTTGACCCCAAGATATTGAAATAGAGGCTAACTTCTTGTGGGTACAATACTTCTATAACAGCATCAGCTTGTTGTGTTGAATGAACTAAATACACAATAAAAACGTAGATATCAAATTTAGTGCGCAGGACACGTTTCTGGAATAACCTTCATCAGATACGCTCAAACTGGAAAGATTGGAAAGGCAAATAATTTAAAGTTTTGGGAGCAAGTAACCCAAAGGGCCTAAATAAGGATCACCTAAATCGGTTCAGGTCACCCAATGCCTGAGGGAGAGAACCCTAGTTTTATTAATAATTATATTATTTAGGAACTGTAAATTTCAGTAATAAATATATCTAATGAACCATGTCAGTACAAAAGCACTGATTACTGACAACTCATCAATGAGATGAGTGACATGACTTAAATCAATGCCATGATTCTTTCACATAAAAGAAAACTGCCAATAGCTCATGCTAATTCAGATCTACTTGTATGTCTGACCATTCAAAAAGGTTGTTGACATTGGATCAAAGAAAAATACCCCAAAAAATAAAATAACTCCAAATATAGAATGTGATCTTTGTGTCACATAATGCTGTAGTTTAAATGTGTAAAATTGATCAATACATAGTTAAAATGTCAGTGTAGTTTTATGTATTTGTATATTTATTTATTTTTGTCTCTCAGTAAATATTAAGAAAAAATATTCAAAATAATAATATTAACATTCCATCATAATTTGAAGTAAACAGTGTCAGATGATGTCTAATTATGAAATTTTAAAAAAGAATTTGTAAAATTTTATGACTTCAAAATTACATAAATCAAACAAATTTGCCTTGAAATTGACATCATTATTTACATTATTTACAGATCAAAGACACATTTCATATAACCATTAATTTTTTTAAATATTATTTGCCAGATTTTTAATTGGTATAGAGTAGAGTGCCTCTTGCATATTTTTAGTGTTGAGAAAATAATAAGGAAAGTTTTTTATTGGTGGAAGAAGTGGAGCACCTCTTGCATGTTATTTAGTGTTTAGAAAAAATGAAGAAAATGTAGTCCACAACTCCACATTACAAAATCTCCTTTGGAAAGAAAAAGGAAGTTCTAGAAAAAAAATCAATAGATTATTTTAAAATTGACAGGAATTATTTTGCATTGAAAATGTATTTAAAATATTAATGGAAATCTTTTTAGTTTTTTAATTTGTTTTAAATATTTTCATAATTTTTTTTTTTTTTTATATAATTAATGCATAAATATGTTTGAATACTAGATATAAAAATACAGATGTTTTATGTCAGGTATTGGAGATATTATGAGGAAATAAAATCAGACTTAATTCAGATGATCTCAATTATAATATCATATGAAATATCATGTTATCAGTCCTCGAAATGAAAATTTGAATTTACTGGTCCAAATCAAATTCTTGAATTGATTTTTATATAGTTCTTAAAAAAAGACTGAAAAATTAACTGGTCTGAACAAAGTTTTACTGGTCTTGAGTCGGAGGACCGTTGTGTTATTAATTTATTTTTATTTATTATTTGAATCAATTTGCAGGTAAAAAATTGTGTCTTTTCATTTTGTGAGACAATAGTGTTTAAATGCCATATATCTTCATATTCTGCAAAAATAAATAAATACAATCTTGTGTCTGGAGACATTTTGTTAAATGAAGGGTGGTCTCTCAAAACAGTTTCAATATGCATAATTTTCATATGCAAAAATTTAAACAGACCTTGATTTATTTAAATCTGTACTGTACATACATGTATCTAGTTGAAAAATGAGCAGGATTTTTTTTCAAAGAAATGACACATTTTGAAAATTTGAAAATTTGATGAGAAAATTACCTTGGAAACTGGAAAAGTATGTATTAAAAGTACCAATGTACTATAACATAATTATGATTAATGTATTTGTCATAATTAATATTTTCTGTTTTATATATATAGTGTCATAAAAATATTAATGTTACAGTACTTCAAAAGAACCTTTTTTATTTATAGATATATATATATATATAAGATACTTATATGTTGAATATGACATGGAGGTTGTGTTTGTAATCTTGGATCATCTAAGATTTGAAATATTGGATTTTCAAATAATTGCAATCAGTTTAAAATTTCAGTTAGTGCAGAAAGTTGACATATTAATTCGCCCTTCATTTTGTACGTTGCTGATTTTAGTTATAAATTTACATGATTCATGATTCACAATTCACATTCATAAAGAAGGTATGAGGTTTAGAGTTATTGGCTGTTTAACACCACTTTAAACAATATATCAGTTATATCGTGTCTGTCAGTTTTATTGGTAGTGGAAACAGGAGTATTCAGAGAAAACCACCATGTTACAAGTCACTAACAATCTTTATTGCATAATGTTGTATCAAGTTCACCTCACGATGGGTTTGAATCAAACTCACAACTTTAGTGGTGATAGCCACTGATTGAATAGATAAGTAAAAATAAACTACTATGATCACGGCCATGACTGCCCCTAGATGATATAAGGAGATTTTATGAGAGGCAAGTTTGACCCTTCATGAAAACAAAAATACATGTACCACATCAGATTCCTTAGTGCAGCGAAACCTGTCTAAACTGAACCCCCTTGGGACTAACTTTTGTTTGGAATAGACAGGTGTTCGGTTTACACAGGTTCATTGTGACTTTATTTAAAGTTTGGCTTATACAGGATTTGACTTATACAGGTTAAATTAACAAAGATTCCCTACATGGACTGATTGAGACTTTATTTAAAGTTCGGCTTATATAGGATTCTGTTTTATTCAGGGTTCAGTTTAGAAAGGTTTTACTGTACCATGTACACTGGTATATTCCTTATTATACAGTATTGTTGAATTACAATAGTAAGTTTGATTCATTACTGGGAAACACAAATTTAAGAAAGGAATCAGATTGATAGGGTAAATAGGGTAAACAAATTACAAATTATAAGCATACTTGAAAAAAAATCCTTTCAAGGTGACATATATGGCATTGTAAATAGTTCACAGCATGAAACAACTTATCAGTATATATATTTGAACTTAATTTTTTTTTTACGGCTGGGTTCATTGACCCTTCTATCTGTAAAAAGATTTCAGTTCAAAATAATTTGATTTTTAGAATTGATACTCATCTTTGAATTAGATTTTTTGGGTGGGTCATTTGAGGTTGAAACTTGATTAATAAAAATGAAAACAGGTTAAATACAGAAAAACAGCAGAAATAAAATGGTTTTAAATAAACAACAGTGATTAACAGGGGATCTTAATAAATCTGGTTAGGATCATGTTAATTACCCAAAAATTTTTTTTACTTTAAAGAATAGGGGGCCATCATTGTTGCAATTGTATGGTTGTTAGATTTACAAGTCATTTTGTTATATTTGTCCGAGCTTTCCTACCTGATAAGTCTGGAATAGCTGTTTGTGACAATAAGTACAAATAACCCCAGATCTCTCGCCACTGCATTTTAGGAAGGTGCATCACCCTTGATGCCCTTGCCGGTGTCCCTCTACCCCAAGTACCTAATATAAAACGCCCTCATGCCTTTTTTGTATGTTGTTTAAAACTTTTACCAAAAGTGCCTTTCTCTTGAGGGTTTAATACTCTAAATCAAATTTGTACATGTTTTTATTTTACAAGTGAATTGTTACTTTGGAATATATCAAGAAGATCGTGTTTCAAATACGGTTACCACTAAATGACCATATTAAGACAAATTCAAATTTTATGCCATTAAATAATTTAAAATTGAATTCCTGTCTGTATTTGTCCACTATCATATCCATAAGGAAATTAATGTACTTGACAATTTATATCAAATATGTCCATTGTTCAAGTGTATCCTTATTAGATTTAATAGCCATTTTTCCATATAATAAATTTTAGTTTCTGACACCAATTGACAAGAGTTGTGGTTCTTTAAAAGAGCTGATCTTTGATATAGTTATCTTTTAAGTGGCTTGTTATGTTTTGACACCCCCTGAATTGGTTGTTGTAGAACGAGGCTATATGTTATTTTTGAATATTAAGAGTGCGTTGTTCACTGTCTTCATTGCACTTGACTGAATATTTTTAGCCTGAAATTGTTTACCTTTTTGGATTAAAAATTTTGTAAATCTCAAATGAATAAATATTGGGTAGGGGGTTCTTGAAAGGTTTAAACATTTAGTATAGTGGAACTTTAATTCAGAGTTTGAAATGAAGTCTCGTGAATAAAAAGAAGGGATTTATTTCTCTTAAATGTGACTAATATCTATTTGTCATTTTTTCTAAAGTTCAGCGGAAGTTGAGTTTTTTTTCCTTTGTATGATCATAGTTATTTGCATTTGTGGTTAGGGTATGCAGTCAACTGAAAATTGTCAAGAAGTGCATGCATTATGAATTAATGCTACAATGTGCCTAAATTTCCAAATTTCTAATAATTGTACCACAATATTTTTATGCTTACACTGTATACTCAAAATTAAAGACCTCACAGTAACTGTAAGATAAAGAACGGCAAGAAAAAGAAACATAATTATTTTAGATGTATTCTTTGTTCAAGTGGATCTTGATTGAATTTTATTTTGATTTTTTAATTTTCTTATATAAAATTATGAAAAGAAAGTTTAAACACTGGGTGTTTAGTCAACAATTCCACCAATAATAACAAAGTGAACAATCACCTACGCCTGAAACCATTGAACACAGAAAAGATCACGATATTATATGATGTTTGAAATCTAGGTCCTTGCTTGGGACAGGCACAAAAATGTGGGAAGGTTAAATCAATTATATAGATGGGATTACCTCCCTCCTCTGATAATTGGATCTCCTACAATCCAGATATTAATAAGAAAACAATAGAAAGCCTTCACAGATTGTATTTTTGAAACCAATTGAAGAAAGTTGTGTGTCTCTTGCTCTTATTTAAAATATATTGTTATTGACATGTTAGTGTGGAGTTATCTTTCTTTATTAAAAAAAATAAAATTCACAAAATAAAGAAAAACAAGCCATTATGATAAAAACCTAGACATAAAATTTAGTGCGCAGGACACGTTTCTGGAATAACCTTCATCAGGTACACTCAAAGTGGAAAGGTTGGAAAGGCAAATAATTTTTAAAGTTTTGAGAGCAAGTAAACAAAAAGGCCTAAACAGGATCGCCAAAATCGGCTAAATCAGGAAAAAAAAGAAAGATGAGCTACTGTTGTAAGAATTTGTTTTTTTATATTCATTTTGTTACATATTAAACCTCCCACAAAGGAAAGTGTAATACAACATAGGTATACATTTACATGATAACCCTGAGCTAAATACAATCTATTTATATAGTTTATCAGGTGTTAATTTGAAATGAATTTGACATTGGAAATTAATTACAGGTATACAAAATTTGTTAAATTGTTATTTATAATTATGTGTATTGGCTAGTTTGTTTGTTTGTTTCGTAATTACCCAGTTATGGTATTGTATAGATATCAAGACTACTTACCATTATAGATCAAGTGATTAGTTCGTAGGATTGGCAGTTCAAGCTATTGATGATATATATTTAGATTAATATTCGGCAGTAAATAATTTACATTCAATAAGAAGTTGATATATATAATTGCCCCTATTTAAGAAGTTCAATAATAGGATGACCTGATAATTGACCTGATATTTTGTTGAATAATAATTACAGTGCAGTGTCCTGCTAGCAGTAGGATTTGAAAAAGCAAAGAAATTTTTATGAAATAGGGATCATGAAAGATTTAATTTAGCTAACTTCAAGAAATCTGAAAATTTTTGCATATTGCGTCTTGCATATTTTTATGTACATTTTAATATACTTATGATATAATATTATATTAATTGCTATTCAAACAAATAATGGGGCCTCGGTGGCAGAGTGGTTATGGTCATTGATTTCTGACCACAATCCTAACATCACTGATGTGTGTTCAAGACCTGATATCCCTCGGTGCCAGATTTACCAATGTGCTTAGGTGTGCTTAAGCACAGGGCCCCGTTGGCCAGGTGGAACCTATCTTCCTGCCAATTTTTTTTTTACGATGGATTTTTGCTTATGTGGTGCAATATTAAATTTGAAGGCGTTCTGTTTCGGAGCGATTCCTCACATAATGATAGAGTTGATAGTCTATGGGAGTGTGCCACAAAGCCTACCAGGTTTACCTCCTTCAGGGCCCAATTAAGGGGCCTCATAACTTAACTAGCACAGGGCCTCATTTGTCCTAAATCCGGTACTGATATCCCTCCTCAAATGTTAAGGTTCCCAGATACCTACCAGAGGCAGAGGATTTCACTGGTCATTTAGTTATATATGTGAGGGATACAGTCCTCCAATAAGACTGGTACTGGATACAACAATATGTGATAAAGTTTGTCAGTGATTTGCGGAATGTCAGTGGTTTTCTCCAGGTACTTCGGTTTCCTCCACCAATAAAACTGACTGCTACAATATAACTGAAATATTGTTGAAAGTAACGTTAAATACCATAACCCACCCACCCATCCAATGTAGAAGGAAAATTAATAATAATATGTAAACTGTCAGTTCGTAAAATTTAAGCTTGATGAATTTTTTAATCTCCATTGCCCTTCTTCCCACATTTATATTTTGGTAGTGATTACTTCTGTCTTTTAGAAAGGAAGACTTCTCAAATATTGTTCTTTTTTTTTACATTTAAATTAAATTTAAAGGATTACTGCTTTAGCATTAAATTAGTATTATTTATTTTACAGTTATTGAAAGTAGTACTATTTTATGACTTGAATGAAAACAAAAATGACATAAAAGTTTGACAATCGGAGACAAGGGTATTTATTTATGAGCAGTCGTTCATAGTATTTTTATTATCTTTTATTCTTGTAAAGCGTCAAGATTGTCTACAGTTTTTACAACTCGTAAGCAGATAAAATATTTATTTTAAGCGGTCAGAAAAGCTATCATGTCAAAAAGAAGTAGAATTTGTCACTATAAGGTATTATAGGTATTTCAACAAGCATATGGGAAAAATACGAAATGTTACATTTTATGTGGTGTTTGACAGTGGAATATTAACGACTTTATATTAATTTTGTGTCGACGTGGTAATGAACATGTCATTATTTCAGTACTCAAAGCTGAACATCAGTGAAACATAATATGAATAAATATGTAATTCTTGTCCTACATCGTGTAGTTAACGTTGAGTTGGTTTCTACGATAATTTTACGGCATTGTACTATGAAGCTTTATTTTTGTTGTTTACGTGGAAATAATTGGGTATTAAGGACATTTGTCATGATGTTTTCTAATGCGTATAATGCACAATAATTCACCATGGTAATTAACTGTACACAGACAACAGCTGTGTATATAGTTCACATTTATTTTAACAGCCTGGACGAGTATTATGCACACAAAATAAAAAATGTGAAAGTTTAAAGCTGTGTTTGTGTTGCTCAATGTTTTAGTTTTTGTGTGTAGTATTTTCTCGACCATTGTTTGTGTCGTTTGTCCTTTTTATTTTGGCCTGAGTATTGTCTGTTGATCTTCGAATTACGGCTCCTCATTACCGATTTGGTGTCATAAAACTTTACTTATATATACTTTGTTACAATCTGTTATTAAAATATCAGGATGTGGAAGAGATATGTATCGTATTTCAATGCACAGAATACACAAACAATTACGGTATCATTTACTGTTTTGACTCAATATTTATTTTGTGAACATACCCACAACTTGCCACAAGTGGAACGTTTAATCTAATATTGGTTTAAAAAACAGCATCTTTCACTTAAGTTTATTCTTGTGATCTCTGCTATTTATGACCTCAAATGTGACCTTGAGGGTGAGATTGATTTTAAATGTGACCTATGACCTGAAGGATGACTCTTTCTGGAGCCACGGTTAGATGAAAAGGTTTCTTTGAAAAATATACAAATATTTAAACTTAAGCTTAGCAACCTGTTTTTATTTTATGCCATATTGCTAGAGGGTTTAGCTTTCATGTAAACATGGTAATTATCACATTGAAATGACAGTATTTCTTACTGTGACTAACTGGTTAAATTGATTTATTGTCTTTTATTATAAAGTTTAAATTTTTTTAGCTACACAAAATCCATTTTTGACGTAAAGTGTAAAGTTTATTGTCCTTTATTATAAAGTTAAATATTTTAGATTATTAGAGAGCTACAAAAAGTCAATTTTGTTTTACGTAAAGTGTAGAGGACGGCCCCGTCACAAGTTGCTATATCTGCATTTAATGTGAATTTTAATTTGATGTGAATTTTAATTTGCCTCTTATTCTGTTGGGTGAAAACAAGAACATTAATGCTCTCCAAATTATATTTCTGACATTTTTTTTAACCTATATATTATTTTTCAAAAGAATAA
Source organism: Bathymodiolus brooksi (assembly GCA_963680875.1). Lineage (NCBI taxonomy): Eukaryota > Metazoa > Mollusca > Bivalvia > Mytilida > Modiolidae > Bathymodiolus > Bathymodiolus brooksi. The sequence goes on along the minus strand of OY804580.1, from coordinate 64,970,793 downwards.
ACTGATCAATCAAAAACATTTTTCAATTTCTTCTTCTTCCAAAAAAAACCAAACTTTCTTCCAAGTCAGTTATCTCCCCTTAAAATACAAATGTGCTTATCTCTATGACTAATTAATTGTAGATAAATACCATTTCATATTTATTCTATTTTAGAAGAACTTAATCCTGCTATAATTAATGTGAAAAAATTGTTTACACATATAATAAGATATCTTCACTTTTATTTACAAAGCCTGCATTTTGTTGTATCAAACTGTGTTGACAAATAGATTTATATTTATCTGGTTAAATATGGCTTCTCTGCATGCAGTGTTTGTAGCCGGAAAAGGACAAAATGGAATTTTCATTGTTGTTTGCTCAGTTAATGAAAAAGTAAAAGCATTGTTTGTAAATTGTAAACAATAAATTACGGAGGATGAAATATTCACAAATAATATCTTTATTATGTGGTTGGCGGACAGGTGAAGTCGCCATTCGTACGAGATTTTTTTTTAATTATGGAGGAATTATTATCAAATTCGGTATGTTATTTTTGTGACTTATGATTTTATGTTTTGATTAATGTAATGGGTTTTAAGAAGTTCTGAGAGTAACCTAGTACGACTCACTACGAGTCATAAAAATGTTAAGTGACGCAGCAATTTCGTTAAACCATAGATACATTTCATTAAGTAGTTGATATGCAGATTTAAAATATATAAAACCTGATGTTTCTGAGTGACACAGTATTATTATTTTTTTAAATGATGAAGTGACATGGCAATATTTTAAAATATATATATTTGTTGACGTATTTTTCGTGCTTAATTTCTAGGGTTAGGATTATAGTTATGGTGGTTAACGCCACTGTCAACAATATTTCAGTTATATCGTGGAGGTCAGGTTTTATTGGTGGAGGAAACTGGAGTATCCGGAGAAAAACACAGACCTGCCGCAAGTCACTGACAAACTTTATCACATAATGTTGTATCGATTAAACTTCGCCCGAGTGGGATTCGAACTCACAACATTAGTGGTAATAGATACTACCATATGATCACGACCACGACGGCTCCCTTAATTTCTAAGTTGACACTTACATGCACTATGTACTGCATGTCAATATGGAAATATGCTCAAGGCTTCATTTAAAATTACTATCTCTGGCAAAATTTTTTAAAGATTAATTAGAACATAATTTTAGATGGTAATTATTATTAAAATTACCAGTATGCATAATGTGTATATCCAGTACCGTGACATACATTGTAAAATTGTAGTTAAAAATAGATGGGGTCTGAAGGAGAAGTTTTTTACAACTTGAACTTGTTTAAAAAAGATAGATAAAGCAATATTTATTTGACAGTGGAACAATTTACATGGTTATACTATTAGTAAATGTTATCACATTGGATGGCTTGTCCAACAAGGGAGATAACTGTTTTATTATACCATTCGATAATTTACTTCCGCGTCCTAATTGACTGCCTTCAACAAGCTGAAGTTAACATTTAATGAAGAATTTCAATATTCTTTTGAGGAGGGGGCCGTTTTGGTCATGATCGTATGGTAGTTGGGTTTATAACTACCTATGCAATCAGTGCCTATCAGCACTAACGTTGTGAGTTCAAACCATGCTCAGGTTGAGATGTACTCAATACAACATTATGTGATAAAGTTTGTCAGTGACTTGCAGCAGGTCAATGGTTTTCTCTGAGTATTCTGATTTTCTCTACCAATAAAACTGACCATCACAATATAGCTGAAATATTGTTGAAAATGACATTAAACGCCAACACATAACACACATATCACGAGTTCTAACAGTAAATCTTTATGGACAGATCTCTACGTATTTTGCTTTCTTTTTGATAGCCCGACATTTGAAGATAAATTTTTGGATTTATTTTGTTTAAAGAGATCATTTTGTATCAAAAATGTTGCTAGATAGTGTTTGCAATGTATCATATATTGTTTTGCTTGGAGTATAAAATCTTGTGTAAAGTCTAGGTCTTCAAGTTATTTAATCCTGTTTGAAGCATTACACTGTTTATTTATCCCCATATTTTAGATTCAAGCTAGCTTCAAAGAATTTAGCCAAATATTTTTAACAATTTTTCATTTCGTTTCGAAGCTTGAGTACTTAAGATTATATATAAACACTACTAAATAAATATTTGCATACATACAAAACTGTCGATATTTTCCTTTGTGTTAGAAAAACAAGGGAGATAATTCTGCTTTGTACTTAATTGATATATAAATACAAGAAATAGAATTAGATATTTGTGTAGAATCGTTATTGAGAAGTTCTAGTGAGGACACGATATATTGAACCAGGCAATTTATGTGACGTAAAACCAATAATTTGCTATCTTATTTATACGACGTATATCCTTTATTGTTCAAAATTTGTCAATATTTATGAAAATGCTGTTGAAAAGGTAAAAAAGAAAAAAACATATGCAACTTTTAATGAATTTTTTATGTTGTTTCTTTACAAAAATTTGAGTTGAGACTTGAATAACGTGTTTCATATTAAAATTTGCTGCATAGATTAATGTCCCTGCTGCAAGATTTATTTAACATTGAATGAAATTAAATTCTGTTTTAGACTACATGTACTTTGAAATTGTACACATTATTTTTTAATCAATATTTAATAGGTAAAACTAGCTGGTAGATATTGTGCATGAATTAAAAAAAGAAAATTAATTTGACTTGAAATTTTAGGCTCACCTTGCCAAAGGCAATGTGAGCTTTTGCCATCACTTGGCATCCGTCGTCCGTTAACTTTTCACATTTTAATCTCTCGGCCAAATGAACTGAAACTTGGTAGGAAGCATCTATGGAAGGTCCTCTATAAAGATTGCTAATTTTGTCCTTATCCATTAACAAACATGGCCACCACAGGTAATTCTTGTTTTTGATTGGCCGATTTTTAAAAATATTCTCCTCTGAAACCGCTTTGCCAAATGAACCGAAACTTGGTAGGAAGCATCTATGGAAGGTCCTCTGTAAAGATTGCTCATTTCGTCCCGATCCGTTAACAAACATGACTGCCACAGGCGACTCTTGTTTCTGATTGGCTGATTTTTAAAATTCTTCTCCTCTGAAACCGTTTGCCCAAATGAACCGAAACTTGGTAGGAAGCATCTATGGGCGGTCCTCTCTAAAGATTGCACATTTTGTCCCGATCCATTAACAAACATGGCCACCACAGGCAATTCTTGTTTCTGATTGGCCGATTTTTTAAAATCTTCTCCTCTGAAACCGCTTGGCCAAATGAACCGAAACTTGGTAGGAAGGATCTATGGAAGGTCCTCTATAATGAATGCTCATTTTGTCCCGATCGGTTAACAAACATGGCCACCACAGGCAATTCTTGTTTGTGATTGGTTGATTTCTAAAAAATCTTCTCCTCTGTTAAAAGAAAGATAACTCTTGCTTAAACTGTTAAAAGAAAGATAACTCTTGCCATTATCTCCCTTAGAAATTAACTAATGCTGATATAGTGTATTGTAACATGTTTATTCTATACATTACAAGGAGGTATGCACATTTTAATATTCTTTTTAGCAAACCTTGCCAAAGGCAATATGAGCTTTTGCCATCACTTGGTGTCCGTCGTCTGTCATCCGTTTACTTTTCACATTTTAATCTTCTCCTCTGAAAACCCTCAGCCAAATGAACTGAAACTTGATAGGAAGCATCTATGGAAGATCCTCTCTAAAGAGTGCACATTTTGTTATGATCCATTACCAAGCATGGCCGCCACAGGCAATTCTTGTTTCTGATTGGCCGATTTTTTTAAATCTTCTCCTCGGAAACCGCTTGGCCAAATGAACCGAAACTTGGTAGAAAGCATCTATGGAAGGTTCTCTATGAAGAATGCTATTTCGTCCCGATCGGTTAACAAACATGGCTACCACCGAAACTTAGTAGGAATCATCTATGGAATGTCCTCTATGAAGATTGCTCATTTCGTCCCGATCGGTTAACAAACATATGGTTACCACCAAAGCTTGGTAGGAAGCATCTATGGAATGTCCTCTATGAAGATTACTCATTTCGTCCCGATAGGTTAGCAAACATGGCCACCACATGCAATTCTTGTTTCTGATTGGTCAATTTCTAAAAAATCTTTTCCTTTGAAACTGCTTAGCCATATGAACCAAAACTTGGTAGGAAGCATCTACATGTATGGAAGGTTCTGTATTAAGTTTCCTCAAAGCAGAATGAAAGGTGAGCGACACTGGGCTGAGCCTCTAGTTTTTTTTATCATTGACAATCATTTACTTTGTCCTGATTTTGTTGATTTGGGGAGTATCTGTGAGATTTTTTCAGCTGTACTATCATCAGTCCAGTAGTCAGAACCTTGGTGTTAGTCTGTGAGAGTAACTTTAGTCCAGTAATAATTTAGTGTTACTCCCAGAGGATATCAATTGTCCAATTGTCAGAGTCTTTAAAAGAGTAACACCCCACAGTTGATGTCATTCTAACCAGAACTGTTTACTATGACTCCACACAATATTGTGAATTTGATTTGATAGTCAGTATTGTTATGACTCTCGACTCTTTGAAGTAACAATCTGTAGTTGACACATCACTTGATCAGGGCAAATTAATATGACTCCACTCACTGAAGTAATAATATGTAGTTGACCCCTCAATTGATCGGGGCATGTTATTATGACGCAGCTCACTGAAATAACAGTCTCATTATTAGTAACCATATTTGAACAATTGGTTTATTTTTCATGCTGTTCACACATCATTTCTCTGATATGCATGTTGACATGAGCATATTAATGCATGTTCAAACATTCAAAACCAATTAAAAACAGATTTTTTTTTATTTAAAAAAAAATTTCATCAAATATTTTAATGCATTTTAGATCTGTATAAAATTATGAAAAGTGTATGTTATAAGGAGTGTTTAAATTTTAATTTAATTTCCACATGTCATTGGTATATCTAGATGTTGTGAAAATTTTCATTTATAAGCTAGACATGAACGTTTGTATATGTTAGATATTTAAACCAGTTCATCTTGCATGACAACTTGAAATGAACTCTTTAAAAAAATCTTTTGAATAATTATCACTCAAAGAAATAACTTTCAGATTCGTGAAAACGATATGTTCACTCCATTTTGTTTTGCATGAATGATCGTAATCAGGTTAAAATAAACATTGTGTAAAATATTGACCAACATTTTCTTACGAATTTGATAATAGGTATCAAGGGAATATTTCTGAGATAAGTCAATTTGTGTCATTTTGAATAAGAGTCAGTCCTCCCTCTGCTGATTCTAATATTTTAATAAAGGAAAGTAAATTTGTATAGACTATGCGATTAGTCATTCAGAACGCATTAATATTAAACTGCAGCGGAATGTTCCAGGGGTAGTAATAAGGGTTCACGGTTTTCTTTTTTTTATATTATTGGGGTAGTAATAAGGGTACGGGGTACACATTTTTCTTTATGGATGTTCTTGGGTTTGAAATAAGGGTTCACGTTTTTCCTTTTTTGATGTTCTTTGGGTATTGATAAGGGTACATGTTTTTCCTTTTTGATTTTCTTGGGATAGCAATAAGGGTACATATCTTTCCTTTTTTTGATGTTCTTGGGTTAGAAATAAGGCACATGTTTTTCCTTTAATGAGGTCCTGTACTATATGGTATGTCTTCATTAAGAGTTGCATCAGATTTTATTTTGCTGCAGAAATTTAAAAATCCAGTTCCTGGATTCTAACATACTGGGAATAAACTCATATGCAGATTCTGATCGATTGGATAGTAGTCTATATATTTCTGTCTGGGATAAAGGGGGGGAGAAGAATTTAGGGATAGGGTTAGGGTTATGGTGTTTAGCACCTCTTTCAACAATATTTCAGAGTTATCATGGCGGTCAGTTTTATTGGTGGAGGAAACCGGAGTTCCCGGAGAAAACCACTGGGGAGAGGAATATACAATGGGGACACACTCATATCCATAATCAGATGGATTGGATAAAAATTTATATATTTCTATCAGTGACACAAGGGGGGAGGGATATACAATGAGGACGAACTCATTTGCAGATTCAGATGGATTGGATAGAAGTGTATTTTTTTTGGTCAAATGTAGAGGGGTATGCACAATTTCTGACAAATTCTGCCTCCCAAAATGAGTACAATATGTTCTTTGGTGCAATTTTTGACCTGACCGATATTTCCTTTAATTCTTTCATGTTTAGAACTTGTATCTCATTCAGTATGTAGTCACGCTCAAGAGATAATATATGAATTTTATAGGCTCCTTTTACATTCTATAGAAATAACAAACATTTTTCATTTGATATTTGCGAAAACATGGTTTTTGATCCATTTTTGTCCCTTAAAAAATTTATATTAATTCAGAAATTGATTCCTACAAAATTACCTACTGAATATATTATTTTTGTATTTGGGACAAAAAGACTGGAACAAATGTTTTTAAAACCTTTTCAGAAATTGTGTGTAAAACCTAAATTTAATATGTATCATCATCGATCGTGAGATTAAATGAATCCAAGCTTCTTTTTTATTGTAATTTGTAGTTTATCATGCTCCTATTGTAAATCAATTAAACCTGGCCAAAATAAAAATGACTATTGTGTACCTGACATCGCTATTATAATTAGCAGATGACAGACATTATAATTAACAATTAAATGTACAAAATCGTTAAATCAATACATATTTTTTAAAGTATTGTCAAGGACGATTGCTTTTATTGGTAAAATGTTTGAAATATTTCTACATTTCTATCTGTTTATAGATCACGTCTTTATTAGGAGGTGGTTTAAATAAAAAAAAATTCCATTCATTAAATTGACCATTATCAAGAAATAAGATATCAATACTACTGTGCTAAGTAATAACTTCATTCATAGATAAATTGAACCAAAAACCAATTATATTTACCGGTATCCTAATTTGAAAGCCTCACAAAGGTCTTTCTATTATTAGTGTCAGTGTTATGGTGTTTAATGCCACTTTCAACAATATTTCAGTTTTATCGTGGCTGTCAGTTTTATTGGTGGAGGAAACTGGAGTACCTGGAGAAAACCGCCGACATGCCGTAAGTCACTGACAAACTTTATCACATAATAATGTCTTTCTATTATTAAATTTTGCCATTTCCAACAACAGCAAATATTGGGGAATTATATCATAATATATAAACTGGACAAGTCACAGTGTATGTTTTTGTGTGTGTTGTATTAAGCTACATCTGGGCTGTAATGGTTGGCATGTTTGCCTCGATAGACTAGAGGTAGATCGTGGGTTTGAGCCCTAGTCAGGTCAAACCAAAGACTAAACTTTATAGTTGCTGTTTCTCAGCTTAGCATGTAGCAATGTTTTCTGTAATAAGTACAACTCATATGACATAGTGGGTGTGCGACAGGATAAATGTTGTGATTTATGTGCTGGTAAATGGTATATTATCATTTAAATTTGCATCAGTTCAGATTAGAATGATATACAGCTGGGGATGAGCTGAACCAGTAGTTTATGTTAAGATTGTAAATATTCACTGCAGCACTATTACAGAAGATTTAAACCAATATGAGTTGCTTCCCATTAAAATGCCAACAAATATGAAAAGAGAGATAACTCTAATTTCCTAAATATTTAATCTTTTTGCTTTAAAAACAACCTTGAGTAGGTTTGACTTAGAGTGAAACTAGTTAAGCTACTTGTTTTAAACTCTCTATTTAGTGGTAATTATCTCAGATTGATGAGTACATTTTTTGAAGGACGACATTCTAGAATTTGAACTCATTTTATATATTTATAATTGAAATTTACAGCTCCTAAATAATGAAGTTATTATTAAAACTGAGGTTCATCTATTTCATGCATAGATAGACAACCTTAGCTTATTTAACCATTTATTTTTCTTAATCATGTATTTTATCTACTCTAATCTGAGAATCATCCAAGCAAAATCTACAATTCATATCCTCCTCAAATTTAAAAAACCGAAAAATCAATTAAAAATTTTAATTGTCAAATTTGTACAAAGGGGGGTAAATCTAGCAGACCAAATACAGCATAATTAAAGAATTTATTACACTAAATAGTCTTTATACAAAATGTTATAAATACTTATATAAATACTCTGTTTTCATCATGATTGTGTTATTGTCAAGTCTATGGGTGAAAGAAATTATGAAATTGATAAAGTCAATTTAACACAATAGCCTGATCAAATAATATATGAATGCTTTGATTTTTCCTAAGATTATAATGTTATTTTGTATTATCAAAAATACATATGAAATTCATTGTATATTGATATTAAAACACTTTAGATAATATTTTTTATATTTAAAGAATTATTTATTAAAGTTAATTTAGCATAAATATTGTAATTTGTTCAAATTGGTTTTCATTTTTGAATTTAATTGAAACGAATGGTCCCTGTGATTTAAAAAATGTTTGAAAAGTTGCATTAAGTCAGGGAAATTTTAATAAAGTATTCTTAACTGTTTTTGGATAGGTAAATTATATTTTAAAATTTGTCAGTACATTTGTATTAATTTTACAAATAATAATATTTTTACCAAATTTTATATTAATAAAGCATAAAAACTTGAACGCCACAATATAGCTGAAATATTGCTAAAGTTGGAGTTAAACACCAATCAATCAATCAATCAATCATAAAAACTTGATATGCTTGCAGCTTCTTGCTTTTAATTTTCTTTTAAAAAAATGTGTAACAATCCACTATGTTACAAGATATTCACTATTATTAATTATTAGAAATTGAAGATTTATACTAATATTTTTTTCATTTTTTTAGGAATGAAAAACTTTATAACCAGATTCTGATTTTACTAGTATGGTACACATTTTGGTTGAGAGTTACTTCCCTTTTGTAGCTCTTTCTTTGTATGTACTAGTAAACTAAATTGTTAATGACTGTTAGGGGTAGGGTGTTTAGTGCCACTTTCAACAATATTTCAGTTATATCATGGTGGTCAGTTTTATTGGTGGAGGAAACCGGAGTACCCAGAGAAAACCACCGACCTACCGCAAGTCCCTGACAAACTTTATCACATAATGTTGTATTGAGTATACCTTTCCTGAGCAGGATTCGAATTCACAACGGGTTTTTTTTAGGAATGAAAAAGTTTATAACCAGATTCTGATTATACTAGTACATATTTTGATTGAGAGTTACTTCCCCTTTTGCAGCTCTTACTCTGCATGTAAACTAATTAGTTAATGTCTGTTAGGAATTAAGAAAAAAATATTTGTTAGTTCTTGAAACTGACCATCAGTACAATTTTACCATAGACTGACACTGTCCAGTATAATAAAGCTGTTCACCATTTTAAATTCTGTGTTATAGAATTATTTATTCTGTTGACTTACATTTGTATGTATAATATTCAAAACTATACATAGCTATTAATAAGAAGAAATTTGAAACCCTTTGGAATAACTTCAACTGTGAAACATAAATTATTTAGAGGGCAAATTTTTTTTTATTAAAAATTAAAAAACCGTGTTAATAGATTTTCGGTTCTTAAATATATATATTATATTCGGTTAATTATTTTGACACAATACTTTCTATTAGATTTTGATTTATGTCTTATGAATATGCCCTGATAAGCAGTCGTTTGCATGTCTTGAGCTATTTCGATCCCCACATTTTAAAATGATAGGAAAGATTTTGTCAGGATTGCCTTGACCTTGCCTATTAATAATCAGTTATGTTTTGATTTAATTTATCCCCTATTTAAAGGTCATTTGTTTGTAATAGAATTCTTTTGTAATGTCATTTTACATTTAGATGAACCCAATCATATAGCTCTAACTATCCTTCAAAATTAAATAGAAAATATTGAGGAATATATTTAGAGTTCTTTTGTACATGACAAGTGTGTTGTCTATTTTACATTTGGGGTCAGCGTTGTGAGTTCAAATCCTTCTCAGTCGAGGTGTACTCGATACAACTTTATGTTATAAAGTTTATCGGTGACTAGTGATAGGTCGGTTGTTTTCTCTGGGTACTCCTTTTTCCTCCACCAATAAAACTGACACTATAAATTCAAAGAATTAACAACAGGATCTAAAAAAATTTGGTCATATGAAAGTTCAAAGAGTTCATAAATAATTTAAATCTTTAAAAAAATTTAAAATGGTATTGTATATAATATTAATTTATCAAAGATATAGACCATGATCGGTAAATTCTCAAAAATCAAAGCAGCGGGTAATAGAATAAAAATATTAACAGTATTGTCAATTAACAGCCGATGATTAAATACACTCCTTATGAATGTAGCCATTGTTCTCCATTTGGGAATTTAATTATACATACTAAATATTTAAATTGAAGGGGAGGGGCAGATATGTAAACTTTAAAAAAAATCAAATTAAGGACCGAACTTGGTTCTGAGGTCAGAAAGAAAACAATCGGGGACATTTCTTTGATGAAGTAAAATACCAGGTCAATATTTGCAATCGTAACTGACATTTACCGCATACATTTCCGTTGAATGAAATTGTACAAGTCAATAAATGAATCACTGTAGTTCAAACGTTTTGAAACACAGACAAGCATATTAAATGTATTAAATGGACGTCTTATGCATAATAAAGCATATTTACCCATTTATTTTTGCTGATGTTTTTTAATTGTGAGTTGTTTGTTTTTAAGATGGTGCCAAATGATATCATTCTGTGGAATTTGTTTGAGGTTTTCCATTGTTTCTAATTAATTTGAGAAAATTAAGCGTTGTGTATTCTCTTTGTTGTTTTAACGGGGATTTTAAGTCAATAAGTTCGAGAGAGAGAATGAAGTGCTTAGCCTAGTTAAGGATCTTTTCTTTTGTGTTCCATTGTTGTAATATGGTAGACTAAAGTTTTTAAATGACCCCCTTGTCTTTTGATAAGCCAAGTTCATTTTTCATTAGATATGCTAATACATTTTCCATTCGATATACCTATTTTTTTTAATATATCTAGACCAGGAATTTTGAATTTGAATGACTGTTCTTAAATTAAGATGAATTTAATTTAAGAATTGTTTCAATAGCAAATTACTTTGAAGTATTGTTTTGAATAAAATTAAAAAAAAAATAACCAAAAACAGAAGTTAAACAGGATATAATACATGTGATATTAATATGGTAAAAAAAATGCACAAAACATTAAAACAAATCAGTGTACAGTTTTACAGTTATAATCAGGAAAATGAGATACAAGCCTTTTTAGAGCACATGGACCCGATTTCAGACTTGTGTTTTGAGCTCTTCATTGATGAAATAAGCTGAAATTTTAAAGCTCAGGGCTAAAGTCCAAGTTTTAGCTGAAGTTTAGTACTCATTCTCTAAATCATCCAATCAAAACACTGTATATGTAAGATACTGTGATCTTATTGGCTATTTTTCGAGTATAAATATTAAACTCATACTCAGTCATGGGCTTGAGTCTTAATTAAAACTCTCAAGTACAGATTGAATGATTTTGTACTCAGAAGTGTTATCAGTGTAGGGTCCTGGTCACAGTCCTAATTTTTGTGAGAATTTATGTTTGGCCAAGTTTGTTATAATTTTTCTTTATGCTGTACTTTTGTCCTCTTTTTTTTGGGGGGGGGGGGGGGGTATCTGGATCTTTCATTTGTACAAAAATCTTTTTGAGCTTGGGTGCTCTGTGTTTAGTTGTATTTGACCCATATTGACTCAGGGACCGTCGTGGTCATGATCGTATGGTAGTTGGTTTTATAATTACCTATGCAATCAGTACCTATCACCACTAATGTTGTGAGTTCGAATCCCGCTCAGGTGAGGTGTACTTGATACAATATTATGTGATAAAGTTTGTCAGTGACTTGCGACAAGTCAGTGGTTTTCTCCGGGTACTACGGTTTCCTCCACCAATAAAACTGACTGCCACGATATAACTGAAATATTGTTGAAAGTGGTGTTAAACCCCATAAACCAACAAACAACCATATTAACTCATGCTTACTGGTATTAGCAATGATGAGTGCTTTGTGTTACAAGAATCTTGTAGGAATTTCATTTTTCTTATTTAAATACTTATATTTATTTTATGTATATTCATTAGAATGATAAGAAATTATCCTAACTAATATTCTTTTTTTAGTTTTATGATCAAAAGAAAGTTTCTGAATTAATTTTACATTAAATTACAATTTTCTGTCAAAAAAAGATATCTTTATTTAAAAAAAAAAGAAACATTTCAGTAAAACTCATTACAGCCACAACAACTCTTTCCATAACTTTTGCAATCAATTCTTTTAATATTTTTCTCTAAAGTTCTTTGATTATTATTTTTATGAAACATATTTTTAGAAAACATGGGACTGTCACTAGTTAAATAAGTGATCTATTCAGAGTTATAGATAGAATTTGTGCATTATTTGCAATAAAACTTATAATGAGATTCTTCTTCTTTGTTTGATACACACTATGAATGGGAGTTTTTTTTCTGCTTGAATGTGTGAAAAATAATTGGACCAGCTGTTTATTAGAATCGGCATTTTCACATTTATTGAAATCCACTGCTATTGAAAGGAAAAGTTACGATTTAGTAACAAATGTCCTATAGTTATGATGTCACTCGTTACTAAAGACAGGAAGTTGACAAAAATATGATTACAATGAGCCATCGTTTGAGTAACCAATTTCTGTTATATTGGTAGTTAGTTTGAGTGGCTGTATTGAGTTAGTTTGAGTGCCTGCAATACAAAGATATAAGTTCAACAATTTAAGGTTAATTTAAAGATTTTCCATACAGTGTTAACAGCTTTCAAAACATTTGTTTAATGTTTAAAACATGTTTTTCTTCAAGTATTATGTTATTACACGACCAAAATGGCAGCTCTGATCTTTTAAGGAGCATCTATTGATTTTCAATGAGAAATTTCAAGGTCAATTAGGTCATTTTCTCTTTATTATGATTCAAAATTAAAATAGGAATGTTTTCAGTGTAATATGAAAGTGTTAGAAGAAAGTTTTGTGTTTGTTTTTGCAGTAATCCATGTGATTTTCTAAAGGGATTGGACAATAACATTAAAAGCCTTTAAAACATTAACCCAGAGGTAAACCTGGAGCTTTTAAAAAATATTGTGCTGGCACAAATCTCCTTTTAATAAAGTTGTTTTTGTTCCCTCTGTTTGAACGAAACCTTGCAAGATTTACAATAATTTATGTCTCAATAAGAATGATACTTTAGTCTGAATGTTCTAATTTTTTCTCAATATCTTTTTAATGCACTTGACTTTTTTTTGCGTACTAATTTTATTGAAAGTAGATCTCGACATCAATGTTTTGTCATTTAGTTTCAAAATGCCCCACTTAGACTCGAACACTTTTCCTTATAGACTCATTTTCAATATCGTTATTCTTTCTCAGTCGGTTCTAACACTAGCTCCTCAATAGGAAGTAGTAATAATTTTGTAGGCTACAGAACATTCTTAACAAGCTCCAACACTTTCTCAGAACGTACGACCTTCCTCCCCCCTGTTTTCCTCTGTTGAAAATCAAGGTTTTTGTTGAACTATGACAATTAAAGTTTGGATTTTGAATCCATCGTAACACCTCTCTGAACAATGCTGGCTACTGGTCTCTCTGTTCTCAGTATGCTCCAACACATCTATAGGCTTTAGCACATTCTCAGTTGCAGGGAGGTACCTAAAAGGGGGGGTTGTAAAAATGCAGAACTTTTGTATGAAAATGCACTCCATTTTATAAAAAGAAGAGACTCATTGAACACATAAAATTCTCTTTTTTGGAAGTTTGAGCCAGAAAATCAACAAATTTTCATTGTATTTTTCATTACAAATTTCTTTTTTGCAAAATCCTAGATGCAGCCCTGCTGTAGGCTCCACATTTTTACTGGGCCCCTGTACATTTCCAGTACACTCCAGAACATTCCCTAATCTTAACAGACTCAAGTACTCTCTCAATGGGCTCTGTCTGCTTCTCAGTAGGACCAAACACAGATGAAATATGATGTAATTTTATTTAATGAGAAAACCAAGTGCATATTTTGTATGTAGAAATACAGGTGTATCCTGCAAGAAAAAAGTATTTGAGAGGTCTTGCGTCTATGTGTACCTGGTACGTTAATTTCTGCAAGGAGGGAAAGACTTGGTATCAATTCCTGGGAAAAATTTTCTGCTAGGTGTTTATACTTAACTAAATGATTGTAATTAGAACAGAAAATACCTGTCTTAAGATTTATTTGAAACTTTGTTGTACAAAAAAAAGGAACGCTTGTCTAATCATATTTAATAAATATATATTTTTTAAATCATAGAGATTATGTTACCAGAATATTGAAAACAAAGGCAAGATAAAAATCAAAGACATAAATTGTACAAAAAATGTACATTGAATTATCCTGTATATTAATTCCATTTTTAGGTCTCATTTTTCTCAGTTTGTGGTCTTGTGACAATAGATAGGGTTAAGATATAGACATAAAAGCAAATTAAGGTAGATTGCTCTTTGATCTTGAACTCATAACTATTGTGTATATTTTGTGGTATTCATTTGTATGTACTTTGATTACTTATGTCTTACAGATGATGGGGGGTGCAATTTTTTACACCATCTATTTGACTATATATATGAGGCCATTGACCGTGTGTTAGTAATTTGTTTTTGTACATTAATGTGACTGGCTTTTTTTCACACCTAAAGAGACTCATTTGTCTGTTTTATTTTTGTTTTGTTGTCTTTTCATTGTTATATCACTAGTTGTTCTACTTGACTTAAAAATTATGTAGCATATTTTTTATTTGTTATATAGCAAATAAATATTTGTTTTCAGTCCAAGGCCGAGTTCTTATAATTTTTTATATGACTGCAAAATATTGTTTTCACAATAACTGCTGTTCTATTTGACCGATCCTTCCGAAATTTTAAAACTATTTAATATTACCCTTGGTATAAGATAATGGTTTGAATTGATTTTAGTGATTCTAGCTGTACACGTTTCCAAACAAAAGGTATTAAGGTACCAAAATGGTTCAACTGACTATGATGATAGTGAACCGTCACAAGGGAGGTAGACCTTTATCTTAACATTTTACAGTAGTACACCTCTTATAAGACCTCTCCCATCAAAGGCCGCCCTCTTAACAACTCTGATTTCAGATGCTCTGATATACTTCAATATTTTACTTAATTGTCCCCCACGTACTTCACATGTCAAAAATCATGCATTCAAAATAATATAAGGAACAATTTCAGAAACACAAAAAATAAAAAATAGCATATGTACCCCAAAAAGATTAAGTTGTTAAACCATCATCGTAAACCGATAAAACATGTCACTATTATCACGGTGATCATGAGATGTATCGGTAGATTACAAATCAACGCACATAGATTTTTACCCTTGTAGGGAAAATTTTACCTTTGGACCCAAATATTTAATTCGTTGATTGTACATTAATTTTGTGAAACGTCTATTTTAGACCATAATCTGTCAGATCCTAATTGTTCTATTAAATTAATGGCTACAGCCTAAAGCTCAAGCTCAACATTGGTAAATTATTGGCAATTTATTAAATGTAATTTTCTTTAAGCAGTAACATGCAATCATTTTTGTTTTCATTTATGTATGAGAAAAAAATAAGGAAAATACTACTTATATAGATAATTCAGTTTATTTCTCTTTTTTTTCAGTAAAAAAAGCTAAAAAGTCAAAAATACAAAAAATGTACTCAATTTGACATTTTATTTGTTGTTTTTTTTACATCATAATATATAGTTTATTAAAAAATCTCCTGTTTACAATAACCTTAATGTCCTAGGGTTGCACATTAAGGATCCCTGTTTTACATAAATCTCACTTGTCCAAGGGTAGCAAGTGAACAAAAAAATCCACTTATGCATGCTTTATATTCATTTGTTTTTACATTTCATCATAATAAATGTTTTTAAATTTTAGATTCAAACAGAATACCTGTGTGTACGTACGATAAGTGTACAGTCATCACAGTTTTGTTTTAAACATACTTTATTCATAAATACACTTATGAATGGGATTGGACAAAAGGCAAAGACTAATATATACAAGCCCTCTCCCTAGTACAATATATATTTTCTTATTGATAAATATAATTCTAATATATTACTAATCAATTATATAAAAAAAAATTATGATTTTAAATAATTTGTATCATAAATATAATGCAAAAAATGTTCAAAAAAGTTACTCATAAGAAAATAAATTGTGTAACTAAGTGACTTATAGGTTTATAATAAAAAAAATTATAATAAAAAAAAAGAAAGAAAGAAATTATCCAAGTTAAAAGAAAGATCGATAAGAATGAATATTGAAAAAGAATGGACATTTTTTTGTTACATTTATGTTCTGTGCAGAGCTAAATTACTCAGATTTGAGTTAAGATGGTATTTCTTTATGGAGTGCCGATTTCAAAGAAAAAAAGAGAATGTTTTGTGCTTTTACTTTTCACAAATTCTGTCTATTGATTGTTCATCTGAAGAAGAATTAACCACCTTACAAATCACATGAACAGGGATTGTCATACCAAATTTAGGTGGTCTATTATCACTTTTCTCATCCATCACCGTTTTAATTTTCTCCGCTAATCCCAATCTCTCTTTTATACAGATAAATGTACTTCTCAATACGTGTGTTATTTAATGATTTCCCTATTATAGTCAGATTTTTAATTCTCTGCAACATTATATTGCTAACATACCTTGGAAGATTTTGCATAACGGTTTTTAGAGTATTTCCCGTAAACCATTTGTTCAATTGTTCTGAACAGCTAGGAAATTCAATTCATGACCGATTAAGCAATTTCAAACTGGGATATAAAGTGCTGACATTGCTAATGAAAGGATGGTTCACTCAGTGTTAAAGGACCACCTCTATTTCCTACATAGGAAGTGCCATTGTTGGCATACAATTAGAAATATTTTATGATTTTGAAATGCATTGGTGGTTTCAACATCACTGTCAACAATTTATAAAAACTTTGATTAATTTTCTGTCTTTGATTCGTGATTAATTTCTTGTTTTATTTCCTGTTGCATATCATCACGGAATGAATTTAATAGCAGGGTACCTGTAATCAGGTAATAAACACCTGCGAAAAAGGAGGGGTCGTCTTGTCAGACTAGTAATTACATGTAGTTGGAACTTGGAAATTAAACTTAAAGTCTGAACTTCGGATAATCTCAATCATATGCATGCAATTTTCAGTATTAGAGGAGAAAAAGAAGGGGTCTTTTGTCACACAATTATCTAATTGGAACATGGATGGAAATTAATCATAAAAAGTTTCAGCTTTGAAAAGTCTTATGCATGCAATTTTCAGTATTTTTTCAAAGATTTTTTCAAAATACGTGTAAAACAAAAATAAAAATGATTAAAGTGGAACATTAATGCTGTTAATACATCTAGAAGTTAGGTGATCATCTGCAGCATGTTTACAGGGTGGGTGTTCATGTATCGGATGGAAAACCAATCTGTATAACATACGTTAAGGTGTCAGATGAAACATTAGTGTCATACATATCTATTCTACTGTCATGTACCTGGCACACTAAAATATTCTATTTTATTTGAATTTTGATTTTAAGAGAATTGACGCCTGACATTAAAATGCAACTTTTGACATATATTGTTCACTCATGTTGTAGTTGCTATTAAAAATACATAGATGAAGAACAGCAGTAAGAGCACTGTTAATTAACTTTTAATGAAAGTGCTGTTCAGTGTCTTATTTTTATCAGACTTTTTACCGGGTAAGTGGATTTTCTATCATGTCCACGTACCAGTATATCCACATTGTTTTTTTGGTAGAAATTACATTTGCATCAACTCTTTTTTTGTTTTTGTTTTTTTTTTTGTCGATTTTTTTTTCTATTTTAAATTTGTCTATCAAGTTAACTTTTACGACGATTTGCAATGGCAATAATTAAATCTTAAAACTAATTCCGTTACATGCTGAATAATAATTACTGAAATGGACATTAAAAATAAGCCTTAATTATCAGTGATTATCATATCATATGGAATTAAATAATAATTTTATGCATAAATGGATTTGACCTTGCAAATATTCATGAAATATTGTAACCACTGGTATATGATCAACACATTTTGTAATTCAACGTGTAATTTCGACAGCTGTAGTAAATGTTATGTTTGTCTACCGTAAGAAGCTGTACATAACACGAATCGTATTGTTTCAAAACAGATTTTTTTTCTACGTTTGTACAGGCAAATCCTGCGCTAATGACCACCTCTATTAAGCAATAACTTGTATTATGTGACCTTAATTTTTATTTCCCTTCACAGTGCTTTTCATATCAATTAAACTTGTATTAAATGACCACCTGTCTTATATGACCATATTTCACTGTTACCTTGAAAGGTCACATAAGACGGGTTTGATTGTATTTGAATATTTGTTTTCACTATGTAAATTGTATGGTTACAATTTGTAAAGGGAGAACTTGTTAAGAAGTGATATTTAAGATCATTTGTATCAACTTCTGGAGTGATATTGTATAAATTACGTTTTTTTCTTCTTCTTCAAAACCCACACCTGTGTGACATTTAGTTAAGAGAACTCATTAATTTGTTATAGAAACTCTTCATCATTTACAATCTGTAGGAGTGAAGAACATTTAGTAAAAATATGGTCGCTAATTGTTATTTACTTTTCGGAGAAAAAAATATTTGAAATAAACCTTATGAAGAAGCAGTCCTCGAAAAGGAAATTTGAATTTACTGGTCTGAATCAAATTCTAGATTTATATATATTTATATATTAATACTAATTCCAACATGACCTCCTTCTTTTGCTTTGTTAACAAACGAGCGAGTTATCCATTCGGTATAATTTCATTAGCACATGCGCCGGTGAATGTGACTGACTTTTCCATTGGCAGCATAAATTGTGTGCAACATTTTCCGCAAACGTAAATATAGATTACTGTCTTCCAATCAACGTATACTACCGTATTTGTACTCTTAGACATATCAGAATCGAAATAAATCATGGAAGCCAGAATGTGTTTTGAGTTTTAACATGGATTGGTGAATATTAGTAAATTTTATCCCTCGCTTCTGGCTCGGGATAAAATACTAATATCCACCAATCCATGTTAAAACTTCCAACACATTCTGGCTTCCATGATTTATTTCTTAAATAAAAACCGAAAAATACACTGGTCCCAACAAAATTTTACTGGTCTTGGGCCGGAGGAGGACTGGTGCTCATCGTGTTCAGATGTAGATTAAAGGGGTCATGAAAAATTGGAGGTTGGAATCTGTTGCCCAGCCTAAGAAACTAGTGATAAGAGTTATTGGAAAGGTATGGTAAAAGTTGGGTAAAGAATGGGGTATTCTATTATAGGAGGTTGTCAATGCCAAAAAAACAAAGACAGATCTTGCTTTGAATGGGTAGGTTAGGTTTTATGGTGTTTAATGCCACTTTCAACAATATTTAATGGTAGACGGAAGGCTAAGAATAAATGTACTGAAATAAAATATGAAGGCTTTCTTGACCGAAGTTCTTAGAGTGTTTTCTTTATACTTATAATATGAATAGATTAGTAAATAAAAAATCATCTCAGTAGTTTATTGTCTATCTGAAGTAGATATTTGAAAGTCGAAGAATAGTACAATCCTATTTTTATGATATAAATTCATATATACCAGTATATATTGTGTATATGGGATATAGGAAAGCTTTTATATAAAGTAATATAAGGTCTATCGAATTAATATCTAAACATTTATTGAAAATGCTTCAGAATTTATTTGAAAATTTCAATCGAAATGTTAAATCTATATTCCAGAATAAATCCCTATACTTAAGGAAAGTAAATACTATCGAGGATGAATATCATTTAATATTAGCAATAGATTCATTATTACTCAGTCAAATTCCGTCAATTTTGGTATGTAAGAAGTATTAAAATTAGTTGCTATCTTTAACCATAGATTTAGAATCTTTTGAGAAATATTTAAGATTGCAAATAAAATGTTAAGTTTCGACAAAACCCTGTCTTTATTTTTACGATTTAAGGTAGGATTTTTGACATGAAGATAATGGACATGTTTTTATGTTGTCGTAAAGATTATTGACGATTTTGGAGATATTTTATTATGATTCACTATGTACACATGTCAGAATCTGTCAAGAAATCAATTTGATTTGTTTTTGATGCAAAATTTGGAGATTTATTGAATAGATTTATTGATAAATATGCCAATTTTTAACATGTTGACTAATTTTAGAATCATCCTCATCACAATAGATGTAAATATCTCGTTTCAAATTGCTTTGATTTGAATAATTACCGATCACACAGAATTTAAATTCTCGATCCTCTAGGTAGAATATTTAGATAAAATTTTAAATCTGACTCGGTCTTGATATGAATAATAGTAATTAGGCACGCTTGTTTTAAGCAAGGAGCCAAGATTGTACATGAACTTAACAGCATTAAAATCTAAAGCCTTTTATTTTGGTCATGGCGATCATATCACAGATGATTGAGCATATCACTTTAACGGATTGGCCCTAAAGACGAATGCATTTACATGAATTGTCATATATTTACCTGTATTCCATTGAAGAACCAAGCTTAAACTATAACCTTAATTAATCAATAGCTAGCTATGGGTAGAGGGTATAGTTACTATACTATTGTACAGTGTACTGTGATACTGCATGGATTTGCCTTACAACAAGTGCAAGGATAAATATATTTTGCATTATTTCAAATATTTAGAAATTGTTGGAAAAAATATTTAAAAAGAAAAATTCAGGATTTTTATTCTTATTATTTATGGATATTCATTATTGTTTTCTATTAAAGTGAAAAATAAAATAAGGGAAAAAAAATTACCTGTAATTTTCAAACAAAATATTCAGAACACACCTGGATTTAATTCTTTTAAAGTTATAATGTTTATTATAATTGTTATATAGAAGAGAAGAGAAGAGAAATCAATCGGAAGGCTGAAATAAACTATTGGCAAAATTTTGATATACCGTAGACGATGTTTCTCTTCGTTGCAACAGAACACAAGTTAAATGGATTATATCAAAAACATAATAGACGTATGCAAGTTTGACAATAGATTTTAATTTGTCTTAGAGATTATGGAGATTAATTTTTCAATTATATTATTCGTTATGGTCAGAATTTAGTAAATGGTGCGATGTTTCACAAATAGAAATTGAAATGTGGATAATTTTTAGTGTGGAGTTCAAGAATATGTTTCTTCCGTTGTTAAGATGATGAAATGGGCCTATAGGTCACTCAAAGAAGGGAAAGATGGTAAAAAATATAAAAAACAGGTAAGACACTCTTTATTTTTTTAGGCTTGAGAAATATTCAAATATTCTGGTTGAAACCTCCAGAATTTGAACCAGACATCTAAAATATAAAATTGAAAACTCTAATGTAAAATAGCTTTTAGAGTTACAGGAAAAATCTCCATCACAGTTATTGGATCACAGTTTATAACATAGTCATTGTATTCTCATTGTCATTGTACACTGTAAAAAGGGGGGGGGGGATTCTAACAAGAATTCTTTCAAAAAGAAAAATAGAGGGATAGGGTTATGGTGTTTAACGCCACTTTCAACAATATTTCAGTCATATCTTGGCAGTCAGTTTTATTGGTGGAGGAAACTGGAGGACCAGAAGAAAACCACCGACCTGCCGAAAAATAGAAATCTAGTGACCTGTCGATAATCTGTAAATAAAATATTTGTTTTTATCATAAGATAATACTGTATTTTACTTCATCTTGGTAGGTACAATCTTTCACAAGTCTGTCATTCATGGGTGTACAAAGGTTTTTGATACATTGCTCAAGTAAGACCAGATTTAAGATATTTTTCAGTTTCCCTTTAAGTTTGATTGCTCCAGGTCTGTTTATAAAGGTATAGAACAGGGTCTAACCCCCCCTTTTACCCATTCTTTTATTATAGTATAAACAGAAACTCAATTTTTAATAGACAACTAATAAGAATAATTTATGGTGTATAAGGGAGTATTACCATTAGACATTTGTGTTAAAATTTTGTTAGAAAATGACTATTATTATTTTTTTAAGAAAGTTGAACATGCAATTTTCCGAACCAATCAAGTAAAACTGGTGAATCTTTAATAATTTTTAATACATGTACTTACTTTTCAAGGTTGTAAGAAATCGTTTATTTTTATTTGTGTGTTGATTTGGAATGATTTGATGAAATACGTCTAAATGGGTGTACAGTTCTATATGTATACAAGCTTTTATATACCCCGTACCTGTTTTTCGCGTGATTTGATTTTCAATTGGCACACTCCATTTGATTTTAGTTTCATGCTTGACAAGTTGTTCATTTTTGATGTGGATGGAATTTAATTTAAAATATCACACATGCAGTTCTTAAGCAACTTTAAAAAAAAACAAATATTCAACTCTTTAACAGAAGTTGAATTTATTTTATTTCACCATAAACTTTTAAAACAATAAAGTGATATAAACTTGATGCACAAGATTCCACTCTCAAGGCTGTAGATAAATATCAATTTAGAAGTTTTGAAATTGGATTTGACTCTCATTACATGGAAGTGAACCTAATATTTATTTTGTGTATGGTATACCTTTAAAAAACCCATCAAAACATCATTTTTGTAGGACAGCGAATGTTTGTTTGCGTATAGTGGTGTCCAACACATATTGTGTTATGTTTTTGTTTTGTTTTTCTTCATCTTGTGTACCCTATATTGCCAGTTTCTATGGATTGTCCTTTTTTGATTGCACCATCGGTATTCTCTAACGTTTATTTAAGCATATTTCATCACTGATATATATTTCATTATGAAATACTACTTGTAGGCATACTTCTATATATTTAAAAACGTGATGTGCATATGCATTTTGAATTTTTTGTTATTGTGCTTCCATTGGGCTATACAAATTTCATTTAACAGACCTTCACTGAAAGATTGAACTACCGTTTTTATACAAAAGGGTGCTACAATATTACGTTATCTGATAGAAGTGAATAAGTGAAAGTCTACCGATGCTACGTAGAGATAGCTAAATTATTGTCAGATCGTTATCAAAGATTACCGAACATTATCGTTTGTTAATTCTCACGATATTTACATTGGAGAATTACTCTAGCAACATTGTGTTTACATCAGTCAAAGTGCATTTCTTGTAATTGACATGGAAAAAATGATGTCGGATACTTGGCGATGGCGTGTAATCAACTTCTCACGATATTTACTGTAGCAACAGTGGCAACGACGACAACATTGTTTATAATTGAAGCAGAGTATTATGTACCGATTTTAAGCAAGATTTGATGTTTTTTTGACGTTACAAAGCATGTTTGAAAATTTCGTCTATGGAAATCTAATGAGGCAATAAATAGTTATAATCACTGATTAATAATTAAACAAATTAATTAAAATGAGAATGAAAAATGCAGGTATAAAATAATGCAGAAACTGCACAATAATGAGGAATATTGTAAATCCAGTATATTTTTAAGCCCAAAGAAAATGGTTGCAAAAGTTGGCATACCCATAGAAAGAGGGATTAGAGGGGGGGGGGGGTCACATACTCCCCACTTTTGAAAACTTATAAGGACTACTGAAATCAAAGTTTTGGTTTAGTAAGACAATTAAAAGTCCATCCATTTTTTTAGACCCCCGGTCGTAAGATCATCTCGAATTGTGGGGTTGCAGACTTGCTTCCCAAGTCTATCGAAACAACACCCCTTGAAAAATACTGGCTAAGGGCCTGGTTAGAAACTACCATTGTTAATATAAGTTATAAAGATATCAAACAGTATATATCTTATGTTTAATCTGACAGGTATTAACAATCAGTGGTCATCTCCCCCTCAAACTATGACATGCTTCAATGAAACGTGTAAACTCGTCGCCTAATCTTTGTACACATTGTTGACTGGAGTTCAATTATTGTAAGAAAAATATGCACGATTTTGATTGCAGCAGAGTTTGCAAAAAAATAATATGGACTAGTGGATATTTGGCTGATATTTGCACCATTCTCGGTTTTAAGAACATGCTTAGAAATCGCATGAAAGTAAATGTCTCCATTATCACGGCCAAAAGTTTGTTTCTTAAACACATGTAATTGCTCGCTTTTTTTTTGTGGAACCTCTGTTGGTCCTCTTGGATACACTGATTGTTTCTTTCGACCATTAATAATAATAAATATATCAGGACTGATTCTTGTCAAATGTTGGACGATGCTATCGTTACTCAAATTATGAGGTGCACTTTAAGGGGAAAAAAGATGAAAAGAATGCAATAAGATTTATCAAATTAATATGCATAAAGATGATATCAAAATATTGATTTGATGGTTTGTAAATTTTTGTCATTTCATTTAATGCATATAAAGTTATCTCGGTTTCGGAAATGATTAAATTCACAACGTAATTGGAATTTGAAATGAAAAAATGATAAGAACTGTTGATGCACATAATTTGTACAGGATCTTGTGTTGTTAAAATGTTATCTTAATCTAACGGAATGTTACATTTTTTTTACGAGCGTTTTATTTTATTCAGATGAAGGTAATTTATTGTGTCCATAAAAATGGACTGAAAAACCTATATATGTACACCAATAAAAGAAACACATTTAAATCTATTTGATTGAGATATAAAGTACCGTTTCATAGTATTTTTCAACATGATTTTTTCGCAATTCTGTTTTCAAATATTAGGATTTTTTAAAACAGTGTCTTTAATGGGTTTTTTCTGCAGTTTCTCTTCTGTGGAAGAACATTCCAGTGAAAACATTAAAAATTAAAGATTATTGTAATTATTGGACCAAATTGTTATTTTTCTTTATTTTTACGAATCAAAGTTCTTCAGCATTAAATGTATCATATAATTAGACCAATTATTTTTGTGGTACAAAATTCCTATTAAAATTCCCTTCCCAAAACCATATTGGACCCTAAATAAATGGTCAATAATCAGACCTTCACAAACATGATACAAAATTAATGACCAGATCATGATATCCACAAGTTGGTGACAGATCAATCAGATGTTTTACCTGACAGGTACGACTGTTTGATGTTATTGTTTACATTAAAATAGGTGATTGATTACATGTCAAACAAAATGTCAGTTTCTAAACAATGAAGTCAGTTGTTGTACTGCTCTCATTCATTCATATTTGGTCTTGTTTTTTATGCAGGAATGCAGTATGTACAAATATAGAAGTAGGTGTGGTCTGTTTTAGGACCCTCGTTCCTGAATGCCCTCACTGTTTTAGACTTGTACATGAATAATTTTTCATTCTTTACATTCTTGCACACTGTCCTTTTGGGAACAAATCCCGGATTTAGGACCCTGTTCCTCAATGCCTTCACTGTTTAGACTTTTTATGTGATCAATTTTTCATACCCTTATTTATACAAACTGCCCTTTTGCGACCAAAATAATGGTGGGGGGAGGGTTTGTTGCAAAAGCTCTAACCTGAGTATTTAAGGCTACTATGAATTCACAAGATTGTGTTCCTAATGTTCTTGTTAATAATATTATTGATATTAATGGTTTGGTTTATGGTGTTTAATGCCACTTTCAACAATATTTCAGTTATATCATGACGGTTATTAATATTAATAATAATAACTTCATTCTTACAAGTTAATAATAATTACATTATTTTAGACACTTTTTAATATACGTAGACTTTAATTTATAAATTCTGAACCGAGTGTAATAAAAATAATAGCCCCCTAAATATGGTCAATTTTGCGAAATGTGACTCACAAGCAAATAAAAATAATAGCCCCCTAAATATAGTCAATTTTGCGAAATGTGACTCACAAGCAGGTCGTTTCATAATACTATTTAGCTTTGATTTATCAGGTGCAATTCGTAATAATATCATCTCGTAAAAATAGAAATAATATTTTTTTTAGCATACCACATTTAGCAAGTTCTTCTTTTGCTCAAAATGATTTATTGAAAACTTGGTAGTTAATATGTCACAATATTTGCACCTTCGGTATAAAAATTAATCTTAAGAGACAAGATTACCAAAAAAATGTGTAAAGAGAGACTTTAACTTGTTGACATTTGGTAGTTTAAAAATTCACACTAATTGATCGTATCTCGCTCGCATTTTAAAAAAAATCCAAAGACATAATAGATTTCGTGAAAATGCCATACTTTTTATGGACCCTGTTTAATAGAAATGATTTGTGAAGCCTCCACCTTGCCCTGTGTACACCTGGTAATTTATCGCCTATTTAGAATATTGCATATATCTATGTAACTGATTATCTACAGAACAATGCACGTATTTATAAGATTAATTTTTTTACCGGCAAATAAGATGAGACCGATTTGTAGTCCAAAGTTGTTTCAACATGGCCGATCGACAAAAGCTTTTATATGTTTATTTAAATACTTTAATTGTGTAACTTTCTTAATCCCCAGGGAGTTAAAATTAAAAGAATACAGTGGGTCTCATTTTCATAAAGACATATACTTTGTCCTGTTAAGTAATGACTTAATGTTATGTGAAAGTTTTATGAAGTAAATCTTTGTTCACAGTTTAGTTGACTGTGAGATGAATATAAAGTCTTTTTTCAGGGTAATTGGTCAAGAGGGATTTGAAAAAAAAGAGGTTATTAAGTGTTTTTGAAATTATTAACTACAGTCAAATCTCCCCATGCGGTCACCTCTATTTAGCAGTCACTGGTATTAATAGGTCACCTTTTTCTTGTCCTGTCATAGAAAATTTCATATGAATTGATCCTCTCTTAAGAGGTCACCTGTCTTATACGGCCACTTTTTCTTTCTCCCAAGAGTGACCTCTTAATACAGGTTTGACTATACTTTTTTTTTAAAGTACTTATGTGAAGGGAAAGACCAAACAAGTCAATATTTTGAACATTTTAATATTTGATTTTAACACTAATTTTAAATGAGAAGGACAGATGGTCGAAAAATTTTTTTTTTTTTTTTTTTTTTAAATAAATTTTCTCCAAATAAATATGATTGGTATAATAAATTATGGACTAATAGTTATTAAGACCCTCTAAATACTGAAATAATTTTTATTACTAACGATTTTAATTTTCTACATCTGCCGTGTTAAATATAGAAATTCCATAAGGCATTTTGTACAACAAAATATAACTTTATTATTTAGGTAATGGTCCGAGTGACAGAGCGGTTATGGTTGTTGATTTCTAACCACAAGCCTAACACCACTGTCGTGGGTTCAAGCACTGTCGCCCACCTCAAGTTTTAAGATTTCCAGACTTCTACCGTGGATAGGTGTTTCATCGGTCAGATCGTTATTATCTGTCTGGTCTTTCCTCTCCAAATAAATATGGTAGTTATGATATAGTGTAAAAATTACAGAAACTGACAATACACATCAATATCCCTAACCATATAACTTCATAGTTGTAGTTGAATTTACAACTACCAATGCAATTCATGCATTTCACCACTAAAGTTGTGAGTTTGAATCCCGCTCATGGCGAGGTGTACTTGATACTACTCTATGTGATAAAGTTTGTCGGTGAATTGTGACAGGTCGGTGGTTTTCTCAGGGTACACCAGTTTCCTCCACCAATAAAACTGACCGCCACGATATACCGGTAACCGAAATAAGTGGCATTAAACGCCATAACCCTAACCCCCTCATAGTTTAAATTTGAGTTTGTGGTGTGGACGTTTGTGTTCAGAACATAGGTATTATAGCCACTATAAAGATTTTTTTTAGTAGCATCTGTATCTTATATAATCTTATTGTACGTTCAAGACCTTATTGTTTCTATAGCAACAAAAGAACAGCAGCAACAAAAATTACTTTGACTTTTCTTACTGTTTCTTAGGTATTAGACAAGATTTTCTTTGAAGTTCATTTAATGGTATATCTATAAATGTTCTTGTAAAATTAACCTTAAAAAATAATAATGAAAAATGTTCTTAAAGTAAGACAAATGTCTACAATTTTTTATTTGATTAACATATATGCTTTATATTGCACAAGTCAAGTGGAGAACTGTTAAAGTTTCTGGACCACAGTTGCTCCAAAACCTTCCTATAAAGTATTATCTAGCCGATGAAAGCATTTGAATTGAAATATTTTTGGGGGCTGTCTGAGCAGCATGTCAGTGAAAACAACAAGTGGACTGTTAAAGCCACAGCATATGGTCTTGTGGTACGTCCAGTTCATTCTGCTTTGTTTAAAAGTTTAAGCCTATTTAACGTGACGGAAGCAATTCATATTATGGTCAGAAATTGGAAAACACTTCTTTAATTAGTCACGCTGGAATCGTTCAGTCGAATAAACCATATGCATTCAGAGACATAATCCTGTTATGTGTGAAAAGAATGAAATTGGAATCAGAACAAAAACTGAATCTTTTATGTTGGCAGTGGTTCACTATTTTTTGGAAGAATAACAGTATGATTTTAATTTGGATATATTTTGTTTTGTATTGCAGTACAATTAAGGGGTTGAATATATTTAAAATAATATAAACTATTTTGAGATGTCGATGTATGTTTATTACTGTATTTATAGAAATTTATTAAATTGTCTAGCTAGAAAGATTCTAAAATTAAAACGAAATAGCCAATACCAATTGTTAATGATATTTGATTATGTGTATAAAAAATTATTTCGTCCCACATAACATGAAATCTTATGAAAAATGAAATCTGATTTAATTTTGACTGACAATATGAAATGAAATTGAAGATATTCAATTAATATTTTTTTCATTGATTACAACATTTATAGGTGTATAAAAGGAAATTAATTTTACAAAGGAAATGATGATGATGACTATCAATGACAGTTCTTATTCCTATTCATTCACATTTTTAATCAATTTCTTACAATTAATGGCTAGTCAGGAACTTGTACGATAAGATCTCAACAGTGATGGGGAATATTTTATTTTTCATGATTCATGATTGGGAACCCTTCCCTCTCAATGAAATGAATATTTTCAAAAGGTATACTGGTATATTATTCTTATACAGACATGTGTTTATGGTGTTTAACGCCACTTTCAACAATATTTCAGTTACATCGTGGCGGTCAGTTTTATTGGTGGAGGAAACCGGAGTACCAGGATAGGTACTGATTTCACAGGTAGTAAATCCAACTACTATATGATCACAACCACGATGGCCCCCAGACATAAGAATCTGTTTTTCATTCTAGAAAATACAGATACATGATATACAATACAAGACTTCAAACTGAAGATGTCAAATCAAAGCAATGAAAGTATTGTTTCTTAGTGTGACACATGTGCTGGATTTTCACTTAATTGTTGACATTCTTATGATTTCTTGTTATGTCAATATCAAAAATGATACAAATGTAGCAAAACAAGCCAAAATCAACTTGTTACTCAACATAAAATAAGCTGGAAGCTTTCTAGTTTCATGTAAATAAAATGCCTTGAGCAGGAAGATTGGGAAGTGAAAAAAAGGATTGGCATATAATTTTAAAAGTATAGCGATTAACATAAGATTCAAGATATAAAACCCACTAGGTGGCACCTTTTATTTTTAACTATTTTTAGTCATTATTTTAATTAAGGATCTAAAGAACAGTTATATAAGGTCTTATATTGTTTAAGATTTAATACAACGTGGAATCTTAATACTATTTAATCAAGTAGAAAAGCTTGGTAGGTATTGAGCCAAGTTAATTGGGAGGAAGTGGCCACTGGGCAGTCTATCTATTGATTGTAACAAGCGTTTCGGCTTGGATGTAAAAGGTTTAGATTTTAAAATTCAATTAAAAAATTTTCTTAACACTTTGAAATGATCTTATCTCTCTCAGAGAATTCAAATTAACAAAATGTCCACAGATGAGAATGGGGGGTTACGGGAAGGGGACATGATATTTTTGCATAAATGAAAGTACCCTGGTATGATGTTTTTTTTACTTTATTAATACTAAATCAAAATGTTATTTATATAAAAATATTTTGTTTTTTTAAGCGAAAACTAAAAGAGAAATTTAACTTTTGGTGAAAATTCCCCTTGTTGTTCGGCCTTCAACAACAAAAAGTAATAATTGAGAGGACAAAATTATAGGTTGAAACATCTTCTGTGGTCTCCAGAAGTTTATCAATATGATCATGAAAACGTTGATTTAAACATGTGATAATGATTATAGGAAGAATTTACACAGCTGGGCTTACTTTTATGGTGTGTACAAAAGAGAAACTTTTGTCTACAACAACCAAATCTTTAGTTCATTGATAACGTTTTCGTAAGTTTTGTCACCAGTTGAACTTTGTGGTATTTTTTTAAAATAAGAAATACATGTAGTGACTCATAACGATCAACATAACCTTTTATTAAGTTAAATAAAAATAAAAAATCTACTATTGGAATTATTTGATTGGTTTTGGTTTGAATGGGGTTCAAACTGACAACTTTAATGGTAATAAGCACTGATAGCATAAATAGTTAAAAAAGATCCAACTACCATACGAACACGACGACCCCCGCCAATATTGGAATTATTTGAAAGTATTACTAGATCTTTTTCTATTGGATAAAATTTACAGAAGAAAGTTGGATTAAAATGTGATTTGTTTTCTACAGAAAGTGTAGGTAAAAAGGTTCTTGCTGAAGAACTGTTATCATCCTTTTTTACATTTTAATAAACAAAAATTGATGTGTTGCCATGGTAACGATTTCAAATACAGAAATGAAACTTTAATTATATGACATCCTTATTACCGGTACTTGTCACAAAGAGTTAGATATCCCTTCCCTTTTCCAGGTCAATTCTGCATCGTTAGAATAAAGAATTTTTCATTATATATAAGGAGCTTATCATTTGTCCGAAAATATAAAAAAAAGTAATTATTAGGTAATACGAGCATGGATATTGTATTTTCTAAAAGATTTCATAATTTCTCAGATTACAGACAAAGAAAAAATCGAAGTAGTCGATCTATATGATCCAGCCGGGACTTGTAAACATTTATTATAGTCAAGGTAATGAACTAAGGTAACCCAAAAATCAATTTCTGCGTCAGATTATGACATCTTGATTGAGATAATTTCCCCTTCTTTAAATAAACTGTCAAAATCGGGTTCTATCGTCTTGTCATGTCGTGGATTGACATATATAAATATTTAAAGAAAAGTAGAAAACCTTGTATTATAAGTTGAGTAAAATACCAGGACATTGTACCGGTACTCAAGTTTTTGACAACATTGTAGCGGTACTAAATTTTTTTATGACCTTGTGGCGATACTCAATTTTATTATGATATTGTACTGATACTCATTTTTTTGATTGCATTGTACTGATACTCCATTTTTTTACAACATTGCAGCGGTAGTCGATTTTTTGCTCTGATATATTTTGAATAGCTTATTGAGTATATAATGACAAACAATGATTGAGTTTGAACCTCTCTGACTCTTGAGTATTACCAATGTATTATAAAAAATGATATTCTTAAAAGGCAGACAACGGTCTTGTGTGAATCTGTGAAAAAGGTATATTTACATGTGAAGAACACATTTTCAGCTCAATCAGCTTCTATCTAAGTTAATGTTTCATGTTTTGTAATTAAATAAAGAAATGTAATAACTTATGTTTGATTGAGTAAATCATGGCTGTGCTCATGTGAAATTTTAACGATTTTTATGAGAAAAAGTTTGACTTGCCACCAAAGTATGTAATTACCTATGATATGATTAGGGTTACATGTATTGGTGTTTAGCAATGATTTGTACATTTTCCTGTTGAGCTTTACACGCGATGATGATATCTATTATCAAGCAACTAGCGTGATATTTTATTAACATAATATCAGTTTCCTAATGTGGCGTCACGTTACCAAATCCTCGTTAAACATACTATCACTGATATGTTTTGCTCACATCACTCATCTCAGGCTTCGTCATCGATGTTATGATATTGCTCCAATAAATTCATTCATTCTCGGAAAACATCAACAATAGTACATGTATATATTTATCGTCACTACCAGCAATTGTCAGTTATATTGTGACGTGACATGTCTTACGTTAAAATAAAATTTATTCATGCCACGATATAGCCGAAATACTGCTAAAGTAGGTGTTGAGCACCAATCAATCAATAATTCAATCAATCAAATATCGTGACTACCAGAGACTGACTTAATGGAGAAACAAAGGCCTAGGCAGTTATATCAGTTGACCTGGGAAACCACAGAGCATGTGTAGGTGTCTGGAAGCACTAACACTTGAGGTGGGGGTCATGGTTTGAATTTCCATGAGTCGTGTAAAGCATGTGGTCAGATGTCAATGACCGTAACCGCCATTTTTTATATGGAACAAAAAGCCAAGATAATTTGTAGATGAATTAGTCATATACAATATAAATAATAAAAGAAAATAAGGAATGATGTTAAAGTAAATAAAAAATTGATTGATCAAACTCGGTTGATGTTACAGTCATACATGTATATTTATTCTTGAGATTTTCAGTCTGTGATTCACGAACTGTTTATAAGAAAAGTTTGTAGATACCAAAGGAGTAATCAGAAGCCGTAGATCAAAGAAAGACAGACAACACAATGGCCAAAAGAAAAAGGACAAACAAAGATCTACAAAGAATCGCACAGAAAATGAAAGCTTGAGCAGCACAAACCACACTAAAAACCGTTGTTATGGCTTACAAACAGATCCTCCTTTCTTTGACGATATTTCCAAGTCATGGTATAGAAATGATTATCGATTTATATACCTATGTTTATATTGGAACTAGAATTCCTCGTCATGTTTTAAAATTTTAATGAGAATTTTGTTTTAATTCTAGATTAAATGAATAAAACAACAACAGTTTGTTCCGTCTGTTTTACAAATACCTATAAAAAGTTTTCCGTCCTGTCTCTGTAAACTGTTTGGTTTAAACTCCCACGTTTGTGTGTTTGGAACTTGTTACAAAGAGTTGCCGGCCCCCAACAATTACTGGTCAACAATTTCGTATTGACAGTGGCGATAGTTTAAATATGCTTATGTCATTGTTGACAAATAATTAATCAATGGACGTTTGAAGAGTGGAGGTCGGGATCATATCATCAAAATTTTGTTTTGCCTAGTAACTTGCCAATTGGAAAACGAACATTTAACCACTTTTGTGTCTGAGATAGAATTATACATTATTAATTGATTTTGTAAAATGGAAATGCCGATCGAAAACGAGATACGAAAACAATAGTATAGATTAAAAATATCACGACGTAAAGATTGCATATTGTTTTATGATACTGCCACAATAGAACAATACATTCAGGGTTCCGTTAAATAATAGATTTCCGAGACATTTAGTGAAGATTAATGTTCATTTCTTGTTTACCGTGGGGTCTTGAGGCAAAATAGAGAAAGAAAGTCCCTAATTTTTTTTATCTTATTTTCACCTGAAATAATGATTCAACACACAAGCAGGTGTGTTTTTGGAAACAGGTGAACGTGAACAGGATTTCATTCAGAGATGGTCGTTGTTTAAAAGTCTGACCAATACCCTGCTGATTATATATAACGGGATTAAAATGTCAATTTAGATTTCTATATCTCAAATTAATGTTAAAAAAATAAGGGATTAAGGTTATAATGGGACATTCAAAGTTTTAGTATCATAAGTAAATTTTCAAGAATTGTAAAAAGAAAAGAAAAAAGAATATTGAAATATTTTTTTGTAGATATGATGGCAACATTTGTCTGACATGATGTTTCTTATATAATTTTATTTAGCCAAAAAGTAATAATAATAATAATAATAAGAAATAAATAATAAAAAAAAAAAAGACTAGATTTCAATTTTTAAGAAAATAGCAAGAAAAAGGACTTTATGTTTCTAATGTCAAAATAGAAATCCAAATTTATAAAAAAAAAAAAAAAAATAAAAAATACCCAACAAAAACAAAACAAAACAAAAAAACCCCAAAACAACAAAAATTTAAAAAGCCCAATATCACCACAAGTATATGTGAAATACAACAAATTATATAATTTTCTCATGTATGATACATACTTTGTCTGCAGGTAAAGAAAGAAAAGAACAGAAATGTAGTATTAAACAATATCATTTTACCAATCATTATGATGTATTAAACATGTTTTATTAACAAGAGCAAAACCTTTGTCCTCATCAAAGAAGAAATTAATTTAAAATGTTTACCAAGATAGCTTTCAGGGGGACTTAACTCTTCAATTTTATCAGCCCTTGAAATGATGGTAAATTGTCAAATAAACTTATAGGATGAAAGACCAATAAACTTTTTGTATCTTTCTTTTATCGTAATAGAACTGTCAATTCAAGAACAATATTTTCTTCTACTTTTAAACAAATTTTGAAAACGTTTTTATCAATAAAGTTAATATAATCTTGATATCTGAAGATTATAGAAATCTTCTATGTACCTCTGTAGGGTGTCTCACTCTTTTGTGTATTGATTGTATATCTTTGTTCTGATAGTGTTATTAAGTCTATTTAGTAAAAAGGGAAGTATCGTTATTATATTGTTTGTCAACACTGCATATTTTACAACTGGTGAAAAGATCGTCATGGAGAAGAATTAATATTTCTGAAGCATGTTCTTGATAATTTATGGATATCCTTTTTGATATTTTTCAACAATTACAATCAATGGAATTTTAAATGTTAAAATCTGCAAAATTTAAATGTTTGAATCATAATCTGACCTTTCTTGAAATTTCAGACAATTCATTTTTTATATGAAGACAGAACATTTTGAGTAAAACGACCTTGACTGGATTGCACAACCCTCAATTAAAATTAAATGTCAATTAAAACTTAATTGACACCTAAATTTACTTGAAATATACATGAATTTAATTTACACTTAGGGTTTAATTGAAACTTAAAGTTAATTGAGGTTTGTACAACCCAGTCCTTGTCACTAAAAGTGAACTTCTAAATGCCAACTGTTCTTAAAAGGATATAAACTATACCTAAGAATTGAATTAGATTTTTGGTATTCTTGTTGGAACAAAGGAGAAACTATTGTTGCAGTTATATTCAGTTTCACTGTAAATCAAAGTTTCATAAAGGCTGAAAATGTTTGCATATGATTGGTCTAATATTATTGCATAATTAATGATGTATGTAACCATTATCAAATATCAATACTGTCTTAATACTGATAAATTGTAAGTTGAACCATATGACTTTTTTTTTTCATAAGGAAAACATCATACAGTATCCTGATTGATATTTTCAAGTTGTTTTAAAATTGTCAGGTATATTATATTATATCTGTCATTTTAGGTCAAGAGAAAATAATCCTATTCCGTTTTTCAGATGCCATATTTGGACTTTTAATATACCTGTAGTACCAAATATTTCATTCAAAAGTAAGATAAAAATGGAATATTTATTGATATTTTTACTGGTTTTTCTTGATAAATATACTTAAAAAATACAGTATTTCTAATTACATGTAGTTGAAAATGTTGCATTTTGACTGATATTGTCTTCCATACTTTCTCCATTAAAAAATTTGGTATGGCTCAGAGATGTTCCTGATAAAACAATATTTGCTCACAAGCATCGAGCATGCAGACAAGAGAAAAAAAAGATGGAGGAAAAGGGCATTAAATGAGTCCTCATTACAGGGATAAGAGCTTCAGATATTTGACCAAAAAAAATATCTACTAAAATAAGTAAAATCTTTAGTACTGTATTATAAAATGGTTATAACATTAATATTGAAGAATATAGTCCCTTATAATACATCATATTACACTTGCAAGCTTGATCAATATGATGTACTGCAACTGACAATATTACTCAATATTAGTGCTACAACCCTGCAATATAGATAGTTATGATACACTGACAACAAGAAATTAAGCAGTTTATATTGTCGTAAATATTGTGTTTGTTTATTTGAATGTAGCAAGGCCAGTAAGAATAAAGTTGTACAAAGCATGTAATTCTCTGCTTGTTTTCTTTCTTTCTACGATCCACTGTCCATATGACAACATTCCCATATCTATACCAAATAATACAAGTTTTCAATTTGCCGATTTAATCCAAGAACAATTAATCTACAAAGAATGCGATTTAACATAATTCATTACCGATCTAAGATGGGGTCAGAGATATATAAAAGTCATGAATTGACATTTTTGATTAAATATTTGGATTACAACCTTTTTATCCATGTAAGGTTGATTAAATTCGGGAAATCTTTCAATCAATGGTCGAGTTAACGGTTTTATTGAAATCTTTGTTTTGATATTATTTCCCAATGTTTTGACATATGTCACATGAGTATTTATGATTGTTTGCTGGTATTTTTGTTGTTAAAAAGGTTAAAGGAACTGTTATACGTTTACAAGGCAATACAATTTTGCAGCTTTGGCATCTTCTCTGTACAAAAGAGTTTGACATTGAATTAAGGTTAAATTGTTTAACCTTTAACCCCAATTTAAGATGGAGTAGGAAATAAAATTATTTGTATGGTTGAAATACAATAGGATTTTTATGACAATATCAGAGAACTGAAAACAACAATATAAAAATGACTTTAAAACTTGGAAAAGTAATCTCTCTCTTATAAAGCCACTCTCACCTAAGACCACCCTTCTTATCAAGCCAGATTTCAGATGCACTGAGATAGTTAAATACTAGTAAACTGTCCCCCTCAAGAGAGGCCACCCCTCTTATAAGCCCACTTTTTCATTGCAGAAAAGGTGTCCTTAAAAATGTTACAAATAGCTTTTTTTTTTATCATGCTAACAAATTTTTGAAGAAAAATGACTGACATATGAAGGCTGAGATGTTTAAGATTTATTTACATTCATTTCATCTATATGAAGAATCACAAAAATGTTTAGTACCGTCCTGGCCGTGACCTTACAGTTATGTGATTAACATCTACCTAACTGTAATAGGCTCCTCTCACCACTTAAGTTAATGAGTGTGATTTTCGCCTGTGGCAAAGTTTGTTCAATACAAGTCTATTTGTTCGTTTAAAGTTTGTTAGTATTATGGTACATGTGTCATGTCTGTGGGTTTTTTCAGTTTGTCAGTCACGGTACTTTGTCATGTATGTGGCTTTTTCTGCTTGTCAATTGCGGTACTTGTGTCATGTCTGTGGTTTTTTTTCAGTTTGTCACTTACGAAACTTGCGTCGTGTCTGTGGCTTTTTTACTGGTACTTGGTGGTTTTCTCCACATATAAAACTGAACTATTGCTGAAAGTAGCATTAAATACCCAAAATCCATCAAGTGAATACCCTAGAACACGGCCTGACATTTTTGAGTAAAATATTGAAAAATACAAACAAAAATTTGTCACTATGGATACTGACTTCATTAAATTATATTTCGATAGGTGCCTTTGATTATCATGTTTTTTTTTATAATGATCATTAATTAATTATTAATTGCTTTCTCTTGAATATAATATTTTCTTAACCATTACCTACTGATAAAATCCAAACAATATATTATTGACCATCAATTCAATGACTTATGTTCAGTAATGTCGTTTTATTGTGCCGATGTATTTGATATTGAAAATAAAACATGTCAGTTTTAGTGGATATATCCCATCATGGAACATTGTCCTTGCGTTTGTAACCAGACTTTTTTCTTCGTCATTCGGTATATAATGATGTATGTGTGTAAATAAATAAACTATTTAACTGCTTCATAGACACCATGTCTACATAAATTAGGCATTGTTAAGAAACAATGCGATTAAAGATTTCTGTTAAGATCACTTTCGTTTTTTTATGCATGGGTCTTTTGTCGGGAGGCAATGAAGAAAATGGTTTTAACACTTTCGATTTTTAACCTGATGATTATATTAATGTGTTGGAGTCGAAAAGAA
Organism: Bathymodiolus brooksi; assembly: GCA_963680875.1. Taxonomy (NCBI): domain Eukaryota; kingdom Metazoa; phylum Mollusca; class Bivalvia; order Mytilida; family Modiolidae; genus Bathymodiolus; species Bathymodiolus brooksi. The sequence goes on along the minus strand of OY804580.1, from coordinate 64,932,872 downwards.
AATCAAAATAGGATCATCTTTCACTCGACCTCATATTTTACGTTCGTTTTTCACAATAGATCACGTAGCGTAAACAGATAAGATATAGATCACAAGACTATTGTCATATTACGATCTTTGTTCATGTCTAGATTGCGTAAAAGTGATATGTCTTCATTTTTCAATAGCGTTCACTTTTGATTGTTTTCGTATTGCTATAGTCATGATGACATATGGTATAGTAAAGTCAAAAGACATACAACTTCTTCTTTTTTTTGTCTATTATATCTTGTATTTAATGGGTTTTATAGGTTATTTATTTTGTTTTATGTTGTCTGGGGTTAAGAGGGGCGATACCCGATCTATACACATGCTATCAATTAGCATAGCAAATACATAAATCCCAGCGAAATTAAAAGGACAAGAAAAATGAAAATTTTTGTCATGAAAGTTAATTTTGAATTAGCAACTGTAATCATTTGAGGTGTAATTAAAGAAGAATGACAAAAAGTTAATTTTATCCACTGTACTAACTTGAAGTGTAATAATATGTGTAATCAAAGACGAATATCCTTGGATAAAATCAGTTACGATTTGAATTCAGGTGTCATTTTCTGAATTTGTATATCAAATTAGTGTCTAATTTACATATGACAAAAGGAACCAATGAGAAAGTTTTTGAAAATGAGAAGATATAATCAAATTCGTCAATACTTTAATGGTTATTTTTGATAATTACAAGCGTTAGTTTACCTCCTGGTAGAAAAAAAATGTTAAGTGTTAATGTGCTTTGTGGTCAAACGAGATCCCTTTGAAGTGTTGCAATTTTAAAGTATATATTTACATTGTATTTATATAGATATATATATGTATTTGTCTAAATGCTATAAAAGTTGTGAAAAGAAAGCTTTAACGGTGATGGTAAACAATTTAAACGGTGATGGTCAACAATTTTACCAATATCAACAAAACGAACAACAACCTCTGACCTCAAACAATTGAACACAAAACAGACCACAACATTTAGCATTGGAAATCTATGTTCTGGCTTGGGCTAGGCACACAAATGTGGTGGTGTTAAACCGGTTAATGGGATCTCTACCCTCCTCTTCCCTCTGATAATTGGATCTCCAACTACAATACGGAAAAAAAAAAACTATGAAAAACCTGTACATGTTCGCTTCCACTCAAAAAGACCACACACTATCAAAAAAAAAGAATAGCAATGTAAACATGGGCAATAGCAGGGTCAGTTAACTTACTACTAACTGAAAAAGTAGAATCTGTTGATTAAACAGGATTTCGTATTGGGTAACATGAGTGGGTCATGATTCTAGTCTTAAAAAAAGGTTTTAAAATGGCAGAGTGGAGTACAAGCTCATATTAGACTTTCACAAGGCATCTATGTCATAGGAAATATATTCCTTGTAAGACAGGAAACTAAATAAAAATTAAAACATGTTTTTATATTTGAAGTAAACATCAAATTCAGCTGATAATTAATTAGTTCACGAGATACATATATTTGTATTTAACTTTTACTGTGCCAATTGACTTCTTAACGGTTTGAAAATGAAATCCAAATATTTAATCATTAATATTTTAGGCACCGCTAACAATTTATTACAATAGCGTTAAGATGGTTTTTCTCATCCCGATAGAAAACAGAAATTAATTATTATTTTAATTGGCAATCAAATTAGAATATTCATATTATGGACTTCCCTTTTTTGAGAATTTGAGATGTTTGTTTGTACAAGAAAATTAAACTACCGTAACATAAATACAGAAACATATAGTATTTTGACATTTTATATGTCGAGACTTCTTTACATTAAAAAAAAAAGCTTTTACGCATTTTAGAAAATATGATTGATTGATTGATTGGTTGGTGTTTAACACCATTTTAGAAATATGATAAATAAAGTAAAAGACATAACTACAATAACGATATAACTGAAATATTGTTGAAAGTGGCGTTAAACACCAAAACCCTAACCCTAACCCTAACCCATAACTTCAATTTAACAATGGCTCATTTCATTAAGAAAGTCTACAGAAATTGTTTACATCATTTGTATTTCTGTTTTGTTTCATTACTGTCTTTAATGAAAATTATAGAAATGTTTTGTCTATCCCATTTTCCATTGTCTTAAACCTTCGTTTGTTATCTTTACATCTATTGATTAAACATTTCGGTTTTTGGGGTTTTTTGTTTGCTATTGCAACATTTTTATAAAAAAATATGATATTAAGGGGAGATAACTGACATATATTTTACTATTGCGATTGTAATTAAAAAATGATCTTCTATTTCAGGCATACTTGAGAGAAGGTGTAGCACTCCAACAGTTAGGACAACATGGAGACGCCCTGGCTGCATTTGCTGTGGGACTGGCACAGGATTCCTCTAATACCAGTCTGTTATCCGGACTTGTGGATTCCTCCTTGAAGTCACCTCTGAAAGGTAAAGAAATATCTCAGAATTTTCTAAGCAACTAGTAATGAATGATTGGTAAAATTCTGTTGCTACTCACCTAAATTTGAAATGTCATTTTTATGTTATTGATTAATATTGGATTATTATTTTTTTGTAATATTTTCCAAATATTACATTATTTTGTGATGTTCTAGTCTCTGAAATGAGAAATATTCTGTTAGATTAAATTTCAACTTGCCTCAAATGAGGTTTTGATCACAGCAAAGTAAATATCAAATTTAGAATATGTATGGAACTGAATAAGAAAACTGCTCGTTCTAGTGTCAGCAATTTACAGTTGACAATGAGGCATATGTCACCGTAGCCTATTTTGGCTTTTCTGTTTAAGCCCTTTTTGGTTTTCTTGCTCGCAAAGATTTTAAAATGATTTGGCTTTCAAAATATTTTGTCTTTGAGCATACCTGAAGAAAGTTATTCCAGTAACGTGTCGTGTACGCTAAATTTGATATTTGATTCATGAAAATTGATACAACAAAACTGAATCAACAATATAATTTAGCAATATTTTGTGACCAGGCTGGGAAAAAAAACCAAGTAAGCTCTCTGCTTCTTGCAACATAAATTTACCTTCTTGCAACATAAATTTACCTTCTTGCAACATAAATTTACCTTCTTGCAGCATAAATTTACCTTCTTGCAATATAAATTTACCTTATTGCAACATAAATTTACCTTCTTTCAACATAAATTTACCTTTTACAGTAGATTTAATATACAAGGCAATGTATGTACACATGTTTCTTCTTAGAGCATTGGATATCAATGTTAAAATCTCTACTCTGTGTTTTTGTTTCAATTTCAAGCCATTTAGAATGTGGAATATTTATATTTGCTATAAAGTCAAACTTGCCTTAAAGGACACCTCTATATAACAAATCACTGTCTATAAAGGGCAGCTTCATTTTCCCCATTAATGAATAGTGTATAGAATTTTAACCTGTATATAAAGGGCAACTCATTTATCACTCATTTTGAAACAATCTTTAGATAAAGTGATACTAGAATGATTTTAACATGGCATAAATTTGATCATTTTTCAGAGAAATTGGGTCCAACATTTCAACAACTACAGAAGCTAAAGTTACACCAAAGTCCTTTTGTTATCATCTCTGTGATTGGTCAGGAACTGTTAGCAGCTGGTCTCTATGGCTCCTCGATCAACATGTTGGAAGCTGCGCTTCAGATTGGGACTTGTAGTTTAAAGTTACGTGGCTCTGTATTCTCAGCTCTCAGTAGCGGACACTGGGGACAAGGAAACATCGACAAGGCTATCACATATATGCAACATGACTTGTCGGTGGCTAAATCTCTCGGTAAGATGGCTTACATGTTTTACTATAAAGTTGGTGGTTACATATATAAGCGAAGCCAATTTAATTTCAGCATATACTGGTATTATGATGGGCAGTAGTACCTCCTCTTACAAACTACTTCCTCTGCTCCTCTTAAAAATCCACTCCTCCCATCCACAGCTCTTATAAATGATCCCCTCTGTCCCTCCTTTTTGTTGACAAATCACCCATTCTACAACTTAAAATTAGAATCATTAGGGTTAGTCTTTAGTGAGTAAATAATGTAAGTCTTATAAGACGTGTGGAATAACAAACTCAAGTTATGCAGCAATTGAATGAAAAAGCTTGAATTTGACAGAGGAAATGCAATGGATAAAAAACCCTTATTTTCAGACCTTTCATTTATTACTAAATCAAACAATCTACAAGATGGGGATTTTCAGATTTTCAACACTATTTCATTTGTATCGTGGCGGGCAGTTTTATTGATGGAGGGAACCAGAGTGCCTGGATAGAAACCACAGATCTATACCGGAAGTCACTGACTAGCTTTATCACATAAGTTGAATCAGGTACTTATCGCCATGGGCAGGAATCAAGCTCACAACTTTAGTGGTGATAGGCACTGATTGCATATGTAGATGATTATCCAACAGCAGTACGATCACGACAACAATGACCTTAGTTGATTATGCAAATTTATTCATTTGTTTATACAATTATTTGAATTTTCCATTTACATCCAAAATAAATTCATTTCACAAAAAAAAATGATTGACCACCGGTATATAAAAATGTTTAATGGAATATTTTTGTTAAAGTATACTGAATATTTTATGGGATAAAATAAAGCTCTTGCAAATCAATATTATGAAGAGATGAATGGAATGAGATCAGAAATTAAATAATTAAATAGTAAATTTTCTAAAACGTCAGTGTTGAAAATATTAAAGATTATTTTAAAATTAAAAATGTGTGTACATGTAACAAGTACATGCAAATGTATATTGATATGGAACTTTACTGTAAACATAATAAAAACTTTACAAAAATATTGTTTCAGCTTTGAAATCTATAATTTATAAAGCTTATCTCTCATTCAAAACGTTTTGGATATTAAGATCTCTAAATCACCTTTTTCAAGGGGAGATAATACATTCCAAAAACAAAATGGGGCATGAAAAATGAGATTATTAAAATTTTGATACACAGAAGTTAAGTAAGCGAAGCAATGTTCCCAATGCCATCAAACTTTTTCCTTAGGGGTGAAAACTCTAACTTTAACTTGTCAAAACAAATACAAAATCGTTGTTAAAATAAGAATAGCCGAAACTCCAGTAACTGTCACTAGATAAATAAAGGGTGGGAAATATGGGGGAATAATGCCGATATAAATAAAATTGATTTCCTTTGAGGAGATGTATTCAATTGTATACCTAAATGATTAAATGACATGTTAGATTCGAACATTAAGAAATTTAATTTACTGAACATATATAAACGGAGTCATTTAATTGTAACACCATCTTGGAACTCTGCGGTACTTTACGGTGTCAGTGAATGTTGACGACAATGAAAAAGTTATGAAAATAAATCTTACAATTATTTTAAGAATTTTGCCTTAAAAGGGTCAAGTCGTAAAATAGTGGTAACATGTTAATAAAAATGTTGAAATTTAACAATAAAATGTCCATTTAGTATATTAGCTGTGGTGATAAAGGTTGGCTTGAAGGACAGGTATGGACAATGACAGTTAAATTCTGGGTTCACTTTTTAGGAGGACGAGGAGAGGAAAGCTAAAAAATATCTTGTAGTTTATTAATATCAGATATGACGATGTTTTGGTGCAAGTTTTATATCTCAATGAAATTTAGTATTTTATTTCTAATATGAGAGTAAGTTTGAATCCCGCTCATAGCGAGGTGTTCTCAATACAACATTATGTGGTAAAGTTGTCAGTGACTTGCGACTGGTCGGTGGTTTTCACCGGTTACTTTTGGTTCAAACTGTGTCTTAGACAACACTTGATAGGTGATAGGTACTGCTATTTTATATATAAGATATTAATATTCCAAGCTTTAAAAAAAAATTCTTTTATTAATAAAGTTTACTATGTATTATTATCAAACAAGAAACCCTGGTTTACTGTCTTCTAATATGGAATTGTTGAACATATCACTGGTGGTGTGGATGACTTAGTGGTGAAGGTCAGTTACCTCTGACCACAAGCCTAACAGTCCACTGATGGGGGTTTGCACCCTGATACCATCCTTACGATTTTACCAGTGTTATATAATTTACTTTTATATTCACTTAGAACCAACACATCCTATCGTGTTAGATTTTATTAATATATTTTAGATAAATTTGACGAGGTCTATCTATATTGAGAAATGGCCAGTAGTAATGTTTCACTTTGGCCTGAAGACGAAGCAGATTTCCTTTGTATACAAAAATGTAGATTGATTCCCCCAATGAAAATCTCTAAATTCCTAAATTTATGTGAAATAATTACCTTGCCTTTAGCATTAGCTCAGTAATGTTGGATGTCCATTTAATTGTATGGTTCGTGGCTGACTATTAAAAGCGACTCTCTAATTTTGAAGTTTACCGAAAAATGTTAAAATTTAATACACAAACATTAACTGAAATGGGTGTAAACATCAGTAATGTTGTCAAATTTCACAAAAATAGTTACGATTTTAAAATCGTTTGATGTATAATGTACTTAACAACTTTTGTGTGAAAACCATAAATTCTTAATTTTCCACATTAATTTTTAATGTTCTTTATTTAAGAGATAGAAACAAAACCTAAATTTATATGTAAGACATAGCTCTATATTTTCCATTTGAAAATGTAATTAGAATTATAGCTATTTTCACTAAAGATCAAAAAGTTTGGGGGACGTGGTCTGTTGCGTTTTATTTTTATTCGTTGATTAAAACCCATTGTTATATATCTTCTGTTATAAAGAAGTCTTTGTAAAATGAATTATTAAGCACAAATGTATGAAAACTATATAGATTTTTATGTAAGGTAAATCAGTACATTTAAATTCTATGGGTAATTTTCAACGTGTGGCATTATGTGCAAAATTGGTTGAATCATGGTTCCCTGTCTGATGAGTCTAGGGAACAAATGGTACCAGATCCATGTTAAAATGCACAACACTATATGCAAAGGAGACTTGAAAGACCAACAAACAATTCCCTGTACTATTTATAAAGTTATGTTTAACATGTAATGAAAGTAAGGTACATAGAAACTTGTTGATGCATGTAATAAGAGTGTTAGGGTTAAGAGTTATGGTGTTTAAAGCCACTTTCAACAATATTTCAGTTATATCGTGGCGGTCAGTTTTATTGGTGGAGGAAACCGGAGTACCCGGTGAAAACCATCGACTTGCCATAAGTCACTGACAAACTTCAACTCATACTGTTGTATCAAGTACACCTCGCCTGAGCAGGATTCGACCTCGCAACATTAGTGGTGAGGGGCACTGATTTGTAATAAGAAAAGTTTGAAATGACATGAAACATTCAAACAAAATACATGTACATGCAATTATATAACCGAGCCCCTGCTTTATTATTGTAAAATAAAAAAACGTAACTCTGTCAGACTTACTTATGCCCTCATTTTGTTAACATGTACAAAAATCATGCATAATGAACAACATATAAAAAGATATTATTGTGGGATTATGATATGAACATCCAAGATAAATACATGGACACCCAATTCCCAGGAAAAGATAATGAATATTTTATATGACATTGTGTATAAATATCCCATAAATCAATAATAAAAACTGTAAAAACTACCATTCGAGTCTCCTACAATGTCCAAACATGAGAAAACAGATATTACTGTGCTTTGCCAACTGTTAACAAGGAAACGTACAATAAACGAATTTGATGAATTGTTTTTTTTAACATGAGAGACAAACGATTGACAAAGACGATTTGACCTTTTGTAAGGATTGAATAAAGTTCGTTGTATAGAAGTATTTAATGTCAAGAACGTGTCGTGATTTATATCTCAAGTTCTACATGTTTGTGTGATTTTTACAGCTTTATATTGTCCATGCCTTTGTTTTCCTTTTGATAATAAAATATGTTTTTATGAAGATGATGTAAAAGGGAAGATGCATAGTTAGGCTTATGGTGTTTAACACCACTTTCAGTTATATTGTGGTGGTCAGTTTTATTGGTGGAGGAAGTCAGAGTACCCGGAGAAAACCACCGACCTGTCGCAAGGCACTGACAAACTTTATCACATAATGTTGTATCGAGTATTCCTTGCCATTAACGGGATTCAAACTCATAACTTCAGTGGTGATAGGCACTGATTGCACATTTAAATCCAACTACCATACGATCACGACCACGTCGACCCCAAAGAATATGATATAGATTTGCTGTAATATAGATTTGACTGCTTTTTATTAAGAATAATTAACACTTTAAAGAAAACAATTTTATTTCTGATAACAAAGTATGTCTGGCAATGTCATTTGTATAATTATCAGCCATTATACTATATCAAGAAATCTAAATTTTCCTAACACAATTGTCACATAATTGTCCCTAAACATGAAACGGCAATTTATGGCAATAAATAAGTAGTACAATGTAAACTAAAAAATTGTTGACATTTTGTGTGATATTCTGTCCTTCACTTTAGATTTTTCGTTGATTTGGTAGTATAGACAAAAAAAAATTATAACTACTTCAAATAGAGTTTGTCAATTCAGAAATTAATTGCCTTTGAACAACCTTTAAGTGTTTTTAATTAAATATATGGGTGGTTTGATCTATGTTCAACAACTTGAAAACTATGCACTATATAGATTTATTATGTGTAAATAAAATTAGTAAAAAAAAAAATGGCTTCACATTCTTAAAATTTATAAAAGAGTTGAGATGAAAATAAGGGAAAGAAAATGGTAGGTAATATTTTAATGGTATTTTAATTAACCACCATTTAATTTCTCAGTCATTTTCTTGACAATAAAATGCTACTTTACTTCTTGGTTAATGAAGCGTTTTAATATACATACTTTGTAAACACTTTTATAAATACCTCATTGATGAAGATTGAGGCTTAGGTCACGTCTGCAACCAGTCCTGTAGTTTAAATTATGAAAAGATGTGAATTCATCTTTGAAAATTTGGAGACATGTTTCTGAATTTGACTCTTATTTTAGTGTCATGGGAGGGCAAAATTATTTTTTTTACGAATTTGCAAGACAAGAAATAGACATTGTTGTTAAAAGTACAATGTTTCAACTTGTTAGATACAAAATACAAGGAAAGAATGGCATTTCCGTGAAACCCAATCGCTTGCTCTTTATCTGATAAGGTTGTTGGACATTTTTTACTGACTCCCATTAAATAATAGATATGTTGATAACAAAATAGTTACAAAATTTTAAAGAGTTATGTCAGGAGTTTCTTGGGTGTAAAGTGTGCCACCTCACTCATGAAAACGTTTATGTGATACAAGATCTTGAAGATGACTGAAGATGAAATGTTCATGATAATAACGGTCAAAAGGGCATGATCATTTAAGAGAAATGATTGTAACACTTTGACAAGTGGAACACCTGAAAGAGCACGACGTCCCCTGTCACAAGTCAGGAAGCATGAACAAATAATTATCATAAATTAGAGAAAAATGACTTAATGTCCTAATTTATAATTCTCTAAACTAAAAAATTATCGAGAGAAATCATTTTATAATTATTCATTACAGCATAAATTGAGGGAGTGAGTGATTGTTGTTTAACGCCAATTCAGCAATTTTTCAGCTATATGATGGCGAGAACAAGTTAATTTTCAATGAGATGATGATATTGCATAAATTGGAAAATAGACATCATCATATAAGATCATACACACTTTTAATTTCTACAGGATGTTTTTTCTGTATCAAATGGAAAGATTTTGCTTTTATTAAAAAATAAAAATAAACTTAACATTTGTTTTTACTTGACTTGTAATCATCAGAATTTCATGGGATTTTAATTTAAGATATAAAATTGGTCTTACCAGCATTTTCCTCATAATACACAGATTATTTTTTTGATAGCAATACATACAGCCATACCTGCCTTAAAGGGCACCTCAATATAACAAATCACTGTCTATAAAGGGCACCTCAATATAACAAATCATTGTCTATAAAGGGCATCTCTATATAGCAAATCACTGTCTATAAAGGGCACCTCTATATAACAAATCATTGTCTATAAAGGACACCTCTATATAACAAATCATTGTCTATAAAGGGCACCTCTATATAACAAATCACTGTCTATAAAGGGCACCTCTATATAACAAATCATTGTCTATAAAGGGCATCTCTATATAGCAAATCACTGTCTATAAAGGGCACCTCTATATAACAAATCATTGTCTATAAAGGGCATCTCTATATAGCAAATCACTGTCTATAAAGGGCACCTCTATATAACAAATCACTGTCTATAAAGGGCACCTCTATATAACAAATCACTGTCTATAAAGGGTAGCCTCATTTTTCCCATTAATGAATAGTGCATATAATTAAAACCTGTATATAAAGGGCAACTGTCAAGAAAGGTTCCCTTGAGTGGCCTTTATATACAGGTTTACAATCAGTTAAGTACAATGAAACAAGCAAGCAGCTTGTTATTGAGTACAATAAGGTCATAATTTCACCTAGGTAACAGTTTATCAAAAATTAAAATATCAAAACGTAACTGATCAGGGTACAGAGTGTTATATTGCCATACAGGCAAACTTGTCTTGTGTGACCATTCATAGGAACATTGAAACAGTCGTAGAAAACCGCTGGTCCCTAAAGACCGATTAACTTAATATGAAATGCACTACAAAGGTGGATAAAATTTACGGTTACGCAAGATCAGTTATTGTTTATATCAAGTAGTTCAGGGCCTGTCATGGTCATGATTCATATGATAGTTGGATTTACAACTAACTATGCAATTAGTGTCTATCACCACTAACGTTGTGAATTCTAATCCCACTCATGGCGAGGTGTACTCAATACAACATTATGTGATAAAGTTTGTCAATGACTTGCGACAGGTCAGTGGTTTTCTCTGGGTACCTCAATATCCTCCACCAATTAAAAACTGACCGCCACAATATAGCTGAAATATTGTTGAAAGTGGCGTTAAATACCCTAACCATTACCATAACCCTAACAGCATAGGACTAATGTCTATTATATGTAAACATTTTATTTTATCATTACAGGTGATATTGAGGGAGAATGTAGAGCTCACGGAAATCTTGGATCCGCTTATTTCTCAAAAGGACATTATAAGGAGGCACTGTCTAACCATCGTTATCAGTTGGCACTAGCAATGAAACTCAAACATCGCCAGTCTGCGGCAAACGCTCTAGGAAGTCTTGGTCATGTTTACACAGCAATAGGGGATTACCCCAATGCGTTACAGAGTCATAAACAATGTTTGTTCCTGATGAAACAGTGTGGAGACAAACTGGCAGAAGCTAGAGAAATCGGAAATGCCGGAGCTGTCTATTTAGCAATGACAGAGTTTGCTAGTGCCGTTGAGTGTCACAATAAACATTTAGAAATCGCTAAAAAATTGAACAATAGTACGGAGGAAGCCAGGGCGTACAGTAACTTGGGTAGTGCCTACCATTATAAAAGAGACTACGAAAAAGCAATAAAATTTCATAAACAAGTGTTAAAAATTGCCGAACAACGAAGTGACAAAGTGTTAGAGGCTAGAGCATATGCTGGTTTAGGGCATGCTGCAAGATGTATGCAGGATTATGAAACTGCAAAAAGCTATCATGAAAAACAGCTTGACAATGCCCTTGAAACAAAGGACAAGGTCGCAGAGGGTAGGGCTTGTTCTAATTTAGGAATTATTTATCATCAGTTGGGTGAGCATAAATCTGCCCTCAAACTGCATGAAGTGCATTTAAAAATAGCCAAAAGTCTCGGAGATCGTGCTAGTCAAGGACGTGCTTTTGGAAACCTTGGAAATGCTTACATTGCATTAAAACAGTTTGATCATGCTGTGAAGTATCATAAACAAGAGGTGGCAATTTCATCGGAAGTGAATGATCGACATTCAGAGGGCGCTACACATGGAAATTTAGCAGTAGCGTATCAGGCTCTAGGAATGTATGATAAGGCTATACTCCATTATATGTCTCATCTAAACATTTCTAAAGAATTAAAAGATACATCTAGTGAAGCTAGAGCTTTGTGCAATCTTGGAAATTACTATAGTTCAAGGGGAGACTACTTATCTGCTGTTAAATATTACGAGGATTATTTGATTCTGTCACAGGAGTTACACGATTCTGAAGGTGAAGCTAAGGCTTGTTTCAATTTAGGATATGTTCATTTCGGTCTTGGAAATCACTTAGAGGCTGTGAGATATTACGAGCAAGATTTATCAATTGCACGAGAATTGCAAGATCAATTAGGTATTGCACGAGCTTATTGTAATTTAGGACTTGCACACAAAGCATTGCATAATTTCATGGATGCATTAGAATGTCAGAAAAAGTGCCTATCTATGATGAAAAATATGAAAAACACTAAAGGTATTTTCCGTGCTTTGGGAAATATTGGTGATATTACATTAAAAACTGGTGATACTTCAGAAGCAATAAAAATTTACCACCAGCAATTACAGCTAGCAAAACAATGCAATAGTAAAGATTTGCTGGCTACTGCTTATGGCGCTTTAGGTGCTGCACACCGAACTTTGGGTCAATTTGATAAAGCTTTGGGATACCACACGCAGGAGTTAAGTATTCGGCAAGATATGGACGATAAACGTGGCGAGTGCAGAGCGCACGGTAACCTTGGTAACGTGCATATGTCTTTAGGAAATTATATGAATGCTTTGAAATGCTATGAAGAACAGCTCGAAAAAAGCCAAGAGTTACAAGACAGTGCACTCGAAGCTCAAGCGTGTGGAAATCTAGGTATAACTAGAATGAACATGGGTTCCTTCGATGATGCCATCGGCATGTTTGAACAACAACTAGCCATGTTAGAGCAAGTCTGTAGTGCTAATTCTATTTATGATAAAGGACGAGCTCTAGGGAACCTTGGTGATTGTTACGAGGCTCTTGGAGATTATGAGGAGTCGATACGATGTCATGAACAGTATTTGGCAACAGCTCAACAAGCCAATAGTCTGTCTGACCAGGACAAAGCCTACCGAGGCTTGGGCAATGCCCATAGATCTGTTGGAAACTTGCAACAGGCCTTGGTATGCTTTGAGAAAAGACTTGTCGTTGCCCATGAGCTGAACAGTTCATCGGCCAAAGCATCAGCTTATGGCGAGTTGGGCTGTTTACATAGCTTGCTCGGCAATTTTGAACAGGCTATTTCATGCCTACAGCATCAGCTGTCAATTGCTAAGGAGATTGGGGATAGTATGTGTGAGGGAGAGGCAGCCTGTGGACTAGGGGGAGTGTACCAGAATATGGGTGAATATGAGAAAGCTCTGGAATATCATCAAATGGATCTACAAATTGCTGAAACAACAGAAAATACAGCTTGTCAGTGTGAGTACATTAATAGACTGAATGTAATTATTTGGGCCTAATACAATGTATAACGAATAGAGCTTCATTTACTGTATATAATGTATTTGTGATCTTCAAGTCCCCAATTGATGCTGGCAACTCTTTGAATACAATACAGTTATTCCTTAATTCTCCATGGGTTTATAGTGGTAAAAATAGGTTTTGTTCAGTATAAAATAGTCTTTACATGTAGACTGACAGATATGGTAGAATATTTTGATTACCATAACATTTTGAAAATTCCTTATATTGGATCAATAGTTTGAAACTTTTTTATTGGCTAAATGGAATAAGAAATGTTAAGCAAACATTAATAGACTGTTACCGGATATCTATGATTATTTTTGGGGGCAAAGGGGGCCGTCTGAGGGAAATAGGCAAGTGTGCGATCAATGCTTTTTCATAACATGTATTTTGAATGAAAACTGATTTTTAATTCCATAATTTTATAACCTCAGTAAACAAATATTAGATAGAACAATTTATTTACGATAATCGTAGATTACCAGGCAGACGACGTTTCGTCTTTGATGTTACTATAGAAAAGGGTTAACCAATGAAGTACAGTAATTAGCTACAAACTGCTAGCACTCACGTAAATAATTGATAATCCCCCGAAAGGTAAATTGAACTTTATTGTAATTATCCTAGCTTTGTAGAAATCGATATTTAAGGTACGATTTATAATGAAGCGAAAACTGAAAGTACATTGTTCAAACTCTTATTTTGCAAAAAATCAATTTTAAATTACTGGTAAAATGCTAAAGGATCATATAAAAGTTTTCGTAATTTTTTTTTCTTTTTGTATCAGCATTTTTAGGTAGATAACCTATGATTATGTGAATATTCACTAATTGGATTTGTTGTTGATAACATCATGTTCATGATGTTGTTTTCATATTAGTTTTATCCAATTAAAGTCATCAATATGTTCTGACGTAAATACACAAATATATAGGCCAAATTTTCGTTCATTTGTTCTCCATATGCCTCCTTCATTCTACAATCCTTTTGCTAATAATAAAACACAATTGTTTTATGTTTGACAGAATTACTGGAATTTTTTCCATTCTGAACTTTTTTTAAGAGACAAACAATATTAACTTATTGTCCCTTTGTACTTTTTCTTTTGGCCATTGTGTTGTATGTTTTTTTTTTACGGATTCTGATTATCCCTTTGGTATCTTCAAACTCTTCTTATTATCTAAGACATTCATTGAAATTGTACCCAAACTAATTTCATAGATGGGAGAGTAAATGTTGGTTTTTTTTTTAATTTGTCCTTTCTTTTTTTCATCAGAGTAAAAAGAAATTTAAATATTTGTCATAATGTATTTTTGAGATTACATGAAAAATAAATACTTATTTTTGATAAAGAAATAGGAAAAACAAAAAAGATCACACTGTCTGAACAATTCCAAAATCCAATAAAAAAATCAACACATCTGACTGCTCACTTTCTTGGCATGGTACAGGCACTTCAATGTCAGTGTTGAATTTAATGTTTTAAAGAAGTTAAACATTGTTGATTAAAGTAATTACATTTTTGTATATGTAACATTTCTCTTTTTTCAGGTCGTGCCTATGGCAACTTAGGTTTGTCACATGAGTCCCTCGGAAACTACAACGATGCTATTCAGTATCAAGAACAACATCTAAGTATAGCTGCACAGATGAATGACAAGGTCGCCAAAACTCTTGCTTACAGTAGTCTTGGTAGGTGAAATGCTTGATTGAAAGCAGAAAAGTCGCAAAAAAAAAACTATTGCAAAAAATAAAAAAAACATGGTTTGCTAGACTCTTGAAGATTTATCAATGCAATGAGATCTGTATGACATTGGTTGTAAATATTCCTGTTGAAGCTCAAAATCTTTTTTTTTTTTTTTTTGGTTCGAATTTGGTTATTATTCCTTTTATGATTCCAGAGGTATGCCCCTTAATTTACTAATGGCACATTTTTGGTTTTCATGTTTCCATGTTCTAACTTTAGTTTCATTTGGACTTGCGACAGGTCGGTGGTTTTCTCTGGGTACTCCAGTTTCCTCCACCAATAAAACTTACCGCCACGATATAACTGAAATATTTTTGAAAGTGGCATTAAACACAATAAACCCAAACCCACAAATGTTTTTAGATTTTTACACAATGTTTTTTACAACTATACATAATCCAAGCTGGACATTCCAATTATGGTTCCAGAGTTATGCCCCCATGGGGTGGGTGGGGGGGGGGGGGGGGGGGGGGGGAGGGGGGAGGAGGGAATCCATGTCATATGGATATATTCTTCCATTTTATTTTTATAAACAAATTGAGTATTATACATAATTGATTACAAATGAAGTATTTGTCAAAGTTGATAACTCACAGATATAAACAAATCATCCCTTATTTAATAGGTTGGAAAGATCATGAAAATTGTTCAAATTTTATTTTAAACACAATTAACTAGCTTCTATTTCACAGCTAAAATCAATAACAGAGCTATATTGTTCTATTTTTGAGTGAGAATAAAAACCATGTTAAACTCTCACTGTCACAGAATAATTTGAGAAAAATGTCATGTATGATTTGCATTCACCTAATATATACAAATTTTACCTTTAAAAAAAAAATTGAAACAAAATTTATTTAAAATTTCTTTCACATGGGGATATATACATGATATATGTTAAAACCAAAAATACATTAAGTTGTAAATTGGATGTTCGGTGCCACCGATTCAGCTAGACAATAAATCGGTGTCCTATTATGTAGTGTACCATTATATTAACCATAGTTAAATTATTCCACCTCATTTCATCCGATTGACGATAACATCTATATGTTTCAGTGTCAGTCTTTTGATCTTCGGTAAAATTGAACATTTCTGTAATTGATTTCATGTTGAAATAGAACAGGAATTTGATTTTGTATTCAGTGTAATGGACATTATTTTGAATCAATTGATTTTTTAATCCAGACTTACATACGTTTTACATACATTAGAGAGAAAAATAATGTTTTGCAAATTGGTGATATTTCACGCTTGTCTGATAGGTTCAACACTTAGATAATGAAATAAAAAATTCAAAAAATCAACACTAAAAAAAACAAGTGTATAATTCGAGAATCAAGAAATTTTCTTGAAATCAAGATGAAAATTTGTTTATGTTCAATTACAATTCTGTAACAATGGTCCAATTTTATAAAGATTTGCTTCAAATAAAATTCAGATCATAATGGAGAAAAAAGTATCCATATTTGTTTACACATTGTAGTCACAATAAATATGTGTTTTAATTTAAAGGTCGAGTTCATCATGCCTTGAACAGCCACACAAAAGCAGTTGAATATTTGAAACAAGGTCTTACAATAGCCGAACAACTAGGTCGTCATGAAGATGAAGCGAAGATTTGTCATCGTCTTGGTTTGTCCTTGTGGGGCAAAGGTGACCTTGACGAATGTCAGCTTCAGTTACACCGGGCAGCAGATTTGTTTGAAGGAATTCGAAGGGATGCACAATTGAACAGCGAATATAAAATGTCACTGTTTGATTTACAGACAGCATGCTACCAAGCTCTTCAGGTAGATTTTATGTAGAAAAATAGAGAAAATTGAAATCAGTTTGAAAATTCGAAATTTGATCAAGGGAGATAATTTCACTATTGCATTTTATCAATTTACCATTAGAACAGGTAAAATTTGAGTCGTAGAATAGCAGAAATTACTTTAATAAAAATGTAGATATTTAATTACCGGTAAGTGCACAGAGCATGTTTCTGGAATAACCTTTATCAGGTAGCTCAAAGATTGGAAAACCAATTAACTGTAAACCAGTGTGCTAAACAAGCACACAAATCACCTAAGGTCACAATATGCCTGAGGGAGGAGAACCTTAGTTCTAATGATAATCACATTATTTAGGAACTGTGAATTTCAATAATAACTATATCTAATAAACCATGTCAGTGTAGAAATAAAAATAGAGTTTGTCAACCAGTAACATGAACTACTCCTCTGGCAAACATTAAACTCATGAACACAACAATACTGACAAAAGCTGATCGAAAGCTAAATCCTTGTTTTTTGGACACACACCAAAATTAGTATTGAATCGAAATACCATTAAAAAGAAGGGGGAGAAATTTATCGATTATAAAAAGAAAGTTTAAACAGTGATGGTCAACAATTTCACCAATTTCAACAAAACGAACAATCACCTCTCAACTCAAATCATTGAACATAAAAAAAACACATCATATGTCATTGGAAATCTAGGTCCTAGCTTTAGACAGGCACTAAATTGTGGCAGAGTTAAATTGTATTTATAATAGAGGAATCGGTGTTAATGTCTATAACATGTAATGTGCAGTCAATAATTAAATTGAAACATGACCAACATAGATATGAAATTGTATTAATTTTTTTTTAGCGAGTACTGGTATCATTAGGAAGACATGACGAGGCTTTAGCTATTGCTGAGAGAGCATGTACTCGTGCATTTATCGACTACCTCTTGGAGCGACAGGCAGGGTCAGAGGGTCTGTATCGTGGAAATATTGACCCTCCTCCCATCACGCCAGGGCAGATCACCAATATTGTTGGTAAACAACAGGCCCTGGTACTGTATTATTCCATAGCTGCTGGGTATCTCTACTGTTGGCTTGTAACTCCTAGAAACGGTAAGACAAATAGTACAGTACAGTATATAACACACCATGACAAACTAATTAGAAATAGAAAATCACAAAAATGGCCAGAATGTGTATGAATTGAATATCAAATTAAACACCAAGGTTTAAAATATGGAAATATAACCTATCTATTTTGAGAACCCTATCCATTCAGAAACCTTTTATATTTTGATATACAGGGAAGATTTCTAGTACTCCGAAATATGTCTTGAGGGTTTAAGAAAAAGTATATCCTCACCCATTGACTTGAATAATAATGGAAAATCACAAAAATGACCAGAAGATTTGAAATATGGAAATTTAAATGGACTATTTCCAGAACCCTGTCTGTTCAGAAACATTTTATATTTTGATATACATGTTATTAACATCAATGTAAAACAGGGAACATTCCTAGAACTGAAACTCCAGAATTAGCCTCGAGGGTTCAGGAAAAAAGCCCATTGTCATAAATAATACACACTTCATCAAGCCAAAACTGTTGTCTGGGTAAAATGTTGTGCATTATATGCAGTTGAATATGGTAATTTAATATCGACAGATTTAATTATTTGTTTATTTTGAGCAATGCATCTTGTTATAGGTATTGTGAAATTCCACGAATTAAACATGACAGAATTAGAGGCAGACTACGAAGCTAGTGACACTCTTAGTATGAAAAGTGTAAACTTTGGTTCAACATCACTAATAGATCAATACGTCGGCCATGTTAGGGAATCCATGGGTGTAGAAAGTTACAATGCCAAGTAAGTATTTTATGAAATTAAATATTATATAAGTAATTCTTACACCTTTCCTCCCTTTCTTTCATTCTATTTTAAAAAAAAATCCAACAAACACACAATATGAATTTACATGATACTTTTGTGAATATAATTTTTTGAGAACCAATATTGCATTATATATATATTTATGTAGTATTATATATTTCTAGTAATTCAACTTTTATATGATGTATCTATTGATTTGTAACTTGTTGGAATTGGAAAAATAAAAAATAAGAAAACAATAAAAATATTGAAAAATTAGAAGTTTTAATTTAGCAGCAATGGCTGATAAAGTAACTAGCAACAACAATACGATCATTCTGCTGGCAAGCATACTCTTCAACACTGACATAACAATGACAGAAGCAGTCGCAAATGTAGGCCTTGACTTGGGACAGGCACATGAAGGTGGCAGGGTTGAATTAATTAATGAGATCTCAATCCTCTCTTCTTGGTGTCTTGTTCTCAATTGGCCATATAACATATATAAATGAATAATTAGAAAACCTACACAAATTCTGCCAAATGCAAAAAGCCACACTTTCACAAAAATGACAACATAAATATGGACAGTACAATATCAGGCCAGTGAATACCGGTTTTTTTTCTAGAAAAAATACATTTGTTATACAGCAATTATTTCAGTTTCTCCACCAATCAAATCAATCTTGTAGGTATGGAAATGAATTTATTTAATTAGTTCATACCACCCATGATAGAGATGAAATACTGCTAAAGTTGATGGTAAACACCAATCAATCAATTATTGAGAGTTTCAAAATTGATTTTTTTTTTAAACTTGGAATTTTCAATTTCTAGGGCATCTACTGGAAGCATCAACAGAACCTTTAACGATGGGGATAGTGAATGTGATGACGTCTGGCAGCAGCATTTGGAGGAATTAGGAGATAAACTCAATGCTGAAAACGACAGGACGGGCTTTCTACGAATGGTCAATCGTAACCACAAACTAAACAGTAGTAATTATAGTCTCAGCAGTTTATTCAGTCTTTCAACTTTAAATGGTGTCAATTCTAGTTTTAATAGCCCACGGAAAAACAGTCTACGCATATATAAACAATCTGGCTCTAATTCAGGGGCAAAAACTCCTCTCAGCGTGTTGTATCAAATTTTGATTGAACCGATGGAGGAGGCTTTGGAATCGGCGAGTGAGGATTATGGAGCAGGGACAATTGATCTGGTTTTAGTGCTTCAAGGGGAGCTGTATCTCATCCCCTTTTCTATTTTACGAAAGAATCAAAAATCAGAATGTCTGTTTGAAAGATTTAACATAAGTATTATGTCCTCTGTGTCGAACTTGCAAAATGCTCAGAAGCACGAAAAACAAGGACGCCCCGTAATAGATTCATCGGGTGCTGTAATTGTTGGAAACCCAAAATTGTCTCCTGGAGCTAGTCAGCATTGGATTTTCAAAAACATTCCTGAAGCAGAGTATGAAGCACGCATTGTTGGAGAACTATTGACAAGTCGGCCATTAATTGGTCCAGATGCTACAAAAGCTGCTGTATTACATCAGATTGAACAGGTTGAAGTGATTCATTTTTGTACTCACATATCATGGAAACTTTCGTCTATTGTTTTAGCACCGAGTGAAAATATCCCCTCCCAGCACCGATTTCCCTCAATTGACTCCGATGATAGTTCGAGTGATATCACAGGTTTTGATGGCCCGGCAATGTCCGAGTATCTTTTAACTGCTGCTGATATTCTCAACTTGAAACTTCACGCCAAACTTGTTGTGTTGAGTTCTGGTTACACCGACGACCGAGCAGGGAGAATTAATTCTGACGGAGTCGTTGGACTGACAAGGGCGCTGCTATCTGCTGGTGCCAAGTGTGTTTTGTACTCATTGTGGCCTGTTCCCGACGATGCATCAAAAATGTTAATGAGAACACTTTATACTGCCTTACAAGAAGGAAAATCAGTCACCCATGCACTTCAACATGCCATGAAATCTGTTCAATCGGCCAAGCAATATTCACATCCAGCAAATTGGGGAGGATGGATTTTAGTTGGACATGATATAAAATTAAGCAGTAAAATAGCTTTGATGGGACATGCTATCTGTGAGATCTTGTTATCATCACCTGGTCAGTGTAGAGAGGCAATGAGAGTATTACTCCATTTGGTAAGAATTCTACCTTTATTATTATTATTTTTTTTTTTTAAGTTAAAAGAATTGAAGAATTATTCATAAAACAGTCAAAAAGGAATACAGAAAGGAAACCTCATGCCAATTTTTTTTTTTACCAAAAACTAGTATCAACATCAAAATTACATTTGCATAGTTACCTCCCTTTTTATATGTAAACTTAATTTTTGTGTTTGATTCATACCCATAGCAAGGTTTACTTGTTACAACATTAAGTAATTTTATTGGTTACTTGCATCAGGTGAGAAGTTTTGTCAACAAAACTTACCTCTATAGTATAGCTGAAATATGTTTAGATGTTAAACGTAATAAACACCTCAACCATAGATGTTTTAAATAAAAAGTCATATTTTATTTATATTTTTTTAGATTGAGAAATCCTTAATGAGGATCCATCAAGGAATAAAGAATTCCATGTATACAACCTACACCTCTATAGAAAACAAGGTCGGAGGTATTGCTGGCTGGAAGAATTTGCTAAAGGCCGTAGGATTTAGGTTTGAGGCTGGTCAGAATGACCTCCCTCCTGCTGTGTTCTTCCCTCAGAGTGATCCAGGAGATAGACTTACACAGGCCAGTTCTAGTCTACAAGCACTCCTAGGTAAGCATTAAAGGATTTAATATAAAACCATTAAACATTTTGTCAACAGTTATCTACTTATAGAATCCAAAAAGTTCACTCATATTATTTTTTATTTTATTTTGGCATGCATATATAGAAAACATCTGTGTTTTGGTAATTAGTCAAATTGTTAACTTAACAGATGAGTTCAACTTTAATTTAATAGTACAATACAATATTAACCACTTCTATCCCTTCTAAGCTTTAATTACCACAATTGGCAGTGTACAATTCACATTTATATATAATACACACACCTTATATCAACTTTTTAATTACTGAATTCAACAAAAATATATATTTTAAAGTTCTTGTATTATAATAAAGTCATCTTTACAAGAACCAATTCTGGGGTTTAATGGTTAGCCTGCTTGCTTTGAGTGTAGTCAATCGTGGGTACGCTTCCCCGTCATGTTAAACCAAAGACTATACAATTGGTATTTGCTTCTCCACAAAGCATGCATCATTTAGGAGTACAAGCAAAAACATAATCCAACCTATCTACTGGTAGAGTATTATTGCTGTGAGCTAGTGCTATAAAATGTCAGCTTGCTTTGTTGGCCTAGTACAAAACAGACGTCATCACCATCTCATCAATAATAACTTGGTGTTCTCCATTGTACCACTGAACATGTGCTCACTTGGTGTTGTACAACAATCACACATTTTTATCAGAAAAAAGGGAATATTATATACAACCTTATTAAAAATAAACTTGTACAAGAAATTCACATTTTTTTTCAGAGAGGAAACAATAGGAAATTGAGTCATACATAATATGTTACATTTTATTGTTTTACTTACAGGGCTGCCACCAAGTTGCCTGTCTGCCTTGTCCAAGTTTCTACCCAATTTCGAAGCAGGAGAGGCTAATATTCGAGTGGTTTGTAATATATCCATTTATACTGGCGGTTTTTTTTTTTGCAAATTAAAATGTGGTGGTCAGTTGGTCTGTATGGGAAAAAAGAAACCTTCTCCATACAACATTATATCCCTCTAAGAATATAGCTTATATATTACATTATTAAGTATTGGGTAGATCATTTTTTTGGGGACATTTTCCTAAATTTTAATTCTTTGAAAATATTGACAAAATTTTGTAAAAATTGAAATTCAATAATGTTGGTTATCAACCATGTTTTTTCACACTATATGCCTTTTGTGAAAGGTTGAGCAAGACTCCATCATCAAACATATATTTTGTTGATTTTGTTCTGAAGAAGTTTAATTATAATTTCTTGTTTTAAAGTGACGTTTTGAAATGTTGAATCTTTTTTTATTATAAAGCTTAATTTGTTACACATATCTATTTATATTTTTATAAAATATCCATTTCTTTCTAGATGAGAGATATTTTGAGTAAGATGGCTGCTAGAGAATCAAACATAGATGTTCAACTAAATGTAAAATTGTGGAGAGTTCCAGGTTGCCATGAATTCTTTGCATCTTTAGGTAAGTAGTAAGGGAGATAATCATGTCTTTAAAGGGAGATAATTACTCTTCTTTGTAGATCTTTGTCAACATATTAGATATATTTTATAATAAAAGAAAGACAGGACCGTCGTGGCCGTGATCGTATGGTAGTTGGAAATACAACTACCTATGCAATCAGTGCTATCACCACTGATGTGCGTTCAAATCTCGATCAGGGTGATGTGTACAACATTATATGATAAAGTTTGTCAGTGACTTGCGACAGGTCAGTGGTTTTCTCCGGGTCCTCTGGTTTCCTCCACCAATAAAACTGACTGCCACAAAATAACTGAAATATTGTTGAAAGTGGCATTAAACACCATCAAACAAACAAACAATGAAAGAAAGACCACCGGGATATGTATATACTGATGATTTATTTTTTACATCTCTACAATATGATATAACAATTAATAGTTCCTGAGTAATAGGTTTTCAGCAATACAAAATTATGAGAGTAAATTCATGAAGTAAACATTGATTTGAAACTTGAGGGCCATGGTTAAATGTTCTTTTAAGAAATAAAAGATTGCAATGATTTTTTTAGTGATTTATGACATAGTTATTATATTCTTGTGGGGTCATACAATTTTATTTTGAACAATATTGTCATTTTATTGGCAATTTGCCTATTTTCCCTTTTAAAAGGATATAATCAGTATCTAACTAGACTAATTCTGATTTTAAGTGATTAACGATGTTTTTTAAACCGAGATGACTGAGAAACGTCCTCGAGTTTTAAAAAGCATCTTTAATTATTTTATCACTATTTTGTATTCATAATTAAATAATTTTTGTTGAGATACTGACATTTTTTTAAACACAATTAATATTTTATATCGTTAATCACTTAATTATCAAGAATTTGGTAATGTGACGTCATTATAAAGTCAAACAAGATAATACTACGTGCATCCTTGACAACGCTTAGCGATTAGCGATAATTGGAATCATATCATGCACCCACATTATATGAAATATATCGGTTTTAAACATCAAAGGGAAAATAAACAAAATAGCGATAATGAACAATATTGATCAGTGTGACACAAAATATATTATGACAGATGAGTTTTGAAGGTCTCGAAATACAGTCAAACCTGTCTTAAAGGGCACCTCTATATAACAAATCACTGTCTATAAAGGGTAGCCTCATTTTTCCCATTAATGAATAGTGCATATAATTTTAACCTGTATATAAAGGTCAACTGCTCATAAAGGCCACATTTTCAGGTTTGACTGTGTATTATTACAAGTTTCACAGCTCGTCTTATTGGACTCGCTGCGATTCTAGCAATAATGTCGTGTCTCGAACATCAGAACTGACGTTATTCTATATATCTTATCTAATTCAGAACAACAATTTCTTATATTATCTTACAACTGGTTTTTTTCGGTTGTAGTCTTTCAATTATGTTTTGTTTATATAGGTTTGGATTTAGTTGAAGTAGGACGAGATGATGTTACATTGAGGCTCGGTAAACAAGCAGCGAGACGACAGCTACAGTTTGCACTGCAATCTTTGGTGGCCATATTTGGTAATTGTCTTGGTTAAAATGTTCAAAATTTTGTCGAAATATGCAGAAAATTTATTGAAGATATTTTGACAGAAAAGTATTTTTAACAAAAATAATATGGATGCAAGTGACCATGAAAGAGGGTTTCAGTGGCAAAACTTTTATGCATAGTAAATGAATATTATGCAAAAATGGGTTGTAGTCGTGATTGTATGATAGTTGGATTTACAACTACCTGCACAATCAGTACCTATCACCACTAAAGTTGTGAGTTCGAACCCCGTTCATGACGAGGTGTACTCGATACAACATTATGTGATAAGTTTGTCAGTGACTAGCGACAGGTTGGTGGTTTTCTCCGGGTACTCCGGTTTCCTCCACCAATAAAACTGACCACCACGATTTAACTGATGTTGTTGGAAGTGGCGTTAAACACAATAAACCAAGCCTAAGCCAACCTATTACTTATTCATATGATCAATCTGTATCAAATTGTGTTTAATATTGAAAAAACAAAAAGAACTGTTAAATAACTTTTAATTCATGTAATTGATCATTTCTAGCATATTTATGTTGACTTTGTCTAGCAACCAACTCAATGCAGTAAAAGTGTTTATTTATTATAATTTCCTTTTTCAATTGTAGACACTCAAGAAGCTCCTAGGTCACTGACATTAGACAGTTCTAGTAGCTTAGAAAGTCTGTCATCGTCTCACAGTGGGTCAACGTCCACATCAAATTTCTCTAAGGGGAGTACGCCACCGATATCTCCCCGCTCTAGCAAGAAAAAATCTCTATTTAATCCTGCTGAGATGGAGAAGATGAGAATGATGAACAAGATGCAGCTAATGAATCAGGTATAACATTAGACCATACAAAATAAATACAGTCAAATCTGCCCATGCAGTCACCTCTATTAAGCAGTCACCTGTTTTAAAAGGACACCTTTTTCTTGTCCTGCCATAGAAAATTCAATATGAATTAAACCTCTATTAAGAGGTCGTTTGTCTTATAAGGCCACTTTTTCGTTGTCCCAAAGATGACCTATTAATACAAGTTTGACTGTTATTTGTGTTTCAGGGTCCACCTAAATGTTATGAAATACTGCCGCATAGACAATGTCCATTTTTTAGCATACACCTATTAACTGGCTATGAGGCCAACAACAAGTTTATTTCCCCCTTGAGACACCAACTATTTCCCCGACACGAAGTGTGAAGGGAGACAATAAACTGGCTGTTATCCGAATAACCAATAAATAGGTGTTTTATTGTAACATAGGCAATCTAGGAAATCTGAAACAATATGGCTATCGAAAAGTTGAAAATAGAACTTCTAAAAGTGATGTTAATTAAAAAACAAACTAAGAGATGAACAATAAACTTGTTTTAGTACAACAATTCTAAGCAGTTTAAAGGAATCACGATCATCCAATATTTTATCAAAATCCTTGGAGAGTGAAGCAAACTGGTCTACATAAGTAGTGATAGTTTTATAGTCTGTCAAACAAATATTCATATAGCTGGGATACATTCAAAGTAGAAAAAATGGGAGAAAAGTGTGCTGTTGGAAGACTATTTTCCCTCGGTCATTGGGACTATTTCCCTAGGTACAATAGTCATTCCAACTATATTATAAACCTAGATCAACAATTTTATGTATTTAATTTATATAATAAATATATAGAAAAGTTTGAAGACACCAAAGGGGTAATCAGAAGCTGTAAATCAACAGACAATACAATGTCCAAAAGAAAAAGAAGTAAAAGACAAACAATGATCTACAAAAATATTACACAGAAAACTAGAGATCGAGCAAGGGTAAACTCAATTGCTCCAGAAGGGTAAACAGTTCCTGCTCCAAATGTGGCAACCATCGTGTACTGAGGTACAAAATGTATATTCAAATATTTCACTTTTTATATTTGAAAATAATATGTATATTTTCATGTTGAAAGAATGTTAACCACTTTCAAGTCATAATTTGAGTTCATTGATATGAATTTAAAGATATTATAAATAAAAGATGACATCACGACATCACTGTCGTCTGCCTCTATATAATCACTGAAAGTATTATATACAGAAGAAATATGTTCTTATATTCAAGCAAAAATGAAGATTGTGATACATCTTTCAATTGCTTTTGTCCTCATTCAGTTCTGTTCCATTTGGGAAAAGACGGAAATTCTCACACTCCCTCGTCTTCAATATTCTGTCTTATATGTATGGTCATACATTAAAGTTTAAAGATTGTTGGTTAATGCCAAGTGAGCAATTTTTCAGCCATATCATGGCAAGAACATCATTAGAACAAACTACTTTTAATGAGAAATTATCATTTCTGCTTTGTAACACAGCAACACACTCAGTTGGATTTTTATGGTGCTAACTCACTGGAACAACAGCTTCTCTCTGACACATTATCCTGAGTCCAAAACCTCTATGTAAAACAGGAAAAAAATAATGTTTGTTAAAAGATGTTATATATATAAATATGTCTGTCATTTAATTTAGCAATATTTTTTTTTCAGGGTGGACTATCAGGAAGAAAAGTCAGCTCCAAAAGTTCAAAATCTGGAACTGATCCATCTCTAAATCTCTCTCATCAAAATAAGATAAAGAACATGTATCCTCCAGCCAGTACGACTGTGGGCTTACACTCTGACATTGAAGAAATGCAGGAAATAATAAGTGAAAATAGCGAGAGTGAATTTGACAGTCGTCGCAGCGAAGGGACCGGTAGTTGGAATGATTTTCAAATGCAAGTTTCGTCGAATAATTCAGAGAGTGATGGAAGTACAATTCCGGAGGGTCGTTCTTCTGAATCTGAGCCATTAAAAACAATACAGGAACAAGTAGATGATACAAAAGCAGAGGAAAGACTTGAGGATTGTGAAGAATATACTTTTAGTCGGCAAACTAGTGAAATGAGTTGTAATGAAAATGAGGTTTTTCAAAACGATTTTGACCGGGAGGATAGCAATCGTCGATCAAATATGTCAACAACAAGTAGTGACGTTGAAAGAGCATACTATGAAAATCAAAACCACAATCGTAATTCATACTCGGATAGTAGTCAAGCCGATGACGCATTTCATAGAGACGATGTTAAAAGACAATCAGATATGTCCGATACAAGTGGAATAAGTGACAATTTTATCACCTCAAAGAGTTTAGTATTGTCCTTACCGTCAGAATTAGTGACCGAAAGTGGACAATTTTCCAGTGAATCTGGAATCCACTCTGAAGTGACTTCCAATCAAAGTGATGCAAGTCAGCAAAGTATGGATGTTCCACAATTTTCACCTAATCCATCTGAAATCGCTTTACGTGTTTTAGCCGATGGGGATAGGACAGGTTTAGAGGAGGTGCAATCTCCAAATTTTTCACAATCTCAAAGTGAATCTTATATTCAAAGAAAACAATTCTTCCAGTCTTTATCAAGTGGAGGAAACGCATCCAACTTTAAAGCAGTTCAGCAGCTAATGAATGGAGGTCCCGCACTGAATACTGTCAATCAGTTAGAAAGGATAAAGCCACCTGTACCTCAGAGAGGTACAAAAATGCCTCCTCCATTGCCTGTAAAGCCGAAGCAATTTCAAAATCTATCAGACAAATTCCAAAAAATAAATCTGTCCAATCAAAATGCTGGGAATAATTCTGTGCAAACAAACCCTAATAAAGTAACAAATCAAGTTAAATCTGAATCGTATGACTTTGAAGATGATTTGTCTTATACGATTACAACTTCATCGAATCGCAAAGGTGTTAAAATATTGAAACCCGGAGAAAATAATGCAAATATTATGTTTAGCTCTTTCAAACCTCCTCAGAAAGGAAATTTTATGTTGAACAGCAGCCGACCAGAAAGTAGTGCTAGCTTAAGTAGTATTTATTCAACAGGATCATCCGTCCAAACTGTCATTCAACGCTCGCATCAAGGTGCATCGCCTAATGTGGGTAGTCACGTACCCTCACCTGAACAATTTTCAAATGGCCCACGGCAGAGTCCTGCCACTTCAGGGTCTGACAACGATATCCGAATCAGGACTGGTTTGTCACAAAGCTCATGGTACAATATTGACAGCGATAGTTCCCAGAATGCTTTGTTCGAGAAAAGATGCTCAAATAGTTCATTAAGTAGTGCTTCATCTTATTCTGACATCAATCAGCCAAGGAAAACAAAATCTATTTTAAACAATTCGCCCAATAATCCTCGACCACGAGGTAAGAAACCTAGAAAACGGGTCAGTTTTTCAGACTCTGAACCTAGTGATTTAGATTCTTCCAATCATAGTCGGTCATTGCATGACATTAGCCCTGTAGATGGATATATTAGTCCTTTAAGCAGAAGTAGAAACATTTATCAGGGATTTCATAGTCGCACACCGTCTCCATATGCCAATAAAACAGTGCCAAAACAAAATTCAACAGGAAGTGATTCTGTTAAGTGGGAACCAGTAATCAATGGCGGAATTCAAAATCCTGTTGTAAATGGACCGTTGAAACAGGAACCAGTTTTAAATGGAAGTGTTCCAAATTTGACAGGAAATTGTTTGAATGATTCTAATTTTAGAGGCAGTACTGGGACGATACCAGTAAATTTCAGTAAAAGTAACGGAAGTATCTCAAACTTTTCAGAGAGTAATGGTAATATTTTGACTTTCACCAGTACCCCATTTAACCAGCAAGGAACAAATTATAATCCACAAACTTCAGAAAATAGAAATTTATCAACTTTCGGACGAAGTGCTTTTAATCATATGCGGACCCAAAATCAACACAATATGCAATCGACAAGTAATGGAAATGTCACAAATTTAACAGGCAGTACTTTTCCAAAAAGGCCAAACAATTTGACTTCGCAATCTTCCGACCATATACAAATGTTATACTCAGGTCAACAAAAGTCTACGACTGCAAGATCACAACAAGTTCTGCAATCTTCAAAGTGTTAATGCAATATTGTTAATTTTTTTTTAATTATCAAAAACTGTCTCTAAAATACATGTTGTTTTTTATTTTTTTTATTTCATTATTGATGACAACAGTTTTAACTTATTTTCCACTACAATTTTTGTGAATGAATTGAAATAATTTGGTAAACATTTGTTTTCAAGATTATTGAAATAATATTTAGTTTTCATGAAAACCATTTGGTGATTTATAATAATTAACCATATGTGCAATGCTTACTAATATAGATTTACTATTAAGTTTACTATATGTGAGGACGTTCATTAAAAATATTTTGGTTTGTTGTAATCCAACCCAACCCATCAAAATTGGAGCTATTCAAGAATTTAA
Organism: Bathymodiolus brooksi; assembly: GCA_963680875.1. Taxonomy (NCBI): domain Eukaryota; kingdom Metazoa; phylum Mollusca; class Bivalvia; order Mytilida; family Modiolidae; genus Bathymodiolus; species Bathymodiolus brooksi. The sequence goes on along the minus strand of OY804580.1, from coordinate 64,902,971 downwards.
AAAAAAGTGTTTTATTGGCACATTCATAGGAGATAAGAGTGAACTTTTTTATGCCCCCATCATTAAGATGTACCCATGTCCATGTGTCACACACTTGGTCATCGCTCAACAACTTAAGTTCCCCTTAACTAAATCATTTGAAGTCAGGGACCATAAAAGGAGGGCCAGTTTGATTTCGGACTTCCACGTTTGTCTGTTCTGGACTTATGCCCCTGTTTGCTTTAGCAGGAAGCAGTGGTATCAGTGGACACATTCTTCCATTCTTTCCTGTTTACCTAGTAAATTTGGGTTACATCAAAACAAGGTATTTTTAATGATTGCCAGAAATGAAAATTGTTATATTCTGTATGATCCTTGCTTAACATACACCCCATGTCTCTCTCTTTCTCTCTCTCTTATAGATTAACTGGTATTTAAAGATTTATGGCTTTATGGGACTTATTTTCTTTTGAATGTCTGAAATGTATTCTCAGGCTGTCATGAATCAACATTCTTTTTTTACCAAAACGTTTTGTCATTAATTTCATTTTGTTTTAATTAATGCAACCTACTATCTCTTGAGAGTCTGGACTTTGAAAAAATAAACTGTATCATTTTGCTTCAGAATATTGTATCATATATATTTATTTTCCTCTTCTGTTACATATATGTTTAGATGCAGGGCATTCCACTCATTTTCAAGTAGGAGGTGATAATCCTAAAGTAGAAAGGGGATCTTGAAAAACCAGTATGGAAAACAAAGCTGTATTTTATGTTCACTTTGATATTTTCATTTTTGAAAACAAAGAAGCATGGGAAAAAAATACAATTAGACGAACAATTTGCCCGGTGCCCGGCTGCTGTGGAATGCCCTGAAGTTGATACCATTTTCATATTTCTTTACTAAGAACAAGTAATAATCTTATCCAAGATATTTTCTTTTTTTCATTTAAAGAATTTGGCTTTATTCTTTAGATGGAACAACTATTCTAAATTAATTTAACATTACATGTATCTGTATTAAACATCAGTAGAGATATGTCGGCCATTTCAGATTTGGGTACTAATTGTCACAATTCGTGTAGAAAAATAAATTAATGTTGATATTATGTGGTAAGAATTAACAAATGTCGTTCATGATTAAAATCACTATGTGTACTCATAAAATAGGAAATAAACAAAAAAGAATAAATAGAGAATCCCCATAGGCATTGAAATGCATACAACAGTTGTTTAAAATTAGGTGTCATTACAGAGTTATCTCCCCTTATTTGATAAAAACACAAATTTTATAAATAGCAATTCCATAACTTTTTCATCAATAATTGCAAAAGTACAATTATACTACATTGACAGTTTCATTATATTCTGGTTTTTGTCAGTTATTGACAACTATAAAAAAAGAACTAAAAAATAGTTTGGAAAACAATATTAAAGTCAGGCCTGAAATTTTCTATAGAATCCTTCATCGTATTATTAACCTATGCACATACAAAGGTTAAATATGTTCTCTACAAAAATCTGTAGGACTATTGTTTCACTAGAATTTATTTTTTTATTTGTCCTTATAAACATTTGTTTACCATTCATTATTTTTTTTGCAGTCAATTTTTGATTCCATATCATTTAATATTGTTACTATGTATAAATGTTCCCATTCAATTTTGAATCTCTATTGTTGCATTTAAGTTTTGAAATGCTTTTTGTTTTGTTTTTTAATATTGAACATTCCCATGAACAAAAAATCAAAAGATGGTGTAAATTTCCTCTGCATTTATTTATCATTGTATATATATATATTTGTACATATTACTTTCCATTGTGTATAAAGTGTCATTATCATTGAGATAAAACTTACATATCAAAAGACATTATTTATATTCTTGCCTTTAATCAAGAGGCAAACAAATAAAATATTAAAAAACTTGAAATTTGTTTTGTTTTTAAGGAAAAAAAAACCTAACATGGAAATACAGTGAAACAAGTTTACTCTGAGCCCTGAATAAAATGGAATCCTGTCTAAACTGAACAATGAAGTCCTAGTGTTGGAAAGCATTGTTAATTTAATCTGTATAAACCAAACACCAGTCTATTTCACACAAATACGCTGTTCCCAAGGAGTTTCGGTTTAGACCGGTTTCTCTGTATTAGTACAATGTTGTATTCTATCGTTGAATTCATATACAATGGAACCACATCCTTGGTGTAATATGGTTAGCGTGCTTGCCTCGAATACGGTAGATCATGGGTTCTAGCCTCGATTGGGTCAAACTAAAGACTGTAAAATTGGTATTTGTTTCTTCTCCGCTAAGCACGCAGCATTAAGGACAAAGAGCAAAGCTTGAATCAGGTTAATGTGTCGGAGTGGTGCGACATGTCTGTCCGCAGACTGTTGTTTCAGTGAGCTAGCACTATAAAAATCCAACTTAGTGTGTTGATCTAGTACAAACCGGATCTCATCATCATCTCATTAAAAATTAACATGTTCTCACCATGATATAGCTGAAAAATTGCTGAGTTGGGGTTAAACCACATATCACTACCATATACAATGGTTTGATGCTTTAAAATTGCATCTTGTAAGAGTTATGGTACCTGTATTATGTTGTCATCTGTCCGTCTGGTATAAACATGTGGCACATTAACTCCACTTTGCCTTGACCCATTTTCTATGTTTTAGGATGTACTCCAAGGAAAAATAGTTTGTTGTAAAATGTTGTGCGATATCTCAAGTTTGTTTCAACCAGATTATTAGGGTTTATGGTGTTTAACGCCACTTTCAGCAATATTTCAGTTTGATACAACATTGTGTGATAAAGTTTGTCAGTGACTTACGACAGGTCTGTGGTTTTCTTTGGGTACTCCGGTTTCCTCCTCCAATAAAACTGACCACCACGATATAACTGAAATATTGTTGAAAGTGGAGTAAAACACCATAAACCATAAACCAACCACTCCAATAGAAAATATGAATGAAACCAAGACAGCTCTGAAATAGCAAAATAACAGACCCTGTCTTTGTATATATGATGCTCTTCACCTTTGTACTTTTATTTAATTAATCGGACAGAAAATATTAACCATTCCGTCTTTGTATTTTGATAGGTGTTATCATTTATACGTGTTTCATCAGCTCACCGGGACCAAATTTTAAAAGTATGTGTTCGGTATTGTGATCACTTTGCGTCCATAGTCTTTATTGTCTGTGTCAGTTATCTTCTGACATTTCAACCTTTTTTTCTTTCTTTTTTTTTGTAAACCACTACTCCAATTACAATTGGCAGAAATTATATCAGGTGGTTCTTGGCATATTATGTGTAAATAATTTTGGTTTCAAAATGGCTGCTAGGATGCTTTCTGCAAGGCTGAAATTTCAAAATATTTCTCAGAAACCTTGTGTGTGATGGAATTGTTACACAATAGAAACGTTCCTTACATAATGGTAAATAATTCGATTTTTTTTTGTCAATCAGAAATCCAAGATGACCACCACCTCATGACAAAGTTTTACGATGGGACTCTACTGGAAAAATCTCTTCAAATTATTAATCTCTTAATTACTCTTAAACAACTGAACCACTTGAAAGCATAATTGGTTTCAATAAATAATCATTAGATAGTCGCTTATTCGAAATCCAAGATGGCTGCCACTGCATGACAACTAGAACCATATGGGAAATACATTTAAAAATTATTCATACCTGCAACCACTGAACAGAAAACCTGACTGAAATGCTCCTGTGTTGTTGATCTAGATATGTTTGTGTCGATCATAAATCCAAGATGGCTACCACAGCAGAAAACATTTATATTGATTAATTGATTGTTGTTTAACATCAAGTGAGCAATATTTCAGCTATATTCATTACATTAGGAAAAAGGTTTTTTTGTTACTTCTACCAATGCGTATATAAAAAGGAAGTTCTTGTAATATTCATGACCAGAATACGTTCACAAACAATAAATCATGTGCTGGTTTCAGTGGGGACGAATATTTCGATTACCACTAAGAAAAGTATGGTGGATATGCCATAGGGTCGAAAAGCAACCTTGTAGAGGGCAATTAATGATCATACCTAACAAACCTTTGCACATCAAGAGCTGATAATACATCTATACACAAAATGTAAAATTTCGACGTTTTTATTTGGATTTTTACATTTTTTGTGGTTACCGAAATATACTGGTTCGGTAATCAATAAATACGAAGAAAGAAATCCGAATAAAAACGTTGATAGTAAAAGATGAACGCGATGTTTAATGTTATAGAACTTGTGCTGCTATCCAGTTGTATTTTACGTGCAAACATACTGACATTCATGATTCTGGTATCGGATCCGTTTGCCCTAATTACACATTCGCCCTGGGTCCGTTCGCCCTAGGTTCCAATCGGCAAACCTCGGATGAGTCCGCTTCTCTCCCTCAATACCTCGGCTCAATCGGCAAACCTCGGGCGAGTCCGCTTCGCTTCCTCAATACCTCGGCTGTAATACGATATTTGATATGCGTCTACGCGTCACATTTCTTCGCCGGAAGACCGTATCACTTCAATCAAACGTTGCGCACCGCGAATAAGTTCTAAAATGGCGACAATAGATGAGTTTGTTTTGAAAAATATTGGTCTTTGATGAAGGTATGGAATCAGCCGACATTGCGACGAATGAAAATATATTATTATTGGACGAATATTCGAAAGTGAAATTATTTTAATACCTCCTTCATTGAAGATTTCCGAAAGTAGTTCCAATGGGAGCTATCGTAATACGGACGAGGTATATGAAGGTACGGAATCAGCCGAAGTTGCGACGAGTGTACCTCGGCTGTAGTACGGTATTTTATATGCGTCTACGCGTCACATTTCTTCGCCGGAAGACCGTATCACTTCAATCAAACATTGCGCACCGCGAATAAGTTCTAAAATGGCGACAATAGATGAGTGTGCTTTGAAAAATATTGGTCTTTGATGAAGTTACGGAATCAGCCGACATTGCGACGAATGAAAATATATTATTATTGGACGAATATTCGAAAGTGAAATTATTTTAATACCTCCTTCATTGAAGATTTCCGAAAGTAGTTCCAATGGGAGCTATCGTAATACGGACGAGGTATGATGAAGGTACGGAATCAGCCGAAGTTGCGACGAGTGCCCTAGGTTCGTAATAGTGATGTTGCACAAATTGGCATGCCTACATTACTCGACGTACGTACATATGGGGATCGTTTATTGATAGTTTTTGATAAATGCGAGATTCGTCGTTTTATCGTTGTAATATACAATTTATATATATATATATATATATATGTATAATTGCCTCCAATGACAATAATCAATGTATGCAATTTGTTTGCCCCTATTGTGGGCCCATTGATTGGAATAATAAATATTCTTATTCTTATTCTTATACAATTCTGAAGTATATACTAGAACATATTATTGATGAAATACAATTTCTGTTACTCATGTTTAACAAAACATGACTTATCGATAGAAATAACTGAGGTGCACTCGCTTGGGTAAGATGAAGCTCGTTATGTCAAGATTTCCCGCCAATTCGTTTACTTAACTCGACTTAAGCTTGTGAACTTGACCAAAATAATTATGTTTATTTATAGATTTTAAAACACCAAATCAGTTATTTGATACAGATACAAAACGCACAAAATTATGATATTCAATTTATTGATTTAGTTTGGAGGGATGTAATTTAATTTTCAAAACTATGAAGGCGATGGTTAAATCACAGGCGCTTGTGGCTCGGAATTACACCCTCCTCTTTTTTTTTAGCATTCTGTTTACATTTTTATTTTCAATCAATTTTTTATTTTTTTCATCTCTTTTTTCTGAATTTAAATGTTTCCGTGGATAGCATTTATTTTGTTGACACTTGTAAGTTGCTGTTAACATAAGATTGTATGAATATGGACACGAACAAGATACATTGTAAATTAAGGAAAAAGAGATGAAATAATAAAGAATTTTTTATTGAAAATAGATATGTAAACAGAAAGTTTAAAAGGGGATGGTAATTCCGTGCCATTAGCACATGTGGATTAACTCATATGTATGTGTATCTGAGAGTAAATTAAAGAATATGCTAAAAAAATTAGAAGAGACAGTTTGTCAAATGGAAGGAAATCGATGCATCATCGTTTCCAAACTATATGTCCATTTTACAAGGATATATCAAGGCGCAGCTAAATTAATGCAAAAATTAAAATACACGTGGGAACACATCCGATTTGAAAAAAACAAACCCACAGAAGTTAATCACTGTAACTGGATGAAAAAAAATCTGTTCAGGTCGCTATCATAATGACAATATTTTCAAAAACATACACAGTCATCAAAAGAAATCTCAATGAAAAGATGTTTTGAACATTTGTTCATGTATTTACGCTTTCCTGATGATTTTTTTTTGGTTTATAATGAGGTTTAGAGGATGACCATCTAACATTTAGGGTATGTCTTTGTTTTTTTTCCGAACCAGAATTTTTTATGAAAAATCGGTTAATATTATTCAATTATTATCAACATTTATTTTTGAAACTAGAGGGTCATATAATTTATTTTTTGCATCTTTCAGGTCAAGATATTTTTTCTATAAAATTTGGGGACATTTTATTTTACAAACATGAAAACATACCCACTCAATAAAAGTTAAATGGTCGTTCCTTAAGTAAAAATTACGAAAATGGTAATTGTTTTTTTTCAAGAGAGACAAGACTAAAGAATCATCAATTTATATACAAAATTCGTGAATTATGGACATTTGTTGGCCCTTTTGTAATTGACAAAAATGTGGTTACAGTTCAAACGTACAAATAAGATACATGTATTGCTTTTTGTTACAAATTTTCATGTTCCAATTATCGTCAGCTTTAACTCCCAGACTACACACCAACCCCGCTTCCACAATCAATGCCAGCCTGGACCCATTTGAGGCCTCCGAAGTCCACTACTCACCTCGCTACAGTTTTTAATAGACTGCATTGAAACCAGGGGAGTAGTAGGGCACTTGGAAAGTGGGTGGAGAGGGGGAGGGGCTTATTTTACTTTTTATGGTAAACATTTTATTAGTAACTGATTTTTCAGTATTAAAGAAAAAAATGTTAAGCTAACAAGAGATTTGAAGCCTTTGTTTGTTTGTTTGTTTTTTTTTAAATTAAAAAAAAAAATTTTTTGCTTGTCAGTTGTTCAAGCTTCCCCCTTTCTGTGCACACCAAAAGCTCTTTCCGATCCATTTCTAAAGCTTTATCCTCACCTCTGTAAACTTTTGTTACGCCACTGCATATGCATAATATACAGAAAACATCGGATTGGAAGAAAGGCGGTAAAATGTTTGGAGATTTAAAATGTCGAAATGTTTTTATTTGAACAAAAAAAATCGAAACTTTTGACTTATTTTTTTTACGAATGTTCCTAATACGCTTCCGTAGCTCGTAGATATCATCACATTATCATTTCAAACAATTAAATAACAATTTTAGAAAGAAATTGACCATTTGATTCTCTGAGAACGGAATATAGACGATTACAAAATCATTGAACCTCTTGCTACTTAAATTAGGATTTATTTGTATTTTAAAACACCAAATCAGTTATTTGATACAGATACAAAACGCCCAACGAATTGTGATATTCACTTTATTGATTTAGTTTGGAGGGATTGTAATTCAATTTTCAAAACTATGAAGACGATGGCTAAATCAGAGGCGCTCATGGCTCGGAATTACCCCCCATCCCCCATACACACGCTCTTTTTTTAACTTTCTGTTTACATTTTTATTTTCAATCAAAGTTCTTTATTATTTCATCTCTTTTTCCTGAATTTAACTTGTTCGTGTCCAATGCTGTGGAAAGCCTTTATTTTGTTGACACCTGTAAGTTGCTGTTAACATAAGGGAACGACCATTTAACTTGAAGAATTAAAGAAAAAAATGCTAAAAAGTTAGAAGAGACAGTTTGTCAAATGGAAGGAAATTGATGCATCAATCGTCTCCAAAATACATGTCCACTTTACACAGATATATCAGGGCGCAGCTAAATTAACGAAAATATTAAAATGCACGTGCGAACTCATCCGATTTGAGGAAAAAAACAACCCACACAAGTTAATCACTGTAACTGGATGAGAAAAAAATCTGTTCAGGTCGGTATCATAATGACAAATTTTCAAAAACATACACAGTCATCAAAAGAAATCTCAATGAAAAGACGTTTTGAACATTTGTTCAAGTGTTTACGCTTTTCTGATGAAAAAATAATGTTGACTTTCTGTTATAAGTTTTTTATTTTGCTTTAAATCAAAGTTTATTTTACTTTTTATGACAAAATTTTTATTAGTAACTGAATATTCAGCACTAAAGGAAACAAAATGTTAAGCTACCAAGAGCTCTGCTGAAGCCATTTTTTTCGCGTGTCAATTTTGCAAGCTACCCCCTTCCTGTAAACTCCATAGTCCCGCCCTCTCCCCACCCCCCACTTCCCGATCCATTTCTAAAGCTTGATCCTCGCCTCTGTAACATTTTGCTACGCCACTGTATATGCATAATGTACAGTAAACATCGGATTGGAAGAATTGCAGTCGAATTTTTAGAAATTTAAAATGTCGAAATTTTTATATTTGAATAACAAATCGAAACTTTGACTTTTAATTTATTGTTGTGAATGATCCTAATACGCTTCCGTAGCTCGTAGATTTCATCGCATTATCATTTTAAACAATTAAATAACAATTTTAGAAACAAAACTGACCACTTGATTCTCTGGGAACTGAATATAGACGGTTACAAAATCATGATGAAGTAATTGAACCTCTTGATACTTAAATTTAGAATTTATTTTTTATATGAAAACACATTGTTGTATTTCGCAATAGGCATACAAGAACGATTCCTTTGTTATTTGGCTTATGACTAACACTAAGAAAATGGGAAACGAATTAATATAAGTTTTTCTAAACTTGTTTTCGAATCCCTTTAATTATTTGTATTGTATCATATTGAAATTTATCATATTGTACTATATTTATTAATTAATAAAATATGTTTAAACTATGAAAATGCTGTTGAGATGGTGAATATTCACATACTTTATTTATTAATGATAGGTGAAAGGTGCACTCGATACGATAGACAATTACAGGTGATTGTTCGAGCTTTCGTTTGCGCGATTTTCATTAAATTTTTCAGTTTACTTTATATTCGCAGAAAATGTATAAATAAAAACTTAGAATGTCCTTTAGTTTACACTGACATATGATCAATTATATTAATTTAACAATTAACAATATGTGATCCCGTGTGTCATGCGCAGTCGAGTAATGTAGGTTATGTCGAGTTATGTCGAGTAATGTCATTTTGTGCAACATCCCTGGGCGAACGGACCCGTATTCGGTGATTCCCCAAAGATAAATCAATTTACGTCCAAATATTTTTTTTTATATTTATTCATCTATTCGTCCCACACAATCAGCGTACCTGATGAAGGTTATTCCAGAAACTTGTACGCATTAAATTAGATTCTACGATTTCATTGTTATCACTGGGTCGATACCTCTGGTGGTGAACTATATTCGTTCCCGATGCTATCATCCACCCAGTGATTAGTGTTTCTGCATTGGCATTGTTTATTTGACATATTTATTATTTAATTTTACAGTTCCTAAATAATGTAATTATTATTAGAACTAAGGTTCTCTTTCCTCAGGCAATGGTGACCTTAGTTGACTTTGGCCGTCCTGTTTAGGACCTTTGGTTTTCCAATCTTTTGTCTTTGAGTGTACCCAAAAGAAGTACATTCCAGAAACGCGTCGAATTAATTAGATATCTACGTTTTTATTGTTTTCATGTGTGTTGTTTCTTGCGTCTTTTGTTGTATCCTGTCTGATCTATTTCTTATGTTTGTGTTGTACCGTGTTTGTTCTGTTTTACGCTTGTGTTGTACCGTGATTGTTTTTGTTTTACGCTTGTGTTGTACCGTGCTTCTGTTGTTTTACGCCTGTGTTGTACCATACTTGTTTTGTTTTACGTTTGTGTTGTACCGTGATTGTTTTTGTCTTACGCTTGTGTTGTACCATGCTTGTTTTGTTTTACGCTTGTGTTGTACCGTGATGGTTTTTGTTTTACGCTTGTGTTGTACCATGCTTGTTTTGTTTTACGTTTGTGTTGTACCGTGATTGTTTTTGTCTTACGCTTGTGTTGTACCATGCTTGTTTTGTTTTACGCTTGTGTTGTACCATGATGGTTTTTGTTTTACGCTTGTGTTGTACCATGCTTGTTTTGTTTTACGTTTGTGTTGTACCGTGATTGTTTTTGTCTTACGCTTGTGTTGTACCATGCTTGTTTTGTTTTACGCTTGTGTTGTACCGTGATGGTTTTTGTTTTACGCCTGTGTTGTACCATGCTTGTTTTGTTTTACGTTTGTGTTGTACCGTGATTGTTTTTGTCTTACGCTTGTGTTGTACCATGCTTGTTTTGTTTTACGCTTGTGTTGTACCATGATGGTTTTTGTCTTACGCCTGTGTTGTACCATGCTTGTTTTGTTTTACGTTTGTGTTGTACCGTGATTGTTTTTGTCTTACGCTTGTGTTGTAACATGCTTGTTTTGTTTTACGCTTGTGTTGTACCGTGATGGATTTTGTTTTACGCTTGTGTTGTACCATGCTTGTTTTGTTTTACGTTTGTGTTGTACCGTGATTGTTTTTGTCTTACGTTTGTGTTGTACCGTGCTTGTTTTGTTTTACGCTTGTGTTATACCGTGCTTGTTTTTGCTTTACGTTTGTGTTGTACCGTGATTGTTTTTGCTTTACATTTGTGTTGTACCGTGCTTGTTTTGTTGTGCCATGCTTGTTTTGTTTTACGTTTGTGTTGTACCGTGATGGTTTTTGTTTTACGCTTGTGTTGTACCGCGTTAGCTTTGTATTTCCTTTGTTCTGTCTACTATCCAGATTGTCATTTTACAAGAAGATCCATACTCAGATGTATTGGTCTCAACTATTAGTCGGAAGAGGAATATGAATATCGCCTAATGTTCCTTTCTCTAGGTGTAGCCATTAACAACTAGGAGAAGCCTTGAATGTGTATAGACTACATGTGCATATCAATATTGATGCATGAGTGCACTATTGGTAATGAAATATTCTATACTTGTATCTATACATACCACAGACAAGATGAGCTAACTAGGAGAAGCCTTGAATGTGTATAGACTACATGTGCATATCAATATTGATGCATCAGTGCACTATTGGTAATGAAATATTCTATGCATACCACAGACCTACCGCAAGTAGCTTACAACATTTATCACCTCAAAGTTATATCGAGTACACCTCGGCACTGGCTTAATTGGAATTCACAACTTTAGAGGTGCTATACTTGTATCTATACATACCACAAGTAGCTTACAACATTTATCACCTCAAAGTCATATCGAGTACACCTCGGCACTGGATTAATTGGAATTCACAACTATAGAGGTGCTAAATACTGCTTGCATTGGTAGATGTAAATCCAATTAATGTCTGATCGCGGCAACGTATACATTTTGTAAATGTCTTGTAGCCTGATTGACATTTTACAAGATCTCCTTTTGGGGTAATGTTGGTCTCAAGTACTGGACAAACGAATACTAGGAATATCGATTAATATATATATAGCTAATGGTTCGAACTCTACAATGTAGGTATATCTACTTATGAACAGGATATGTAGACCACGAATATGTTCCACTTGTCGTAGCACTTCCCGATCCTTTCCTCATTCATGACATCATCAGGTTTGTAACTAGAGTAACACGATGGATGCCATTAGTGGAGCAGGAACTACTAACCCTTCCGGAACATCTGAGTTCAGGGTCTATGAGAGGGGTGTTCAGTCGGTACATTTGTCCAGGACCCGGAGGGCAAGAAGGGGCCCGTGGATTTTTGAAGAGCTCCATAGCCTTAACTACAGAAGGTTTGTTTTATATTTTTTCTTTTTTGTTGTTGGTATTTTCAAATATTTTTAGTTTATTTAGAAAAATAATTATGTAAGATTCACTTAGACTTCTCAATTCTGGTTGTTGATCAGTATTAACATTTACATTAAAATCAGGAAGACCATCATTAGGAAATAAAGCATCTATGAAAGCTTACCAGTGATTTTATTAGACCTCAAATCCTCAATTTTGAGAGAAGTCGCAGACTGTAACCCGGGCCCCATAGCTGTTTTGTTTCGCCTTGTATATGCCTACCCCGACATGCATGAATGTAATCACATTTATAAACATTAAGTAGAGTAAGTATGACTTGACCTATATAAATAGATGTCTTCTAACGAAGAAAAAAAGAAGGAAAAAGATGGCTTAGTTTCACTTTATCTACATTTTACACATTTTTGTATATAAATACTTCTCCTGTTATGGTTGTAATCATCAATAGTCCTAACATGTCATTGTAATTCACTGTTCTAGGATGTGAGATCTTGTCTGATGCAGGAATTAGTTCTTTGCACGTCTGACCGTCTTTCGAAAATAGAAATACATTATTGGAGTGAAACCCTACAACATACATATTCCCGTCGGAATCGGATGTTATTCCAACAGGTGATTTCAGATCTTCGTTGAACATCTCAAAGAGCTGATTTCCATCCGTGTCTAAACACACAATTTTATTTTCTTTCCACTCGGGTAAATAAATTGTATCGTTAGCAACAACTATATAGTTTGGTTTTTCAAATGTTTTCTTTATCTCCTTTAGAACATTCCCCTTTACATCTATAAGCAGAAACCCATCAAGAACCAAGGCAATTAATATATTGCTATTAAAGGTACATATCGAATCCGGCGGACCTTTAACCTTAATTTCACTTGCAATGTTAAAGTTAGTTAAATCAATCACGTGTATGATTGATGATTCATCGTATATCACAAGAATCTGTTTGTTCAGTTGTGTTACACCAATTGGTTTGTACAACAACTGCAGATCACGTTTAACTGTTCCGTCGGATTCGAAAATATGCAGACATTTATCATCGCAATTTGGTACAACAAATAACCCCTCATCTGTTACGAGGCAATCAAATACCTTATTTTTCTCTTTTGGTGGAACCTTAAACGAGAGTATCTTACTCATTGTTACATTACCAACTTCTCTTCGTCTTCTCGGGCTGAATATTTGAGCCTCGTTATCTGTTTTTCTAGTGAACGCCACATCTTCATTTCGGATTTCACATTCCAATTTCCCGAAAATCTTGGATTTATTTTCGATAACATCCACCCGTTTTATGTACCTCATATCATAACGTAAAAGCTTCTGGTTATCTCTAAGAGATTGTAAATAGTTTTCTTCTTCTTGGGCTTCTCTTGTCATATCACGGATACTTAAATATGTCTGAAATTCTGTTGCATGTTGTTTGATAGCAGAAAGAACGCATTCTGACTCGTCAACTCTTTGCTTCCTTGATTTTAAATCAGTTATCAACTCTTCTATTTCGGAGTTATGTTTGGTATATATGGAAGACAACTTGTCCAGGATATCTTGTTCTAGCTCGTCAAGTTTCTTGTTGATATCTTGTCTGGTCTCTTGGATTTCCTTTTGGCACTGTAGTTTCTGTTGACTTAAGGAATCCATATTACTTGTTTGAATGTTCAATACTTTTTGAATGTTGACCTGAAGATCCGTAATGGAGTTTTCAAGATCAAGCATAACTTTTGCTGATTTGACATTTTCAATGGCTTCGTGCAATGGAGTCAAAGTATCTTTGCAATTTTTATGGATTGAACTGATACATTTCACACAACAAGGAGTAGCATGGCTTGAGCAAAGATATTCAAAGCGTTCGTTGTGTTCATCACAGTGTAACGTTATTTGTTGAACAGTTTCGGGTAATTTACAGTAATCTTCAATAAGAACTGTTTCATGTTTTTTGGTTATTCTAGCTATTTCGTGGTGTGCTTTGCATTTGGAACATAATGCTTCCTCGCAATGTGGACACCATATTTCAGCTTCATTTGTCAGATGTTGGGCTTCACAAATGTCACAAAGACGCCCACTTCTGGCTGCCATTAATTTAAATATGATCTGTAAGAAAATAAATATCGTTTAGGGATATACATGTACTTTATTATTTTTATCATATCCGTTACCACGAGTTAGTAAATCGTTGTCTCGATTTGGTATTTAGTAATCTCTATCTGCTCTATCTTCTTCTCGATTTAGTTATCTTTTTATCTCGATTTAGTTATTCGAATCGTCATCACGAATTAACCATTCGTTGATAATCATTCATCTCGACTGGTTAGTTTGTTTTCTTGGTATGCTTATCAGTTATTGCGATTTAGTTATCTGTTATCATGATTAAGTTAAGCGTTTTCTTTATTTAATCATTATTTATCACTATTTATATCACTCTTGCACATCTTGCCGCCCATCTCATTTTGGTTTCAGTTTTCTAACTTCGGTCTTCTTCTGCCAAATGTTTTGAACTTTCTACACAATACACAGGACAAATTCGATTGTGGTTAATATGCCATTTACGGTTTCTGAATTATACTCCTTTATTAAAGTAGAAAAAAATGTGTTTTTTGTACTCTAGCTTGAATTTTTACACCATGCTTTCGATTACAATACAAAGGTCAATTTTGATTTTGACATTTATATCATTTACGGTTCCAAGGTCAAGGAGTTATGTCACTTGATACTAGTATTTTTTTAAATGGTAAATTTGTGGTTTTCGTGCTCTAACTTTGGCATAAATCACATGTGGATTTTGAAAAACTCTAAAGATCTTTTGGATAACCTGAAATCAAGATCTTTCTCTCAGGTATCCTCCATCAACACTTTTGATTTTTCAACTCTATATACCACCCTACCGCATGACAAATTAAAAACCCGCTTAAAAGAAACAATTCATAGAGCTTTTAGTCATAGAAACTATGGCTCAAAATTTGTTGTGTTAGGCTACAATTCCACATATTTTTCAAACAAAATTCAAAAAGGTAAAACATGCTACTCCGAGGAACAAGTGATCAGTATGCTGGAGTTCCTCATCGATAACATATTTGTCTCCTTTGGAGGGAACTGTTTCAGCAGGTCGTCGGCATACCAATGGGTACGAATTGTGCCCCTCTTCTAGCCGATTTATTTTTATACTCATATGAGTCGGACTTTCTTCAAAAGCTTGTAAAAGATAAGAAGATTCATGAGGCTAGAGCCTTTAATTTCACATACAGGTATATTGATGACGTTTTATCTATCAATAATTCTAGATTTGCAGAATTTCTTCCATTGATATATCCTCCAGAGCTGGAAGTTAAAGAGACCACCGATACAACTTCGTCCGCATCATTTTTGGACATGTACCTCGAATTTGACGACAGTGGTCAACTCAGTACTAAAATTTATGATAAACGGGACGACTTCAATTTTAAAATCATAATTTTTCCAAACATATGCAGCAATATACCAGCTTCTCCTGCATATGGTGTTTACATCTCGCAATTGATTCGCTATGCAAGGGCCAGTAGCAATTATTCTGATTTCCTGAAACGTCATCTTCATCTGAGAAACAGGCTACTGGACCAGGGCTATTAAAAGATTCGCCTTATTCGATCTCTTAAAAAGTTTATATTCCGATACCAAGATCTTGTCGAAATGTATTCCGTCTCTGCAGAAACGATTATAAGCGATGCATTTTCATATAGTGAAAATGTATAAAGATAAAGAAGTCAAGAAAAATGTCAAGGATATTTTTTTATCAATGTGTGACGTAAAAATATGTTTGACATTTACGTCACCGAATATGGTACTGCTTTGACAACTATTTTACCTACTTTGTTCCTGTATTTAAATACTGTTATAGTGACAGCCGGAACCTTTGAACCGCAATGAGAGCGGGAGGTTTGGCGCCTTAAAATCTGATTCAACCCACCATTTCTTTAGAAATGCCTGTACCAAGTCAGGGTCATTACGGTTTTCACAGTTTTCCGGCTGTTGACTGATTTTGTCTGTTTATATAATTATGAGTTTTGACTTTCCCTTTGTAAGATTGTTCGGAGTTCGGTAATTTTGTTATTACACTTATTATCTAATAAATGAAGACACGTGAATGTCTCGTCTGACAAATGTTGTTCCAAACTAAAGTAAGCCAGTGGACCATGAAATTGAAATCAAATTAATGTGCACGTGATGGATGTATAACTTACAAAGAAATATGATTAAAAGAAGAATTTGTGCCCTCGCTTCCAGCTTATATTAAACAAGGGAAGTAATCAAACTTGACCTGTATACTGTGGTTACAAAGACACAAAAAAATCCAATGGATACTAAGACCATGAAGACCACAAATTGCAATTTTTACAATTAATTAAGTTGCATAACTTGGTGACCTTTACTGAAATCAAAATGAAATTAAAGTATTGTTTAACTAAGTATTGTGTGCTGAACCTGTGTCGCTCACCTTTCATTCTGTTTTGAGGAAGCTTAATACAGAACCTTCCATAGGTGCTTCCCACAAAATCGAAATATCAACCACCCAGAAACAAGAATTACCTATGGCGGCCATGTTTATTAATGGATCGGGACGAAATTAGCAATGTCTATAGAGGATCTTGCACAGATATCTCCTACCAGGTTTGGGTTGATTTGGCCAAGCGGTTTCAGAAGAAAATATTTTTTATGAATCGACCAATCAGAAACAAGAATTGCCTGTGGCGGCCATGTTTGTAAACGGATCAAAACAAAATCAGCAATCTCTATAGAGGGCCAACCATAGATGATTCCTTCCAAATTTCGGTCTATTTGGCCAAGCTGTTTCAGAGGAGAAGATTTTTTAGAAATCGGCCAATCAGAAACAAGAATTGCATGTTGCAGCCATGTTTGTTAATGGATCTGGACAAAATGAACAATCTGTAGAGAAACCTTCCACAGATGCTTCCTACCAACTTTCAGTTCATTTGGCTTAGGGGTTTCAGAGAAGAAGATTAAAATGTGAAAAGGTAACGGACGACAGACGATGGACACCGGACGCCAAGTGATGGCAAAAGCTCACGTTGCCTTTGGCAAGGTGAGCAGCAAGGTGCGAGGCAAGGTGAATTAATAATAACAAGTGATAAATATTTGTCCGAGGGATACAAACTGAAGAATATGGGGTCCCTTAGTTCTGGGGTCCAAATTATAACATACTTTTGCAAGCTACAAGCAGGAAAAGCAAAATGGTTCTCTAAAGCAACAACAATAGAAATGTAATTATATTTTTCATTGATTGTCCTTGTGATATGGAAATAAAATTGTGTACAATTAAGAGTCTTATGTATATGGGACCCGAGTCCTTTGGCTCCAAATTAAAGCTTAAAGCAGGGAAACTGTAAGCAAAAAATAAATCAGTTTTCTTAATCAGATATGACAGTGCCATTGTATATGGCGTGAATCATCACTGTGATATGCAGATTAACATTTGCACGAATGAAGGTCCCAGTGTGCAAGTCAGACCCCTAGTTTATCAATGTTTTATAAAACCTGCAACGAAGAAAGTTTTTAAATAGAATTTTCCAGAACCGACAATGGACAGTAGTTCTAATTAGAATGAACCAACATTTTCATATATGAATTAAATGTTTCACCGAGGAATGTCCCAGAACTTTTTGAGTATGAAAAATGTCCGTGTGAATCAAAATATGTAGGCAATATATATATATATATATATATATATACGTCTGAAAATTAAACCAAACAGTGTTAGAATTAGATTTTAGAGCTATATAAAGTTCAATAAATCTAATATATCTTCTTTACTATGTGAGTTATTCAGTCTCATCATGGGATCCTCTTGTCACAATTTCATACATAATTTCTTTTTTACCAAGGAATGTCCCAGAACTTTTTGAATATGCAAAATGTAAGTCCGTGTGGATCAAAATTTAACATATAGGCAAAATATATATAGTTCAATAAATCTGTGAATTCATTGTATGCACGAACTGAACCTTCGATTGAGAATGCCCTTTTAGGAATGTTGTATGTGTTTTTTAAGTGTTCCTTTCCTGGTTTTATAGTCTGTCAGTGTCGAAACCTGGATACTACTATCACTTTCACTTCTGATAAATGTTATTGTTGTTGCGGGTTTTGCTATATTCTGACAATTTAAAAGCTATACAAGTATATAAACGATTAAAAAAAGCAGCCATCCGAAGGTGGACATTATATTTTTTTAAGAAAGAAAAAACAATGTCTTGTAACTTGAACAATATATGGTTTCCGACATTTTTTAATGATCTAAAGAACACAAATTTATGGGGCTTGAAATTACCGGAATCGAAAAAATGTCCGCCCTTGAATGGCTTGAGTTACAATAATAGAGAAAAAAAAATGTAGTATATCATATAGTACAGCATTTTTGTGACTCAGCTCCTTTCTCTGTAAATATTAAAAGAAATAAATTAAATATCAGTGATGTACAAATACCTTTCGTCCTTTGTCCTGTACCTGTCGAACAGGAAGTAAAAACAAAAATTTACAAATATAAACCAGGGGAGATAATTAGGGGAATTTAACGTGTCCTCGATAGACATTGATCTGATGGCCACGTTCGATTATCTGCCTTGCTTGCAGATGAAAACAACACATCTATTAATTTCTTTTAATTTATATTCATTATTCTGAACAAATTCATGTATAATCTATTGTATTTAGAAATAATATAAATGTTTGTAAATTTCTCATTAAATAATATTCTTAATTGTGCACTACGCCAGTACACGGTGCAAACAAATCCAAATAACGAACATTGTTTTTTTTTTAAATGTATAGATAGTACAGCTATCCACAGGTACTTGTGGACAGGACCCTATGTTGCTCCCTTTATTTTATTTTATTTTTTATTAAGATGTTGCCCCCCCCCCCTTTTTTTTTTTTTTTTTTTAACATCGACTTTTTTTCATATAAACAACATTTTGCAACTTTCTATGTATCACTGTATGACATATATACAATAAATACAATCAAGCAGTAGTTTCTATCCATGCCGGGTTTCTGACATGATATAAGTTAGAAGGTAAGTCACTCTTCTTTGTTTACATTGGGATACTTGTTGTGTATTCATCTTAAATTTAGTGAATAAAAAAGGCCTACCTGTCTGGAAATTGGCTTATTCCTTCTCTGTATATATTATTCTCCCTGAAAACACACATCAATATTTATTTACAGCAGCTGACAACTCTCCATGGAGCATTTTCCACTAGCATTTTGCGATTTTCAGACGACATTTTTGAAAACTCGAATTAAAGCTACGGAAGTGTGTTTATTAGCGACATCTGCTGGTCATTTGAAATATTGACGATACGGTAAATTAAATTTTACCCGGAACTCTCGCGTTTTACCGTATCGTCAATAGGGAGAATAATGTATACAGAGAAGGAATAAGCCAATTTCCAGACAGGTAGGCCTTTTTTATTCACTAAATTTAAGATGAATACACAACAAGTATCCCAATGTAAACAAAGAAGAGTGACTTACCTTCTAACTTATATCATGTCAGAAACCCGGCATGGATAGAAACTACTGCTTGATTGTATTTATTGTATATATGTCATACAGTGATACATAGAAAGTTGCAAAATGTTGTTTATATGAAAAAAAGTCGATGTAAAAAAAGAAGGGGGGGGGGGCAACTTCTTAAAAAAAAATAAAAATAAAGGGAGCAACATAGGGTCCTGTCCACAAGTACCTGTGCAGCTATCACACAAAATATCGGAAAACAACTTAATAGATCAATAATCGTACATATAATTGATTTAAATATAAAGATAAGGCATTGCTACACAAGAAATACATTAATATTGTTCTGAGTTCTATATATCATGGCGATCAGTTTTAGTGGTGGAGGAAGCCGGAGTACCCGGTGAGAACCACCGACCATGGGCAAGCAACTGGTAAATTTTATCGCATGCGGCTGCGAGTCGAGTGCACCCTTTTTGTAATTTACAAAGCTGGGCGTGAACCCACGCGTATTGGTGATAGGCTTGTATGATCTGTTACACCCGTGACATTTTTGACAGCATATTTCGATGACAATTTTTTCTGGAAAGAGATATTTCAATGATATTTTGTGGGCACAAGCATATAATAATAACACACTGTTATTATCAGGAATAAGATATAAAAAGACAAGGAGCACAGCTATGGAGAGGTAAAATGAAAAGGAGTCATTTTTTTTTTAAAAACTGTCCATATCCAATGTAAACAATCTGTGTTGCCAAGAAGCTTGGAATTGAGGGGGATTATCAAACGCACAGATGGCCATATATTTGAGAAGACACTGAAAATAGAGTTGTCTTCCATACCCTAGGCATACACCCTTAAATACACCTTTAGCAACTCATTGCTTTAATATTCATTTATTTATTGTCAACTTTTTAATTAGACCTATACGTTTCTTTTATTGCAGCGTAATTTTTGCTTCTGAAAATTGTATCATAAATATTTATTTTCTTTGAGAGTTCGAATTCCACTCAGGCGAGGTGTACTCGATGCAACATAGTCCGAGATTCCTCTGCCGTCCGACGGCTTTTTGTTCGACTTGCTGGAGCCACGGGACATCAGAGCGCTCTCCATAAGGAAAACAGTGGATTTTCCGCTCCAACTCCGGGTCGGCACATTTCCACGTTTCGTGGCTCTCGGATTTTATTTTCTATCCGAAACCCTTACATAAATCGCTTCACCAATCATTTTTCTATTCATTCATAACCATATTACCCTCAGAAAGTGGTGTTACACTCGATTACTGCACGATGTTCCCTTAGACCCTCTCATGTCGCCATTTCACTTTCACTTTCGAACCTACAAACTGAATGATGACAGCAACGCATTAAGTAGTTCCCATCATGCGGCATGATGGGAGCTACTTTATGCAGTGCGCCAAATTATTTACATACGTAAACAACATACAAATCACATGGAAGACGATATAAAGCGTATTCTGCAGGACAAACAGTCCATCTACAGCTCAAATCAGAGCAGAAGGAAATAATACAAAATGTGTTGGAAAGAAAAGATTCAATGGCAGTGTTACACATGGGCTTCGGAAAGAGCATGTGTTACGTTCTCCCCCTCTCATTTTGGTCAAGGTAAGCTCATATATGCAAATCATCTCCCATGATACATGGCGAAATGAGAGGGTCTAAGTGACAATCGTGCAGTAATCAAGTGTTGTAAACACCACTTTCTGAGGGCAAGATTGTTATGAATGAGTAGAAAAATGATTGTTGAAGCGATTTATATAAAGGTTTCGGATAGAAAATAAAATCTGATAGCCACGAAACGTGGAAATGTGCTGACCCGGAGTTGGAGCGGCAAATCCGCTGTTTTCCTTATGGAGAGCGCTCTGATGTCCCGTGGCTCCAGCAAGTCGAACAAAAAGCCGTCGGACGGCAGAGGAATCTCGGACTAGATACAACATTATACAATTATTGCCTGCACTTAAGGAAAACAACACCCCTAGGGTGAACAATTATGATGTTTACCGCAAGTGCAGGCAATAATTGTTTTATTACACCGAAACTCTATATACAATAATGTTGGATGCAATAAACACATATTTGTGTGTTTTTTTCTTGTGTTTTCATCAACTGCATGTTTGTGTTTTTAACTTCCAGTCAAGATTGTAATTCCGGAATGCAAAAACGGATACATTTCCGGACAGACATGGAACATTACATTTGTCGACCGGTGAACAACAGTGATGTTTCTCTGGGTTACCAATTTGATAAAAACATCACTTTTATTTTATATATAATATATAATGTAAGGTATAATAATATGTGATAAAGTTTGTCAGTGACTTGCGGCAGATCGGTGGTTTTCTCCGTGTACTCCGGTTGCCCCCACCAATAAAGTCAACCACCATGATATAGCTGAAATATTGTTGAAAGTGGCGCTAAACACCATAACCCCTATTTATTGTTACATACATGTATATGTTTAGATATTCGAGTTGATTACATTTCCAGATTTCTTTATTAAAAACAATTCTCAATCTCATCCAAGATATTTTTTTCATACAGAAGACTTAAGATTTATTCTTTAGACCACAGGCGCTCGTGGCAGGGACTTACCCCCCTTTTTTTCTAACTTTCTGTTTACAAATTTATTTTCAATAACATTTCTGTATTTCTTTATTATTTCATCTCTTTTTCCTTATTTTAACTTGTTCGTGTCAATATTCATACAATCTTATGTTAACAACAACTTGCATGTGTCGACCCTATAGGGGTCAGAATATTGTAAATTTGTAAACAGAAAGTTGGGGGAAAAAAAGGGGAGGGTGGTAAGTCCGTGCCACGAGCGCCTGTGTTTAGACGAAACAACTATTCTAAATTTATTAACATAACATGTACCTGTATTAAACATCAGTAGAGATATGTCGGCCATTTCAGATTTGGGTACTAATTTTTCAAAATTCGTGTAGAAAAATGAATTAATGTTGATACTATGTGATAAGAATTAACAGGTGTCGTTCATGATTCAAAACACTATATGTACTCATAAAATAGGAAATAAACAAAAAAGAATAAATAGAGAATCCCCATAGACATTGAAAGGCATCTGATGATAATAAAAATGGTGGTAATAAACTGCGAACTTATAGGAAATTAAAAAATAGTTACAAAATGGAGAAATTTTTACACTCTGATGTGGATAAATTTGCTTTATCTAAAATTAGAATAAGCAACAGTAACCTGAATATTGAAATGGGTAGATACATCAAACTTCCAGTGGAAAAGAGAATATGTCCTCTCTGTAATATAGAACCAGAGGATGAAATACATTTCATTTTGAAATGTCCCAAATTGGATGAGTGTCGTAAAGAATTATTTTCTAATATAAGTTCAGTGGTTCCTTCATTTTAATGATATGGATGAGTTCCAAAAATTTAAATTCATATTGAGTATAATGATCTTGATATATGTAAAATATGTATTTTAGGTGTGAATAAATTGTATTCTATCAATCAAGATCTGAAAGGGAAGTTATAACTTAATTATTATGCAAAATTATTATTACAGTATATACAGAAATATTTAAATATTTTTATATACATTGAGTGACACTGTTGTGTACAATGGGAGATAATCCTTATAAATATTGTAATCTTCAATGGGAGATAATTCATACACTCCTCGGCTGTGATAACATCTTCTTTGTACATGTATATATATGTATTTAGCTTAGTTCTGTTTTGATGCTTGTTTAATGCTTGGACTTTAAATCAATAAAATTATCATTATTATTATTATTATTATTAAAACAATTGAGCTTAATATTGTTGTTAGGTGTCATTACAGAGTTATCTCTTCTCATTTAAAAAAACCCCCACTATTTTGTAAATAGCCATTCTGTAACTTTTTTATCAATAATTACAAAAGTACAATTACAGGGGCGGATCCAGGATTTTGTGTTAGGTGGAAGAAAGTCGGCGAGGGGTCTGGGGACTGCTTAAGATCTCCATCGGGTCCAGGGCAGAGCCCTGGTAGGGGGCCTCGGAATCTCCTGGGTTTTGAGTACTTAGGAAGCTTTTCCGTCAACAATTTTGAAGCATTTTGTGAATGTGATGAAGTGTATTAAAACGCATGAATCTTCTCCAAAAAGTTTCAAATAGTTTCTAAGCAGTGAGTGTAAATTAACATGTAAAGGGAGATGTCACTTGAAATTATCTATCTGGAGCTGTGACTTCCCTGATTTCCTTATCACGTCGGGTATTCGTATACTAGGAACAGGTGCGGACACTTGGAACTCGGTGCAAGCTAGTTATTTGATACTACAGACCGTGGAGCATGACGGCAACGGAACACGGAACAGCATGCTCCGCGGTCTGTAGTGTCCAAAAATTCAAAATTGACCAATGAAAACGTTCAAAATAACTAGCTTGCATCGAGTTTCCGAATACCTGGCGTGCTATATTAGCCAATTGTATCATGTTTCTCTGTTGAAATTGGGGTAATTTGTATTGAAGTGTTTGTAGAATGGATGGATTTTGATAAAATTAATGTCTAAGGGTTTATAATATCACTTTGTTTTCTGATTAAACGTCGACTGCTTCAAAAGTTCAAAAGTAATTAGATAAACTAAAAGGGCAATGCAACGGGTAAAAATATATAATGATTTATTACATTTAACAGGCGAATGAATGAATGCTGATATGCTTAATAGAGGGACGGAAGACCGCCGCACCCTCTCTCTCTCTCTCTCTCTCTCTCTCTTTTTTTTTTTCTTAGGGGGAGCGAACGTCCCTTCCGCCCCCTCTGGATCCGCCACTGAATTATACTACATTGTCAGTTATTGACAGTTCCATTATATTCTCAGTTTTTTCAGTTATTGACAACTATAAAAAGGAACTAAAAAAATTAAGTTTGGAAAACAAATTGAAGACGGGCCTGAAATTTTGTATATAATCTTTATTATATTGATAACCTATGCACATACAAAGCTATTTAAGAAGAGACTATGTTCTCTACAAAAATCAATAGGAATATTGTTTCACTAGAATCTAATTTTTTATTTGTCAATAAAACGTAGGTATCAAATTTAGTGCGCACAACGCGTTTCTGGAATAAACTTCATCAGGTACGCTCAAAGTCGAAAGATTGGAAAGCCAAATAATTTAAACGTTTTGCGAGCAAGTAAACCAAAGGGCCTAAATAAGGATCACCAAAATCGTCTAAGGTCACCAATGCCTGAGGGAGGAGAACCTTAGTTTTGATAATACTTTCATTTTTTACCATTTATTATTTTTTGCAGTCGATTTTTGATTTCATGTCATTGTTAATATGCATAAAAATGTTCCCATTCAATTTTGAATCTCTATTTTTGCATTTAAGTTTTGAAATATTTTTTTTAATATTGAACATTCCCATGAACACAAAAAATCAAAGGTGGTGTAAATTTCCACTGCATTTATTTATCATTGTATATATAAATCAGGGGCGTTGCCAGTATAATGGAGAAGTATAGACACAAGCTGTTTCGGCGAGGGGTCTGGGTGTTGCTCAAGAGTGTCCATGAGACAAAGCCTCCGGAAGCTCACGGGTTATACATCTGGAAGGGTGACGTTTTTGATCATTTTGGAAGTGCTTTTAACAACATAAAATTCAGATTATTCTGTCCCTTTTTGACAATACCACTACGGACTAACTTGAACTTTAACATCATTCACTACCCAGACAGATCTCTCGCAGCCGGGTGGATGGTCACGTTACTTTATACCCTTCGAAACTTTAATGCCGAAAAGAATAACAAAATACATGCCTGATAGAGGTTACTCTCTGAACTTTTATTCGTCATGAATTATTCATTGTTTTTCACTTGTATATTAGTTTATGAAATGTCCTGAAGAATCATATCACATGTTTGTGTACATACATAAGTGATAAATTGGACAGCCGTTAATCGCCAATAGACGGTGACGGTCCGATTGTTCGAAGGTCCGATAGTCCGAAGGTCCAATAGTCCGAATGGCCAATAGTCCGAAAGTTCAATAGGCTGAAGGCCCGATAGTCCGAAAGCCCAATAGTTCAAAGGTTCAATAGTCTGAAGATCCAATAGTTCGACGGCCCAATAGTCCGAATGACCTTCCGAAAAATCGTCCAAAGCGATGCACTGTTGAAGTAAAAAAGGTACGCTTGCCGATCCTTCGGACTATCGGATCGACACCTAATAGTCGACTTTAAGCATGATTTCATGCATGTCATTGCACTGAAAGATCTCTCGCTTGTTGTCGATGACACCAGCATTGTCAGTAAGATACTGATGATGCTGTAATGGTCGGGTATAAGCCACGGGTTGTTGCATGTAGATCGTTGAGTCGTCTCTCTGTCTTATCATCTACAAGAGTCCACCTGATGTTCTAATGCTCAACCTCATCCACAAAATCTATTTTCCTTGGTAAATCTCTCTGTTAGGAATTGAGCAATCTATCAACTATTTCAGGTGTTATGTTTAGAAGACTTGCCTGGTGTAGATATAAGGTGCCCTTACCCCCACCCCCCACCCCCCCCCCCCCCCCCACCCCCCACCCCCCAAACCGCCCCTCGTTGCTTACTACTCGCTTTGATATTTCTTCCACTAAAGGATCCAAGAAAACAAGGTATAGGGATATTTTCCAGTAGTCAGATGGGTTGTCTACAGGATAGTTCTCTCTGAACATTTATATTATATACATTATAGATTTAAACATGGAACATATCTACATGGGTATTCCGGTAGGAAAGTGGAGCATTGTTTTATATAAAACAAAATTGTCAAATTTATGTATAGGCACGTGTCTACTTGAGCCTAACGTAGCTACGCCACTGTAAATCTCCATTGTCTATAAAGCGTCATTATCATTGAGATAAAACTTACATATCAAAAGACATTATTTATATTCTTGCCTTTAACCAAGAGGCAAAAAAATTAAATATTAAAAAACTTGAAATTTGTTTTGTTTTTAACGAAAAATGGAATATGGAAATACAGTGAAACAAGCTTACTCTGAGCCCTGAATAAAATGGAATCCTGTCTAAACTGAACAATGAAGTCCTAGTCTTGGAAATCATTGTTAATTTAATGTGTATAAACCAAACACCGGTCTATTTCACCCAAATACGCTGTTCCCAGGGAAGTTCGGTTTAGACCGGTTTCTCTGTATTAGTACAATGTTGTATTCTATCGTTGAATTCATATACAATGGAACCACATCCTTGGTGTAATATGGTTAGCGTGCTTGCCTCGAATACGGTAGATCATGGGTTCTAGCCTCGATTGGGTCAAACTAAAGACTGTAAAATTGGTATTTGTTTCTTCTCTGCTAAGCACGCAGCATTAAGGACAAAGAGCAAAGCTCGAATCAGGCTAATGTGTCCGAGTGGTGCAACATGTCTATCCGCAGACTGTTGTTTCAGTGAGCTAGCACTATACAAATCCAACTTAAAGTGTGTTGACCTAGTAAAAACCGGATCTCATCATCATCTCATTAAAAATTAACATGTTCTCGCTATAATATAGCTGAAAAATTGCTGAGATGGGGTTAAACCACATATCACTACCATATACAATGGTTTGATGCTTTAAAATGGCACCTTGTAAGAGTTATGGTACCTGTATTATGTTGTCATCTGTCCGTCTGGTATAAACATGCGGCACATTAACTCCACTTTGCCTTGACCCATTTTCTATGTTTTAGGATGTACTCCAAGGAAAAATAGTTTGTCGTAAAATGTTGTGCGATATCTCAAGTTTGTTTCAACCAGATTATTAGGGTTTATGGTGTTTAACGCAACTTTAAGCAATATTTCAGTTTGATACAACATTGTGTGATAAAGTTGGTCAGTGACTTACGACAGATCTGTGGTTTTCTTTGGGTACTCCGGTTTCTTCCTCCAATAAAACTGACCACCACGATATAACTGAAATATTGTTGAAAGTGGAGTAAAACACCATAAACCATAAACCAACCACTCCAATAGAAAATATGAATGAAACCAAGACAGCTCTGAAATAGTAAAATAGCAGACCCTGTCTTTGTATATATGATGCTCTTCACCTTTGTACTTTTATTTAAATCTTACAGGCCTTGTAGTCACATATACATATGCTCCGATTGGCTGCTTTTTTGAATACTCGAAAGTTTTATGACCGAAAGACCAAATCTCTTGTCCATAATTTTAGGAATATGACTCTATGATGAGTGTCATTAATCGGACACAAAATATTAACCATTCCGTCTTTGTATTTTTATAGGTGTTATCATTTATACGTGTTTCATTAGCTCACCGGGACCAAATTTTAAAAGTATGTGTTAGGTATTGTGATCACTTTGCGTCCATCGTCTTTATCTTCTGACATTTCAACCTTTTTTTCTTTTTTTCTTTATTTTGCAAACCACTACACCAATTACAATTGGCAGAAATTATATCAGGTGGTTCTTAGCATATTTATATGTGTAAATAATTTTGGTTTCAAAATGGCTGCTAGGCCCATTATGCTTTCTGAAAGGCTGAAATTTCAAAATATTTCTCAGAAACCTTGTGTGTGATGGAATTGTTACACAATAGAAACGTTCCTTACATAATGGTAAATAAATCGATTTTGTTTGTCAATCAGAATTCCAAGATGGCCACCACCTCATGACAAAGTTTTACGATGGGACTCTACTGGAGAAACCTCTTTAAATTATTATTCTCTTAATTACTCTTAAACAACTGAACCACTTGAAAGCATAATTGGTTTCAATCTTCCTTGGATGCCCTTTAGTAAATGCTTTGTGTGTTGTCATCGCAAGAAATAGTCGAAGCGTAACTTGAAAAATGAAAGAAAAATCTCAGAAACTAAATATTTGATTAAATCTGTGTATAAATAATCATTGGATAGTCGCTTATACGAAAGCCAAGTTGGTTGCCACTGCATGACAACTTAAACACAGTACCATATGGGAAATACATTTAAAAATAATTCATACCTGTAACCACTGAACAGCAAACTTGACTGAAATGCTCCTTTATTGTTGATCTAGATATGTTTATGTCGATCATAAATCCAAGATGGCTACCACAGCGGGAAACATTTATATTGATTAATTGATTGTTGTTCATTACATTAGGAAAACGGTTTTTCTTCCTTCTACCAATGCGTATATAAAAAGGAAGTCCTTGTAATATTCATGACCAGAATACGTTCACAAACAATAAATCATGTGCTGGTTTCAGTGGGGACGAATATTTCGATTGCCACTAGGAAAAGTATGGTGGATATGCCATAGGGTCGGAAAGCGGCCTTGCAGCGGGCAACTAATGATCACAGCTAACAAACCTTTGTACATCAAGAGCTGCTAATACATCTGTACAAAAAATGTAAAATTTCGACGTTTTTAATGGCATTTTTACATTTTATGTGGTTACAGAAATATACTGGTTCGGCAATCAATAAAACTGAAGAAAGAAATCCAAATAAAACATTGATAGTAAAAGATGAACGCGATGTTTTATGTTATAGAACTAGAGCTGCTACCCAGTTGTATTTTACGTGCAAACATACTGACATTGATGATTCTGGTATCGGATCCGTTCGCCCTAATTACACATTCGCTCTGGGTCCGTTCGCCCTAGGTTCGTAATAGGGCGAGCGTAAATTAGGGCGAACGGACCAGTATTCGGTGATTGTCCAAATATAAATAAATTTACGTCCAAATAGTTTTGTAATTTATTCATCTATTCGTCCCACACAATCAGCGTACCTGATGAAGGTTATTCCAGAAACTTGTGTGCATTAAATTAGATTCTACGTTTTCATTGTTATCACTGGGTCGATACCTCCTAGTGAACTATTAGTGCCCGATGCTATCATCCATCCAGTGATTAGTGTTTCTGCAGTGACATTATTTATTTGACATATTTATTATTTAATTTTCTAGTTCCTAAATAAAATAATGTAATCATTATTGGAACTAAGGTTCTCTTTCCTCAGGCATAGATGACCTTAGCTGATTTTGACCGTCCTGTTTAGAACCTTTGGTTTTCCAATCTTTTGTCTTTGAGTGTACCCAAAAGAAGTACATTCCAGAAACGCGTCGAATTAATTATATATCTACGTTCTTATTGTTTTCTTTTGTACATGTGTGTTGTTTCTTGTGTCTTTTGTTGTATCTTGTCTGGTCTATTTCTTATGTTTGTGTTGTACCATGCTTGTTTTGTTTTACGCTTGTGTTGTACCATGCTTGTTCTGTTTTACGCTTGTGTTGTTCTGTGATTGTTTTTGTTTTACGCTTGTGTTGGGGTACATATATGAAGCTTGTGACCAAATATCAGATCTCAGCCATTAATAGTTTCTGAGAAAAATGTGACGAAAAATGTGCATATATGTTCAATGTTCAATGTTCGAGGAACGGCGGTATAATTAATGCCCGATCGTAGCAACGTATTTTCATAAAGTACTGCGTTGACTACTATTATGCATAATTTGTCCCAGTATGTTAAACATGTTGTTATAGTGACAACCGGAACCTTTTAACCGTAATGGAAGCGGGTGGTTTGGCGCCGTAAAATCTGATTCAACCCATCATTTCTTTGGAAATGCCTGTACCAAGTCAGGGTGATTGCGGTTTTCACAGTTTTCCGGTTGTTGACTGATTTTGTCTGTTTGTTGACTTATGAGTTTTGCCTTTCCCTTTGGAAGATTGCTCGGTGTTCAGTAATTTTGTTATTACCCTTATTGTATCTTGTACGTCTTGTATCCTGATTGACATTTTACAAGATCTCCTTTTGGTGTCGTGTTGGTGTCAACTATTGAACAGAAGAACACAAGGAATATCGACTATCTAATGGTTCGAACTCTACAATGTAGGTGTATCTACTTATGACCAGGGTATGTAGACTACGGATATTTTCCACTTATCGTGGCACTTCCCGGTCCTTTCCTATATTCATGACTTATCACCGGATTTGTAACTAGAGTAACACGATCGATGCCACTAGTGGAGCAGGAACTACATACTCTTCAGAAGCACCTGAGTTCACCCCGGTTTTTAGTGGGGTTCGTGTTACTCGATCTTTAGTTTTTTGTGTAATATTTTGTAGATCGTTGTTTGGTATGTCCTTCCATTTACGGATTTTGATTGCCCCATTTGGTATCTCCAAACTCCTCTTAGACTACATGGGCATGGATATATATCCACGAGTGACCGTTCACAACTGGTAATGAAATAGACTTGTATGTATGCGGGTATGTAATACAATGCATGTATATGCCTACCCCGACATGCATGAATGTAATCACATTTATTAACATTAAGTAGAGTAGGTATGACTTGACTGATATAAATAGATGTCTTCTAACGAAGAAAATAAAATGGAAAAAGATGGCTCAGTCTAACTGTATCTACATTTTAAACATGTTTGTATATAGTTTAACTTTATCTACATTTTAAACATGTTTGAAATAGTTTAACTTTATCTACATTTGAAGGGGCCCGGGTGGCTCAATGAGTTAGGTCGTTGGATCTAACAACTCATACAAGCATATCACCAATACGGTGTGAGTTCGCGCCCAGCTTTGTAAATTACAAACAAGAGCACCGCCCAAGGGTGCTGGACGCTCGACTTTTTCGTGTCTGATATTAAACTGCAGATAACTCTGGATATACAAATCACATGGTCACCTGCCTTGTTATAATGGGTTCCCCATTTGATAGTGAACAGGTATGTTTGGTTTCATTTCAATGCCTATCATAATTATTGAGAAATTGTATTTTTTGAAGAAATTCTAAGTCAAAAAGAGGGAATAACTCAAATAAAATGCTGGATGGAGTTGTCTTCTCTTGTCAACAGATTGGGGTCAACACTTTCTACAAGTGCATTGAGTTTCAAATTAATAGCTTTGATAGTTATTGAGAAATTTTAATTAAACTAAAAAAATATACCTAATTTCTATGTACTATGTCGAAACAAGGGCAGACAACTCTGGATATACAAATCACAGGGCCATCTGCCTTGTTGTAATTGGTTCTTCTTTTGATAGTGAACAAGTATTCCAAGTTTCAAATGGATACCTTTGATAGTTTTTGAGAAATGGACTCTGACAAAAAACTTAACCGAAACTTAACCTAAAACTTAACCGACCCAGACGCTGACGGTGACGCCGGAGTGACGACAATAACTCGACTTTTTTTATTGGAAAGGTCGAGCTAAAAAGGGTGTACTCGACTCGCAGCCGCAAGTGATAAAGGTTACCAGTTGCTTGCACAGGGTCGGTGGTTCTCATCGGGTACTCCGGCTTCCTCCACCACTAAAACTGGTCGCCATGATATAGCTGAAATATTGCTGAAAGTGGCGTTAACACCAAAATTCAAATTCTACATTTTAAACATGTTTGTATATAGTTTAACTTTATCTACATTTTAAACATGTTTGTATATAGTTTAATTTTATCTACATTTTAAACATGTTTGTATATAGTTTAACTTTATCTACATTTTAAACATGTTTTTGTATATAAACTTTATATACATTTTAAACATGTTTGTACATAGTTTAACTTTATCTACATTTTAAACATGTGTGTATATAGTTTAACTTTATCTACATCTTAAACATGTTTGCATATATAGTTAATTTTATCTACATTTTAAACATGTTTGTATATAGTTTAACTTTATCTACATTTTAAACATGTTTTTGTATATAAACTTTATATACATTTTAAACATGTTTGTATATAGTATAACTTTATCTACATTTTAAACATATTTGTATACAGTTTAACTTTATCTACATTTTAAACATTTTTGTAAATATATACTTCGCCTGTTTCTGTTGTAATCATCAATAATCCTAACATGTCATTGTAATTCACTGTTCTTGGATGTGACATCTTATCAGATGCAGGAATTAGTTCTTTGCACGTCTGACCGTCTTTCGAAAATAGAAATACATTATTGGAGCGAAACCCTACAACATACAGATTCCCGTCGGAATCGGATGTTATTCCAACAGGTGCTCTCAGATCTTTGTTGAACATCTCAAAGAGCTGATTTCCATTCGTGTCCAAACATACAATTTTATTTTCTTTCCACTTGGGTAAATAAATTATATCATTAGCAACAACTATATAGTATGGGATTTCAAATGTTGTCTTTACCACCTTTAGAACATTCCCCTTATTATCTATCATAATCAGGAACTCACCACGTGATAAGCCAACACATATATTGCTATTAAAGGTACATATCGAATACGGATGACCTTTAACCTTAATTTCATTTAAAACATTAAAGTTAGTTAAATCAATCACGTGTATGATTGATTGCTGGTCATATATCACAATAATCTGTTCGTTCAGTTGTGTCACACCAATTGGTTTGTACAACAACTGCAGATCACGTTTAACTGTTCCGTCGGATTCGAATATATGCAGACATTTATGGTTTACATTTGCTACAATAAATAACCCGTCATCTGTTAGGACGCAATCCCATACTTCATTATTCTCTTTTGGTGGAACTTTAAACGAGAGTATCTTACTCATTGTTACATTACCAACTTCTCTTCGTCTTCTCGGGTTGAATATTTGAGCCTCATTATCTGTTTTTCTAGTGAACGCCACATCTTCATTTCTGATTTCAAATTCCAATTTCCCGATAGACTTGGATTTATTTTGGATAACATCCATCTCTTTTATGAACCTCATATCATAACGTACAAGCTTCTGGTTATCTCTAAGAGATTGTAAATAGCTTTCTTCTTCTTGGGCTTCTCTTGTCATATCACGGATACTTAAATATGTCTGAAATTCTGTTGCATGTTGCTTGATAGCAGAAAGAACGCATTCTGACTCGTCAACTCTTTGCTTCCTTGATTTTAAATCAGTTATCAACTCTTCTATTTTGGAGTTATGTTTGGTATATATGGATGACAACTGGTCAAGGATATCTTGTTCTAGCTCATCAAGTTTCATGTTGATATCTTGTCTGGTCTCTTGGATTTCCTTTTGACACAGGAGTTTCTGTTTGTTTAAGGAATCCATATTACTTGTTTGAATGTTCAATACTTTTTGAATGTTGACCTGAAGATCCGTAATGGATTTTTCAAGGTCAAGCATAACTTTTGCTGATTTAACATTATCAATGGCTTCGTGTAATGGAGTCAAAGTATCTTTACAATTTTTATGGATTGAGTTGATACACTTCACACAACAAGGAGTATCATGGCTTGAGCAAAGATATTCAAAACGTTCGCCGTGTTCATCACAGTGTAACGTTATTTGTTGAACAGATTCGGGTAATTTGCAGTAATCTTCAACAGCAACTATTTCATGTTTTTTGGTTATTTTAGCTATTTCGTGGTGAGCCTTGCATTTGGAACATAGTGCTTCCTCGCATTGTGGACACCATATTTCAGCTTCATTTGTCAGATGTTGGGCTTCACAAAGGTCACAAAGACGCCCACTTCTGGCTGCCATTAATTTAAATGTGATCTGTAAGAAAATATAATTCGCTTAGGGACATGCTCATCATTTTTATTATATCCGTTATCACGATTTGGTAATTACCAAATTCGTGGTCTCGATTTGGGATTTCGTTATCTCGATTTTGTTATCTTTTATCTCGATTTAGTTATTCGTCATCACAAATTAATCATTCGTTAATAATTAGTTTTCTCGACTGGTTAGTTTGTTTTCTTGGTATGCTTATCAGTTATCGCGATTTAATTATCTGTTATCACGATTAAGTCAAGCGTTATCTCGATTTAATCTTTCTTTATCTCTAGCTATGTATGTCACCTTACCGCCCATCTCATTTTGATTTCAGTGCACTAACTTTAGTTATTCTCTGCCAAATGTTTTGAACTTTTTACACAATGCTTTTAGTCACAATACACATGACAGGTGCCGAGTTATATTCTTATATTAAATTGTGAAAAAAAATTATTACACTTTTCGTTCTTTATCTTGAATTCCTTTGAACAAATGTTTTGAATTTTTGCACAATGCTTTCGATCACAATACAAAGGTCAATTTTGATTTTGACACTTACGGTTCCACAGTTATGCCACTTTAAAAAAAATCATTGTAAATTGTAAATTTGTGGTTTTCGTGCTCTAACTCTCTAATAAATAAAGACACATGCATGTCTCGCCTGACAAATGTTCCAAGCTAAGCTAAGCCAATGAATCATGAAATTGAAATCAAGTTAACGTGCACGTGATGGATGCATAACTTACAAAAAAATATTATTAAAAGAAGAATTTGTGACCCCGCTTCCAGGTTATTTTTAACAAGGGAAGTAATCAAACTTGACCTGTATATTGTGGCAACAAACACACAAAAATCCAATACCTGCGCAAGGGAGACTAAAACCATGAAGACCACAAATTACAATTTTTACAATTAATTAAGTTGCATAACTTGATGACCTTTGCTGAAATCAAAATGAAATGAAAGCATTATGTAAAAAGTGCTAAATATTTGTTCGAGGGCCACAAACTAAGGAATATGGTGTCCCTAATTTGTGGGGTCCAAAGTTAAAAGAGTCCTATGTACATGTGACCTGGCTTCTTTGTGTCCAAAGCTTAAAACAGGCAATACCATTGTATATGGCATATGGCGTGAATCATCACTGTGATATGCAGATTAACATATGCACAAATGAAGGTCCCAGTGTTATGGGGATCAAGCCAGACCCTAGTTGACCAAAGTCTTATAAAACCTGCAACATAGAAAATTTTAAATGGTATTTTCCAGAACCGGCAATGCACAGCAGTTCTAATTAGAATAAACCAACATTTTCATATATAATTTAAATTTTTCCCCAAGGAATGTCCCAGAACTTTTTGAGTATGCGTGATCAAAATTTAACATATAGGCAAAATATATATAGTTCAATAAATCTCGGTCTCATCATGTGAGCCTCTTGTCACAATGTGAATTAATTGTATACACGAACTCAACCTTCAATTGAGAATGCACTTTTAGGAATGTTGTACGTGTTTTATTAAGTGTTCTTTTCCTGGTTTTATATTCTTGTCACACACAATGTAGGGGCTCACAGTTACACATACATGGTGATGTGAACATATAACTGGGAGCCCCTGTGGTCTGTCAGTGTTTTATTAAGTGTTCTTTTCCAGGTTTTATATTCTTGTCACACAGGGGTTCACAGTTACACATACATGGTGATGTGAACATATAACTGGGAGCCCCTGTGGTCTGTCAGTGTTTTATTAAGTGTTCTTTTCCTGGTTTTATATTCTTGTCACACAGGGGCTCACAGTTACACATACATGGTGATGTGAAAATATAACAGCGAGCCCCTGTGGTCTGTCAGTGTTTTATTAAGTGTTCTTTTCCTGGTTTTATATTCTTGTCACACAGGGGCTCACAGTTACACATACATGGTGATGTGAAAATATAACTGGGAGCCCCTGTGGTCTGTCAGTGTTTTATTAAGTGTTCTTTTCCTGGTTTTATATTCTTGTCACACAGGGGCTCACAGTTACACATACATGGTGATGTGAAAATATAACTGGGAGCCCCTGTGGTCTGTCAGTGTTTTATTAAGTGTTCTTTTCCAGGTTTTATATTCTTGTCACATAGGGGCTCACAGTTACACATACATGGTGATGTGAACATATAACTGGGAGCCCCTGTGGTCTGTCAGTGTTTTATTAAGTGTTCTTTTCCAGGTTTTATATTCTTGTCACACAGGGGTTCACAGTTACACATACATGGTGATGTGAACATATAACTGGGAGCCCCTGTGGTCTGTCAGTGTTTTATTAAGTGTTCTTTTCCAGGTTTTATATTCTTGTCACACAGGGGTTCACAGTTACACATACATGGTGATGTGAACATATAACTGGGAGCCCCTGTGGTCTGTCAGTGTTTTATTAAGTGTTCTTTTCCTGGTTTTATATTCTTGTCACACAGGGGCTCACAGTTACACATACATGGTGATGTGAAAATATAACAGCGAGCCCCTGTGGTCTGTCAGTGTTTTATTAAGTGTTCTTTTCCTGGTTTTATATTCTTGTCACACAGGGGCTCACAGTTACACATACATGGTGATGTGAAAATATAACTGGGAGCCCCTGTGGTCTGTCAGTGTTTTATTAAGTGTTCTTTTCCTGGTTTTATATTCTTGTCACACAGGGGCTCACAGTTACACATACATGGTGATGTGAAAATATAACTGGGAGCCCCTGTGGTCTGTCAGTGTTTTATTAAGTGTTCTTTTCCTGGTTTTATATTCTTGTCACACAGGGGCTCACAGTTACACATACATGGTGATGTGAAAATATAACTGGGAGCCCCTGTGGTCTGTCAGTGTTTTATTAAGTGTTCTTTTCCTGGTTTTATATTCTTGTCACACAGGGGCTCACAGTTACACATACATGGTGATGTGAAAATATAACTGGGAGCCCCTGTGGTCTGTCAGTGTTTTATTAAGTGTTCTTTTCCTGGTTTTATATTCTTGTCACACAGGGGCTCACAGTTACACATACATGGTGATGTGAAAATATAACTGGGAGCCCCTGTGGTCTGTCAGTGTTTTATTAAGTGTTCTTTTCCTGGTTTTATATTCTTGTCACACAGGGGCTCACAGTTACACATACATGGTGATGTGAAAATATAACTGGGAGCCCCTGTGGTCTGTCAGTGTTTTATTAAGTGTTCTTTTCCTGGTTTTATATTCTTGTCACACAGGGGCTCACAGTTACACATACATGGTGATGTGAAAATATAACTGCGAGCCCCTGTGGTCTGTCAGTGTTGAAACCTGGCTACTACTTTCGCTTCTGATAAATGTTATTGTTGTTGTAGATTTTGGCGATATTCTGACAAAAGCTATATCTACGATTAAAAAAGCAGTCATCGGAAGGTGAACATTATATTTTTTTAAAACAAGAAAATAAACCAATGTCTTGAAAGTTGAATAATATATAGTTTCCGACATTTTTTTAAATGATTTAAACAACACAAATGGGACTTGAAATGACTGGGAGTGAACATAAAGATGTCCACCTATGCTTAGATAGTAAGATATGCGGATATATGCCTGCCTTATGACAAAAATCGAGACATTAACTGTTGGAATATCAGTTATATTAATTTTAGATTTGGCTTCTGTCTTTGTAAATATTAAAAGAATTAAATATCAGGGGCGTACACATACCTTTCGTCCTTTGCCCTGTACAGAAAGGGAAGTAAAAAAAATGATCAGGTAAGTATGGGAAGCCAACCTTGAACAATTTGAACATCGGATATATATATATATATATATGGCACGCGAAAGTAACCAAAACTCCGATAAACATACTTTATTTTCGATACCTATGACAGGAGAAACGAAACCGAAATAGGGTAAAACAAACAGAAACAAAGCGAGTCGAAACGAAATTTAAACAAAACGAATATTGAATAAGAGATCATCTGTACGGCACGATGTTGACTCAATCTGATTAAAATCAGCTGTTTGTTTGGCTCCGTTTACTACGTACTACGCCACGAACGTAGTACGTAGTAATCGGAGCCAAACAAACAGCTGATTTTAATCAGATTGGATGTTGACTGAAGGTCTATGTTGCTTAATGCGGTTTTTAAAGAAGAAAAACAACAACAGAAATCTAAACCAGAGGCTTATCTGATTGCATGTTTCATGTATATACTATTGAGAATCTCTGCTTCCTTGGATGGAACCTTACGAATAGTATCATGAACGGGGTTGAAGTTCCGGTTTTTGTGAAAGTTCGTCTGCTCCAAGGTTATGTTCTGTTTTACCTTTGTGCTTATATTAAACAATATTTATTTCATGAAATTTCAGCATATTTGGAACGATTGCAGACATGTTTCATGTACATAGCATTGTGTGATGGGTTTTCGTACTATTATCGATTTTCCGATATAGCGATTAACAGTGTTAACCCTTCATTCATATGACGATTGGAATTTTCAAAGAATGGCTAGTTAAATATTTCTTTGTACATAAGATTGTTTTAAAAGCCTTTCTTGTATTTTAATATACTCTCGATTATCTGGCAACTTTTGCTGTCAGTAAAGTGGCGTCATATATTTTCGTATGAAGTAAAAACAGGGCCGATATACGGGATGGAAACGAATATAAAATTCGGAAATGGCTGGTTTTAGAATTTCTGGTTTTGCCCATCTACAAATCATACTACATCTAAATAAAATAACAGAATGCTTGAAAATGACCACTTTCAAAATTGTGTTTGCTATTGATGTTTTTTTTAGTCCTGAAACCACATGCACTTTATATAAGAAACAGGCACATTTCAGTCAGCTCTTTTGTTTACAAGGACGATCAGTGACCACATGACAGTCACATGACAGGAAGAGCCGGTGTCTGAGAGGCAGACGACATAGTTCAATTTTTTATAGTCTTTCTGGATTTTTTTCAAGCTACTTTATAAATGAAGTAAATTTTTAGCATTACAAAAAGTATGGTTCAGTAGGTAGGTTCACTATTTTTGGTACTTACGTCTTTAAATGCAACCTTGAACATTTTTGACAGATGTCACGTTGGAGTCCTGTTTACGTTCCAGAAATAGAAACCGGAAGACACGTCAAAAATAACGCGTGCACTGTGGAAATCAAAATAAAATGGATGATACGAAAACATATGACATACGAAAACACATACCGTGACGATACTATTGAGAATATCTGCTTCCTTGGATAGGACCTTACGAATAGTATCATGAACGGGGTTGAAGTTCCGGTTTTTGTGAAAGTTCGTCTGCTCCAAGGTTATGTTCTGTTTTACCTTTGTGCTTAGATTAAACAATATTTATTTCATGAAATTTCAGCATATTTGGAACGTAAAGACACATAATAGGACAACACAAAAAAAATTTAAAAGATGAGCAACACGGACTCCACCAAAAAACTGAGGTGAACTCAGGTGCTCACGAAAGGTAAACAGGTCCTGCTTCTAAAAAGACATCCGCCGTGTTATTCATGTAAGTTAGATATTGATAACATTGGTAGACAATGGTAAGTAGAATGATCATGCTGATAAACAAAAGTAGAAAAGTAATTACAGGTTAAATTGAAACAAAATATGTCTAAGGGAACGACCATTTAACTTGAAAGTTGCTGAAAAAAATATTCTGATTTTCGTGGAGGAAAAAAAAATAATCTGATTCAGAGTTCTTGTCATATAACCTAATGTTAAATTCTGGAAAAAAAATTCGCGCTTTGCGCGACAAAAAAAATTAATATTCTAAATCGTGTGTTGTCGGATCAAAAATTTCTGAACGCAGCAAAAAACCATAACCACCCCCCCCCCCCCCCCCCTTCAAGTTAAATGGTCGGTCACTAAACCTTTGGGG
Organism: Bathymodiolus brooksi; assembly: GCA_963680875.1. Classification (NCBI taxonomy): domain Eukaryota; kingdom Metazoa; phylum Mollusca; class Bivalvia; order Mytilida; family Modiolidae; genus Bathymodiolus; species Bathymodiolus brooksi. The sequence continues at coordinate 64,863,136 of OY804580.1, read as the reverse complement.
TTGACCTGTTGATATTTTATTTTTTTCTTCATTTTCTCCTATTTAATATTCGGATCATTCCATCATCCGGCCGGGAGATACAGTGAAACAAGTTTACTCTGAGCCCTGAATAAAATGGAATCCTGTCTAAACTGAACAATGAAGTCCTAGTGTTGGAAAGCATTGTTAATTTAATAAGTATAAACCAAACACCGGTCTATTTCACCCAGGTACGCTGTTCCCAAGGAAGTTCGGTTTAGACCGGTTTCTTAGTATTATAATAAGTACAATGTTGTATTCTATCGTTGAATTCATATACAATGGAACCACATCCTTGGTGTAATATGGTTAGCGTGCTTGCCTCGAATACGGTAGATCATGGGTTCTAGCCTCGATTGGGTCAAACTAAAGACTGTAAAATTGGTATTTGTTTCTTCTCCGCTAAGCACGCAGCATTAAGGACAAAGAGCAAAGCTCGAATCAGGCTAATGTGTTAGAATGGTGCGACATGTCTATCCGCAGACTGTTGTTTCAGTGAGCTAGCACTATAAAAATCCAACTTAAAGTGTGTTGATCTGGTACAAACCGGATCTCATCATCATCTCATTAAAAATTAACATGTTCTCGCTATAATATAGCTGAAAAATTGCTGATTTGGGGTTAAACCACATATCACTACCATATACAATGGTTTGATACTTTAAAATTGCATCTTGTAAGAGTTATGGTACCTGTATTATGTTGTCATCTGTCCGTCTGGTATAAACATGCGGCACATTAACTCCACTTTGCCTTGACACATTTTCTATGTTTTAGATCGTAAAATGTTGTGTGATATCTCGACTTTGTTTCAACCAGATTATTAGGGGGTATGGTGTTTAGCGCCACTTTCAGCAATATTTCAGTTTGATACAACATTGTGTGATAAAGTTTGTCAGTGACCTGCGACAGGTCTGTGGTTTTCGTTGGGTACTCCGGTTTCTTCCTCCAATAAAACTGACCACCACGATATAACTGAAATATTGTTGAAAGTGGAGTAAAACACCATAAACCATAAACCAACCACTCCAATAGAAAATATGAATGAAACCAAGACAGCTCTGAAATAGCAAAATAACAGACCCTGTCTTTGTATATATGATGCTCCTCACCTTTGTACTTTTATTTGAATCTTACAGGCCTTGTAGTCACATATACATATGTTCCGATTGGCTGCTTTGTTGAGTGCTCGAAAGTTTTACGACCGAAAGACCAAATCCCTTGTCCATAGTTTTAGGAATATGACTTTACGATGAGTGTCATTAATTGGACAGAAAATATTAACCATTCCATCTTTGTATTTTTATAGGTGTTATCATTTATATGCGACGTGTTTCATTAGCTCACCTGGACCAACTTTTAAAAGTATGTGTTAAGTATTGGGATCACTTTGCGTCCATCGTCTTTATTGCCTGTGTCAGTTATCTTCTGACATTTCAACCTTTTTTTTTCTTTCTTTTTAGCTCACCTTGCCAAAGGCAATGTGAGCTTTTGCCATTACTTGGCGTCCGTTGTCCATTAACTTTTCACATTTTAATCTTCTCCTCTGAAACCCCTTAGCCAAATTAACTGAAACTTGGTAGGAAGCATCTATGGAAGGTCCTCTATAAATATTGCTCATTTTGTGCCGATCCATTAACAAACATGGCCACCACAGGCAATTCTTGTTTCTGATTGGCCAATTTTTTTAAATCTTCTCCTCTGAAACCACTTGGCCAAATGAACCGAAACTTAGTAGGAAGCATCTATGGAAGGTCCTCTATAAAGATTGCTCATTTCGTCCCGATCCGTTAACAAACATGGCTGCCACAGGCAATTCGTATTTCTGATTGGTTGATTTCTAAAAAATCTTCTCCTCTGAAACTGCTTGGCCAAATGAACCGAAACTTGGTAGGAAGCATCTATGGAAGGTCCTCTATAAAGATTGCTCATTTCGTCACGATCCGTTAACAAACATGGTCACCACAGACAATTATTATTTCTGATAGATTGATTTCTAAAAAATCTTCTCCTCTGAAACTGCTTGGCCAAATGAACCGAAACTTGGTAGGAAGTATCTATGGAAGGTTCTCTATAAATATTGCTGATTTAGTCCCGATCCGTTAACAAACATGGCCACTACAGGCAATTCCTATTTCTGATTGGTTGATTTCTAAAAATTCTTCTCCTCTGAAACTGCTTGGCCAAATGAACCGAAACTTGGTAGGAAGCATCTATGGAAGGTTTTCTATAAAGATTGCTATCTCGTCCTGATCCGTTAACAAACATGGCCGCCACAGGCAATTCTTGTTTCTGATTGGTCAATTTCTAAAATATATTCTCTGAAACCGCTTGACCAAATGAACCGAAACTTGGTAGGACGCATTTATGGAAGATGCTCTAGAAAGATTGTTCATTTCGTCCAGATCCGATAACAAACATGGCCACCACAGGCAATTCTTGTTTCTGATTGGTTGATTTCTAAAAAATCTTCTTCTCTGAAATCGCTTGGCCAAATGAACGGAATCTTATTAGGAAGCATCTATGGAAGGTTCTCTATAAACAATACTCTTTTCGTCCCGATCCGTTAACAAACATGGCCACCACAGGCAATTCTTGTTTCTGATTGGTTGATTTCTAAAAAATCTTCTCCTCTGAAACAGCTTGGCCAAATGAACCGAAACTTGGTAGGAAGCATCTATGGAAGGGCCTCTATAATAAATGCTCATTTATTTCCGATCCGTTAACAAACATGGCCGCCAAAGGCAATTCTTGTTTCTGGTTGGTCAATTTCTTTAAAAACTTCTCCTCTGAAACCGCTTTGCCAAATGAACCAAAACTTGGTAGGAAGCGTCTATGGCAGGTCCTCTATAAAGACTGCTCATTTTGTCCTGGTTCGTTAACAAACATGGCTGCCACAGGAAATTCTTGTTTCTCGTTGGTCTATTTCTAAAACATCTTCTCCTCTGAAACCGCTTGGTCAAATGACCCGAAACTTGGTAGGAAGCATCCTTGGAAGGTCCTCTATAAAGGTTACTCATTTAGTTCCGATCCGTTAACAAATATGGCTGCCACAGGCAATTCTTGTTTCTGATTGGTTGATTTCTTAAAAAAATCTTCTCCTCTGAAACCGCTTGGCCAAATGAACCGAATCTTGGTATGGAACATCTATGGAAGGTCCTCTATAACGATTGCACATTTCGTCCAGTTCCGATTAGGAACATGGCCTCCACAGGTAATTCTTGTTTCTGATTGGTTGATTTCTAAAAAATCTTCTTCTCTGAAACCACTTTGCCAAATGAACCGAAACATGTTAGGAAGCATCCTTGGAAGATCCTCTTTAAAAATTGCTAATTTAGTCCCGATCAGTTAACACACATTGCCACCATATGTAATTCTTGTTTCTGGTTGGTCGATTACTAAATAATCTTCTCCTCTGAAACTGAGTAGCCAAATGAGCCGAAAATTGGTAGGAAGCACCTATGGAAAGTTCTGTATTAAGTTTCCTCAAAGCAGAATGAAAGGTGAGCGACACAGGCTCAGCCCACTGAGCCTCTAGTTTTTTGCAAACCACTACACCAATTACAATTGGCAGAAATGATATCAGGTGGTTCTTAGCATATTATGTGTAAATAATTTTGGTTTCAAAATGGCTGCTAGGCCCATTATGCTTTCTGAAAGGCTGAACTTTCAAAATATTTCTCAAAAACCTTGTGTGTGATGGAATTGTTACACAATAGAAAAGTTCTATAATGGTAAATAATTCGATTTTTTTTGTCAATCAGAAATCCAAGATGGCCACCACCTCATGACAAAGTTTTACGATGGGACTCTACTGGAAAAATCTCTTTAAATTATTATTCTCTTAATTACTCTTAAACAACTGAACCACTTGAAAGCATAATTAGTTTCAATCTTCCTTGGATGCCCTTTAGTAAATGCTTTTTGTGTTGCCATCGCAGAAAATAGTCGAAGCGTAACCTGGAAAATGAAAGAAAAATCTCCGAAGCTAAAATTTGATTAAATCTGTGTATAAATAATCATTGGAGAGTCGCTTATTCGAAATCCAAGATGGTTGCCACTGCATGACAACTAGAACCATATGGGAAATACATTTAAAAATTATTCATACCTGCAATCACTGAACAGCAAACTTGACTGAAATGCTCCTTTGTTGTTGATCTAGATATGTTTGTGTCGATCATAAATCCAAGATGGCTACCACAGCAGGAAACATTTATATTGATTAATTGATTGCTATTTAACATCAAGTGAGCAATATTTCAGCTATATTCATTACATTAGGAAATTGTTTTTTTCCTTCTACCAATGCGTATATAAAAAGAAGTCCTTGTAATATTCATGACCAGAATACGTCCACAAACAATAAATCATGTGCTGGTTTCAGTGGGGACGAATATTTCGATTACCACTAAGAAAAGTATGGTGGATATGCCATAGGGTCGAAAAGCAGCTTTGCAGCGGGCAACTAATGATCACAGCTAACAAACCTTTGTACATCAAGAGCTGCTAATACATCTGTACACAAAATGTAGAATTTCGATGTTTTTAATTGGATTTTTGCATTTTTTGTGGTTGCAGAAATATACTGGTTCGGTAATCAATAAATATGAAGAAAGAAATCCGAATAAAAACGTTGATAGTAAAAGATGAACGCGAAGTTTTATGTTATAGAACTTGTGCTGCTATCCAGTTGTACTTTACATGCAAACATACTGACATTGGTGATTCTAGTATCGCCCTAATTACACATTTGCCCTAGGTTCGTAATAGGGCGAACGGACTAGTACCGTATTCGGTGATTCTCCAAAGATAAATAAATGTATGTCCAAATAGTTTTTTTTAATTTATTCATCTATTCGTCCCACACAATCAGCGTACCTGATGAAAGCTATTCCAGAAACTTGTGCGCATTAAATTAGATTCTACGATTTCATTGTTATCACTTGGTCGATACCTCTGGTGGTGAACTATATTCGTCCCCGATGCTATCATCCACCCAGTGATTAGTGTTTCTGCATTGGCATTGTTTATTTGACATATTTATTATTTAATTTTCTAGTTCCTAAATGATGTAATTATCATTACAACTAAGGTTCTCTTTCCTCAGGCAAAGATGACCTTAGTTGATTTTGGCCGTCCTGTTGAGGTCCTTTGGTTTTCCAATCTTTTGACTGAGTGTACCCAAAAGAAGTATATTCCAGAAATACGTCGAATTAATTAGATATCTACGTTTTTATTGTTTGCATGTGTGTTGTTTCTTGTGTCATTTGTTGTATCCTGTCTGATTTATTTCTTATGTTTGTGTTGTACCATGCTTGTTTTGTTTTACGCTTGTGTTGTACCATGCTTGTTCTGTTTTACGATTGTATTGTACCATGCTTGTTCTGTTTTACGCTTGTGTTGATACCGTGATTGTTTTGTTTTACGCTTGTGCTATACCGTGCTTGTTCTGTTTTACACTTGTGTTGTACCGTGATTGTTTTGTTTTACGGTTGTGTTGTACCATACTTATTTTGTTTTCCGTTGTGTTGTACCATGATTGTTTTTCTTTTACGCTTGTGTTGTACCGTGATTGTTTTGTTTTACCATGCTTGTTTTGTTTTACGTTTATGTTGTACCGTGATGGTTTTTGTTTTACGCTTGTGTTGTACCATGCTTGTTTTGTTTTACGCTTGTGTTGTACCGTGATGGTTTTTGTTTTACGCTTGTCTTGTACCGTGTTAGCTTTGTATTTCTTTGTTCTGTCTACTATCCTGATTGTCATTTTACAGGACGATATACTCTGACGTGTTGGTTTCACCTATTGGTCAGAAGAGGAATATGAATATCGCCTAAAGTTCCTATCTCTAGGTGTAGCCATTAACAACTAGGAAAAGCCTTGACATATGTATAGACTACATGTACATATCAATATTGACGCAAGAGCTCACTATTGGTAATGGAATATTCTAGACTTGTATCTATGCATACCTCTGACCTACCGGAAGTAGCTTACAACATTTATTACCCCAAAGTGGTATCGAGTACACCTCGGCACGGACTTGATTGAAACTCACAACTTTAGAGGTGCTAAATACTGCTTGCATTGGTAGACGTAAATCCAATTAATTCCCGATCATGGCAACATATACTTTTAGTGTGTTGGACTGTGGTTGTCTTGTAGCCTGATTGACATTTTACAAGATCTCCTTTCGGTGTCATGTTGGTCTCAAGTACTGGACAGAAAAACAAAAGGAATATCGACTATCTAATGGATCGAAGTCTACAATGTAGGTGTATCTAATTATTACCAGGATATGTAGACAACGGATATGTTCCACCTGTCGTAAGACTTCCCGGTCCTTTCCTCATTCATGATTTATCACCGGATTTGTAACTAGAGTAGCACGACGGGTGCCACTAGTGGAGCAGGAATCACTTACCCTTCAGGAACACCTGAGTTCACCCCCGGTTTTTAGTGGGGTTCGTGTTACTCGATCTTTAGTTTTTTGCGTAATGTTTTTTAGATCGTTGTTTGTCCTTTTTCTTTCGGCCGTTGTGTTGTCTGTCCTTCCATTTATGGATTCTGATTGCCCTTTTTGGTATCTTCAAACTCTTCTAAAACTACATGTGCACGGCTATATATACATGAGTGACCGTTCACAACTGGTAATAAAAATAGACTCGTATTTACACGTGCATGCAATACAATATATGCCTACCCCGACATGCATGAATGTAATTACATTTATTAACAGTAAGTAGAGTAAGTGTGACATGATTGATATACTAGTAAATAAATGTCTTCTAGCGAAGACAAAATGTGAAAAGATGGCTTAGTTTAGCTTTAAACACTTTTATATATAGTTTAACTTTATCTACATTCTAAACATTTTTGTATATAGTATAACTTTATCTACATTCTAAACATTTTTGTATATAGTATAACTTTATCTACATTCTAAACATTTTTGTATATAGTATAACTTTATCTACATTCTAAACGTTTTTGTATATAGTATAACTTTATCTACATTCTAAACATTTTTGTATATATATACTTCGCCTGTTTCTGTTGTAATCATCAATAGTTCCAGCATATCATTGTAATTCACTGCTCTTGGATTTGACATCTTGTCAGATGCTGGAATTAGTTCTTTGCACGTCTGACCGTCTTTCGAAAATAGAAATACATTATTGGAGCGAAACCCTACAACATACAGATTCCCATCGAAATCGGATGTTATTCCAAGAGGTGCTTTCAAATCTTCGTTGAACATCTCAAACAGCTGATTTCCATCCGTGTCCAAACACACAATTTTGTTTTCTTCCCAATTGGGTAAATAAATTGTATCGTTAGCAACAACTATATAGTATGGGGCTTGAAATGGCATTTGTATCTCCTTAAGAACATTTCCCTTAATATCTATAATCAGGAACCCACCACGTTCTAAACCAATGAATATATTGCTATTAAAGGTACATATCGAATGCGACTGGGCTTTCATCTTAATTTCATTTACAATGTCAAAGTTAGTTAAATTAATCACGTGTATGATTGATTGCCCCGAATATATCACAAGAATCTGTTTGTTCAGTTGTGTTACACCAATTGGTCCGTACAACAACTGCAGATCACGTTTTACTGTTCCGTCGGATTCGAATATATGCAGACATTTATGGTTTACATTTGCTACAATAAATAACCCGTCATCTGTTAGGACGCAATCCCATACCACATTCTTCTCTTTGGGTGGAACTTTAAACCAGAGTATCTTACTCATTGTTACATTACCAACTTCTCTTCGTCTTCTCGGGTTGAATATTTGAGCCTCATTGTCTGTTTTCCTAGTGAACGCCACATCTTCATTTCTGATTTCAAATTCCAATTTCCCGAAAAACTTGGATTTATTTTCGATAACATCCATCTCTTTTATGAACCTCATATCATAGCGTAACAGCTTCTGGTTATCTCTAAGAGATTGCAAATAGTTTTCTTCTTCTTGTGCTTCTCTTGTCATATCACGGATACTTAAATATGTCTGAAATTCTGTTGCATGTTGTTTGATAGCAGAAAGAACGCATTCTGACTCGTCAACTCTTTGCTGCCTTGATTTTAAATCAGTTATCAACTCTTCTATTTCGGAATTATGTTTGGTATATATGGATGATAACTCGTCCAGGATATCTTGTTCTAGCTCATCAAGTTTCTTGTTGATATCTTGTCTGGTCTCTCAGATTTCCTTTTGGCACTGGAGTTTCTGTTTGCTTAAGGAATCCATATTACTTGTTTGAAAGTTCAATACTTTTTGAATGTTGACCTGAAGATCCGTAATAGAGTTTTCAAGGTCAAGCATAATTTTTGCTGATTTGACATTTTCAATGGCTTCGTGCAATGGAGTCAAAGTATCTTTGCAATTTTTATGGATTGAGTTGATACATTTCACACAACAAGGAGTATCATGGCTTGAGCAAAAATATTCAAAGCGTTCGCTGTGTTCATCACAGTGTAACGTTATTTGTTGAACAGATTCGGGTAACTTACAGTAATCTTCAATAGGAATTGTTTCATGTGTTTTGCTTATTCCAGCTATTTCGTGGTGAACTTTGCATTTGGAACATAGTGCTTGCTCGCATTGTGGACACCATATTTCAGCTTTTTTTGTCAGATGTTGGACTTCACAAATGTCACAAAGACGCCCACTTCTGGCTGCCATTAATTTTAATATGCTCTGTAAGAAAAATATATATCGTTTAGGGACATACTTCATCATTTTTATTATATTCGTTACCACATCTTAGTAAATCGTTGTCTCGATTTGGTATTTCGTTATCTCAATCTGCTATATCTTTTTCTCGATTTTGTTTTCTTTTTACCTCCATTTAGTTATTGGTTATCACGAATTAAATAATCAGTCGTATCGATTGGCTAGTTCGTTTTCTTGGTATGCTTTTCAGTTATCAGGAATTAGATATAACGATTAAATTAAGCGTTATTTCGATTTAATCATTATTTATCTCTATGTATGTCACCCTTGCACATCTTGCCGCCCATATCATTTTGATTTCAGTGCTCTAACTTTAGTTATTCTCTGCCAAATGCTTTGAACTTTTGCACAATGCTTACGATTAGAAAACAAAGGTCAATTTTGATTTTGACATTGATATCATTTACGGTTCAAAGGTCGCCGAGTTATGCCACTTGGTTTTTTTTAATGGTAAATTTGTGGTTTTCGTGCTCTAACTTTCTAATAAATGAAGACACGTTAATGTCTCGTCTGGCAAATGTTGTTCCAAACTAACCTAAACCAATGGACCATGAAATTGAAATCAAGTTAACGTGATGGGTGTATAACTTACAACAAAATATGATAAAAAGACGAATTTTTCCATAAGACACTGGTGCCCCCTCTCCCAGCTTATATTAAACAGGGGACGTAATCAATCTTGACCTGTATATTGTAGTTAATTCCAATGATTGTGCAAGGGAGACTAGGAGCATGAAAACCACAAATGCAATTTGCACAATTAATTAAGTTGCATAACTTGACGACCTTAAATGTAATCAAAATAAAATGAAAGCATTGTGTAAAAAGTGCTAAATATTTGTCCGAGAGACACAAACTAAGGAACTTCTGGGGTCCAAATTATGACATACTTTTGTAAGCTACAAACAGGAAACTTGAAAAACAAAATAGTTCTCTAAAGCAACAACAATAGAAATGTAATTATATTTTTCATTAATTGTCCTTGTGAAATGGAAATAAAATTTTGTACAATTAAGAGTCTTATGAATATGGGACACGAGTCCTTTGGTTCCAAATTAAAGCTTAAGGCAGGGAAACTGTAAGCAAAAAATAAATCAGTTTTCTTAATCAGATATGGCAATATCATTGTAAATGGCGTGAGTCGCCACTGTGATATCCAGATTAAAATTTGCACACATTAAGGTCTTAGTGTGTATGGGAACCAAGCCAGACCCCTAATTGACCAAAGTCTTATAAAGCATGCAATGGAGAAAGCTTTAAATGGTATTCTCCAAAACCAACAATGGACAGTAGTAGTTCTTATTAGAATAAACCACCATTTTCATATATAATTTTTTTTTTACCGAGGTAAATATACGTAAATGGGAATCAAAATTTAACATAAAATTATAGGCAACAGTTCGGTAAATCTAGTGGTGATCGTATGGTAGTTGGATTTTGCAATTACTTGTGCAATCAGTGCCTATCATCACTAAAGTTGTGAGTTCTAACCCCGTTCATGGCGAAATGAACTCGATAGAACGTTGAATGTTGTGATAAAGTTTGTCATTGACTTGCTACAGATCGGTGGTTTTCTCCGTGTACTCTAATTTCCTCCACCAATTAAACTGAACGCCATCATATAGCTGAAATATTAATGAAAGTGGCGTTAAACAGCATAAACCAATCCAACATTCTAATAGATCTTTCTTTACAAGGTGAGCTATTCGGGCTCACCGTGGAAGCCTCTTGTCACAATGTGAATTAATTGTATAATTGTATAAACGGACTGAACCTTCGATAGAGAATTCACTTTTAGGAATGTTGTACGTGTTTTATTAAGTGTTCTTTTCCTGGTTTTATATTCTTGTCACACACAATGTAGGGGCTCACAGTTACACATACATGGTGATGTGAACATATAACTGGGAGCCCCTGTGGTCTGTCAGTGTTTTATTAAGTGTTCTTTTCCTGGTTTTATATTCTTGTCACATAGGGGCTCACAGTTACACATACATGGTGATGTGAACATATAACTGGGAGCCCCTGTGGTCTGTTAGTGTTTTATTAAGTGTTCTTTTCCTGGTTTTATATTCTTGTCACACAGGGGCTCACAGTTACACATACATGGTGATGTGAACATATAACTGGGAGCCCCTGTGGTCTGTCAGTGTTTTATTAAGTGTTCTTTTCCTGGTTTTATATTCTTGTCACACAGGGGCTCACAGTTACACATACATGGTGATGTGAACATATAACTGGGAGCCCCTGTGGTCTGTTAGTGTTTTATTAAGTGTTCTTTTCCTGGTTTTATATTCTTGTCACACAGGGGCTCACAGTTACACATACATGGTGATGTGAACATATAACTGGGAGCCCCTGTGGTCTGTCAGTGTTTTATTAAGTGTTCTTTTCCTGGTTTTATATTCTTGTCACACAGGGGCTCACAGTTACACATACATGGTGATGTGAACATATAACTGGGAGCCCCTGTGGTCTGTCAGTGTTTTATTAAGTGTTCTTTTCCAGGTTTTATATTCTTGTCACACAGGGGCTCACAGTTACACATACATGGTGATGTGAACATATAACTGGGAGCCCCTGTGGTCTGTCAGTGTTTTATTAAGTGTTCTTTTCCTGGTTTTATATTCTTGTCACACAGGGGCTCGCAGTTACACATACATGGTGATGTGAACATATAACTGGGAGCCCCTGTGGTCTGTCAGTGTTTTATTAAGTGTTCTTTTCCTGGTTTTATATTCTTGTCACACAGGGGCTCACAGTTACACATACATGGTGATGTGAAAATATAACTGGGAGCCCCTGTGGTCTGTCAGTGTTTTATTAAGTGTTCTTTTCCTGGTTTTATATTCTTGTCACACAGGGGCTCACAGTTACACATACATGGTGATGTGAACATATAACTGGGAGACCCTGTGGTCTGTCAGTGTTTTATTAAGTGTTCTTTTCCTGGTTTTATATTCTTGTCACACAGGGGCTCACAGTTACACATACATGGTGATGTGAACATATAACTGGGAGCCCCTGTGGTCTGTCAGTGTTTTGTTAAGTGTTCTTTTCCTGGTTTTATATTCTTGTTACACAGGGGCTCACAGTTACACATACATGGTGATGTGAAAATATAACTGTGGTCTGTCAGTGTTGAAACCTGGCTACTACTTTCGCTTCTGATAAATGTTATTGTTGTTGCAGATTTTGACGATATTCTGACAAAAGCTATATCTACGATTAAAAAGGAAGTTTTCGCAATGTGAACATAATATTTAAAAAAAAACCAATGTCTTGAAAGTTGAACAATATATCGTTTCCGACAATTTTTTTATTATTTAAACAACACAAATGGGATGCGAAAATATGTCCGCCCTTGAGTTACAATAATAGAGATATTACATAACGGTTGTAATATCAATTATAATATTATCATGTAGTTCAGCATTTTTTGTGACTCGGCTCCTTTCTCTATAAATATTAAAAGAAATAAAATTAAATATCAGTGATGTACAAATACCTTTCGTCCTTTGTCCTGTACCTGTCGAACAGGAAGTAAAAACAGAAATTAACAAAAATAAACCAGGGGAGATAATTAGGGGAGTTTAGCGTGTCCTCTATAATGCACCTAAATGTACTAATTACAGAATGTATAAATCTGAATTTGGTTTGGAAAAATACTTTACTATATTACCGCCTGATTTAATGTATAACATGTGTAAATTTAGATGTGGTAATCATAAATTGCCAATAGAAATGGGTAGATTTTTTAGTATTGACAGATCAGAAAGAATTTGTGATTTATGTAATAAGGAAGACCTGGGTGCTGAATTTCACTCTCTGTTTAACTGTACTTTTTTCAAAGATGAAAGGATTAAAATTATTCCTGAGTATTTATATAATGTTCCAAGTACAATTAGTTTTAGTGAGTTAATGAACAGTGATGATAAAAATGTACTCGTTGGTTTATCAAAATATGCTAAAATAGTCATGTCTGTATTCAAGTAATACTTACAAGTGTTAATATTGCCTTGCAATTACATAAATATGTCTTATATTTATATATTGCCTTCCAACAAACATCAATATGTTTCATAATTTGTATATATGTTCATGCATTACATGTTGTTTAATTGTTTATAATTATTTGCACTATCATGCCCTATGCGGGGCCTTTAGTGAAATAAAAGGTTTCAAGTTTCCAGTTTCGATAGACATTGATAGGATTACCACGTTCGATTATCTGCCTTGCTTGCAGATGAAAACAACACATCTATTAATTCCTTTTATATTTATTATTCTGAACAAATTCATGTATAGTCTATTTTATTTAGAAATAATATAAAAATATTCTCCCTTTAACCAAGAGTCAAAAAAATAAAATATTAAAAAACTTGAAATTTTGTTTTGTTTTTTAATGACAATCATATCACAATTAGTACATTGCTGTATTCTAACGTTGAATTCATACACAATGCTTGGATACATGTACTTTAAATTTGCAACTTGCCTGGCTAATTGAAAACTCAAATTTTTATGTCAAACTACAGTTATACCTGTTCAAACCTGGATAAAGTGGAATCATGTGTAAACTGGATAGCAATCTTATGTCAATCTGAAATATCTACCTAATCAGAACACTAATTATTAGCTACAAAGAATGTTCTGTATTTACTGGTTTAGCTGTATAAGTAGTAACACTTTATTGCAAACACCCTTTAAGAATACGAGATTCGCATATATTTGGATACAATGTTCTGATTGACTGACTTTTGAGTACGAGCAGAAAACTTGTACTCGAAAGATTTATGACCGTAACGACAGATCTCAATGTCAATGGCTGTAAGAATATGACTTTACAATGGGTGTCGTTAATGGGACAGACATGTTTAACCACTGTGTTTTTGAATTGTTATGGGTAATTGGCTTTACCATTTATATGTGATGTGCTTTATTGGTTCACCTGGACCAAAGGTCAAACCAAATACTATAAAATTGGTATTTGTTGCTTCTCCGTTAAACACACAGCATTAAGGAAAAAGAACAAAGGCAAGGTTGGCTTGGAATCAGGAAAATGCGTCCCAGTGCGGTGACATGTCTATCCACAGATTTGTGTTTCAGTGAGCTAGCACTATGCAAATACAACTAAGCATGCTGGTCGAGTACAAAGCGAACCTCATCATCGTCTCATTAAAAATTAATTTGTTCTCACCATGATATAGCTGAATAACTGCTGAGTTGGCGCTAAGCAACAATCACTCAGTCACTCTTACCTTTGTGTTGTACCATGAATTTAATTTGCTGTAATTTTGAGGTATATTGTGCTTGTTTCTTTGTTGTTCCATGTATGTGTTATGCTATATTTGAGTTGTATCGTGCTTGTTTCTTTGTTGTTCCATGTATGTGTTATGCTATATTTGAGTTGTATCGTGCTTGTTTCTTTGTTGTTCCATGTCTGTGTTGTGCTATGTTTGAGTTGTATCGTGCTTGTTTCTTTGTTGTTCCATGTATGTGTTGTGCTATATTTGAGTTGTATCATGCTTGTTTCTTTGTTGTTCCATGTATGTGTTGTGCTATATTTGAGTTGTATCGTGCTTGTTTCTTTGTTGTTCCATGTATGTGTTGTGCTATATTTGAGTTGTATCGTGCTTGTTTCTTTGTTGTTCCATGTATGTGTTGTGCTATATTTGAGTTGTATCGTGCTTGTTTCTTTGTTGTTCCATGTATGTGTTGTGCTATATTTGAGTTGTATCATGCTTGTTTCTTTGTTGTTCCATGTATGTGTTGTGCTATATTTGAGTTGTATCATGCTTGTTTCTTTGTTGTTCCATGTATGTGTTGTGCTATATTTGAGTTGTATCATGCTTGTTTCTTTGTTGTTCCATGTATGTGTTGTGCTATATTTGAGTTGTATCATGCTTGTTTCTTTGTTGTTCCATGTATGTGTTGTGCTATATTTGAGTTGTATCATGCTTGTTTCTTTGTTGTTCCATGTATGTGTTGTGCTATATTTGAGTTGTATCATGCTTGTTTCTTTGTTGTTCCATGTATGTGTTGTGCTATATTTGAGTTGTATCGTGCTTGTTTCTTTGTTGTTCCATGTATGTGTTGTGCTATGTTTGAGTTGTATCATGCTTGTTTCTTTGTTGTTCCATGTATGTGTTGTGCTATATTTGAGTTGTATCGTGCTTGTTTCTTTGTTGTTCCATGTATGTGTTGTGCTATATTTGAGTTGTATCATGCTTGTTTCTTTGTTGTTCCATGTATGTGTTGTGCTATATTTGAGTTGTATCATGCTTGTTTCTTTGTTGTTCCATGTATGTGTTGTGCTATATTTGAGTTGTATCATGCTTGTTTCTTTGTTGTTCCATGTATGTGTTGTGCTATATTTGAGTTGTATCATGCTTGTTTCTTTGTTGTTCCATGTATGTGTTGTGCTATGTTTGAGTTGTATCGTGCTTGTTTCTTTGTTGTTCCATGTATGTGTTGTGCTATATTTGAGTTGTATCATGCTTGTTTCTTTGTTGTTCCATGTATGTGTTGTGCTATGTTTGAGTTGTATCGTGCTTGTTTCTTTGTTGTTCCATGTATGTGTTGTGCTATATTTGAGTTGTATCATGCTTGTTTCTTTGTTGTTCCATGTATGTGTTGTGCTATATTTGAGTTGTATCGTGCTTGTTTCTTTGTTGTTCCATGTATGTGTTGTGCTATATTTGAGTTGTATCATGCTTGTTTCTTTGTTGTTCCATGTATGTGTTGTGCTATATTTGAGTTGTATCATGCTTGTTTCTTTGTTGTTCCATGTATGTGTTGTGCTATATTTGAGTTGTATCATGCTTGTTTCTTTGTTGTTCCATGTATGTGTTGTGCTATGTTTGAGTTGTATCGTGCTTGTTTCTTTGTTGTTCCATGTATGTGTCGTGCTATATTTGAGTTGTATCGTGCTTGTTTCTTTGTTGTTCCATGTATGTGTTGTGCTATATTTGAGTTGTATCATGCTTGTTTCTTTGTTGTTCCATGTATGTGTTGTGCTATATTTGAGTTGTATCGTGCTTGTTTCTTTGTTGTTCCATGTATGTGTTGTGCTATATTTGAGTTGTATCATGCTTGTTTCTTTGTTGTTCCATGTATGTGTTATGCTATATTTGAGTTGTATCATGCTTGTTTCTTTGTTGTTCCATGTATGTGTTGTGCTATATTTGAGTTGTATCGTGCTTGTTTCTTTGTTGTTCCATGTATGTGTTGTGCTATATTTGAGTTGTATCGTGCTTGTTTCTTTGTTGTTCCATGTCTGTGTTATGCTATATTTGAGTTGTATCGTGCTTGTTTCTTTGTTGTTCCATGTATGTGTTGTGCTATATTTGAGTTATATCGTGCTTGTTTCTTTGTTGTTCCATGTATGTGTTGTGCTATATTTGAGTTGTATCGTGCTTGTTTCTTTGTTGTTCCATGTCTGTGTTATGCTATATTTGAGTTGTATCGTGCTTGTTTCTTTGTTGTTCCATGTATGTGTTGTGCTATATTTGAGTTATATCGTGCTTGTTTCTTTGTTGTTCCATGTATGTGTTGTGCTATATTTGAGTTGTATCGTGCTTGTTTCTTTGTTGTTCCATGTATGTGTTATGCTATATTTGAGTTGTATCATGCTTGTTTCTTTGTTGTTCCATGTATGTGTTGTGCTATATTTGAGTTGTATCGTGCTTGTTTCTTTGTTGTTCCATGTATGTGTTGTGCTATATTTGAGTTGTATCATGCTTGTTTCTTTGTTGTTCCATGTATGTGTTGTGCTATATTTGAGTTGTATCATGCTTGTTTCTTTGTTGTTCCATGTATGTGTTGTGCTATATTTGAGTTGTATCGTGCTTGTTTCTTTGTTGTTCCATGTATGTGTTGTGCTATATTTGAGTTGTATCATGCTTGTTTCTTTGTTGTTCCATGTATGTGTTATGCTATATTTGAGTTGTATCATGCTTGTTTCTTTGTTGTTCCATGTATGTGTTGTGCTATATTTGAGTTGTATCGTGCTTGTTTCTTTGTTGTTCCATGTATGTGTTGTGCTATATTTGAGTTGTATCGTGCTTGTTTCTTTGTTGTTCCATGTCTGTGTTATGCTATATTTGAGTTGTATCGTGCTTGTTTCTTTGTTGTTCCATGTATGTGTTGTGCTATATTTGAGTTATATCGTGCTTGTTTCTTTGTTGTTCCATGTATGTGTTGTGCTATATTTGAGTTGTATCGTGCTTGTTTCTTTGTTGTTCCATGTCTGTGTTATGCTATATTTGAGTTGTATCGTGCTTGTTTCTTTGTTGTTCCATGTATGTGTTGTGCTATATTTGAGTTATATCGTGCTTGTTTCTTTGTTGTTCCATGTATGTGTTGTGCTATATTTGAGTTGTATCGTGCTTGTTTCTTTGTTGTTCCATGTATGTGTTATGCTATATTTGAGTTGTATCATGCTTGTTTCTTTGTTGTTCCATGTATGTGTTGTGCTATATTTGAGTTGTATCGTGCTTGTTTCTTTGTTGTTCCATGTATGTGTTGTGCTATATTTGAGTTGTATCGTGCTTGTTTCTTTGTTGTTCCATGTCTGTGTTATGCTATATTTGAGTTGTATCGTGCTTGTTTCTTTGTTGTTCCATGTATGTGTTGTGCTATATTTGAGTTATATCGTGCTTGTTTCTTTGTTGTTCCATGTATGTGTTGTGCTATATTTGAGTTGTATCGTGCTTGTTTCTTTGTTGTTCCATGTCTGTGTTATGCTATATTTGAGTTGTATCGTGCTTGTTTCTTTGTTGTTCCATGTATGTGTTGTGCTATATTTGAGTTATATCGTGCTTGTTTCTTTGTTGTTCCATGTATGTGTTGTGCTATATTTGAGTTGTATCGTGCTTGTTTCTTTGTTGTTCCATGTATGTGTTGTGCTATATTTGAGTTGTATCGTGCTTGTTTCTTTGTTGTTCCATGTCTGTGTTATGCTATATTTGAGTTGTATCGTGCTTGTTTCTTTGTTGTTCCATGTATGTGTTGTGCTATATTTGAGTTATATCGTGCTTGTTTCTTTGTTGTTCCATGTATGTGTTGTGCTATATTTGAGTTGTATCATGCTTGTTTCTTTGTTGTTCCATGTATGTGTTATGCTATATTTGAGTTGTATCGTGCTTGTTTCTTTGTTGTTCCATGTATGTGTTGTGCTATATTTGAGTTGTATCATGCTTGTTTCTTTGTTGTTCCATGTATGTGTTGTGCTATATTTGAGTTGTATCATGCTTGTTTCCTTGTTGTTCCATGTATGTGTTGTGCTATATTTGAGTTGTATCATGCTTGTTTCTTTGTTGTTCCATGTATGTGTTGTGCTATATTTGAGTTGTATCATGCTTGTTTCTTTGTTGTTCCATGTATGTGTTATGCTATATTTGAGTTGTATCGTGCTTGTTTCTTTGTTGTTCCATGTCTGTGTTGTGCTATATTTGAGTTGTATCGTGCTTGTTTCGTTGTTGTTCCATGTATGTGTTGTGCTATATTTGAGTTGTATCATGCTTGTTTCTTTGTTGTTCCATGTCTGTGTTGTGCTATATTTGAGTTGTATCATGCTTGTTTCTTTGTTGTTCCATGTATGTGTTGTGCTATATTTGAGTTATATCATGCTTGTTTCTTTGTTGTTCCATGTATGTGTTGTGCTATATTTGAGTTGTATCATGCTTGTTTCTTTGTTGTTCCATGTATGTGTTATGCTATATTTGAGTTGTATCGTGCTTGTTTCTTTGTTGTTCCATGTCTGTGTTGTGCTATATTTGAGTTGTATCGTGCTTGTTTCTTTGTTGTTCCATGTATGTGTTGTGCTATATTTGAGTTATATCGTGCTTGTTTCTTTGTTGTTCCATGTATGTGTTGTGCTATATTTGAGTTGTATCATGCTTGTTTCTTTGTTGTTCCATGTATGTGTTGTGCTATATTTGAGTTGTATCATGCTTGTTTCTTTGTTGTTCCATGTATGTGTTATGCTATATTTGAGTTATATCGTGCTTGTTTCTTTGTTGTTCCATGTATGTGTTGTGCTATATTTGAGTTGTATCATGCTTGTTTCTTTGTTGTTCCATGTATGTGTTGTGCTATATTTGAGTTATATCGTGCTTGTTTCTTTGTTGTTCCATGTATGTGTTGTGCTATATTTGAGTTGTATCGTGCTTGTTTCTTTGTTGTTCCATGTATGTGTTGTGCTATATTTGAGTTGTATCATGCTTGTTTCTTTGTTGTTCCATGTATGTGTTATGCTATATTTGAGTTGTATCGTGCTTGTTTATTTGTTGTTCCATGTATGTGTTGTGCTATATTTGAGTTGTATCGTGCTTGTTTCTTTGTTGTTCCATATATGTGTTGTGCTATATTTGAGTTGTATCATGCTTGTTTCTTTGTTGTTCCATGTATGTGTTGTGCTATATTTGAGTTATATCGTGCTTGTTTCTTTGTTGTTCCATGTATGTGTTGTGCTATATTTGAGTTGTATCATGCTTGTTTCTTTGTTGTTCCATGTATGTGTTGTGCTATATTTGAGTTATATCGTGCTTGTTTCTTTGTTGTTCCATGTATGTGTTGTGCTATATTTGAGTTGTATCATGCTTGTTTCTTTGTTGTTCCATGTATGTGTTATGCTATATTTGAGTTGTATCGTGCTTGTTTCTTTGTTGTTCCATGTCTGTGTTGTGCTATATTTGAGTTGTATCGTGCTTGTTTCGTTGTTGTTCCATGTATGTGTTGTGCTATATTTGAGTTGTATCATGCTTGTTTCTTTGTTGTTCCATGTCTGTGTTGTGCTATATTTGAGTTGTATCATGCTTGTTTCTTTGTTGTTCCATGTATGTGTTGTGCTATATTTGAGTTATATCGTGCTTGTTTCTTTGTTGTTCCATGTATGTGTTGTGCTATATTTGAGTTGTATCATGCTTGTTTTTTTGTTGTTCCATGTATGTGTTATGCTATATTTGAGTTATATCGTGCTTGTTTCTTTGTTGTTCCATGTATGTGTTGTGCTATATTTGAGTTATATCGTGCTTGTTTCTTTGTTGTTCCATGTATGTGTTGTGCTATATTTGAGTTGTATTATGCTTGTTTCTTTGTTGTTCCATGTATGTGTTGTGCTATATTTGAGTTGTAGCATGCTTGTTTCTTTGTTGTTCCATGTATGTGTTGTGCTATATTTGAGTTGTATCATGCTTGTTTCTTTGTTGTTCCATGTATGTGTTGTGCTATTTTTGAGTTGTATCGTGCTTGTTTCTTTGTTGTTCCATGTATGTGTTGTGCTATATTTGAGTTGTATCATGCTTGTTTCTTTGTTGTTCCATGTATGTGTTGTGCTATATTTGAGTTGTATCATGCTTGTTTCTTTGTTGTTCCATGTATGTGTTGTGCTATATTTGAGTTATATCATGCTTGTTTCTTTGTTGTTCCATGTCTGTGTTGTGCTATATTTGAGTTGTATCATGCTTGTTTCTTTGTTGTTCCATGTATGTGTTGTGCTATATTTGATTTGTATCATGCTTGTTTCTTTGTTGTTCCATGTATGTGTTGTGCTATTTTTGAGTTGTATCATGCTTGTTTCTTTGTTGTTCCATGTATGTGTTGTGCTATTTTTGAGTTGTATCGTGCTTGTTTCTTTGTTGTTCCATGTCTGTGTTGTACTATATTTGAGTTGTATCATGCTTGTTTCTTTGTTGTTCCATGTATGTGTTGTGCTATTTTTGAGTTATATCGTGCTTGTTTCTTTGTTGTTCCATGTATGTGTTGTGCTATATTTGAGTTGTATCATGCTTGTTTCTTTGCTGTTCCATGTATGTGTTATGCTATATTTGAGTTGTATCGTGCTTGTTTCTTTGTTGTTCCATATATGTGTTGTGCTATATTTGAGTTGTATCATGCTTGTTTCTTTGTTGTTCCATGTATGTGTTGTGCTATATTTGAGTTATATCGTGCTTGTTTCTTTGTTGTTCCATGTATGTGTTGTGCTATATTTGAGTTGTATCATGCTTGTTTCTTTGTTGTTCCATGTATGTGTTGTGCTATATTTGAGTTATATCGTGCTTGTTTCTTTGTTGTTCCATGTATGTGTTGTGCTATATTTGAATTGTATCATGCTTGTTTCTTTGTTGTTCCATGTATGTGTTGTGCTATTTTTGAGTTGCAACATGCTTCTTTGGTTTTATCCTGGGTTGTACTATGCTCGTTTTTATTTCTAATCTTTGTGTTGTAACATTCATTTGTTTTGTTGGAACATTGTGTTGTATCCTGCTTGTTTTGCTTGTTGTTCCATGTAGGTGTTCTTTTACATTTGTGTTGTAATGAGGTTGTGTTGTGCTATATTTGTGTTGCAACATTCTTGCATGGTTTTATCCTCGGTTTGTACCATGCTCTGACATTCTTATTTTTTTACCTTTTTGTTTTATCATGCATTTGTTTTGTAGGAACATTGTGTTGTATCAGGCTCGTTTTCTTTGTTGTTTTACCTTTGTATTGCAACGTGTTTCTTTACCCTTGTGTTGAATCATGATTGTTTTGTGTTGTAACATGATTGTTTTGTTTTACCTTTGTTTTGTACCATGTTTGTTTCTATTTCTTACCTTTGTTTTGTACCATGCTTGTTTTTATTTCTTACCTTTGTTTTGTACCATGTTTGTTTTTATTTCTTACCTTTGTTTTGTACCATGTTCGTTTTTATTTTTACCTTTGTTTTGTACCATGCTTGTTTTTATTTCTTACCTTTGTTTTGTACCATGCTTGTTTTTATTTCTTACCTTTGTTTTGTACCATGCTTGTTTTTATTTCTTACCTTTGTTTTGTACCATGCTTGTTTTATATTTTACCTTTGTGTTGTAAGTGTTTGTTTTATTTTACCTGTGTGTTGTATCATGCTATTAGTCCCCGATGGTATCATCCGCCCAATAATTATTGTTGGGACACTGGCCTGGAGTAGTAGATATATCTATTATTGAAATTTAGTATTGTAAATAATGTAAGTACATTTTTGTATTATTAAAACTAAAGTTTTCCTCCCTCAGTCTTATTTGATCTAAGCCGACTTTGGCTGTTCTGTTTATACCCTTTGGTTTTCTTGTTCCATAAAACTTTTGAATTATTTTGCTTTCCAATCTTTTAGACTTTGAGCGTACTTGATGAAGGTTATTACAGAAACGCGTCATGCACACTAAATTAGATGTCTACTTTTGCATTACTATCATTGGGTCGATTCCTCTCTTAGAACAAACAAGGCAAAGAATGGCCCTACAACACCTATGTACGGCCTTAATTCGAATACTGCTGTACCATCTGGAATCCCTGGTAAAAATGTCCTTCGCACAAACTTCAAAAAGTGCAAAGGTCAACAGCACGATATGTATATTATGCTTATACCTATACCAACAATGAGAACCAAATGCTAATCACCCTGTGCTGCCTAACACTTGGATACCGGTGCTCACATGTACAGTTCGCTTAGATGTACTTCTTCAAAAATTAGGAATATACTAGTATGCATCGACCACAACCAACTAGGAACATTAATTATTTCATCCCACAGTCTCGAACTCAGTACTACTACAACTCTTTCTTCCCCAGAACTATACGTCTCTGGAATGCACTCCCTGTCACCATACAGTACAGACCCAGTGTAGACATATTTACTGCACAGCTGCCGGGCATCTATCCAACTCGTGTAACCCCTATCTGTTTTAACCTTTGTACTGCACCTATCTTTAGTACACAAGACGAAGACAAAGAAAGTAAAACACAATATGTGTTGGACACCACTATACACAAGCAAACACAAATAACGTAAATAAGACATGAGACTTGCTACAAACACGAACATCGTTATTATCCGGAAATCGTAACGGACACCACAACACGGAACTCAGAACGTAAGGACACACCTAATAATGTAGTTATTATTTGAATTAAGGTTCTCTGTCCTAGGGCAATGGTGACCTTAGCTGATTTTTGCCGTCCTGTTTAGGTCCTTTGGTTTTCCAATCTTTTGACTTTGAACGTACCCTAAAGAAGAATATTCTAGACATTCGTCATGAACACTAGTTTTGTTATTGCTTTATCTTGTACATGTGTGTTGTACATTTTTTGTTTTGTGTATTTTGTACATGTGTTGTTGTACATTGTTTGTTTTGTGTATTTTGTACATGTGTGTTGTACATTGTTTGTTTTGTGTATTTTGTACATGTGTTGTTGTACATTGTTTGTTTTGTGTATTTTGTACATGTGTGTTGTACATTGTTTGTTTTGTGTATTTTGTTTCTTTGTTTGTAACATGTTTGTTTTGTTTAACATTGTACGATGTTAGTTTTGTATTTTCTTTGTTCTGTCTACTATCCCGATTGTCGTTTTAAAAGAACATCCATACTCTGACGTATTGGTCTTAATATTGGTCAGAAGACGAATATGAATATCGCCAAACACTACTATATCTAGGTGTAACAATCAACAACCAAGAGAAGGCTTGTCATGTGTCTAGATTACATGTGCACATAACTATCCACTATTGGTAATGAAGTATGATATGCTTGTTTCTAATACAATATAAAATACACAGACCCACAACAAGTAGCTTACAGCATTTATCACCCCAAAGTTGTATCGAGTACACCTAGGCACGGACTTGAATGAAACTCACAAATTCAATGGTACTAAACATGCATTGGTACATGTAAATCCAATTAATGTCCGATTGCGGCAACATACAATCCTAGTGTGTTGTATCGTGTATATCTTGTAGCCTGATTGACATTTTACAAGATCTCCTTTTGGTGTCCTGTTGGTCAGAACTGGACAGAAGAACACAAGGAATATCGACTATCTAATGGTTCGAACTCTACAATGTAGGTGTATCTACTTATGACCAGGATATGTAGATCACGAATATGTTCCACTTGTCGTAACACTTCCTGGTCCTTTCCTATATACATGACTTATCACCAGGTTTGTAACTAGAGTAACACAATGGATGCCATTAGTGGAGCAGGAACTACCTACCCTTCCGGAGCACCTGAATTCACTCACGGTTTTTAGAGGGGTTCGTGTTATTCGATCTTTAGTTTTTTGTGTAATGTTTTGTAGATCGTTGTTTTGTTTCTCCTTCCATCTACGGATTCTGATTGCCCCTTTTGGTATCTTCAAACTCCTCTTAGACTACATGTGCATGGATATATATACACGAGTTCCTGTTTGTTCGTAAATTTTCTTGGAACAAAACCGGGTCATCATGCTGTAACATCATTCACGAAACCGGGTCGTGCCATTTTGATATGACCCATTTCTTTCGCCCCGTGCTTACTTATATCAATAATTAAAAGCACAAAGTGACGATTCTTGTCATCTTTATTCATCAATTGTTCCTTCAATACATTTCGTTCCATTCAATGTGAGCAATTCAAAGAGAAACTGAGCGAAATTCGGGGTTGGGGCCAAGCTGATCGTCATTTTGCGGCACATTATCGCTTATTTCTCAATTAATATACGATGACATAACCAAAATGTTTCATCTGACAGCAAGAAATGGTTAATAAAGCATTTATTTCCCCCAAGTTCATGCAAAAAACAAATAAATAAACAGAATTCTTACCTTCCTCTTGCCTTCATACAGTCCGGTTCCGTTCCGGAATTAGATATGCACGAGTCCAAACATTTTTTGCCCGGTCAGTTTGTACACAGTGTAGATGCATCCTACCAAGTTTCAGTTCATTTGGCAAAGCGGTTTCAGAGGAGAAGATTTTTTAGAAATCATCCAATCAGAAACAAGAATTGTCTATGGTGGCCATATTTGTTAACGGATAGGGACGAAATGAGCAATCACAACAGAGGACTTTCCATAGATGCTTCCTACCAAGTTTCGGTTCATTTGGCCAAATGGTTTCAGAGGAAAAGAATCTAATTTTTTCAATAGTTTTCTATTTTTTACTGATTTTTTCACTAATTTTCAAGTTTGAGAAGCGGCAATGGCCATGTTTGATGGCAGTCGGGGGTCATCATTCATGGTCTGAAAGAGAATTATATATGCATTGTTCCTTTATAGCTTGGTAGCAACATTGCTCTTTACAATATTTAAAGAATTAAAAAAAAAATCTATTTTTTGTAACGATAGCAGCCATTTTTCATAAGCGACCAGGGTTAGCAACTATAAGTCTGAAAGTGGATCATATATGCATCATTTCCATAAAGTTTGGTGGCAACTGGCTTTTTACCGGATTTTAACATGTTTTTTGACAATAATTTTCTATTTTTTGTAACAGTGACGGCCACGTTGGATGACAGCCGGAGGTCTTCAATAAAAATTTTGAAAGAAGACCACACATGCATTCTTTCCATATGGTTTGATTGCATTTGATCCTTTACAGGATTTTAAAATAATGTTTTAATGAATTTTTTCATTAATTTTCTATTTATAGTAACGATGGTGGCCATGTTTGATGGGGGATGGGGTCCTCAACCATAATTCTGAAAGAATATTACATATATATATCAAATTTAATTGCAATATACTCTAAAGGATTTTTCTGGATATTTTTTAATAGATTTTTTTGCTGATTTTACCTCTATGTTCTATTTATAGACATGGCGGCCATGATGGTTGGTCGGCAGGGTCATCGGACATAACTTTTAAAGGAAACCCCCTAAGGATGATTCAGGCCAAGTTTGGTTTAAATTGGCCCTGTGGTTTCAGAGGAGAAGATTTTTTAAACAGTTTACAGACGGACGACGGACGCCAATTGATGGCAATAGCTCATATAGGTGAGCTAAAAATTGCAGTGTAGGTAGGTCTTGACAGGCTGAACATGTTTGCAGTTTCAACTTAACATCTATCTCTTATAGTTTTTGAAAGAAAGGACGAAAAGTATTAAAATTTTGAAATGTTGATGAAAAAAGGTCAATAACTCCAAAATGGGTAATGGGATTTACTTAAAAATTGCAGGGTAGGTAGATCTTGACATGCTG
The DNA here is from genome assembly GCA_963680875.1 of Bathymodiolus brooksi. Classification (NCBI taxonomy): domain Eukaryota; kingdom Metazoa; phylum Mollusca; class Bivalvia; order Mytilida; family Modiolidae; genus Bathymodiolus; species Bathymodiolus brooksi. The sequence goes on along the minus strand of OY804580.1, from coordinate 64,837,391 downwards.
CACATTTTTGCAATTAAACTTAACATATATCTCTTATAGTTTTTGAAATATAAGACGAAAATTATTAAACAATTTAAAATGTGATAAAAAAAAAGGGCAATAACTCAAAGATGGGTAATCAGATTTACTTCAAAATTGCAGGGTAGGTAGATCTTGACATGCTGAACATGTTTGCAGTTAAACTTAACATCTATCTCTTATAGTTTTTGAAATAAAGGACGAAAGGTATTAAAATGTTGAAAATTTGATGAAGAAAGGGAAATAACTCCAAAATTAGTAATGGGATTTACTTCCAAATTACAGGGTAGGTAGATCTTGACATGTTGCACATTTTTGCAATTAAAATTAACATCTATCTCTTATAGTTTTTGAAATATAAGACGAAAAGTATTAAAATTAAAAAAAAATGATGAAAAAAGGGCAATAACTCCAAGATGGGTAATCAGATTTACTTCAAAATTGCAGGGTAGGTAGATCTTGTCAGATTTCTGTTTTTATTAGCGGTTTTTGAATTATTACCCAAAAACTGCAATTTTACCCCTATGTTCTATTTATAGACATGACGGCCATGATGGTTGCTCGGCAGGGTCATCGGACATAACTTTTAAAAGGAACCCCCTAAGGATGATTCAGGTTTGGTTTAAATTGGCCCAGTGGTTTCAGAGGAGAAGATTTTTGAAAAGGTTTACAGAGAGACGACGTACGCCGGACGACGGACGCCAAGCGATGGCAATACCTCACCTGACCCTTTGGGTGAGCTAACAAGGAATATCAACTATCTAATGGTTCGAACTCTACAATGTAGGTGTATCTACTTATGACCAGGATATGTAGATCACGAATATTTTCCACTTGTAGTAACACTTCCCGGTCCTTTCCTCATTCATGACTTATCACCGGATTTGTAACTGGAGTAGCACAATGGATGGCACTAGTGGAGCAGGAACTACCTACCCTTCCGGAGTTCACCCACAGTTTTTAGTGGAGTTCGTGTTACTCGATCTTTAGTTTTTTGTGTAATGTTTTGTAGATCGTTGTTTGGTCTGTCCTTCCATTTACGGATTCTGATTGCCCTTTTTGGTATCTTCAAACTCCTCTTAGATTACATGCGCATGGATATATATACACGAGTGACCGTTCACAACTGGTAATGAAATAGACTTGTATCTATACGGATATGTATAATTTTATCTACATTTTAAACATTTTTGTATATAGTTTAACTTTATCTACATTTTAAACATGTTTGTATATAGTTTAACTTTATCTATATTTTAAACATTTTTGTATATAGTTTAACTTTATCTACACTTTAAACATTTTTGTACATATATACTTCGCCTGTTTCTGTTGTAATCATCAATAGTCCTAACATGTCATTGTAATTCACTGCTCTTGGATTTGGGATCTTGTCAGATGCAGGAATTAGTTCTTTGCACGTCTTACCGTCTTTCGAAAATAGAAATAAATTATTGGAGTGAAACCCTACAACATACAGATTCCCGTCAGAATCGGATGTTATTCCAACAGGTGCTTTCAGATCTTTGTTGAACATCTCAAAGAGCTGATTTCCATCCGTGTCCAAACACACAATTTTATTTTCTGTCCACTTTGGTAAATAAATTGTATCGTAACTATATAGGATGGGTTTTCAAATAGTGTCTTTACATTCTCCTTTATATCTATAATCAGGAACCCATCATGTAATAAGCCAACAAATATATTGCTATTAAAGGTACATATCGAATAAGGCGGAGCTTTAACCTTAATTTCATTTACAACATTAAAGTTAGTTAAATCAATAACGTGTATGATTGATTGCTGGTCATATATCACAAGAATCTGTTTGTTCAGTTGTGTTACACGTTTTGGCTTGTACAACAAGTGCAGATTACGTTTAACTGTTCCGTCGGATTCGAATATATGCAGACATTTATGATAGCAGTTTGAAAAAATAAATAACCCGTCATTTGTTACGAGGCAATCCCATACCATATTGTTCTCTTTTGGTGGAACTTTAAACGTGAGTATTTTACTCATTGTTACATTACCAACTTCTCGTCGTCTTCTCGTGTTGAATATTTGAGCCTCATTATCTGTTTTTCTAGTGAACTCCACATCTTCATTTCTGATTTCAAATTCCAATTTCCCGAAAAGCTTGGATTTATTTTCGATAACATCCACCTCTTTTATGAACCTCATATCATAACGTACAAGCTTCTGGTTATCTCTAAGAGATTGTAAATAGTTTTCTTCTTCTTGGGCTTCTCTTGTCATATCACGGATACTTAAATATGTCTGATATTCTGTTGCATATTGTTTGATAGCAGAAAGAACGCATTCTGACTCGTCAACTCTTTGTTTCCTTGATTTTAAATCAGTTATCAACTCTTCTATTTCAGAGTTATGTTTGGTATATATGGACGACAATTCCTCAAGGATATCTTGTTCTAGCTCGTCACGTTTCTTGTTGATATCTTGTCTGGTCTCTTGGATTTCCTTTTGACACAGGAGCTTCTGTTTGTTTAAGGAATCCATATTACTTGTTTGAATGTTCAATACTTTTTGAATGTTGACCTGAAGATCCGTAATGGATTTTTCAAGGTCAAGTATTACTTTTGCTGATTTAACATTATCAATGGCTTCGTGTAATGGAGTCAAAGTATCTTTACAATTTTTTTGGATTGAGTTGATACATTTCACACAACAAGGAGTATCATGGCTTGAGCAAAGATATTCAAAGCGTTCGCTGTGTTCATCACAGTGTAACGTTATTTATTGAACAGATTCAGGTAATTTGCAGTAATCTTCAACAGCAACTGTTTCATGTTTTTTGGTTATTCTAGCTATTTCATGGTGAGCCTTGCATTTGGAACATAGTACTTCCTCGCATTGTGGACACCATATTTCAGCTTCATTTGTCAGATGTTGGATTTCACAAAGGTCACAAAGACGCCCACTTCTGGCTGCCATTAATTTAAATGTGATCTGTAAGAAAATATAATTCGCTTAGGGACATGCTCATCATTTTTATTATATCCGTTATCACGATTTGGTAATTACCAAAATCGTGGTCTCGATTTGGTATTTCGTTATCTCGATTTTGTTATCTTTTATCTCGATTTAGTTATTCGTCATCACAAATTAACCATTCGTTAATAATCAGTCATCTCGACTGGTTAGTTCGTTTTCTTGGTATGCTTATTAGTTATCGCGATTTAATTATCTGTTATCACGATTAAGTCAAGCGTTATCTCGATTTAATCTTTCTTTATCTCTAGCTATGTCACCTCTGTACATCTTACCGCCCATCTTTGATTTCAGTGCTCTAACTTTAGTTATTCTCTGCCAAATGTTTTGAACTTTTTACACAATGCTTTTAGTCACAATACACATGGCAAGTGCCGAGTTATATTCTTATATTAAATCTTCAAAAAAAATTGCACTTTTCGTTCTTTATCTTGAATTCCTTTGCACCTAATGTTTTGAATTTTTCCACAATGCTTTCGATCACAATACAAAGTTCAATTTTGATCTTGACACTTACTGTTCCACGGTTATGCCACATTAATTTTTTTTTTAATTGTAAATTGTGGTTTTCGTGCTCTAACTCTAATAAATGAAGACACATAAATGTCTCGCCTGACAAATGTTCCAAGCTAAACTAAGCCAATGAATCGTGAAATTGAAATCAAGTTAACGTGCACGTGATGGATGTATAACTTACAAAACAATATGATTAAAAGAAGAATTTGTGATCCCGCTTCCAGGTTATATTTAACAAGGGAAGTAATCAAACTTGACCTGTATATTGTGGCAACAAACACACACAAAAATCCAATGCCTGAGCAAGGGAGACTAAAACTATGAAGACCACAAATTGCAATTTTTACAATTAATTAAGTTGCATAACTTGACGACCTTAAATGTTATCAAAATAAAATGAAAGCATTGTGTAAAAAGTGCTAAATATTTGTTCGAGGGGCACAAACTAAGGAATATGGGGTCCTTAAGTTTTGGGGTCCAAAGTTAAAAGAATCCTATGTACATGTGACCTGGGTTCTTTGTGTCCAAAGCTTAAAACAGGCAATACCATTGTATATGGCATATGGCATGAATCATCACTGTGATATGCAGATTAACATATGCACAAATGAAGGTCCCAGTGTAATGAGGACCAAGCCAGACCGCTAGTTGACCAAATCTTATAAAACCTGCAACGTAGAAAGTTTTAAATGGTATTTTCCAGAACCGGCAATGTACAGCAGTTCTAATTAGAATAAACCAACATTTTCATATATAATTTCAATTTTTCCCCAAGGAATGTCCCAGAACTTTTGGAGTATGCGTGGATCAAAATTTAACATATAGGCAAAATATATATAGTTCAATACATCTCGGTCTCATCATGTGAGCCTCTTGTCACAATGTGAATTAATTGTATACACGAACTCAACCTTCGATTGAGAATGCACTTTTAGGAATGTTGTACGTGTTTTATTAAGTGTTCTTTTCCTGGTTTTATAATCTTGTCACACAGGGGTTCACAGTTACACATACATGGTGATGTGAACATATAACTGGGAGACCCTGTGGTCTGTTAGTGTTTTATTAAGTGTTCTTTTCCTGGTTTTATAATCTTGTCACACAGGGGTTCACAGTTACACATACATGGTGATGTGAACATATAACTGGGAGCCCCTGTGGTCTGTTAGTGTTTTATTAAGTGTTCTTTTCCTGGTTTTATAATCTTGTCACACAGGGGTTCACAGTTACACATACATGGTGATGTGAACATATAACTGGGAGCCCCTGTGGTCTGTTAGTGTTTTATTAAGTGTTCTTTTCCTGGTTTTATAATCTTGTCACACAGGGGTTCACAGTTACACATACATGGTGATGTGAACATATAACTGGGAGCCCCTGTGGTCTGTTAGTGTTTTATTAAGTGTTCTTTTCCTGGTTTTATATTCTTGTCACACAGGGGTTCACAGTTACACATACATGGTGATGTGAACATATAACTGGGAGCCCCTGTGGTCTGTCAGTGTTTTATTAAGTGTTCTTTCCCTGGTTTTATATTCTTGTCACACAGGGGTTCACAGTTACACATACATGGTGATGTGAACATATAACTGGGAGCCCCTGTGGTCTGTCAGTGTTTTATTAAGTGTTCTTTTCCAGGTTTTATATTCTTGTCACACACAATGTAGGGGCTCACAGTTACACATACATGGTGATGTGAAAATATAACTGGGAGCCCCTGTGGTCTGTCAGTGTTTTATTAAGTGTTCTTTTCCTGGTTTTATATTCTTGTCACACACAATGTAGGGGCTCACAGTTACACATACATGGTGATGTGAACATATAACTGGGAGCCCCTGTGGTCTGTCAGTGTTTTATTAAGTGTTCTTTTCCTGGTTTTATATTCTTGTCACACAGGGGCTCACAGTTACACATACATGGTGATGTGAACATATAACTGGGAGCCCCTGTGGTCTGTCAGTGTTTTATTAAGTGTTCTTTCCCTGGTTTTATATTCTTGTCACACAGGGGCTCACAGTTACACATACATGGTGATGTGAACATATAACTGGGAGCCCCTGTGGTCTGTCAGTGTTTTATTAAGTGTTCTTTTCCTGGTTTTATATTCTTGTCACACAGGGGCTCACAGTTACACATACATGGTGATGTGAACATATAACTGGGAGCCCCTGTGGTCTGTCAGTGTTTTATTAAGTGTTCTTTTCCTGGTTTTATATTCTTGTCACACAGGGGCTCACAGTTACACATACATGGTGATGTGAACATATAACTGGGAGCCCCTGTGGTCTGTCAGTGTTTTATTAAGTGTTCTTTTCCTGGTTTTATATTCTTGTCACACAGGGGCTCACAGTTACACATACATGGTGATGTGAACATATAACTGGGAGCCCCTGTGGTCTGTCAGTGTTTTATTAAGTGTTCTTTCCCTGGTTTTATATTCTTGTCACACAGGGGCTCACAGTTACACATACATGGTGATGTGAACATATAACTGGGAGCCCCTGTGGTCTGTCAGTGTTTTATTAAGTGTTCTTTTCCTGGTTTTATATTCTTGTCACACAGGGGCTCACAGTTACACATACATGGTGATGTGAACATATAACTGGGAGCCCCTGTGGTCTGTCAGTGTTTTATTAAGTGTTCTTTTCCTGGTTTTATATTCTTGTCACACAGGGGCTCACAGTTACACATACATGGTGATGTGAACATATAACTGGGAGCCCCTGTGGTCTGTCAGTGTTTTATTAAGTGTTCTTTTCCTGGTTTTATATTCTTGTCACACAGGGGCTCACAGTTACACATACATGGTGATGTGAACATATAACTGGGAGCCCCTGTGGTCTGTCAGTGTTTTATTAAGTGTTCTTTTCCTGGTTTTATAGTCTTGTCACACAGGGGTTCACAGTTACACATACATGGTGATGTGAACATATAACTGGGAGCCCCTGTGGTCTGTCAGTGTTTTATTAAGTGTTCTTTTCCTGGTTTTATATTCTTGTCACACAGGGGCTCACAGTTACACATACATGGTGATGTGAAAATATAACTGGGAGCCCCTGTGGTCTGTCAGTGTTTTATTAAGTGTTCTTTTCCTGGTTTTATATTCTTGTCACACAGGGGCTCACAGTTACACATACATGGTGATGTGAAAATATAACTGGGAGCCCCTGTGGTCTGTCAGTGTTTTATTAAGTGTTCTTTTCCTGGTTTTATATTCTTGTCACACAGGGGCTCACAGTTACACATACATGGTGATGTGAAAATATAACTGGGAGCCCCTGTGGTCTGTCAGTGTTTTATTAAGTGTTCTTTTCCAGGTTTTATATTCTTGTCACACAGGGGCTCACAGTTACACATACATGGTGATGTGAAAATATAACTGGGAGCCCCTGTGGTCTGTTAGTGTTGAAACCTGGCTACTACTTTCGCTTCTGTCGTTCTGATAAATGGTATTGTTTGTTGCAGATTTTGGCGATATTCTGACAAAAGCTATATATACGATTAAAAAAAGCAGTCATCGAAAGGTGAACATTATATTTTTTTAAGAAAAAACAATGTCTTGAAAGTTGAACAATATATAGTTTCCGACATTTTTAAATGATTTAGACAACATAAATGAGTCATAAATGGGACTTGAAATGATCGGGAGTGAAAATAAAGATGTCCACCTATCACCGTGTCCCCCGTCACATTTGGGGACATGGCTTTGTGAAGGTGGGGGACACGGATCTGAAACGGCAGTTTCAGGTAAGCTGGTGTGAAATCATAAATTATAGCATTATTACAATTATTTAAAATATATGATTTATTTAGCGGAACACCAGGTTCATTTCGGGAGATGTTGATCCCATTTTACCCACGTTATTCGTCCGGTATATAGGTAAACAGTTCTGCAATGTATGACGAGGGTGGTCAAAATTGAAAATTATCACAAGTCTCCGTCAGATTTTAGCTAATTTAAGGCTCGATGCACATACTTTCAATGACATATGTTATCTAAAAAGTCGTCCGCGTTAAATGCAATCATTATTTCAAACCATCAACGCAATATAAGAAGCATACGATCAAATTGTCTCTCGCGTTAAATTGTGGCGTATGAAGGTAAAATATTTGTGACGCCAGGGGATAGGGCTCACATTTTAAAAACAAGGATAATTATGTATAATCCTTTTTATCAACAACAAAACATCCCACATTTGTAATGAGTAATCACTTCAGAGTACATACTTCAGTGAGGGATTGTGTTAAAGAACATTGTGTACTGTAATCGTAATTTTACACTTCAAAAGTCAACAGTATTTTATTTAGACTGAAATCTGTTATTCTGTATGTAATAGGACAGTTACCGAAACAGAATATATTTTCCAGCGGTACTTAGAACAGAGAAGTGTTTTAATATCCGAGATCGACGGCCAATGGCAATATAATACTTTGTTGTTCCAGTAACCATGAACACCATTTTGATCCATGAAACATTCATATGGTGACTTGACATTATGTCGATAATGTTTACTGTACCGCTTGATTAATATCGCCTGACTTGTGCTAGTCTGTGGACCCGTAACTGACAATGAACAACAATCCATGTATACATCAAATAGACAGCTATACCACCACTGCCTCATTTTGATTGGTCTCGTTAGCACGGTCATACTAAAAAGCGACCGGGAAACTTGTTGCTGTAGATACAGAATTCATGTATATTCATTTATCTTGTTTAAGAATGAATGAATGCTCTTTTATCTCAGAAAAAGAATCGATTGATAGAATGACCCATCAATATTAGGCATATCCCATACAAGACTTTATAATATATTAATTTAACAACAATAAATGATAACACATTTTGATATTATTACGTTTACACTGAATTATGTAATAAATTTTGAATTTCAAAATAGTTTCAATTGCTTGGCATTGAAGGTAATTTATATACATTTTCTTAATTCAATTTGTCTAAATTATGCTCAGCTTGTATATTGTGCTCTGTGCAAACAGTTTGGATCAGATCTGCATATTTCTTCTGAGTCAAACTCGCATAGTAATTAGTCTGTCGGTCTGTTTTTTTTAGCAGATTCCATTTATTGCTCAATCCAATATATTTATACATGATATCCCATTTTAATTTTTGAGTCAAAGTCTAAAGGATCATGATTGTTTGGCGCTTGGTTTTTATAATGTTTCTAAACTATTTTAAATATTGCCATTACATACTTCACAGTTACCATGATTGTCTACTTAAAATTCTTATGAATGTTGTTCAAATATTGGGTCCAGGGGACGGTAACTAGCAGCTATCTTAGGGCTAAGACATGTATTAAACGGAGAAAAACATGCATAAGCTCACCTGACTCTTTGGGTCAGGTGAGCTAAAAATGTACATTTTTCTACACATTCATATGATAAATAAGGTCAAAATAAGATTAAATATAATTGTCACGTGCCTTCGTGCCCTGAATTGTGGTTTTTATTACACGAGGGCTGCTTTGCCTTTCATGAAAAAGGGTAATATACATAATTATCCTTGTTTTTAAAATGTGAGCCCTATCCCCTGGCGTCACAAATATTTTACGCCACAATTTAACGCGAGAGACAATTCGATCGTATGCTTCTTATATTGCGTTGATAGTTTGAAATAATGATTGCATTTAACGCGGACGATTTGTTAGATAACATATGTCATTGAAAGTATGTGCATCGAGCCTTAAATTAGCTAAAATCTGACGGAGACTTGTGATAATTTTCAATTTTGACCACCCTCGTCATACATTGCAGAACTGTTTACCTATATACCGGACGAATAACGTGGGTAAAATGGGATCAACATCTCCCGAAATGAACCTGGTGTTCCGCTAAATAAATCATATATTTTAAATAATTGTAATAATGCTATAATTTATGATTTCACACCAGCTTACCTGAAACTGCCGTTTCAGATCCGTGTCCCCCACCTTCACAAAGCCATGTCCTCAAATGTGACGGGGGACACGGTGACCTATGCTTAGATAATAAGATATGCAGATATATGCCATATGACAAAAATCGAGACATTAACTGTTGGAATGTCAGTTATATTTATTTGAGATTTGGCTTCTTTTTTTGTAAATATTAAGATAATTAAATATCAGGGGCGTACACATACCTTTCGTACTTTGTCCTGTATAGAAAGGGAAGTAAAAAAATTAAAAAAAATACCAGGTAAGTATGGGAAGCCAACCTTGAACAATACGAACATCGGATATATATCCTCGTGTGATGGGTTTCGTACTATTATCGATTTTCCGATATAACGATTAACAGTGTTAACCCTTCATTCATATGACGATTGGAATTTTCAAAGAATGGCTAGTTAAATATTACTTTGTACATAAGATTGTATTAAAAGCCATTATTGTATTTTAATATTTTTAGCATTACAAAAAGTATGGTTCAGTAGGTAGGTTCACTATTTTTGGTACTTACGTCTTTAAAAGCAACCTTGAACATTTTTGACAGATGTCACGTTGGAGTCCTGTTTACGTTCCGGAAATAGAAACCGGAAGACACGTCAAAAATAACGCGTGCACTGTGGAAATCAAAATATAATGGATGATACGAAAATATATGACATACGAAAACATATACCGTGACGATATATCTGAAAATTAAACCAAACAGTGTTAGAATTAGATTTTAGAGCTGTCAAATTTTTGTTCTTCCCTCGACGGGATTTGAACTCACACCATTGATACACTGCAGCACCATTCGCTTAGCCTTACGTCCAGCGCCCTAGACCACTCGACCGCATCCACCCCCTACAAAGGAGCTTCAATAATCGTATTGTTACCTTTTCTCGTAAGGCAAATCTAGGGATAGACGTAAGACATGTGTATAAGCGTGTGTAGATGTATATATATATATATGGCACGCGAAAGTAACCAAAACTCCGATAAACATACTTTATTTTGGATACCTATGACAGGAGAAACGAAACCGAAATAGGGCAAAACAAACAGAAACAAAGCGAGACGAAACGAAATTTAAACGAAACGAATATTGAATAAGAGATCATCTGTACGGCACGATGTTGATTGAAGGTCTATGTTGTTTAATGCGGTTTTTTAAAGAAGAAAAGCAACAACAGAAATCTAAACCAGAGGCTTATTTGATTGCAGACATGTTTCATGTATATACTATTGAGAATCTCTGCTTCCTTGTATGGAACCTTACGAATAAAAGTTCGTCTGCTCCAAGGTTATGTTCTGTTTTTTCCTTTGTTCTTAGATTAAACAATATTTATTTTATGAAATTTCAGCATATTTTGAACGTAAAGAGACATAATAGGACAACACAAAAAAACTAAAAAGATGAGCAACACGGACCCCACCAAAAATCTAGGGTGAACTCAGGTGCTCACGAAGGGTTTAACAGGTCCTGCTTCTAAAAAGACATCCGCCGTGTTATTCATGTAAGTTAGATATTGATAACATTGGTAGACAATGGTAAGTAGAATGATCATGCTGATAAAAAAAAGTAGAAAAGTAATTACAGGTTAAATTGAAACAAAATATGTCTAAACCTTTGGGGTTGACCTGTTGATATTGTATTTTTTTCTTCATTTTCTCCTTTTAATATTCGGATCATTCTATCACCCGACCGGATATCTCTTCGTGCTAGCGTATTCTGTTGTCATCTCAGATTTTGAAGGGGAAAAAAAGAAGATTTTGGCAATTTACGCTAAGTGCAAATAAAAAAGATTTTGGCAATTTACCAAGTGCATATATTTTAATGAAATGGATGAGAGATAAAGGTTGTCAATCTTTTACAAATGGTTGTTGGTTCTGATGTTCCTTCATTTATATACCTCTGTCAATGATCGACCTATCCAACTAAGGATCGAGACACGAGCAAGGAATTTACAAGTACTTAACCGTAGATTAAAATTTAGAACGACATGTCAATCATGACGCAATTCTACACCGGCTTTAGAAATTCGTCCTTATATATATAGGAGTTACAAAGAAGAACTCTAACGCTAGATTGAAGTTTAGACCTTTCAGCGACGTCGTGATTATCACGCTTTAGAATTTCATCCCTTATAATAAACCTTAATCAGTTGTACTATTGTAGAAAAGGAAAATCGTGACTGTACTTATCGTAGATCACGTGATATACACGTGTAATAAGTGACGTATTCATAATTTATATCAGAATAATAGATAGAGAAATAGGTAATACACCGTTCATATAGTAAGACTATTTTATTTCTATAAATATGTGTGTATATTGCTAAATATTTATGTAACAGTACATCACAACTAAATGTTTATTTAGACAGATTCAGGGGCGGATCCAGGATTTCAAGTTAGGGGGGGTCGCATTTAACAAAATTGCGCCGAGCGAAGGGAGGCGCGAAAATTGTTGGGGTATTTCGTGTGAAAAATCACGATTTTACGCAAAAAAATCATATTTTTTCCAAATTTTTTTTGGGGGGGGAGGTGGCGCCCCCCCCCCCCCCCCCCTGGATCCGCCCCCGAGATTTGCTTTGCTTTCAGTCACTATTAAGAAAACGAGTTGCAAGCAATTTTTAGAAACAAGATAAAATAAGAATAAGTTTTCTTGTTCTTCCTGAATGTCGGTGGTTTTCTCCAGGTAGCCCGGTTTCCTCCGCCACGATATCTGCAATATTGTTGAAAGTGGCGTTAAACACCATAAACCATAAACAGGTTCTTCCTGCAAAGGGAGATAACTCTGTTAAACGCATTTGATAAATTTCGCATGACAATCGTGTTTACAAATTATGAACTACAACAGTTGCAAAACGATTTTAAATTGGCTATAGCTTAAACGTAAACAGCAACACTAAACATGACCGTCATTTGAATTTTTAAATTGATTAATTCAGTATGCGGAGATGTAGTGATTTAAGACAAGAGTATAAGACTTGGTCAACATGTTATATCAATTACTTGCTTTTAAGATAAAAAAAAATTGTAAAAAAAAACTGGTGCAAATGTTGCTTCATAAATGCTTCACTAAACTTATCTAATATCGTACAAAAATATTTCCCGATAAGATAAATTACATGAGTCATTTTTCCTGTTGAAATACATGTAGAAGAATAGTTTGAAGATACCAAAGGGATAATCTAAATCCGTATATCGAAGAAAAACAGACAACACAATGCCCAAAAGAAGATGTTCTATCCCAGTACATGTAATTTATTGTATCCTGCAATGACAGCATTTACCGACCAATATAGCCTGCCTAATATATTTTTTGATATTGGTCAGTTATAAATAGAACATTTTTTGATATTGGTCAGTTATAAATAGAACATACAAATGTAAAACGGGGCACATCGGGGGATATTGTTTTCAAATACATACATAAAATTATTTCAAATACTTTTATCATCGTCCAGTAAACGTTTATTTACGATTTAAAATTGCAGGATAAATACAATACATGTGCACTGTCGAAGCATATAGGTAAATATGTGTATTCGGCGCGAAACGCGGGAAAAAGCTCGGCGAAGCTCGGCGAAGCCTCGCCTTTTCCCGCGTTTCTAAGCCTCATACACATATTACCCATATGCTTCGACAGTGCACAAGTATTGTATATGTATTTCCATATTGATACATAATTTACAATGAAGTTGCTTTCTTTAGGGAATATGTCGATCATATTGGTTATTGTCGCTATAATACCACTGATAGCTGGTTATCCTAATTTCCAAGCAAGAATACCAAATGGCAACCGTGTCCCCAATCCCTGTCGTATACCAGCTACATGGAATCCAGTTGGTCATTATAATCCAGATCATCACACAATGATAAAGAACCCGTTTGGTTTGGTAAATACTTGTTTTAGCTCAACATCAGATATATTTAATTTGGGTTTGGGTTTATGGTGTTTAACGCCACTTTCAACAATACTTCAGTTATATCCTGGCGGTGAGTTTTATTGGTGTAGGAATCCGGAGAAAATCACCGACCTGTCGCAAGTCACTGACAAACTTTATCACATAGTGTTGTATCGAGTACACCTCGCCATGAATGGGGTTCGAACTCACAACTAGAATTACTTTGAAATTGGTCAAAGTAGCTACTAGTAAAAGCTAGTCAATAGTAAAAACGTAGAGATCAAATTTAGTGCGCACGACGCGTTTCTAGGATAGCCATCTTCAGGTACGATCTGTTTCTGTAATAACCTTCATCAGGTACGACGTGTTTCTGTAATAACCTTCATCAGGTACGACGTGTTTCTGTAATAACCTTCATCAGGTACGCTCAAAATCGAAAGATTGGAAAGCCAAATAATTTAAAGTTTTGGGAGCAATAAAACCAAAGAGCCTAAACAGGATACCCAAAAATCAGCTGGGCGTAGCTAGAAGGAGCGGTCCGCCCTGGTTGATACTTTTATGGGGCGGCACTTTTGGGTCTGCTGTATAAGCTGTTTTGAAATAAAGGCGATTTTAATGTCTGTCCACTGTACAGTTATAGGATCTTTCGACTTCGAGTAACTTTAACTATGAGATATGTATTTAAGCGATTTTGTTTTGTCTTGGTCGAACAATAAACACTGTCCAATGATGTATCCTGGGCTGTTTTATAATTGTTATCCATGTGAAACCTGTGACTAGTCCCACGGTGGGTTCTTTTAATGCCACAGCACCGCGGTATGATACAAAGCTACGGAAAGTTTGAAGATACAAAAGGGGTAAACAGAAACCCTAAATACAATGACCAAAAGAAAAAAGACATAAAGACAATTATCTACAAAACACTACACAGAAAATTCAAGATGAACCTCACAAAAACGGCAGTGAACCTAGGTACTCCGGTGTGTATGCAGTGCCTGTTCCACAAATGGCACCCGTCATGTTACAGTTAAACAACATGAAGATAATGTTATGTAGAAATCGTGTTGGTCAGGGCGGACTTAGGAGGTGCAGGGCCCAATTGTTCTCTGTAAAACCTGCAGAGTGTTGTTGTGTGTACTTGAACAGCCTATAGTAGATAACTCCAACTCCAACTCCAAGTGGGAGCAATTGATCCAATTGGCTCAAGGCCGGCCCTGGTGTTGGACACTAATATACGTAAATAAATACAAATAAAACATGAACCCCCTACAAAACAAATGGGAGGAGTCAAGACGAATCGAACATAGATTTTACGCTGAAATGGTCGCGGACATCACAACACGGAACTAATAACGTGAAGGCATCACAATACGGAACTAATAACGTGAAGGCATGTAATTGGACAACACGATCCCCTCTAAAATCGGGGACAACCTCAGGAACCCAGGGAATGTCGGATATGGAAGCTTAAAGTAATTTTCAACTATGTTCTTGTGTTCATTAGTTGAGAAAATCGGAGTACCAGGGCGGTGTAGTTAACATGATAAGAAAATACAAATACAAAATGTATCATAGGAATACTTTATGTACCCAGTTGTGAAAAGGTTTTGCAGTATACCAGAAGAAGGTCCCAATTAAGAAAACTGGATTATAGCAATAAATCTTGCACCAGAATAATTTCTTGGCACAAGATTTCATTGTCAACATAGTTTTATTTGTAGTATACTTCTACTCTAGTTAGGGACTGTCGTGGTCGTGATCGTACGGTAGTTGGATTTACAACTACCTGTGCAATCAGTGCCAATCACCACTAACGTTGTGAGTTCGAATGAATCCCGCTCATGACGAGGTGTACTCGATACAACATTATAAGATAAAGTGGAATACTTCTACTTTCGCGGACACTAACCCTAACCCTTTTGTTGTCATATCCGCATGGTAACGAAATGAAAGGTTATGGGTCATGCGCGTTGATTATTACAATATCTGACTTCCATGGTCCGCCAAAGTAGATTCTACCCGATAAAGTTTGTCAGTTACCTGTGGCAGGTCGGTGTTTTTTCTCCGGACAACCCGGTTTCCTCCACCAAAAAAACTGATTGCCACGATATAACTGAACTATTGTTGAAAGTGGCGTTAAACACCTTACCCTAGCACCTACTCTAGTTATTATCTATAATAAAAGTAGAATACTGACTGGCTAATATAAGCTGTTTTTACCATAAGATTGTATGGGTATATGGACGCGAACACATTAACTAAAGGGATAAAATGATAAAAACAGAAAGTTTAAAAAAGAGGGGGGGGGAGTAATTCCATGCCACAAGCGCATACATGTATTATAAAATTAATTATTATCAGCAAATTTATAGACCGTTAGCCAGTCCATGTGATTACAGGCAGAAATTCTTATATGCATATGGAAAGAGGAATCTTGATTTTAGATGTTGTACCTTTACTATACATTCAATATACCACCGTGAAGTGAATATACGTTTTCAGACCATTTTGATACATGAATAAATATATCGACATTTTTGTATTCCATACTTTTCAATATTGTAGGCGTTTCGCAACAATAATTTCACATGGAACGAAGCTTTGTGTAAAATGGATTCGGATAAAGATGGCATGACAAATGGTGAAGAACTGGGAGATTCATCTTGCAAATGGCGCCCAGGTCATCCGGCTCCCGCTCTTCCTATTGGACATCCTGGTTTGTATATATTCCATTTGTGTTTTTATGTTGCTCATTTTCAAGATTTTCTGGTAATTCCTTAGGGTTAGTGATCAAATAATCAAGATTTGAGCGACATTTTAAACAGGTTTCTGTATTCAGTGAATAAATGTCCCTATCCAAAAAAAATTTGAAACAAATGCCGTCACTCATATCTCATTTTTCCTGCTCAGTACTTTGAAGATCAGCTTGATTAGTTTGAAGATACAACATGTACAAAAGCGGTAATCAGAAACCGTAATTCAGAGAAGGACTTACAATACAATGATAATCAGAAACCGTAATTCAGAGAAGGACTTACAATACAATGATAATCAGAAACCGTAATTCAGAGAAGGACTTACAATACAATGATAATCAGAAACCGTAATTCTAAGAAGGACTTATAATACAATGATAATCAGAAACCGTAATTCAGAGAAGGACTTACAATACAATGATAATCAGAAACCGTAATTCAGAGAAGGACTTACAATACAATGATAATCAGAAACCGTAATTCAGAGAAGGACTTACAATACAATGATAATCAGAAACCGTAATTCTAAGAAGGACTTACAATACAATGATAATCAGAAACCGTAATTCTAAGAAGGACTTACAATACAATGATAATCAGAAACCGTAATTCTAAGAAGGACTTACAATACAATGATAATCAGAAACCGTAATTCTAAGAAGGACTTACAATACAATGATAATCAGAAACCGTAATTCAGAGAAGGACTTACAATACAATGATAATCAGAAACCGTAATTCAGAGAAGGACTTACAATACAATGATAATCAGAAACCGTAATTCAGAGAAGGACTTACAATACAATGATAATCAGAAACCGTAATTCTAAGAAGGACTTACAATACAATGATAATCAGAAACCGTAATTCAGAGAAGGACTTACAATACAATGATAATCAGAAACCGTAATTCAGAGAAGGACTTACAATACAATGATAATCAGAAACCGTAATTCAGAGAAGGACTTACAATACAATGATAATCAGAAACCGTAATTCTAAGAAGGACTTACAATACAATGATAATCAGAAACCGTAATTCTAAGAAGGACTTACAATACAATGATAATCAGAAACCGTAATTCAGAGAAGGACTTACAATACAATGATAATCAGAAACCGTAATTCAGAGAAGGACTTACAATACAATGATAATCAGAAACCGTAATTCTAAGAAGGACTTACAATACAATGATAATCAGAAACCGTAATTCAGAGAAGGACTTACAATACAATGATAATCAGAAACCGTAATTCAGAGAAGGACTTACAATACAATGATAATCAGAAACCGTAATTCAGAGAAGGATTTACAATACAATGATAATCAGAAACCGTAATTCAAAGAAGGACTTACAATACAATGGTCAAAAAAGGGCAAACGAGCAAAAATGATTTCAAATACACTACACTGACACTAAAGTTTGAAACAAATGCCGTCACTCATATCTCATTTTTCCTGCTCAGTACTTTGAAGATCAGCTTGATTAGTTTGAAGATACAACATGTACAAAAGCGGTAATCAGAAACCGTAATTCAGAGAAGGACTTACAATACAATGATAATCAGAAACCGTAATTCAGAGAAGGACTTACAATACAATGATAATCAGAAACCGTAATTCAGAGAAGGACTTACAATACAATGATAATCAGAAACCGTAATTCTAAGAAGGACTTACAATACAATGATAATCAGAAACCGTAATTCAGAGAAGGACTTACAATACAATGATAATCAGAAACCGTAATTCAGAGAAGGACTTACAATACAATGATAATCAGAAACCGTAATTCAGAGAAGGATTTACAATACAATGATAATCAGAAACCGTAATTCAAAGAAGGACTTACAATACAATGGTCAAAAAAGGGCAAACGAGCAAAAATGATTTCAAATACACTACACTGACACTAAAGATTGAGTAACACGAATCCCAATAAAACCCGGGGATGAATCAGGTGCTCCAGAATGGTAAGCAGTTCCTGCTCCTCTAGTGAAATCCGTCGTAGGTTAGTAGAGTTCAACCACCATAGTAGATTGAGGTTGGTCTACGGGTGGTGAATAGGACATGCCCTCTTGATTCGAGGAAAGAGGGGGAGGCGTTAAGGTGCAAAATTGGCCCCATATTGTATTAAAAAATAATGCTTGACATAGAATAAAAACAATTTACTAATTTAATTGTTATATAAACAAATTTTCAAAAAATATATTTTCCCGTGAAATTGGGTGCGCTATGACGTCATAATGACATCATAATTAGACGGATAATGCTAAAAATAGACTATAAACGACATATTCAATGTACATTTTAGCTATTTTATATACCTCCAGTCTTCCACCAACACCAAATTGAGCAGTTATTTTGAGTATAGAGGGTTAATGATTGTATCAAAATATTTTGTTGGTGGAGGTTTGTGGAGGTTGTTAAATATTAATTTATTTATAACCTCGGCCAGACCCTTAAAATCAATATGTTCACTCTTCTGATTGTATATATAAGACATCTGAGGTGGGGCCGATTTCGGCCCTTATAGCTCCCAGTCCTTTAGTCATTTATGCACTGTCGTTGTCGTGATTGTATGGTAGTTGGATTTATAGCTACCCATGCAATCAGTGCCTATCACCACTAACGTTGAGAGTTCGAATCTCGCTCAGGCGAGGTGTACTCGATACAGCATTATGTAATAAAGTTTGTCAGTAACTTGCGATAGGTCGGTGGTTTTTTCTCCGGATACTTCAGTTTCCTCCACCAATAAAATTGACCGCCACGATATAACTGAAATATTGTTGAAAGTGACGTTTAACAGCATAACTATAACCCCCTAATTTACAAGTATATAATTGTATTACAATTATAATTAAGAAATGTACATGCATAATTATCTTATCATCATTTTTATTTACAGGTATATGTGAACCAGTTGGTAGCACTTTTTGTCACTATCAACATTTTAAGTGTGATTGTCTCGAGAATTGCCATGGATTAGCTGGGCATCAATAATATATTAGTGAAAAAACTAATAAACCATTTACTACTCGTTCTGAAAACTCTAAAACAAAATAAACAAATGAATCTTTATTCGTTGAAAATTGATATTAAACAAGATAACCTAACATATGTGAATTACATTGTACTTTTAAGATGTTTCTTTAAATGGGCAAAAAGAACAAGCAAATACTAGAATTTATTAGAGGTGATTTAAATTTTCCAATTGTGAACTTTCCACTCTCAAATAAAAGTATCACCGATTCCTCCTAGATATGATACGCTAATCAAGAGCATGTGCAAGACAATTGTGGGGTTTAGATGTCTGAGTTAGTTGCATATATATACTCCCAATATTATCAGTTTGGTCGATCGAATATCCCGTTCCCAAATTGGGGACTAGAGTTTGGTCATTTTTTTAACTTGTCGTAATAACGTGACTATCAAGACATTATGGAGGAGGAAAGTCGGTCAATTATAGGGAACTAACTGATGAAACCCTTGGACTTTGGTAAATGTCTGGAAGCCTTTTAAAAACACTTGAGTTCGATGTCAGGGTGCGAACTCATTTCAGTGTTGTGAAGATAGTATACAAAAGTCACCTGACCTTTGCCACTGTGTCACACAAACCACTGAAGCGTTAAACATGCTTTGGGAATTTTATAATTATAATTCAGAAATAACCATATACAAAGCATCCCTAGTAGAAACAAGGAAGATAAATACTTTTTAATAAGATATCTGAAAATTGAATAATATTTGTATACAATGTCTTTATAATAATTATTTCTTTAAAACAGTATCTACTAGACTATGACAAAAAGAGCCGACTTCAATTTTCCCATTATAAATTTTCTACACTATCATAGTAATATACCGACAGCTACCGCGTGTTAAGTCACAAACTCATACGCTACGCTCGAGTCTGCAGTTTGTATTCAGATATTTTACAACGTCACCGTCTTCTGCAGTTCTAAAAGTAAAAGATTTTCAAAGAATCGTCTCATCTGTTTCAAAAAGTGTTTAGGAAGATGTCAACACCTTGTTGAAACTTAATCTATCACGTGCGTACAAATGACGAAAGATTGTATTGGCAATTTATAGACTTTGGGTCCAAGTTGACTATTGTGTCCCTAATAGAGATGTTTCACAAATTGACATACCTACATTACTCGACGTATACCTACGTGTATGTTACATGTCCTTGCTGTTTTCCAGCCTCTTGCACCCTGATGTTTTTATTCAGCCTATGTTTGAGTCTTTATTTTTTATCCATTAAAATCAAATTGTTGTTGGAGATTGAGAAGGTCTGGGCAGAGAGGGAACTCGAGTCAGTATAATGTTTAATGGAGGGCTGGGATGTCTGCATCAACTCTTCACTTCAATGAGCTAATACTATAGAAATTTAGTTCAGCGTGCTGATATAATACAAGCAGATGCGACAATAACAAATTGTCCACGATGAGCAGAGATACCACAGACTAATAACAATATTCCGCCATGTTCACTTGATGTTCAGCTTTTCTGAACAACGTCTCCATAGCAACAAGGATGAGGAATACCATTTTTGATTAAATGTCCGCAGTCTGAATTATATTTGATTACAACTTTTTTTCTGGTAATAAAATATAAAGTTTGTTTTCAATAGTTTATATATATATATGGGTCGCCGTCGTGGTCTTGATCGTATGGTAGTTGGACTTACAACTACCTGTGTAATCAGTGCCTATCACCACTCAAGTTGTGAGTTCGAACCCCGTTCATGACGAGGTGTACTCGATACAACATTATGTGATAAATTTTGTCAGTGACTTGCGACAGGTTGGTGGTTTTCTCTGGTTACTCAGGTTTCCTCCACCAATAAGATTGAGCGCCACGATATAACTGAAATATTGTTGAGAGTGGCGTTAAACACAATAAGCTAACCAAACCAATCAATAGTTTATAAAAACGATATACCTGATTTAGAAGGTTTTCCGTCATACGCTATGGTGTTTATTTCAAAGTCCAAAATATTATTACAAATGCTGACAAAACGATCAGTTGAGAAATTCATTCTCCATTACACGGCTGGTAATCGGCACAAGCAAGAACAGTTGGTTCTGCAAAGAAATTCGTGAGGATAACTTCCGGTTTTGGTGGAGGAGAGTTCACGAAGACGCTTCACAAGATATGTACATGTCAAAAATTGAAATTTTCTTTTTTACTACTCGAATATTACAAAATCAGAGAATGCTATGCTGTGGCGAATGCTCTCACCATTAGAAACATGTATAGTTTATTCTTGTATATGAAGTGTAACTCTCGCAAAATCAATCGTCCCACGAAAAACATGACGAAAATTGTGACACTCTTACATTTCTAAGTTGTTCTTGACAAAGATGCAAGTTAAATTTTCACTATTTTTTCATCATGGGAGTCTAAATGTAATCGGGGATAAATTCCGATTCGTCAGAAGTTAATTGAAGTCTAGATAAATCTACAAACTGAAGTTTGTCAGTGACTTATATTGCGACAGGTCGATCAGTGGTTTTCTCGGGTCTTCCGGTTACCTCCACCAATAAAACTGACCGCCACGATATATCTGAAATATTGTTGAAATGGCGTTAAACACCATCAAACAAACAAACAAATAAACATATATGTAACACAGCCAGAATGTACAAATATGTAAAACAACCACAATGTACAGATATTTAAAACAACCAGAATGTACAGATATGCTCCGAGATCATAACAGTATTTTGAAAACTTCATTAGACTTAGTATTTGTATTTAATTATGAACAATATATTACTCTAAGTTTTTGTTTGTTTTAATGCTTTTAAAATCTTCCTCAATAAATGACATTTTTTAGTTAAAAATCATTACATGTTTCATTTTCTAGATGGTTAAAACAGGCTTAGCTACCTGTGTTAATTTACCAACACACATCTATTATTCATGGCTCTGCTTCAAACGGTTTAATTTTAGAGTAGTTTAACATGTGAAGAAAAAAAATATTTCCAATAAACATGAAATCACCAAATGGTTTAAATATCACTATTTTTGATGCTGCATTCAATAACTCGGCACTCCTTTAAGACACGTCATGTCACCTGTTCACAGGCGTTTTATTTTTCCCCTTAAATTCCGGCATGTTCAGTGGTAATAGAAGAATCAAATTTGTATTGTAAATTGATTCAAATAGGCCATTTTAAAATGATAAAAAATGTGTTTTCCTTACATACAATGTCTGTGGCGAATGGGGGGCGAGCCCACCAACCACCCCCTCCGACCCATGCCACGGTAATATTTGACTCCAGGCTACGCTCGTGCTTCGGATATTCTTAGAGTTTTACTGGACTTGACTGTATATATGAGTAACATGGCGGGTGTCTTATAAGAAGCAGGACGGTGGGACCTACTTACCCTTCGTGAGCACCGGAGTTCACTCCCTGGTTTTTTTTATGGGGTCCGTGTTGCTCATCGTTTTAGTTTTTTGTGTTGTCCTATTATGTGTCTTTACCTTCTGAGTTCTGTATTGTGATGTAGGTTACGATTTCCACATAAAAACGATGCTCGGTTCGTCTTTACCTCCAGTTGTTTTAGGAGAGCTCATGTCTTATTTACGTTATTTGTGTTTGTTTGCATAGAGTGGTGTACAGCACATAGTGTACTGTGTTTTTGTTTTGTTATTCTTCGCCTCGTGTTGTCAGTTTCTCTGGATAATCCGATTGTCCATGTTTGATTGCCCCTTCTGTATTCTCTAACGTTTATTTCACTTATATTTAAGAAGACAGACGCCGAATCACTGTCTATATAACATGTGTTAATCTAAGCTTAATCCGATGCATTTATTATGATACAAAGTGCAATGATTTATGAGTGAAATCATTCAAAAGCATATTAAAACAAAGACAATCATTACTTTATTTGTCGTCAAAGATTATGTTTGCCGTTTCAGAAGTGAGGCTTTTGTCATATCTACGTTGTGTTACATGGTTATGAATGATAACTGTATAGCTACATTTAATAGACAAGAAAAAGAAAATAAAAAGTGTATGAGTAAAATTATTACAAGCAGTAGTAAAAAATGACACAAACTGAAAAATGCTCTAGCTGAAAAATGAATATGTCAACACTTTTTTTCTGAATCAACTAGTTAGACAGATCTCAAAATTAAATAAAGATGCATCTATAAATCTTTTACTCGACTCTCTTAACAGAATAAGAGAGCTACGATCAGATGCAATCTAGAGATCTCTCTATAACAACTTGCTGCAATGCTCTTAAATAAATAAATAAATATACGAACGAACGAACGAACGAACGAACGAATCTGTAATTTAATTATAAAGTTCTCTAAATTGAAATTTAAAGAACTCTTCAAGTCCAAGTATAAAGAGCTCTGTAATTATAAGAGATATCTCTAAATAAGGGTAATAACAAAATTACCGAACTCCGAGCAATCTTACAAAGGGAAAGTCAAAACTCATAAGTATATAAACAGGCAAAATCAGTCAACAACCGGAAAACTGTGAAAACCGTAATGACCCTGACTTGGTACAGGCATTTCTAAAGAAATGGTGGGTTGAATCAGATTTTAAAGCACCAAACCTCCCCCTTTCGTTACGGCTCAAAGTTTCCGGCTGTCACTATAACAGTATTTATAACAATACTTGAACAAAACAGGTAAAACAGTTGTCATAACAGTACCAAACTCAGTGAAGTGAATGTCAAAATCATTTTTACGTCACACATTGATAAAAAAAATATCTTTGACATTTTTGTTTTTGACCACTTATCTTTATACATTTTCACTATATGAAAATCCATCGTTTATAATCTTTTCTGCTTGAACGTATCGTCAAGTTGTGACAACGACGTTCCATACCGAGTCACGTTGGGTAATTCAGTGGCGGATTCAATGGGGGGGCTTTGGGGGCTTCAGCCCCCCCCCCCCCCTCCCCCGTCGAATAAATCAAGCACAAATATCAACATACGCTTTTCAAGGCTAGTTAACGTCACGATATGGCTTTTAATCGAATGGTTTCGATCTGTGTGATGAAAGTAAAAGAAAATACAAATTAATTTCTTTGTATTGAATTAATCTTCAAAGAGGTAATTATAAGTAATTATACTAAATCAAATTTTCAAGTTTATTTGAAGTTTTTATGAATGTATTGTCAAAATACCAATTAATCTTAAACCGTTATATAAACATGTCTAGTGTCACAATTTCATATAGGTATAACCACCAACACCTGTAAATTGAGGCTCTTTCAAGGATTTTTTTTTTTAAATATCATTTATTTTAACCAAAAAAAATAAAGGCAAATGTTGCTGTATTACAAAAAAAATAAAAAATACACGAGTTTCCGTTTTGAATATATGTATGCAGCATATTTTAAACTCTAAATGAAAATATAAATACATATAAAATAATTGAAATTAATTAGAAATAAAACAGACTTAAATTAGATTTTTTCCCTGCTATTGCTCAAACCTTTGAGCACTTTACAAAACTGCCAAAACACACATACACCAGACCAGAAGAAGCTGATGTAACTTCTTTGTTGAATTCCATTTGCAACTTTGATTTTGTCGTAACCATTGTTATTGTTCAAATGTGTCTGGCTTTTAAGAAAGGGCTCAGCAGATCACTAGATTTAGATTAAACTTATTTTATTGTTAACTATATAACATTTGGATCGGACACAAGTTATTCCAACTTACAAAGGTCCTCTACAAGATCACTACAAGAGAGATCACTTGACATACATGTAGGCTGAGCCTTAAAAAGCGTAAATTTAATTCAGAGCTCACTAGACTGCAGAGCAAATGTTGAACAATTCAACCACCAGTGTTTTGAGAGAGTGCTAAAATATGTGAACCGCTAGACATAGAGGTTAAAAAAACCTAGAATATGCGGGAGACAAATAATGAGAGATAATGTTGAAGCAGAGAGTCCGGAAGACTACTTTAGGAAGTCAATAACTGTACCCAGGGGCGGATCCAGGATTTCAAGTTAGGGGGGGGGCGCACTTTAAAAAATTGCGACGAGCGGAGGGAGGCGCGAAACTTTTTGGGGTATTTCGTGTGAAAAATCACCATTTTACGCAAAAAAATCATATCTTTTCCAATTTTAGGGGGGAGCGCGCCCCCCCCCCCCCCTGGATCCTCCCCTGATTTAGGAGTTGCGGGTTGCAGAATCATCCTCTTACCCCCTCCACCCGGCCTTCAATGAAAAATCTAAAAACCATTGTGGACAACTACAATGTATTTCAAGTACATTGTATAGTTTAACGTCAATTAATTGCGTGGTTACAATCAGGGGAGTTGCGGATTGCAGAAATCTTACAGACGGGCGGACGGACGGACGGGCGGACATCAAGTGTTTGAGCAACGGGCGTAAAAACCTCATTACACTAAAAGATCAAACAAAAAAAATGTATCAAAGTTCTCGAGAAATATGTTTACGGAAATCAGGTGCGAGATATGCATAGACCATTTTGTCGATATTATTTTCACACTTTCATGTGCAGTTGTAGATATTAATTAATTACAAATAAATTGTAGTCATAATTTTTTGTTAAAAATGTGTAAAAAAATTGTACAGACATCCATTGGTAGATATCAATAATATAAACGTACCGGACAAAGGATTTGTTCACACTTTCTTGTGCAGATACCTCGGGCAGATAGAGATTGTTACAAATAAATTGCAGCTAATTTTTTTTTTTATTAATATGTTACTTTTGTATTTTAATGTACAATATACCAACGCGTATTTTTACTGATCTTTACTTGAAGAGTAAAAGGCAACATTTTCGGGTATTTGTATACAAATCAAACTTATATATTTTTTTTCATATGAAATTGCAGAATTTCGATTTCAAGAACTATTTGAATCATTATTTAAAGAGAAGTGACCATTTTCATGGGACACTCAAGTTTCTCCACACTGTCTCAGTTTCATCATCTGATTCTCTCGTTATAGGTTTTCGTTGTATGTTTTATAAATGAGATCAATTGTTAAATTAATTATTCGAAGTATTGATTAAATTTACTTTTTAGTTTACCTTTGACTTTTCTCGTCTCGTCGAGGAATCAGAAATGTATCCAATCTTGCTTGTTTTCTTGGCCTAGAATTTTCGTCCATTTTATAATTTCTAAATAGCACGTGTACATGTAGTTGTAAAATTGACTGCAGAAATAATGTTTAATTAGCGTGAGAAAATAGTTGATGTCTGGTACCTCGGAACCAATCAGAATGGAATAATCTTTGAACTACTGACGGCGAATACATATATGAATCAGCGAACACATCCAACGTGTATTTACAATGTGTAAGAATATTTTACTACAGGTCACGAGTTAACCATTCATGAAAAAGTTATTTATTGAACTGCTTAATTAACGATGTATAACATATGCTTTGCGAATTTTAGGGGGGGGGGGGGGGGGGTGCGCACGCCCCGCACGCCCCCTCTAAATCCGCCACTGGTACCTCTTCTCTACTGTACGCTAAATGAAATGAAAACAAGGTTTACCGATCCACACGCCAGAACCGCTTTGGGACTACAGTTGGTTCCATCAATTATTGAAAATATTGCGCTCCATAACTGAGTGAGGATACATAATGTTCTACATTTTGAAAAGCTAACAAAAAACATAATGTAATTTTCCTCTATTTTGCCCGTTGTGGTTCTCTTCATTTCCTTTGGTTTTTTGTCGTATATTTAGAATGCGGAATTCATTGCTCGACTTTAAAATTAGACATTTTCAGCGCGCTCTCAAAAGAATGCAAGTAAACAGAAAGTGACTACACATTTGTAATCGGTATGATATTTTAAAATGGAATATACAGAATCAAAGCAGGTGAAAATTACACATGTATAATATACTGTAGAATTTATGCTATACACATCAAATACGGACACTTTTTTCCTGTATTAGTATTTCTACGGTTTCGACGATTTGTTTCACTTGAAAACAAAATTGGGTTATTATCCTATGGTCGTTTTATATGACAGAAGTTATTTTATGGTTCTGAAATAACGTAAAATCATCTCAAAATATCAGTGAGCTAAACAAAATCATCTTTTATTTTTTTTAAGGTAACAAAATGTCTTATTTAAGGCTGAAAAACATCCTTTTTCGTAATTCCGTTTTTTTTATTTTATTTATACTTCAGTCATATTGCCATTGCCTATTGACCATAATCCCTACAAATAATTGTTCAGAGACCTGTGATTATATGTAAATAAGTTCTGCACTTCCAGTTTTGACAGTCATGGGTGCAATGACAGGGCTTCAGGGGAAAAAAGTATAAAATAACACGTCCTGGAGGCAAGGTACATGTATATACATTTCTATACATATATCTGTAGATAAATAGTTCCGATGAACAAAACAACAAACCGTGTAGAAAAATAAGCAATAGGAAATTTTTTACAGCACTTTGAAAATTTGGGGGGGAAAATCCATTGCATACCTGGTGTTTTTTCAGTCATATTGCCATTGCCAGGCGGGCCCCCTATTGACCCTAATCCCTACAAATAATTGTTCAGAGACCTGTGATAAAACAAACTTTTAATCATTTAGAAAACACACTGGTGTGGAACGTTTTCAGTTTTATCGTCTGCCATGTCTTTATTAATGTGGTTATTGACGTCACACACACTAGGAAACCAAAGTTAATATTTTATTTACCTGGACTGTCAAAAACTGGTGACATAGTACACATGGCTTATAAAAACGTGTTGATTGTCGTGCCACCGTATTGACACAGAAAGTTAATGCTTCTTTTTCAATTAAGTAAACCAAGCACAAAGGATAATTTTGTAATTCATATTTTACATGGCAAGCTTTGATTCTGGTCACTTTATTATTTAAATTGGCCGTGATCGTATGGTACATGTAGTTGGGTTTCCTTCACCGATAAAACTGACCACCACGATATAACTGAAATATTGTTGAATCACAGTTTTAACCAGCTGGTGGCAAGTAAAATAAAATACCAATCGTACTACAGTACAGAAAGGGACATACCGTGATTGATCACTCCGAGAGACATAATTTTTAATCCTTTAGACATATCATCACGGACATAAACCCACTGTGATAGACCTAAAAAGGACCATAAAACAAGGTGGTGGGGATTAAATTTTATTGCTCTCGGTCACCTGTGCGCCGATTGATATTTTACTGCCAATTAAGAGATTAGCGTTACCTGTTGACTTAATATCGTAAGCCGTAATTATTGCTACTGAAGGATGTATTTTTGACAATTAATTTTTGTATCCTCTTGCTGTTAATATTTGACTGTTTGTTGCTTTTCATTGCCAAAGAATGTCTGTCTTGTTATCGTTTTCGTTTGTTTTAGAAAGTTCTACTTTATGACCTCGAGTTCTATATTAAGAATTTTGTTGAAACTGCAACTGAACTTTATCTTGTTTAATTTTAATTTCTCATTTTTTTTTTTTTCTGTTGGATCGAATTCAGTATATATTGAATTATTCGTAAATACGGGCTACTTCATAAATGTATTTTTTGTTTATAAGTTATACTCCAATCGTGAGGTTTTGAAGCACGGACTTTGCAAGCGCGGGTTTTGTAGTGTTTAGTTGGTAAAGAGCAGACTTAAAATTGATTATTGGTTTATTTTGTGTTTTGGACTTTTACCTCTCGTATTGAAAAAAAATAACAATTCAAGTAAACTGTTTTACACACTTGGCTTGTTACGTAATTCCGTTATAGATGAAAATAATTTTCTTTAAAATTGCAAACAAAAACCTATAACAATCCAAATTTACGTAGCCTAATGGCTACAAAATGAACAAAAAGCGGAAAATGAAGAGCATGCTTTTAATTTGTTCCATAAACTTTGGTTTTTTTTGTTGGCTGTATTTTGTCACAAATCTATTGGGTTGAAAGCCAATTAAAATTTGAATTTGAATAAATAAATAAACTGGTGACATTTGATTTTGGTCAGATACTGTGTAATGTCAAACATTTGTAGGGGTAAAATCATGATAAAGGTTAATTCCTTATTTCCTTTCACGTTTCTAAACTTTCTGCAGATTAGCCGCTAATTTCCAAAATATATCCGTAAATTTAGTGACTTTTGGACATGTAGTACTTCTTTGAACGATCTGTTTATAAATATTTGTTTCGTTAATTTTTAATCAAATTCTTCAATGACCGTATACAAATTATTTAGTACGTATTTCTACAACGAAAAGGGTTTTAACTGGGTTTTCTACGAAGATTAAAATAAAAAAAAGATTACTGAACGTATAAAAAATATTAGTTAACTAAAATGTAATATTGAACTGGAAATACGTTTTAAAACGTAACAAATCACGCATATCGCGCATGTGTTTATGAAACTTCATTTGTGCACAAGCCAGGTCACGTGTACGCGTGTAGATACGCAATACACAGCCAAGGTTAAAAATCTTTGAAACAAATTTGCACAACCCATGATTTCACTGAATTGAAGTTGAATAATCATTTATTATTTACATTTTATTCATCAATTCAAATGAACTCTCCGTTCTCGTGCTATTTTCTCGATCTCGGGATTTCATTCCCGGGATTACTTTCAAGGATGTTTTACGTTTTGAGGAAAGAAATAAAAATGTTTTTTCTTAATTCTGAGGGGAATCTGAGACAGTACCTGAAAAAAAAATAGGCGATATAAAAACGTAATTTCACCTGTACATCTTATCTGACTAGTTTACCTGTAAAACGACACACTTGATTACAAGATTAACACCTGGTGTTTTATTGCCCCCTGATCACCGACATGCATTAAAATTTCGAATCCCCATCACTCTCCTAGACATGACCACTATCACGGTGATTGATCACGGTATGTCCCTTTCTGTACTGTAGGATATGGATTATTTAGAATCGGAAGCGTCCGATGCATTTCAAAGAATATTAAGATGTCAGCCTTCAATATAAGAACATAACAGAACTGGGACTTTGTGTAATTGATGAGGAGAAAATTAATCGAAAGTTTGCTTGACTAAAAGTAGCTTCTGTCAATATTTCCCATAGCACCATTCATGATTGCATCCCTTCCCGGTGGCACCATTTTTATTTGTTATTAAACAAATAAAAAGGTTCTTTGAACCGAAATGGATAACTTTTTAAGGAAATCACCATCAAAGTATAAGGTGAATGAAATGGATTTTAATAAACACAAATTCACCATTTTCATACGTGACATGTAGGAAAAATATTCGGGTGACATCTAGAGCGACATAAAAAATACAAGACATAGATACTTGCAACTGGCCTTTTCCAAAAAAATAGCAAAGAATATACACTAGTGGGACTCAATCACTCATGACTTTTTGTTGGGACTCATCAAAATTTTATCCTACAAAGACCCAGTCTGCACCAAAAACCACTAGCCTATTCCTCAGTGTAGTAAAAATTGGTTCAGGTTAGTAAAAATGGCATAAAATTAAAATGCGGTTCAGGCTACATGTAGTTTATCAAAATGTTTTTTGCACAGACTGAAGATCTTTGCAAAGTGACTTGTACTTAGCTATTGACCAAAGAAAAAGCAAATCCAAGCTTCATAAGTAAGACCATTTAAGGAATTCAATTATCTTCTTTGAATTTTTCATTTTATCTTGGACCCAAGGAATGTATGGAAATCTAAAATCTTCTGTTCGGATTAGTTCATCAAAATGTTTTTGGCACTTACTGAATGTGAACAGTAAAATAACAGAATCACTGAATGCTTGTACAATGTAATTACCTGTAAACAGTAAAATAACAGAATCACTGAATGCTTGTACAATGTAATTACCTGTAAACAGTAAAATAACAGAATCACTGAATGCTTGTACAATGTAATTACCTGTAAACAGTAAAATAACAGAATCACTGAATGCTTGTACAATGTAATTACCTGTAAACAGTAAAATAACAGAATCACTGAATGCTTGTACAATGTAATTACCTGTAACTGACTACTAGCTTTAGAAGGTAAAATCTGTTGGCTAAAGACCATAATTGATGCTCATAGGACAAACTATTGTGATAGACGTATCACTCTTCTTAGTGATACTGGTATATCTTTTGGTTTGTTTAATCTATTTACTTATTTTGGTATGCCTTTTGGGTGATACATATCAAGTAACACTCTAAATGTAAAAGAAATTTTGAAAATATATTTAATAGAACAAAAGATATATCCAAATCCCCAAGATGAGTGATACATCTATCACAGTGATTTATCACACTACATGTGTGTATCTGACTGTTCTGTAGTATGCCAACAGATATGGCTCTTACCCATTTATAGATAAAAAGAGGTCAATATGCATATGGGTCCAACATTTTTTTCATTTGAAGTCTGATTTTGATATATATTATATAACCGCCCTGTATGCCCATTATAAATTTTTGAGGAAAAAAATTGTTCATGTCAAATCGGAGACAAAATTATACACACCGAATTAAAAGACAGATTTTTCTCCTCATTTTTGTCGGGGTTTAATTTGTTGGAGGGTTGTTTTGGTGTTGTAATGCTGTATTATAATATTTACCAATTTTTATTTCAAATTATCTTTGTAACAGATTATTGATGGGGATGATGCAAACAGTGAAGAAAAATCAAAGAATCATGAGAATGAGTCACCTATAAAAACAAAATCCAAGTCAACAAGGAGGAGAGGTCTGGCTGCTAGACTTAAAACCAGTAAATCTGTCCTGGAAGAGTTATCTGACCATGCCACAGTTTATTCTACTAAAGTATCTAAGTTTTTTGGATCGGGAGGTTTAAGCTTTCCGGTCAATTCCTTGTTAAAACATGGTAAGTAGTAGACAAATTCAATGTGCTCGAAGAGTTTTCAAGTGCTATTTTTAGCTCACATGGTCAAAAGCCACGTAAACTTTTATCATAATTTCCATTTTAACCGTGTGGTCGTGATTGAATGGTAGTTGGATTTACAACTACTTGTGCAATCAGTGCCTATCACCACTAAAGTTGTGAGTTCAAACACTGTTCATAGAGAGATGGACTGGATACAACATTATGTGATAGTTTGTCAGTTACTTACGACAGGTCGGTGGTTTTCTCTGGGTACTCTGGTTTCCTCCCCCAATAAAACTGAAATATTGTTGAAAGTGGCATTAAACACCATAAACCAACCACAAACATGAATATATATTATATACAGTAATTACCGGTACATTCTATAATTGACAATATATTTTAGATTCTGTTAAAAAGCATCTGTATGATGAAGAAGATGTGTATGATGAGCATGCCCCAACAGAACAGGCTCCTGAGGAAAAGTCAAGCGGTCGAGATAATGTACAAATAACTTTAGTAGAAGAAGATGATCTTCCATCGTAGGTCTCATTCTGTCATTAGTTAATTTATGACGTATATACAGTAAAAGCTATATAAACATGCTACCAATGGGCCGTCATGGTTGTGATCGTTTGGTAGCTGGATTTACAATTACATATGCAAGCGGTGCCTATCACCACTAAAGTTGTGAATTCGAATCCCAAGGTGCACTCGATACAACATTATGTGTTAAAAGTTTTTCAGTGATTTGCGACAAGTCAATAGTTTTCTCCGTGAACTTCAGTTTCCTCCACCAATAAAACTTACCGTCACGATATAGCTGAAATATTGTTGAAAGTGGCGTTAAACACCATAACCTTAACATGCTACCTCTCATCCTCGATAAACCACAGTGTATTATGGTCATACCTCTTCTATCATGAGTGGTTCAATTCTTAGAAAGCCCTAATTTCAGGTTTGTTCTGTAACTGATATATATATATATATTTATAAGTTTCCATAACAACATAGCAAAATTCAGATTGTGAAAGATATTATCTGACTAGTCAATACACCAGGCCTAGGGATTTCAATATTTTTCCAAGTGTACATGTACTTCACTATTTACTGATGGTACTTTTTCTTAAAATTTGAATATTTTTCATAGTTATTTTTATGTTTAAGGACTCCAAAGATGGCAAAGACTACAGCAGCTGTTGTAAAGTCTCCAACCCCTCCACCACCACCTTCACCTCCACCTCAATTTAAACAGCAAAATAAGAGGACAAGGATGTCTAAAGGGCTCAAAAAAGCCATCAGGTATGTGTATTATCATATACACTTAGTTGTTTGATTCGTCACATCACTTTTCCTTTCAAAGTAAGAAAATATGCAACTTTAAAATGGAGCGTCATATACAGTGAAATCTGTCTGAACTGAACAATGCATAAAATGGAATGCTGTAAAAACCGAACTATAAATAAAGTCTCAATGTAGGAAAGCTTTGTTAATTTAACCTGTATAAATCGAACACCTGTCTATTTCAAACACAAAAGTTCGGTTTAGACAGGTTTCACAGTAATGTATTTCCTTAACCCCCGGGGAATCCTTCAGGAAACCTAATTTTAAAACAGTAGAAAATACTATGACTATTTTATATTTCTGTAATACCAACATATCTCTCAGACAGAGAAGGGGGCCTAATTACTTTAAAACAGCTGGAGGATATAATGATATGTATCTTTGTTTTTGATATACTCATGATTTTTTTGGGTTAGAGTCAGGAAGGAGGGGATAAGCATCAGTTTTCCCTTAGGAATTGAATTTTTTATCCCCTCCCCTTTACCAAATTATTGCCCTTTGTTGAAAAAAAGACAGTTTATTGTTCAATTTAAAATGGTTTTCCTTGGTACATGTAACCAAAGCTTGTTGATATCTGAAATGTAAATTTACATTTGGAGTCAATTACAAGCTATTCTGTTTTAACATTCATGAGTTATTGCCCTTTAATTCTGTAGCTATAAGACATGGAAATCCAAACATGTATGAAGTATGGAAGGAGTTCTTGCATGTAACTTAATTGAACATCTAAAGTCCATTCAGGGCTTTAAACCTGTGTCCCTTAAAATGTAAAAATGGTATACATTTGTAGTAGATGTTCATGAATAGTTTGTTGAAATGCAAAATGAAAATGAAAAAAAAATTGTGTACATTTACAGTCAAACATGCCTTAATGGTCACCTTGAATTAACTGTCACCTGGTGTAAATAGCCAACTCAAATAAGGGGTCACCTCAATAATGTAGTCAACAGTCACTCAAAGTTTATCCCATCATATCAGCTTACCAGTGTTTTACAGTCATTTTTCATTCTAAACTGAAAAAATAATCATCGGTTATTAACTTTTAAAGAGTTCTAAATATACAGGATTGCCTCAATTAAGATATAAAATTTTAGAATAATTAATTAATCAAATGTAAATCGTTGTAAAAACGGAGTATTACAAAGCTACTACCATTTTTACCCCAATAAAATGCCTTCCAGTTACAGTGAAGCATGAATCATTGTGGACATGTACTGAAAAAGTGGGTCGATTGATCTTAAATAAGTGGTCATTTGTCTTATTCTGTTATTTTTCATTTGTCCCAAGGGTGACCATGGAATACAAGTTTGACTGTATATAGAATTTCAGGTCAAGTACACCCTTGAAAAAGTTGATGTGAGTAACAAGTGGTATATCAGGGTCCTATGGTAGTGTGGTAGTTAAATTAAAAAATGGTGGCGAAAATTGGTTGAAATAGCATGTGAATACATTGTATCATAGAACCTGTAATACCATAGGGTCAGACCATGCAATTTTTTATATCTTGAATGTGATAAATGTATACAGTCTTAACATGCCCATGCAGTTACCTCTATTAAGCAGTCATCTGTATTAAAAGGTCACCATTTTCTTGTCCTGTCATATGTGAACTTTTAAAATTTAACCTCATTTAAAAGTTCACCTATCATATAAGGCCACTTTTTCTTTCTCCCAAAAGTGACCTCTTAATACAGGTTTGATTATACATTGTATATGTATTCTAGGAATATATGTGATGCAAAGGAACACCTTATAGTAGAGGAAAGAGTGACTAGACTTGCATCAGACGAACAGGATATTATTTATCTAGAAGATGATGAGGACCTGCTACCAATGAGAATAAGATGTGGAGAAGACACTTACAGATGCCCTATCAGAAAAGTAAGATTCAGCTGTCAAACCTGCCTTAAAGGATACCTCTTTATAGCAAATCACTGTCTATAAAGGGCAGTATCATTTCCCCCATTAATGAATAGTACATATAATTTTAACCTGTACAGTGTATCAGCTAGACTTTAAAATCTTCAGAACAATTGCCAGTATTATCAAAATTTCTTCAGGACATTCTTTAATAATTAAACTAATTTTTATAAAGTTCTTCAGGACAATTGGAGAAATAGACGTTCAAAGGTCATGAGACTGGTGCCTAGCTGAATCATTGCTGTATATAAAGGGCAACTGCTCATAAAGACCACATTGTCAGGTTCTCTGAGTACTCTATATATACCCTGGGTTTGGCAGTATTCAATTATCGTTTAATGCTCAACGACAGGATTTTTAACTGATGGGGAGGATATTTCGTACCCCATAGATGATGATATAGATCACTGACAGTTGGAATTAGATACAGACCCAATCTAATTAAAATTATATGTTTGTTGTATCTTTTGGGGGTTTTTTTCTTTGGCAATACACTATCATCTAACGACCCCCAGTATTAGGTCAAGTCAAGGTTCATATTTTCATATAGAGGTTAGGGTTATGATGTTTAACGCAAAAATATTTCAGTTAGTTTTATTGCTGGAGGAAACCAGAAAACCAGTGAGCTGTCACAAGTTACTGACAAACTTTATTTATATTTGAATTGTGTGACAATGGACTGTCTTGAATTGCATAAATTAAAATTATAATTAGAGATTGACAAAGACTGATAGTCTTTTGCCATATTTTTTTATGCTGTCAAAAGTAGTTTAAAATGTCTAAAAACTTTGTCTAGAGGTCTTGGAAAGACCCAGTTGTGATCAGAATTCCTGCAATCAGTTCATAATTTACAGAGATTTGTGATAAAGTGAAAGCGATCTATTCCAAATCTGTTCGGAATAGACACCTGTTTGGTTTATGCAGGTTAGATTCACAAAGATTATCTAAATCGGGAATTTATTTAAAGTTTTTTTTTATTTTTTACACAGATTCTGTAGAATTAAGGGTTCTGTTAGGCAGATTAAATTAACAAAGATCGTCTACATTGGGAATGTATTTAAAGTTCTGTTTTTAGAATTCCGTAAAATTCAGGGTTTGGTTTTGACAGGGTTCACTGTATTAGATTCATGTAAAATTAAATGTTATTTTCAATTGTTTTAGGATGAACCATTTAAACGGGTGATATCAGAAATGGCAGAGAAGATGAATGTCATGAGTAGTCGTATTTTATTAGTGTTAAATGATAGGACAATCCATTCTTATGATTCTCCACAAAGTCTTGGCCTACAAGTAGCTGACATTGTATGTAAGTATATAAGATTCATCTTACGGTCAAATGACACCAAAATAGATAATATTTTACTTCATGCTATGACTAATTAGTGGAGAAGATCTACTCTGACATATCAGTAGAGAAGGGTTCACACTCCGACACCTACCTCAAGTGTTAAGGTTTCAAAAGACCTTTGCATGATTGAGGGTTTCACATGTCACTCATCAGTTTGCTATAAAAGTCTAGTCTTTCTTCACCAAAAACTCAATCTTTCTCTTCTGACTTGTGTTTAATCTTTTGTAACTTTTTAATTGTATAGATCTTGTCAAACATTTAAGGAATACAGTCAAACCTGCTTTAGTGACCACCTCTATTAAGTTACAGTCAAACCTGCTTTAGTGACCACCTCTATTAAGTTACAGTCAAACCTGCTTTAGTGACCACCTCTATTAAGTTACAGTCAAACCTGCTTTAGTGACCACCTCTATTAAGTTACAGTTAAACCTGCTTTAGTGACCACCTCTATTAAGTTACAGTTAAACCTGCTTTAGTGACCACCTCTATTAAGTTACAGTCAAACCTGCTCTAGTGACCACCTCTATTAAGTTACAGTAAATCTGCTTTAGTGACCACCTCTATTAAGTTACAGTAAAACCTGCTTTAGTGACCACCTCTATTAAGTTACAGTCAAACCTGCTTTAGTGACCACCTCTATTAAGTTACAGTTAAACCTGCTTTAGTGACCACCTCTATTAAGTTACAGTTAAACCTGCTTTAGTGACCACCTCTATTAAGTTACAGTCAAACCTGCTCTAGTGACCACCTCTATTAAGTTACAGTAAATCTGCTTTAGTGACCACCTCTATTAAGTTACAGTCAAACCTGCTCTAGTGACCACCTCTATTAAGTTACAGTAAATCTGCTTAAGTGACCACCTCTATTAAGTTAAGTAAAACCTGCTTTAGTGACCACCTCTATTAAGGAATAACTTGTATTATGCAACCTTAATTTTTATTTCCCTTCACATTGAATTTCATATCAATTAAACCTGTATTAAGCGACCACCTGTCTTATGTGACCATATTTCACTCTACCCTTGGAATGTCACATAAAACAGGTTTGGCTGTATGTTCAATTTTTGAACAGGTTATACAATATAACCTGGTTTGGGGAAGTTTATCTTAATAAACCGCAAAGCAGTTTTTTAAAAGCATAAACTGTTCCAAATCAGGTTATACAAGTATAAACTATTTAAAAATTGAACACATTCCTTATAATTTAATTTATGCAACAAAATGTATCGATTCCTCGATTTTGATTACGATTATTTCATGGAACTATTTGAATTTGTTGTTGGCGAATGAATATGTTAACGTCATAATACCAACCCAAGTTATCAAGTATAACCAATGTTGCTCCAGACTGATTGGCCAATCAGATTGCAGTATTCACATCAAATATAATTATTTTAAAATGTAAATGTATATATTTTCAGATTGTCATATAAGTAGTGAGGACAGATCAATATTAGAAGACAGTTTATCAGAAAATACATATACTATACAATTATATGTACAAAGTGGCCATAGTAGACAAAAACAACAATTCAGTATTTCAAGGGTAAATATCCATAAATAGATTACATGCATATAAAATCATGAATATCAATGGGTCATATCAGGCCTCTATATTAACATATTTTTCAACTAGTCCCTTCGGACAACTAACTAAAAAAAGTACTTGTCCGACTCAATCTTTCAGTTGTCCAAAAAAATTAATAAAAATTACAAAAACTAGAGAATAATTATCAGCAATTTGTGTAAAATGTTTTGCTTATTGTCTCACAAACATTATCGCATCCTGTCATTATTAATACTAACAGAAATTATAATAATGACATCTTTAATCAACAAATTAACATACACTTAGACAAAAGTCATACATAAAGTCATTGGTATCAAACGATGTCATCATGGTATGAGTGTCTAATCGTCAATTTCTAAGTTTAGTTCTCGAATAGCAGATGCAACTAAGTGGTAATCGTATAATGTGGATTGAATCCAGGATGCTTTGAACGTCGTTGTTCACCATCTATTGAATGCAGATTGTGTATCAAAATCAGCTACTGAATGTCCCTCAATGGAAAATTAACATCAGACACCTTAACATTTCTGGTTGAATTGATCTCCGCTGCTTATTGTAAATCTGTACTTTCTAAGATCAGGGGATATAGAGCCATGCTGATGGACATTTTATTTACGTTTCCAGGGAATTATTGTGTAGGGGGAGGAAACACTATAAACAAATCGATTTCTATTTCATTATAATTACTTAATGCCGTTTGTCGTTGAATCAAGTCGCTGAAAAGATATGGATCATGTATATGTTCGGAATATCTCTTGGTTCACCGTTATAATTAGCAATAGTGTACTTCAATGGAAACCAATATTTTTAAACACATCAAAATAATTATTTACGAAGTTTTTGTCTGTCAAAATGACAAAGCAACACATTTTTATCATTGAAAATAACCTCCAAAAGGTAGGACAGTCATTTTTCCACTTGTCCCGTCGGACAACCATGATACAAGATCTACTTGTCCGAGGTCAGTTTTAACTGGTATCGGACAAACATTAATGTCGAGGCCTGCATATCTTTGATTGATTGATTGATGTTTAATGCAAACTTTAGGAGTATTTTAGCTATATCGTGGCATGCCATATCTATGATTGATTGGTGTTTAATGCCAATATTAGCAGTATTTCAGCTATATCGTGGTGTGCTATGTCTTTGTAATGACATATTTAAATAAGCAAGGATACTATACATGTAACATCATGTGACTGAACATGAAAGAAAATTCATTTGAAAATGGTGTGAAAAATAAAAATTGAGTATCGTTGATATCATTTGCACAGTGGTACCCACATCAGATGTTAAGGTTGACAGACCCTACCCATGGCTGCAAGTGTCACAGGTTAATGTGTAATAATTGTCCAGGCTTCCGTCCCTTATTTAGAACAAACATTCACACCATGGTACCCACATCAGATGTTAAGGTTGACAGACCCTACCCATGGCTGCAAGTTTCACAGGTTAATGTGTAATAATTGTTCAGGCTTCCGTCCCTTATTTAGAACAAATATTCACACCATGGTATCCACATCAGATGTTAAGGTTGACAGACCCTACCCATGGCTGCAAGTTTCACAGGTTAATGTGTAATAATTGTTCAGGCTTCCGTCCCTTATTTAGAACAAACATTCACACCATGGTACCCACATCAGATGTTAAGGTTGACAGACCCTACCCATGGCTGCAAGTTTCACAGGTTAATGTGTAATAATTGTTCAGGCTTCCGTCCCTTATTTAGAACAAATATTCACACCATGGTATCCACATCAGATGTTAAGGTTGACAGACCCTACCCATGGCTGCAAGTTTCACAGGTTAATGTGTAATAATTGTCCAGGCTTCCGTCCCTTATTTAGAACAAACATTCACACCATGGTACCCACATCAGATGTTAAAGTTGACAGACCCTACCCATGGCTGCAAGTGTCACAAGTTAATGTGTAATAATTTTTTTGTTCAGGCTTCCGTCCCTGATTTAGAACAAACATTCACACCATGGTACCCACATCAGGTGTACAGGTATACAGACCCGTCCCATGACTGCAAGTCTCACGGTCAAATGTGTAATAATTGTCCAGGCTTCCGTCCCTTATTGAGTATGGTAGTTACAATATAGTTGAACAATTGCTGAACTTAAATATAAATTCAGTATTAAAAAAGTGTGGTCGGCGGTCAGAGTTTTGCAGTGAAACTCGTTTAATGCAACAAAATAAAGCTGACTATTGTCAAGGCAATGATCAAGCTGTCAGCATGCAGATAAATAATGTATGTTTTTAATAATTATGCAAAAAAGTAAAGTGAATACAATGTTATTGCAAACAGATTCATCAATGTTTTATTTAGTTTTACCTTCAGTTTTACTCTTTTTATTGTCTGCTTTTCTACTTTTTTTCAGAATCAATCTTTAGATGAAATAGTGAGGAAATATTCCATACAAACAAACATTGATCCATCACATTTACGATTACAGTTTGACGGAGAAGTTTTATCACATGATGATACTCCTGATGAATTAGAACTAGAAGATGGATATTGTCTTGATATAATACATTTAACGTGATGAAAGTATAAACAGTGAATAACACTCCTTATGAAATAGAAGTACTCTGTTCATTTGACAGAATAAAATTGTTAATAGTGAATAACATTCCTTATGAAATAGAAGTACTGTGTTTATTTGACCAAATAAAATTGTTAATAGTGAATAACATTCCTTATGAAATAGAAGGACTCTGTTCATTTGACAAAATAAAATTGTTAATAGTGAATAACATTCTTATGAAATAGAAGGACGCTGTTCATTTGACAAAATAAAATTGTTAATAGTGAATAACATTCCTTATGAAATAGAAGGACTCTGTTTATTTGACCAAATAAAATTGTTAATAGTGAATAACACTCCTTATGAAATAGAAGTACTCTGTTCATTTGACAAAATAAAATTGTTAATAGTGAATAACATTCTTATGAAATAGAAGGACGCTGTTCATTTGACAAAATAAAATTGTTAATAGTGAATAACACTCCTTATGAAATAGAAGTACTCTGTGATCATTTGATGAGATAGCTTATTGTAAACAATACGATAATTCAACTACTATTATAGACTTGATTGTAGAATCTGAAAATTCTCATTATTAGTAAGCATA
Organism: Bathymodiolus brooksi; assembly: GCA_963680875.1. NCBI lineage: Eukaryota > Metazoa > Mollusca > Bivalvia > Mytilida > Modiolidae > Bathymodiolus > Bathymodiolus brooksi. The sequence continues at coordinate 64,796,112 of OY804580.1, read as the reverse complement.
TAACAATCATAAGAGATAGAAATTTAATTTCATGTAGCCACTTTTGGGATTACTAGAACTCGGAGATAATAAATTCTCATTTCTGCTTTTTTTTGTCAACAGCTATAGCAGGGGATAGTATGTGACCATCTTTATAGGCATTTTATGCCAATTATGTAAATAATAGTTGATTTATGTTTCAATATAATATCTCGGGGATAATGTTTTTATATTCATTTATGTAGGTATTGTCCTAGTGACACAAACTACGGGTATTACTCATTGTGAAAATAAAAACGTAAATGTCAAATTTAGTGTGCACGATGCATTTCTGGAATAAACTTCATCAGGAACGCTCAAAATCAAAATATTTGAAAGCCAAATTATTTAAAAATCTTTGGGAGCAAGAAAACCAAAGGGACCTAAACAGAATAGCTAACATCAGCAAAGGTCACCTATCATGGCTATGCCTGAGGGAGGGAAACATTAGCTTTAATAATAATACAATGATTTAGGAAGTTTGTTTATTTGATGGTGTTTAATGCCACTTTCAACAATATTTCAGTTATATCGTGTCAGTCAGTTTTATTGGTGGAGGAAACTGGAGAACCAGAAAAAAACCACCGACCTGTCGCAAGTCACTGACAAACTTGATCACATAATGTTGTACACCTCGCCCTGATCGAGATTCGAACTCACAACATCAGTGGTGGTAGACACTGATTGCATAGGTAGTTGTAAATCCAACTACCATATGATCATGGCCACGGTGACCCCTTTATGAAAGTTCTGTAAATTTCAATAACAAATATATCTAATAAACCATGTCAGTGCTGAAATATATTTGATTAGGATTATTATTATGGGAGCTAATACAACTTGTAACAATATTTCAGTAATATCATGGCATTCGGTTTTATTGGTGAAGAAAACTGGAGTACCAAGATAAAATCACAGACCAAGGATGCATCTCTATTCTCAACATTAATTTATGTCATACTCTCAAACCTTAGTAGTGTTGGGCAGATGCCATACAATTGGGAGCCCACCTCCCCCCTCCCCCCCCCCTTTGTGTCAATGTCGAAGGGACCTACCATTTTAATTCAAATTAGTAAGTATTGGGAGTTGTCAGGGTAGATCTACTTAACAATTGCTATGGACAGACCATTTTTATCAACAGTAAGCATACCTCATCAAAAACGTTTTATAAATATAAAAATTTGACTTCAACAAACGGTGAAGTGTACGTCTATAGATGATTCATATACAATAAAACCTGTCTAAATCAAACCATGAATAAACCAGAATCCTGTATAAACTGAACTTAGAGTAAAGTCCTAATGTAGGAAATCTTTGTTAATTTAAACTGTAAACAGAACACCTATCTATTCTGGACACAAAAGTTGTCCAGAGTCGAATATTACATTATAACGAGATCTATGTCCAACACATCTAAGTAAAATCATGACTGAAGGAAGTGACGATCTAACTGTTAATATTAATCACAAACTTTTTGAATGAGTTTTCAGTTCATTAAAACTACAAAAAAGATTTTCACTCTAATCCACCCTGTATAATTGTTTTTGTTTGTGTCCTCCCAACATCAGTTAAATTTAAAAAAATATTTTTTGCTATTTAAAGTATGTGTGATGTCTTGTCTTGTATATATTGGAGTTGTCATTTCAATATTTGTAATGACCATTATATTGATTCAAATTATGTATTTTGAGGAAAAACGTTTGTAGCCATTGGCTGTCGGCAATCCTCGTTAAATAAAGAATTAGATTAAAAGTTGGTTTGGTTAAGACATGTTTCACTGTGTTACTACATTATATATACTGCTATTGTTTAAAATTGTAAATATTATACATATACACTTGAATAAACTGATGAAGTAGATTGTACGTTTTTTTTTATTGTCATTTTGAAAGTTTGTCTTCCTAACATACATGTAATTGTAGTGCAGTTTATAAATTAATTGTGTTCCAATTTGATTGACACTGGCAATGTTTAAAAATACATTTTGTAATTTGATTAATATTTGTACACTATTTTGTCTTGTTATGTTTTTTAGGTATAAGATATTTTATCAAACACATGGACTCTTTTAATTTGGAACCGCATCGGTGCTGTAATAGTTAGCTTGTTCCCATTGAGTGCAGTAAATCGTGGGTTAGAGCCCATGTTGGGCCATACCAAAGACTAAAATTTGTAGTTGCTGCTTCTCGGCTGTATGCAGGATTAACGAGTAAGAACAAAGATGGGTTGGCTCAGAATCAAAATAATGTGTTTAAGTGGCTGCATGCAGGATTAACGAGTAAGAACAAAGATGGGTTGGCTCAGAATCAGAATAATGTGTTTAAGTGGCTGTATGCAGGATTAACGAGTAAGAACAAAGATGGGTTGGCTCAGAATCAGAATAATGTGTTTAAGTGGCTGTATGCAGGATTAACGAGTAAGAACAAAGATGGGTTGGCTCAGAATCAGAATAATGTGTTTAAGTGGCTGTATGCAGGATTAACGAGTAAGAACAAAGATGGGTTGGCTCAGAATCAGAATAATGTGTTTAAGTGGCTGTATGCAGGATTAACGAGTAAGAACAAAGATGGGTTGGTTCAGAATCAGAATAATGTGTTCAAGTGGCTGCATGCAGGATTAACGAGTAAGAACAAAGATGGGTTGGTTCAGAATCAGAATAATGTGTTCAAGTGGCTGTATGCAGGATTAACGAGTAAGAACAAAGATGGGTTGGTTCAGAATCAGAATAATGTGTTCAAGTGGCTGCATGCAGGATTAACGAGTAAGAACAAAGATGGGTTGGTTCAGAATCAGAATAATGTGTTCAAGTGGCTGCATGCAGGATTAACGAGTAAGAACAAAGATGGGTTGGTTCAGAATCAGAATAATGTGTTCAAGTGACTGTATGCAGGATTAACGAGTAAGAACAAAGATGGGTTGGTTCAGAATCAGAATAATGTGTTCAAGTGGCTGTATGCAGGATTAACGAGTAAGAACAAAGATGGGTTGGTTCAGAATCAGAATAATGTATTCAAGTGGCTGTATGCAGGATTAACGAGTAAGAACAAAGATGGGTTGGTTCAGAATCAGAATAATGTATTCAAGTGGCTGTATGCAGGATTAACGAGTAAGAACAAAGATGGGTTGGCTCAGAATCAGAATAATGTGTTCAAGTGGCTGTATGCAGGATTAACGAGTAAGAACAAAGATGGGTTGGTTCAGAATCAGAATAATGTGTTCAAGTGGCTGTATGCAGGATTAACGAGTAAGAACAAAGATGGGTTGGCTCAGAATCAGAATAATGTGTTCAAGTGGCTGTATGCAGGATTAACAAGTAAGAACAAAGATGGGTTGGTTCAGAATCAGAATAATGTGTTCAAGTGGCTGTATGCAGGATTAACGAGTAAGAACAAAGATGGGTTGGTTCAGAATCAGAATAATGTGTTCAAGTGGCTGTATGCAGGATTAACGAGTAAGAACAAAGATGGGTTGGTTCAGAATCAGAATAATGTGTTCAAGTGGCTGTATGCAGGATTAACGAGTAAGAACAAAGATGGGTTGGTTCAGAATCAGAATAATGTGTTCAAGTGGCTGCATGCAGGATTAACGAGTAAGAACAAAGATGGGTTGGTTCAGAATCAGAATAATGTGTTCAAGTGACTGTATGCAGGATTAACGAGTAAGAACAAAGATGGGTTGGTTCAGAATCAGAATAATGTGTTCAAGTGGCTGTATGCAGGATTAACGAGTAAGAACAAAGATGGGTTGGTTCAGAATCAGAATAATGTATTCAAGTGGCTGTATGCAGGATTAACGAGTAAGAACAAAGATGGGTTGGTTCAGAATCAGAATAATGTATTCAAGTGGCTGTATGCAGGATTAACGAGTAAGAACAAAGATGGGTTGGCTCAGAATCAGAATAATGTGTTCAAGTGGCTGTATGCAGGATTAACGAGTAAGAACAAAGATGGGTTGGTTCAGAATCAGAATAATGTGTTCAAGTGGCTGTATGCAGGATTAACGAGTAAGAACAAAGATGGGTTGGTTCAGAATCAGAATAATGTGTTCAAGTGGCTGTATGCAGGATTAACGAGTAAGAACAAAGATGGGTTGGCTCAGAATCAGAATAATGTGTTCAAGTGGCTGTATGCAGGATTAACGAGTAAGAACAAAGATGGGTTGGTTCAGAATCAGAATAATGTGTTCAAGTGGCTGCATGCAGGATTAACGAGTAAGAACAAAGATGGGTTGGTTCAGAATCAGAATAATGTGTTCAAGTGGAGAGACATGTCTACACACAGACTGTTGTTTCAGTGAGCTACCACTATAAAAATCTATCTAAGCATGTTGATCTAGTACAAAGAAGACATCATTGTCATCTCATCTAACGATGTTCTCGCCATAATATAGCTGAAAAATTGCTGAATTGGCATTAAACAACAATCGCTCTTTTCATTCGACAGCTTTGTTAATATCATCATAGGTCTATCTATGTATCTACCTTCATTATATTAATTTCAACATATCTTCAGGGGGTCCCCATGGTCGTGATCGTATAGTAGTTGGATTTATAACTACCTATGCAATCTGCCTATCACCATTAGCGTTGTGAGTTCGAATCCCACTCAGACAAGGTGTACTTGATACAACATTATGTGTTTTAAGTTTGTCAGTGACAGATCGGTGGTTTTCTCCGGGTACTCAGGTTTCCTCCACCAATAAAACTTGACTACCACGATATAACTGAAATATTGTTGAAAGTGGCTTAAACACCATAAACCAAACCAAACATATCTTCTGCATACTTTTAATCAGGACACTCGCATTAAGATCAACCTGTACAAAAGGCAATGTGAGTTATTGCAAAAACTCAGTCAGCTGTAAATGTTTCAAGTTTAAATTTCTTTGGAACAGGTTTTTGTTATGAGAACTCTATTAGCAGAATCAACATGATAGCAGTTTATCTGATTTATTAAACTTCTGCTTGAATTCTAACCTGGTGATAAGATTGTTTCCAGCATTAATTTCATTGCTTTATCAAAATTTCCCCAGGGTTAAAGGTTAAATAGAGTTATATCAGTTTAAATAGACTAGTCTATTTAACATATAATTTTAATCAGATTGGTGAAATAATAAATAATCATGATAAATTATCTCCCTTAACAATCAATCTTCTTTCATTTACGGTTTAGTTTATGGTGTTTAACACCACTTTCAACAATATTTCAGCTATTTCGTGGCGGTCAGTTTTATTGGTGGAGAAAACCACCGACCTGTCACAAGTCATTGACAAACTTTATCACATAAATGTTGTATCGAGTACACCTCGCCATGAACGGGGTTCAAACTCACAACTTTATTGGTGATAAATCCAACTACCATACGATCATGACCACAACGGTCCCCAATTTTTATGGATATATAGAAAACAGGATATTAGTATATATATAAGTATTATTGTTTTGATATTTGGCTCATTATTTTCCATTTCTACATTGAAAATTTATTATTTAGAGATACCCACAAAAACATCCTAAATTAGTATTTAGCAAATATATATATAGAATAACGGTAGTTTTGAAGGTCGAGACAAGACATTATCACTAGTTGTGCATTGAGTCCCATAGGACATTAACTGTTGTCTTCAGGGTATTTTTTTCAAAACCCTTAAAAGGCACAACTGCATATATGTTTTGGTAGGCGGTTAGGGTTATTGTGTTTAATGCCACTTTCAACAATATTTAAGTTATATCGTGGGATTCCGTTTTATTGGTGGAGGAAATTGGAGTACCCAGAGAAAACCACCGACCTGTAACAAACCACTGAAAAACTTTATCACGTGTCTTGATAATGTTATTCCTTTGATGTAATAATATTTTTTTCACTTTCCGTGTGAGAAAGTTTGAATTTTGCAAAAAAAAACAAAAAAAAACCCAATCGTCTGTGTCAGACAAAACATTTTTCTATATAATCACATCTATATACAGGTGGATTCTGTGGTTGTATAAATACTTAATAACACTTTTAAAGTTGAGGTTTTAAATATACAAATACTTCTGTATAGTTTTTCACCCGTCTTCTGTTTTTAGGATTTTCTTTTCCGATCATGATTTTTACCCTTATAGTTGCTTTTATTTTACGTTTGGATACCCCCAGCAACATTTATGTGCCTGTCCCCAGCCAGGACGGGGATTTCAAACGTCATGTATTTTTGTATTCAGTGAGTTAATGTGAAAGATGTGCCTGTCCCCAGCCAGGACGGGGATTTCAAACGTCATGTATTTTTGTATTCAGTGAGTTAATGTGAAAGATGTGCCTGTCCCCAGCCAGGACGGGGATTTCAAACGTCATGTTTTTTTGTATTCGGTGAGTTAATGTGAAAGATGATTGTTTTCTTGTTATTGGTGTAATTGTTGACCATCACTGTTTCATTTCATAACTCTTATTGTGTTTCATTCTTATAACAATGTCGTTCGTGATCATATGGTAGTTAGATTTAAAACTACCTATGCAATCAGTGCCTATCACCTCTAACGTTGTGAGTTAAAATCCCGCTCATATCGAGGTGTACTCGATACAACATTATGTGATAAAATTTGTCAGTGACTTGTGGGAGGTCAGTGGTTTTCTCCAATAAAACTGACCGCCATGATATAACTGAAATATTGTTGAAAGTTGCGTTAAACACCATAAGTCACCCTTACTTAAAGTAACAGCTGTTAAAGGGATAATGATTATAGTCTTTTCCACCTATGATGATTTTAAGGGGGACATGCAATCTTTTCATTATTACCAAGCTTCAGTATAACCAGACCCAATATATACTAAAGGGGGATTGATGCAGATAAATAATAGGTTCAATATACCAGTAACCGACTTCATTATAAGTTGATACCTTCCATGTGGTACATCACTAACGAAAATATAAATATGCTAAATACTGTTTGTCGTCTGCTCATAAAGTGTAATTATTTATCCATGTTTCTATCCTGGAACAATGCATGGGCAGCTTAAAATGTAAATGTTTTGACCATTTGAAGAAATCATTATTTTATAAAAACAGTGGCAGTGGGAACTCTTGCATTTTATACGAATTCAAAATGTTGTGGTTATATTATGTTATGTTGTCAATCTGTAGACAATGGTTTCAATACAATAACTTAAGTTATAGTTGATGGATCCTTCTGAATTTTGAACACAATGTATCTTGGCACTGAATAAAGATTGGTATTGATTTGGGGTGTTGTTACCCTACCTGTTTCTAAACAAGAGAACTTGTTTTTCATCTGATTTTATGGGAATTTTAATGGGTTTTTTTGTTGCAAAATGATCATCTTAATGGGTTTTTGATGGACCATAAAAAAAATTATATTTTATTTCGAAAAGAGGTATAAAAGGGCCTAAAACTTATATTTAACACTTGAAATAGTAAAACAAGACAAATATCCGAAAGAAAATGAGCACAGCATATTACCGTGTCCATCAATTTACTGTGTCAAGCAAGATACAGTGTCCACACTTACTTTTAATATGCACTTGTTCATCTTTCCTTTGTCGACATGCTGCTGTCGTATTATGCTTCGCTCTGCGTAGCCCTTCTTTTTATTTTAAGGAAAGCCCCAAGGTGTACCCGTGAAAGATGACCTCATGGTGATCAGAGAAGTTTATTGATGATGAAAACCAAGTGAGGAGAAATCTTAAATGGCAGAAAAATATTGTTAAAAAAGTTGTAATAGCCAAACAAACATATGCTGCAATGTTTATTCTGAATTCAACCAAATATACAGAGTGCAATTATTCAACATATAAAAAAATATCAACATTGCTGAATACAAGTACGCAGGTTTTGAACACATATCCTTAAATAAATACACACGTATTTGATTATATTACATGTATTCCCATTTCTATGTCATTTTGCTTATCCTAGTTTGTAGTATTAATGTTTGCTTAATTAAAATTAGATGTTTGTGGGATGTTTTTTTTTATTGGACGATCAATTAACATCAGACAACATGCTGTGAAGGGTCACATCAGATAAATAGCAATTCATTTCATTTGGAAGTTATCCACTCCTAAATTTGATTGGCCCATCCTGATTTGTCGTTTTAAAATTTAAACCTTTGACATTACCCAATGCAATATGTTAGTGAATTGCCGGATAACATAAAATAAAAAAGATCAAACAAACAACATTGTATGAAAGCTCTACATACCAGACCATGATACAGCAAGTCAATACAAGCTCTAAATACTAGGGCATGATACAGCAAGTCAATACAAGCTCTAAATACCAGGGCATGATACAGCAAGTCAATACAAGTTCTAAATACCAGACCATGATACAGCAAGTCAATACAAGCTCTACATACCCAGACCATGATACAGCAAGTCAATACAAGCTCTAAATACTAGGGCATGATACAGCAAGTCAATACAAGCTCTAAATACTAGGGCATGATACAGCAAGTCAATACAAGTTCTAAATACCAGACCATGATACAGCAAGTCAATACAAGCTCTACATACCCAGACCATGATACAGCAAGTCAATACAAGCTCTAAATACTAGGGCATGATACAGCAAGTCAATACAAGCTCTAAATACCAGGGCATGATACAGCAAGTCAATACAAGCTCTACATACCAGACCATGATACAGCAAGTCAATACAAGCTCTACATACCCAGACCATGATACAGCAAGTCAATACAAGCTCTAAATACTAGGGCATGATACAGCAAGTCAATACAAGCTCTACGTACCAGACCATGATACAGCAAGTCAATACAAGCTCTAAATACCAGGGCATGATACAGCAAGTCAATACAAGCTCTACATACCAGACCATGATACAGCAAGTCAATACAAGCTCTACATACCCAGACCATGATACAGCAAGTCAATACAAGCTCTAAATACTAGGGCATGATACAGCAAGTCAATACAAGCTCTACGTACCAGACCATGATACAGCAAGTCAATACAAGCTCTAAATACCAGGGCATGATACAGCAAGTCAATACAAGCTCTACATACCAGACCATGATACAGCAAGTCAATACAAGCTCTACATACCCAGACCATGATACAGCAAGTCAATACAAGCTCTAAATACTAGGGCATGATACAGCAAGTCAATACAAGCTCTACGTACCAGACCATGATACAGCAAGTCAATACAAGCTCTAAATACCAGGGCATGATACAGCAAGTCAATACAAGCTCTAAATACTAGGGCATGATACAGCAAGTCAATACAAGCTCTAAATACCAGGACATGATACAGCAAGTCAATGCAAGCTCTACGTACCAGACCATGATACAGCAAGTCAATACAAGCTCTAAATACCAGGGCATGATACAGCAAGTCAATACAAGCTCTACGTACCAGACCATGATACAGCAAGTCAATACAAGCTCTAAATACCAGGGCATGATACAGCAAGTCAATACAAGCTCTACGTACCAGATCATGATACAGCAAGTCAATACAAGCTCTACATACCAGACCATGACACAGCAAGTCAATACAAGCTCTACATACAAGCCATGATACAGCAAGTTAATATAAGCTCTACATACCAGACCATGATACAGCAAGTCAATACAAGCTCTACATACCAGGCCATGATACAGCAAGTCAATACAAGCTCTACATACAAGGCCATGATACAGCAAGTCAATACAAGCTCTACATACCAGGCCATGATACAGCAAGTCAATACAAGCTCTACATACAAGGCCATGATACAGCAAGTTAATACATGCTCTACATACCAGACCATGATACAGCAAGTTAATACAAGCTCTACATACCAGACCATGATACAGCAAGTCAATACAAGCTCTACATACAAGGCCATGATACAACAAGTCAATACAAGCTCTACATCCCAGGACATGATGCAGTAAGTCAATACAAACTACATACCAGAGAATGAAACAGCAAGTCAATACAAGCTCTACATACCAGACCATGATACAGCAAGTCAATACAAGCTTTACATACAAGGCCATGATACAGCAAGTCAATACAAACTGTACATGCCAGGGCATGATACAGCAAGTCAATACAAGCTCTACATACCAGGCCATATTACAGCAAGTTGATATAAATTAGATACCACGGCCTAATACAGCAAGTCAATACAAGCTCTAGATACCAACCATGGCATGATTCGACAAGTCACTACAAGTTCTACATACCAGGGCATAGCACAGTGAGTTGATATAAAGCTGTACATACCACAGCATGATACAGTAAGTCAAATTAACGGTACATACAAAATATTGATATTGTGAATTCTAAAAAATATTCTCAACAAAATTAATTTGATTATGTAGCTGTCACAATGGCATTGTAGTGTATTAATCCTTGACAACTGTACACTATTTGGGATAATATTTATGATAAGTACATTTTTAGGTATAGTTCCTTAATTTAAACGTTTACAATGTTCTCTCCATGCTACTTCCAGGTTTAGATAAAGTAGAAAAATGCATTTGATCTGCACTGGCTATTTGTCTCGTGTACGGGCTTAATTTGTATACCATGTTTCTCTTCTTTTTTTCCCTTAATTATGAAAAGAAAGTTTAAACAGTGATGGTCATCAATTCCACCAATATCTACAAAACGAACAATCTTCACTCACTGAACACAAAAAAGACCACAGCATATGATGTTGGAAATCCAAGTCCTGGCTTAGGACAGACACAAAAATGTGGCATGTTTAAACCGGTTAATGGGATCACAACCCTTAAATAGTCTTAATCTATAACCCTGTGTGTTGAAGTGAATCTAAACTAGTTTTTATTGTTTTATTTGTTTATATTTGTTGACTGCTAATGACTTTTGATCAACAAGTGGTAGGATCCTATTAACCAGTTTAACCCTGCCACACTTTTTGGCCTGTCTCAAACCAAAATTTAGATTTACATCTGCTACTATTGTGTCTACCCCTGCATTTTCAGATAAAAGTTTTAGTATATTGTTATTGCATCCGTCACATTTTCTTGTAAGTTGAACTCTTACATTTTGTCTCAGATGATTAATTAAATAATTACTTATGACTTGTAGATGTGAAGTATGGTCTTGGAATTTCAAAATTTTGTGGTTCAAGCAATGGCCAAAAAAGGTCATAGGTCATACATGATAAATGTGTATATCTTGTGACTATAATCTCTCCCACATTTGTTTTCGAAATTGGAAAAATGTTGGTTTAAAATTATTGCTTATTACCTGCATATGTGCAGTAAGATCTTTTAAATTTAGAAATCTTGGGTTTGAGGTCCACTGGCAACCAAAAAGGGTCATATGTCATACATATAGCATTTTATTTTTTATTTTTTTTGTCTTGCCTGTGACGAAAGTTGCTAAAGGTGAGATGTAGCAGTCACATTTTCAGTTGTCATCAACATTTAAGTTTTTTTTTAAAGATTTTTTTCAAACCTTCATGTAATTGAATGAAACTTGGACAGAACCATCAAGGACAAGATATTTAACTATTTGTATGCCCCTGCTACTAGGCAACGGTGCAGTAAGTTTTACCCATGTCCATTCGTCCATTGGTACATTTCGTACTTGGTTTCCGCTCAATAACTTAAGTTCCTCTTAAGCAAATCATTGGAACTTATACACAAGATCAGGGATTATAAAAGGAAGGCAAAGTTCGATATGAGACTATCATCTTTTCTGTTCTGGAGCAGCTGATCATGTGACTGTCATTGATTGAGTTCATACTATAGGACATAATTTTTGTTGCAATTTTCAAAAGAAGTGAATGCTTAAAAAGGCAAATAAACATACCCAGACGATGATATAGAAATGTTACAATAATCCCAGACAAAATGAAAAAAATTATTTCATGATTTCAAGTTTTCTAGATAACCCCAATGGGTCATGTCAACAATCACAAGTATCATGTAGTTGATTATGTTCCTGAGATGCATACTTTCGATTTCGGCTATTCTGCTTAGGCCGTTTGCTCCCAAAAACTTTCAAATTATTTGGCTTCCTTTGAGCGTACCTGATGAAGGTTATTCCAGAAACGTGTCAAGCACACTAAATTTCATATCTACGTTTTTATTAGAATGCATGGCTATGTTTACGAAAATACAAAAAAAAAATATGTTCTATATAGGAAATTTTTTCTTGCCAAATCGTGACAATTTTATACCATCATAGCATAACATATCCAACTACATGTATATGATAAAATACCTTTCTTTAAACTGACATGTAAGATATGGAGTTGTATGGGTATTTAAACAAATTGCAGAGAATTCTCAGCAAAAACAATGGAAATCACCAGTCAAAGAACCATTCTAATACATTTATATGCTAATATTTTATGTTTTATGGGCATAACTCTTCAGTTATCAAAATACAAGAACAAATAGTTAATGTTGTTATAAAAACATTTAAAACCTTATAATGATGATTTTGTAGAGCCGTGGATCTAAAAACAATATCTTGACATTTTCAAGTCAGCCGTCTTCACACATAATGTAAATATATGACATCTTGACCATCTCTTACGATAAAGAGAATCATATTACCAGTTTTACATCACTTGCATATGAATAAGAAGTCCTATACCTATAAAATGTTACTTTTTAATAGTCATTGAATTTTTTTCTGAATTAAAAGTGTCATGTGGTCTGAGTAATAACAACCATTGTAAATTATTGATGGCAAATGTCCTCCAGTGAAAACAAGGTCCAATGTTGATCCGTAGGTTGTGGTGGGGTTGGTCACACACTGTTGTAGGTCATTTGTTTTGAAATGCTGAACTACTTTTTCATAAAGAGATGGAGTTTTATTGCGATTAACATTGAAATCTAAATATTTGGTCAAATTTCAAAGCCCAACGGCTGTAAGTTGGCCAAAAATCATTGGACCAGAACGAAATGTAAACTTGATCTGTAACTCATCATTATACACCCACATACCCAATATCAAGTCAATATCTCAAATCATAGTGAAATAAAGTAGTGACAACTAAATATTTGGCCAAATTTCAGTCCAAGGGCCATAACTCGGCCAAACATCATTGGACCGGAACGAAATGTAAACTTGATCTGTAACTCATCATTATACCTCCACAAACCATATATCAAGTCAATATCTCCAAGCATAGCGAAAAGAAGTGGTTACAACTGTTTTATTTCGGAATTACGGAATAACGGACATGGGTAACACTATATGTCCCGGGCACTTAGTGGCGGGGACATAAAATGTTTTTTGTAAATTGCGATCAATGATTGTTCATGCACAGTCCAGTTTAATTGTCAGTTTCTGAGACAATTTTAAAACAATTTCCTTATAAAGTGTCTAATCCGACACACCAAGCGACCAGGGAAATGTGTCGGATTGTACAGGATGTCGGAATACTCAGATTTGATTTTAGTTAACAGAAATACTTTGGGACCATAAATTTTGTCGGATGTCACAGGATATCGGAAAACTCAGGTGTCAGATTGCACAAGTTCCACTGTACAAAACGAAACTCAATATTAACAGTCAATTTGCATTCAACAGACTGCAATAGCAAAATAAAAAACAAAGCAATAGAGGAGATTAATATCTTCCATTGAATCCCAGGTTAAAGGTCACAGCCAATCTTTGATATAGCTACACAGCACTTTAAAAACAAAAAAACGTGGTAAAGCATCTTCAAATGATCATTCGAGAACATTTTGGATCCAAACAATTTCAACAGATTTTGAGAATTTGTATTTTTTACATACTTCCCACCTCCTCCAAGAATTTCCTACCAGTATGACAAAAAAAATATATATATAGACCATCTAAGAAACATTTATACAATGTTATAATTCTGTCGGTCATATGGTTTCTAAGAAACATTTATACAATGCTATAATTCTGTCGGTCTTATGGTTTCTAAGAAACATTTATACAATGCTATAATTCTGTCGGTCATATGGTTTCTAAGAAACAATGAAACAATGTTATAATTCTGTCGGTCATATGGTTTCTGAGAAAAAAATATTATTATTTTCAGGACCTCATGGGTGGTGTAATGGTTAGCGTGCTCGCCTTGAGTGTGGTAGATCGTGGGTTCAAGTCCTGATTGGGTCAAACCAAAGACTATAACATTGGTATTTGTTACTTCTCCGTTAAGCACACAGCATTAAGGAAAAAGAGCAAAGACTGGTTGACTCAGAATCAGGATAATGTGCCCGAGTGGAGCGACATGTCTATCTGCGGACTGTTGTTTCAGTGAGCTAGCTAGCACTATAAAAATCCAACTAAGCGTGTTGGTCTAGTACAAAGTGGATCCCATCATCATTTCATTAAAAATTAACTAATCAACTCTATTATTTTGTCAAAATTGATTCTAATTAGTACAATGGTTTTGGAGGGAAATTTATGGTGTTTAATGCCACTTTTTCAGTTATATCATGGTGGTTAGTTTTATTGGTGGAGAAAACCGGAGTAACCGCAGAAAGCCACAGACCTGTTGCAAGTCACTGACAAACTTTATCACATAATGTAGTATCCAGTACACCTGGCCATGAGCGGGATTCGAACTCACGAGGTTTTGGAGGAAAAGATTGATATGATAGACATTTATACAGACATCGATGACAGTGATTACAAATGTTTAGTTTACACATGTATTTATATCATTCACAATTCAATAAATATGCAAAAATATATTAATTATTTTTTTATGGTACAATAGCACATTCATATAATAAAACATGTCTGCTCACAAGATACTCTTATTGAATTGATATTGCTGCAAAAATCAGAAGTGATACAATAAAACTCTTAAAATAACAAACATGATTACAGCGAAAATTACACTTATAATAAATTAATTTCACTACCCCTGCCAAATCTTAAACAAATCTATGTTGAAAAAAATGTGATCATAGCAAATATGGTTTGAATAAATTGACACTTCTAGCAAACCAACTTCCTATTTAAAAAAAAAATTAAAAATGCTAATTTTTTTTTTACAGATATTACAAACTTCCAAGATATTTGTTTACAATCAGTGTTTCAGCTAGACTTTGAAATCTTTAGGACAATTGTCAGTTTTATCAAAATTTCTCCAGGACATTCCTTAATAATTAAGCTAATTTTTATAAAACTCTTCAGGACAATTTGAGAAGTAGGTGGGCAAATGTCCTGAGACCGATGCCGAGCTGAATCACTGACAATTAATTTCATTGTGATAAATAACTGCATTATATTGATCTATATTTAAACATGTATGTCACACATAAAAATAAATAAATGTGAGTATACCGCCATTTGTGGTAATTAAATATAATACTTAAAAGCATTCAATCCCTGACCACTGATGAAAACCTATATAACAAATTCACTAGATTATATAATAGGACAAATTACGGTTATAACAAACAAATTGACTGTCCTCTTAAATCTTTTATACCATTATTGATGGACTGATTGGTGTTTAATGCCAACATTAGCAATATTTCAGCTAGATCGTGGCATTCTGTTATACCAAGTTTTACTCGATATATAATTTGTGACCGATATACAAAAATATACAAAAATGTTCCAAGACTCAATTTGCCCAAGATGTATTTACGAGAAACTACTTAGTTAGATTTATTACTACTATACTACCGTGTAGGTGTTCAAACATTTTGTAATTTCATGAATATAAGTTGAAAACGTGGGAGGAGTTGATTATACAAAATAGGTCAGTATTCTCTATTGATCATGTTGGCGAGTTTTTGGTGTTCCTCAAGGTAAATATTTTTCTCGAAGACGAACTCTCCCTTTGAATAAATACAATATACAATTATTGCCTTCATATCAGGTGAACATTGAAAGTTATAAACTTGTGGGTGGTTGTTTTCCACAAGGTCTTTAGCCCGGGGGGAAATAATCTTGATGATTGACAACGTATTGTTTCACCCCCACATGAAGGCAATAACTGTTTTATTATACCAAAACTACTCTAAGATGTTTAATACTTGAATGTTTTGTTTTACAGAAGACAACAAAAGAATACCTGCTATAGAAAATACAAATACAGAACCGAATTGAAAAAAAAAAGATTTTCAACACTTCCTGTTGTCAGGAGTTGTTTCCCTCTACATTATATATGTTTGGGTTGTTCACCAGGTTGTTTCCCTCGTCAGAAAATTTTCCATAAAACATCCAAATTGTCTTATTACTTTTATATAGTGAAATATTAATATAATATCTCCTGTGGAGTTCATTCATTGGGAATTTTATTAAATGTCTCAATGAAAAGTAATTTACTATTTGATTAATTTTGCTGTACAAAAAAATAAAACTCCTAGTGATGAAAACTCATGTACCAATACTAATCACTTGCTAATCAGAGCAAGTGATTATAATTACAAATTGATGTCAGTTGTACATTTCTAAAGAAGAAAGTTTCATTTTATGTAGCAATGTGTGTCCTTATTTAGTATAGGTACATGTCAGAGTTATCATCACTAGGAGTTTTATTTTTTTGTACAGCAGAGAGTGATTGACTTTTCAATGATTTTTTTTTAAAATTAGTTCAGTGGTACCTCCTGTCAGAGAAGACTGAAAACAGACAACAGACATCAATTGATAGCCATAGCTCACTTGGTCTCTGACCAACAGGATAATAAAATCTGTCTATAATACACATAAATAATTGTTGGAACAAAACAATGACAGCATAAATAAAGTCACAAAAACAATGTTATGGCACTCACTCAGAGTAAATATATTTCTAAAATTTGACCAACAACTGTTTTCCCAATTAAAGGAAATATTATCACATCATGATTTTTTGAATGTACATCTGTATCACTAACAACTTCTACACCATTCACAGTTTCGAACAAATCACTATTATTTCTCTGTTATAGATAGTTTTAATATCATTTCAAGTTCTTCTTCTTCCTTTTTTCGCCTAATTTCGTCGTCGTGTACTTGTTGTTTAGACAGTTCCAATGCCATATGGAGTTGTTGATCCACGTCCGACACATTGGCAACACTACTGATTTCTGGCTGTGTAGTCGTGGGAAAACCATTACTCCCTTGTGCAATGGCAATACTATCTGCTATAGCCCTACAATATAAATAACAAACAAATTATTTCTGGCTGTGTAGTTGTGGCAAATCCATTACTGCCTTGTGCAATGGCAATACTATCTGCTATAGCCCTACAATATAAATAACAAACAAATTATTTCTGGCTGTGTAGTTGTGGGAAATCCATTACTGCCTTGTGCAAGGACAATACTATCTGCTATAGCCCTACAATACAAATAATATACTTTTCAATGTTAATTCATTAATAATCGTGTTCAAACAGTCCAGTAGTTACCAATCAGAAGATTTTACTTTCCCAGTGTTGGGAATATTTGATTTGCATTATAAATAAGGAGCACAAAATTAGTAAAGAATGATCAGTTCATTTTTCCCAATCCCCCTGCCCTACACCATTTTTTATATGTTAGAGTAAAGATCATACTAAAAATAGTATGATTGTTATGTTACCTGGCAACCAGAACCAGTATTCTTTTTATTTTTAGATTATCCTGGTAACTAGAACAAGTATCTTTTTATTTTTAGATTATCCTGGTAACTAGAACAAGTATCTTTTTATTTTTAGATTATCCTGGTAACTAGAACAAGTATCTTTCTATTTTTAGGTTATCCTGGTAACTAGGACCAGTATTCTTTCTATTTTTGTTTTCTTTTTTCACTAAGCCAACATTTACTGATATCTTACCTTTGTAATAATCTTTCTTCCTCATCTCTGATCCCTGGTACAGGTACTGGAGGTGGTCTAATATTGTTTAATGCTTCCATAAATGTTAACTGTAATATAGAGGTCAAAGGTTAATAGGGGGAGATATATATCGCATTTTCAGTTTTAAAATGGTTTCATATAATCAATTGAATTCTGTCACTCAGTTATTGTGAAATCATTATTAATCGTGGGGTTCTAAATTTCGTGGATTTCGTGGATCACTTAAACCATGAAAATGAAAATCTAACGAAATACAATTTTTCCATTGACTGTTGCCTGTAGTGTTTGAAACCATGAATCTAAGAATTCACGGATCAATGCACTTCGTAGAAACCACGAAAATTAGTGTCAATGAATAAAAATACTTTCAAAGTATATAATGCTAACCTGAATTATTTCAAAATGTTGATTGTTTTTGCTTTCTGGTCTCTCACAAATACCATTTATTTCTAAGAATGTTCAGGATTAATTGTATCACATTTATTGGAAACATTATTTCCCTTGTTTTTTATAGATCCTGTGAGCAATTATCTAAATCCATAAAAATAATTAATGATCTTCAATACATGTATGGTCAGTGCTTAATACCTGCATTTAATTAATGCTACTTACTCGTAGGATTTCAATTTCTAATGACTATGAAAGGATATATATGAATATAATGACTAAACAACCCACTTTTTTGCTTTGTAAAGTTTGGAGATAAAAAAAAGCATGAAGATAAGTATCAATGTAGGAAGAATTACTGACCAACTATGCTACAAATTTACAACAAAATAAAACGTTAATAAACAACATTTGATTTTCACAGAAATTGGGACAAATGTGACTAATATGCAACAAGACAAACCCAAACAAACTACCTGTTCATTTTCGGTGCCTCCATCCATCAGACTCTGCTGTATAGCAAATTGTAACAGTTCATCGTCTTCATCACGTAATCTTTCATGATGGCCGTCACCTATAAATAAATACACCCATTATTACATTTTTTTTTTTATCATCTAACGATCAGCAATCCTACATATTTATCAAACTATTCAATAATAATAGCATTAAAAGTTTCATTTATCTGCACAAAATAAAAAGATTATGACTCCGCGTTCTAGAAAACAAAGCTAGTTATAAGTATATGTGAGGATCTGCATTTTACTCATATGTAAAAAACACATACATAACTGCATCATTTCACTATGAGGGGGTGGGTGGTTGGACCCATAAATCTAGATTAACCTGAAATGCCTGTACCAAGCCAGGAGAATGTACATGTGTGTTAAGGTAGAGAAGGACACTATGGGCAAAAAAAAACTAGTCAATGAATTTTTTTGAATTTCAAATATATTGTTCTTTGGGATGTACCTAACAAAATATCAAAATTTGAGAATAGGTTTCCAGGCTTATTTTAAAAATATTCCCTAAAAGAGTTACCCCACTCTGAAGTAAAAAAAAATGTCATTTTTTTTCACTTCTCCGTGTCATTAAGGTACCAAAAAAAAATAGCATTTTTTTTTTTTTTAATTATCTGAATATAATATGATAAATGAATATTTTGGAATATCTAAGACATAAATTTTTATAATTTTTTCATTTTTTTTTTCAAAATGGCTACCCTTTTTTGGCAATATAGCCTGTAACTGGCTTTGGTGAAATCCAACACAATTTGATTTTAAAGTGGAATAGAAAAAAATTGTGCCAATGAATTTAAAAAAAAACTAGTATTACTGTGAGCACAGCTCACTAAGATATACCCCCCGCTCCCCACATCTGTCCAACCTATTTCCATAACCAAAACATTACGGATTGTTCCAACCAAAAATGAAAGGGACCCTCCTCTCTTCACCGGTAAGCTGCTGATAAAATTTCAAAACATTCTGAGAAACACTACTCAAGTTATCATACAACATAGGGTAAAAATCCTATTTTCCGTCATATCAAGTCCAATAACTCTGGAACAGCAAAAGTGAAAATCGTCAAAAATGAAAGGGATCCTCCTCTCTTCACCGGTAAGCTGCTGATAAAATTTCAAACCATTCTGAGAAACACTACTCAAGTTATCATACGACATAGGGTAAAAATCCTATTTTCCGTCATATCAAGTCCAATAACTCTTGAACGGCAAAAGTGAAAATCGTCAAAAATGAAAGGGATCCTCCTCTCTTCACCAGTAAACAGCTGATAAAATTTTAAAAGATTCTAAGAAACACAACTCAAATTATCGTACGACATAGGATTTGTCTACAGACGGACGGACGGATATGGTGAAACCAGTATACCCCCCTACAACTTCGTTGCGGGGGGTATAAAAAGATATATCACATTACTTATATCCATGCTACATATCATTAAAAAATAAAGATATGTTTCCAGGCAAAAAAAAAGTTAGGGGTTTAGAAAGACACCCTGACATATACCCTTTTTGTCAATTTCATGAAAAATGTCCACATTTTTCACTTTTTTTAATAAGACATTGAATAAATAAAACATGCAAAAATATAATATGGTGCATTTCGTTTCATTTTCAGAAGTGTAAGGAAAGTCTGGGGTCATAATATTAAAAACTTCAATATTTAACAAAAACATGCAAAACTCATCATATTCTAATATCATTTGAGACATGATTACCTCCCTTGACGAAATGTTTCATATAGCATTTTACACATATAATGTATTATTGCCAAGAAATTACTGTATTAAATTTGTATTTCAGTTTAATTTGAGAA
This sequence comes from Bathymodiolus brooksi, assembly GCA_963680875.1. NCBI lineage: Eukaryota > Metazoa > Mollusca > Bivalvia > Mytilida > Modiolidae > Bathymodiolus > Bathymodiolus brooksi. The sequence goes on along the minus strand of OY804580.1, from coordinate 64,775,624 downwards.
CTTGCACAAATCATATGTAGAAAATTCAAAAAGCAAAATACCTCGTAAGAAATACTGCAAACATAATTAATAATTATTACCACATTTTATTAAATATTCTTAAAAGTCATGTGACTAGTGTCAGTCTCAACCTTAAGGGTATTAATTCTACTTGTTTTAATGATTTTTTTTCTGGATTTTTGGAACTGTTCTAACAAATTGGTTTTTTCTTCATTTTATCAGAAGCTGTCTTCATTAATAAGTTTTTATGTCAATGCTTTTCTGTAGTCGAGATAGCATCTGAAAGAATAATTGGCATGTATCATTTCATACACACCAACACAGGAATTCTGATAAAATAGAACAAAAGAATGGTAAAATGTGTCCACACTACCTTGCCCCACAGATCTACCAACAGTAACACCATCTACTGGATAAAGAAAGGCATTTATAACAACTTACCAAGTCGATTATAACCCTGTGGAGGGTCAAAACATGTTTCATCTACCACACAGCTCTGTACCCCATTATCCTCTATCACAGTAATGCTATCTACTGGCTGATCTAAGGCATTTATATTTCCGAATGTTATCCGAGCATTTAGTACATGAAACAATGGAATTTCTAAAAACAGAATATGGAAATTGTAAATATTATTGTGCTACAACAGAAATTGTATAATAAAGAATGCAGATAATGTTATCCTTGTTATGCATGATATACCTTTTTTTCCTATTTTCAAAATCATCTGATTTAAAATGTAGGAGTATGTTGTAGATGAAAGAATTTAATGTTGTTGCTTTTTTAGCAAAATATGTTCGTCACCTGTCCCCCTATTGACTAATGTAAGAGTATGGAAACAAACAAAAACAGAAGAGAACTTGAAGGACAACAAGACCAAAGTCTGGACCTGCATCACAGCACAACACTGACCATATTTTAATTGTTATAAATTTATGTAGCTGTACAATATGTAACCTATGAAGAATGTTATACAGGTGAAACGTATGGTTAATTATTGGAGTTACAGATTACACAAAATAGGTCAGGCATGCAATGACAAAAATGACCATGTTCTGTCACATGATATTATTATATTTTTTTTTAAACGATATTGTGAAATCTGTCCAAAATAAATAAGTGCACATCTTCAATGTGTGTGCAATCATTGTGCAAAGGTTGAATAATGTTAAATAAAAATTGTTCCAGTTATAGATTACACAAACAGGGCACCCTCTACAGCATACTGTAACCAAAGTGACTTTACTTCACACTTGGAAGTTAAATTTTTTAATTTATAAAATCTGTTCATAAATAAAGGGGTGCACATCTTCAATGCGTGTGTGCAATCACTGTGCAAATTTTGAATAAAGTTGAATGAAAACTGTAACAGTTGCAGATTACACATACTAGTGTTTCAGTTGGAGACGTATGGATCAAACAGTTCCTAGACCTGCATTGCTAGCAATCAAATGGTAAACATCAATAGATTATGAGATGGAATATGGTAAATTTTGGTTAAATTCTAACAAGTGTGGCATGGAGAGTGCCTTGTTAACAAAAGTGTGATAACTACGGTATGTCACTGAGGGGCTGTCGTGATCATATATTTTTTGGATTTACAACTACCTATTCAATCAGTTCCTATCACCACTAAAGTTGTGAGTTCAAATCCCACTCATTACGAATTGTACATGTACTCGATACAACATTATGTGATAAAGTTGGTCAGTGACTTATGGCAGGTCGTTTTTTTCCACAAGTACCCTGGTTTTTTCTCCACCAATAAAACTGACAGCCACTATATACTAGTAACTGAAATATTGTTGAAAGTGGCATTTAAAACACCATAGCCCTAACTATGTCACTGGTGATGTAAGATGACATATAATGACCCCTAGATTGTGGATCAACTATGTAAGATGACATATAATGACCCCTAGATTGTGGATCAACTACGTATGCTTCAAAACTAACAGGTGATAAAGAACTGACAGTCTTCTACAAATACGTTTCATAAAAGATAAAAATAATGGCATTTCAATTGAAGTATTACCCATTATGTGAACTAAGTAATACAAGAAAAGTATATAGCTTATCAATTTAAGTCTTCAAACAAGAAAAGTATATAGCTTATCAATTTAAGTCTTCAACTATTTTGCTTGGAAATTTTTTAAATAAAAATCATGATTTTCCACACTATTAGATATCTCTAGAATAGACAGTGAAACAAGAATAGAAAACCATTTATCTTTGTCCATGTAATTTCTGATTGATTCTGTGTAATATTTATACCAGAGTTAAACGGTTAAACAATCGAACGTCAATGTGGTATATATGAAGCCATGCAATATCACATCTAGGCCGTTGATTATTGCAGGGCTCTCTGAGAGTACAGGTAATAAAACTACAGCCCAGATCTAAAATGTGCAATATCTCATATCTCCATGTATTATTTCATAGTTCTTAGCTGTTGCTTACATTCGGGTATATAAACCATAAAAAGATCAAAGGAAAAGAATGTATTCATGTTACAAAAAGATTTTATTTCAATATCAATTTGAGAGCTTCAAGAATGATATTGTTCAAGGATTAATACATAAAAGATTTGATATGAAAAGCCATATTCTATAAAAAATAATTCAATATAAAGAGGTGAGTTTATGAACCTTTTAGAAAATATACAAGGATTATAATTTCATGCTGTGATGGGCATGTGTTTAAGAAAGGTTACGCTGCTTTATTGATGGCATCACCGTGGGTAACCCACGTCTGATCACGCTCTGATACTCTACACTCATCTCCTGTGGGTTCATTCATATATGAAACCCATTTTTTCAGCTTTGTTCCGCAACTGATCTGTGCTTAGTAGTTTCCATAACAACATAACATCACTCAAATTTTCCTATTAGACGGATTTGTCAGATTATGAAATATATACTATCTGACTAGTCGATATAGCATTTATCATCTATAACCCAAGGATAATTACCACCCTTCACCTGCTCTAAATAATTTAAATTTACAAGGAAATCCCTTATCACTGATTATTACCAACTGTCATAAAGATACAAGATTTACGGTACAGCTATATACTATCTTACCTATTTTGATTGGAAATCCCGCCGGAAGTTGCAATGTTATAAAATCTCTCAGTTTTTTAAAATGTGCATTGCTAGCAGACATGAGATCTATAATAGGTACGACTTGCTGTTGTAAAGATAACGGATAATCCTCACACAACCATAGAGTGGCTTTGAATTTTTGTGTTTTTGTCGTCTGGTCGAGAGGTCGACCAATATCACGTTCACCAAGGTCTACTAATTCACTAAAATATTCCTCTTTTGTTATTGATGTAGGATTGTACGAAAGTGAAGTTAGATCCTGAAAGAAAAATAAGTACAAACTGAATTATAACAAACAGATTCTACCTACTGAACGTGTCAGATAACTATGAGCATTCGCTAACCCTGCTTTCGGGTTAGAGTTATGGTGTTTAACGCCACTTTCAACAATATTTCAGCTATATCGTGGGGGTCAGTTTTATTGGTGGAGGAAACCAGAGTAGCCAGAGAAAAGCACCATCCTGCTGCAAGTCACTGACAAACTTCATCACATAATGTTGTATCGAGTACACCTCGCCATGAGTGGGATTCTAATTATATTCACAACATTAGTGGTGAAAGGCACTGATTGCACAAGTAGTTAATCCAACTACCATACGATCACAACGCTTCCTGCTTTTGTACTGTCCATGTTAAGTTGTAATTTCAGTGCATTTTTTTTTAGTTCAAGCATATCTGTTTTTCATTGTTTGTTTAAATTTGTTTTTGTACTGGGAATCTAGAAATCAAAAGGTGCGAGTTGAGATTCCAACAGTTTAAATCCAACATATTTTTGTGTCTGACTTAAGCCAGCACCTAGCTATAGATTTTCATAGGTTTCTGTCTTTGACATTTCTTACACAAAAATTTGATTTGTAAATATAATTTTGCATACATGTACCTGTATCAACCTCATTTGAAGCCACTTGTTTTTTTTGTATACAACTTACCCATTTGAAGCTCCCTCCCCCTTTTTTAAAGGTTCTATCTCATTCCAAGCCCCTTGGGTTTTTTTTATACAACTTACCCATATGAAGTCCCTTGTTTTTTCTATATACAAGTGCCTACCCCATTTGAAGCCCTTGATTTTTTAGATATATGTATCTACCCTATTTGAAACCCCTTGGTTTTTTTTATATACAAGTACCTACCTCATTTGAATCCCCCTTTCTTTTTTTTAGATATATGTACCTACCCTATTTGAAGCCCCTTGTTATTTTAGATATATGTACCTACCTCATTTGAAGCCCTTGATTTTTTAGATATATGTACCTACCCCATTTGAAGCCCCTTGTTTTTTTTATATACAAATTAATACCTACCCCATTTGAACCCCCTTGTTTTTTTATATACAAATACCTACCCCATTTGAAGCCCCTTGTTTTTTAATATACAAGTACCTACCCCATTTGAAGCCCTTGTTTTTTCTATATACAAATACCTACCCCATTTGAAGCCCCTTGTTTTTTTTATATACAAATACCTACCCCATTTGAAGCCCCTTGTTTTTTTTATATACAAATACCTACCCCATTTGAAGCCCCTTGTTTTTTTTATATACAAGAACCTACCCCATTTGAAGCCCCTTGTTTTTTTATATACAAATACTTACCCTATTTGAAGCCCCTTGGTTTTTTTTGTATACAACTTACACATTTGAAACCCTTTGGGTTTTTATATATACAAATACCTACCCCATTTGAAGCCCCTTGTTAGTTTTTTTAGATACATGTACTTACCCCATTTGAAGCCCCTTGTTTTTTATTATGTTCTTCAGCTACTCCTAAGAAGGACTCTAATGGTGATTTAGAATTTTTACGACTTTTAATTTTATCCTGTTCAGATAAATGTTCAGTCCTTGTTTTTGTCACCAACTCGACATTCGAGGCACTGAAAACCTGAAAATATACAGGTATACATTATAAATGTTCAAAACAAATTAATTTCTATCTTCTTAATTATCACAATGATTCTTCATTCAATGGCAAATATCAGTTGTCATGATTGTTAGTTCTATGGAATATACAATTTTCCCCCAATAGATCCTGGTGTCATTATTTGTATAATTTACATTGATGTTACATGCAAAATACCGGTATCACTGTTTTTTTTCAAGAGCATGGGTACTCCAGTGATTCAGGTTGTTGACTTCAAACTGCCATCCTAACCACACTGTGTTGATGTGTGCTTGATTGTTGACTTCAAACGCCATCCTAACCACACTGTGTTGATGTGTGCTTGATTGTTGACTTCAAACGCCATCCTAACCACACTGTGTTGATGTGTGCTTGATTGTTGACTTCAAACTGCCATCCTAACCACACTGTGTTGATGTGTGTTTGATTGTTGACTTCAAACTGCCATCCTAACCACACTGTGTTGATGTGTGTTTGATTGTTGACTTCAAACGCCATCCTAACCACACTGTGTTGGTGTGTGCTTGATTGTTGACTTCAAACTGCCATCCTAACCACACTGTGTTGATGTGTGCTTGATTGTTGACTTCAAACGCCATCCTAACCACACTGTGTTGGTGTGTGCTTGATTGTTGACTTCAAACTGCCATCCTAACCACACTGTGTTGGTGTGTGCTTGATTGTTGACTTCAAACGCCATCCTAACCACACTGTGTTGATGTGTGTTTGATTGTTGACTTCAAACGCCATCCTAACCACACTGTGTTGGTGTGTGCTTGATTGTTGACTTCAAACTGCCATCCTAACCACACTGTGTTGCTGTGTGCTTGATTGTTGACTTCAAACGCCATCCTAACCACACTGTGTTGATGTGTGCTTGATTGTTGACTTCAAACGCCATCCTAACCACACTGTGTTGGTGTGTGCTTGATTGTTGACTTCAAACTGCCATCCTAACCACACTGTGTTGCTGTGTGCTTGATTGTTGACTTCAAACGCCATCCTAACCACACTGTGTTGATGTGTGTTTGATTGTTGACTTCAAACGCCATCCTAACCACACTGTGTTGATGTGTGCTTGATTGTTGACTTCAAACGCCATCCTAACCACACTGTGTTGATGTGTGCTTGATTGTTGACTTCAAACTGCCATCCTAACCACACTGTGTTGGTGTGTGCTTGATTGTTGACTTCAAACGCCATCCTAACCACACTGTGTTGGTGTGTGTTTGATTGTTGACTTCAAACGCCATCCTAACCACACTGTGTTGGTGTGTGCTTGATTGTTGACTTCAAACGCCATCCTAACCACACTGTGTTGGTGTGTGCTTGATTGTTGACTTCAAACGCCATCCTAACCACACTGTGTTGGTGTGTGCTTGATTGTTGACTTCAAACGCCATCCTAACCACACTGTGTTGGTGTGTGCTTGATTGTTGACTTCAAACGCCATCCTAACCACACTGTGTTGGTGTGTGCTTGATTGTTGACTTCAAACGCCATCCTAACCACACTGTGTTGATGTGTGCTTGATTGTTGACTTCAAACTGCCATCCTAACCACACTGTGTTGATGTGTGCTTGATTGTTGACTTCAAACGCCATCCTAACCACACTGTGTTGGTGTGTGCTTGATTGTTGACTTCAAACGCCATCCTAACCACACTGTGTTGATGTGTGCTTGATTGTTGACTTCAAACGCCATCCTAACCACACTGTGTTGATGTGTGCTTGATTGTTGACTTCAAACGCCATCCTAACCACACTGTGTTGATGTGTGCTTGATTGTTGACTTCAAACGCCATCCTAACCACACTGTGTTGGTGTGTGCTTGATTGTTGACTTCAAACGCCATCCTAACCACACTGTGTTGGTGTGTGTTTGATTGTTGACTTCAAACGCCATCCTAACCACACTGTGTTGATGTGTGCTTGATTGTTGACTTCAAACGCCATCCTAACCACACTGTGTTGATGTGTGCTTGATTGTTGACTTCAAACTGCCATCCTAACCACACTGTGTTGGTGTGTGTTTGATTGTTGACTTCAAACGCCATCCTAACCACACTGTGTTGATGTGTGCTTGATTGTTGACTTCAAACGCCATCCTAACCACACTGTGTTGGTGTGTGCTTGATTGTTGACTTCAAACGCCATCCTAACCACACTGTGTTGATGTGTGCTTGATTGTTGACTTCAAACGCCATCCTAACCACACTGTGTTGATGTGTGCTTGATTGTTGACTTCAAACGCCATCCTAACCACACTGTGTTGATGTGTGCTTGATTGTTGACTTCAAACTGCCATCCTAACCACACTGTGTTGGTGTGTGCTTGATTGTTGACTTCAAACGCCATCCTAACCACACTGTGTTGATGTGTGCTTGATTGTTGACTTCAAACGCCATCCTAACCACACTGTGTTGGTGTGTGCTTGATTGTTGACTTCAAACGCCATCCTAACCACACTGTGTTGGTGTGTGCTTGATTGTTGACTTCAAACGCCATCCTAACCACACTGTGTTGGTGTGTGCTTGATTGTTGACTTCAAACGCCATCCTAACCACACTGTGTTGGTGTGTGCTTGATTGTTGACTTCAAACGCCATCCTAACCACACTGTGTTGGTGTGTGCTTGATTGTTGACTTCAAACGCCATCCTAACCACACTGTGTTGGTGTGTGCTTGATTGTTGACTTCAAACGCCATCCTAACCACACTGTGTTGGTGTGTGTTTGATTGTTGACTTCAAACTGCCATCCTAACCACACTGTGTTGATGTGTGCTTGATTGTTGACTTCAAACGCCATCCTAACCACACTGTGTTGATGTGTGCTTGATTGTTGACTTCAAACTGCCATCCTAACCACACTGTGTTGGTGTGTGCTTGATTGTTGACTTCAAACTGCCATCCTAACCACACTGTGTTGGTGTGTGTTTGATTGTTGACTTCAAACGCCATCCTAACCACACTGTGTTGGTGTGTGCTTGATTGTTGACTTCAAACTGCCATCATAACCACACTGTGTTGATGTGTGCTTGATTGTTGACTTCAAACGCCATCCTAACCACACTGTGTTGGTGTGTGTTTGATTGTTGACTTCAAACGCCATCCTAACCACACTGTGTTGATGTGTGCTTGATTGTTGACTTCAAACGCCATCCTAACCACACTGTGTTGATGTGTGCTTGATTGTTGACTTCAAACGCCATCCTAACCACACTGTGTTGATGTGTGCTTGATTGTTGACTTCAAACGCCATCCTAACCACACTGTGTTGATGTGTGCTTGATTGTTGACTTCAAACTGCCATCCTAACCACACTGTGTTGGTGTGTGTTTGATTGTTGACTTCAAACGCCATCCTAACCACACTGTGTTGATGTGTGCTTGATTGTTGACTTCAAACTGCCATCCTAACCACACTGTGTTGGTGTGTGCTTGATTGTTGACTTCAAACGCCATCCTAACCACACTGTGTTGGTGTGTGCTTGATTGTTGACTTCAAACGCCATCCTAACCACACTGTGTTGATGTGTGCTTGATTGTTGACTTCAAACGCCATCCTAACCACACTGTGTTGGTGTGTGTTTGATTGTTGACTTCAAACTGCCATCCTAACCACACTGTGTTGGTGTGTGCTTGATTGTTGACTTCAAACGCCATCCTAACCACACTGTGTTGGTGTGTGCTTGATTGTTGACTTCAAACGCCATCCTAACCACACTGTGTTGATGTGTGCTTGATTGTTGACTTCAAACGCCATCCTAACCACACTGTGTTGGTGTGTGTTTGATTGTTGACTTCAAACTGCCATCCTAACCACACTGTGTTGGTGTGTGCTTGATTGTTGACTTCAAACGCCATCCTAACCACACTGTGTTGGTGTGTGCTTGATTGTTGACTTCAAACGCCATCCTAACCACACTGTGTTGATGTGTGCTTGATTGTTGACTTCAAACGCCATCCTAACCACACTGTGTTGGTGTGTGTTTGATTGTTGACTTCAAACTGCCATCCTAACCACACTGTGTTGGTGTGTGCTTGATTGTTGACTTCAAACGCCATCCTAACCACACTGTGTTGGTGTGTGCTTGATTGTTGACTTCAAACGCCATCCTAACCACACTGTGTTGATGTGTGTTTGATTGTTGACTTCAAACGCCATCCTAACCACACTGTGTTGGTGTGTGCTTGATTGTTGACTTCAAACTGCCATCCTAACCACACTGTGTTGATGTGTGCTTGATTGTTGACTTCAAACTGCCATCCTAACCACACTGTGTTGATGTGTGCTTGATTGTTGACTTCAAACTCCATCCTAACCACACTGTGTTGGTGTGTGCTTGATTGTTGACTTCAAACTGCCATCCTAACCACACTGTGTTGCTGTGTGCTTGATTGTTGACTTCAAACGCCATCCTAACCACACTGTGTTGGTGTGTGTTTGATTGTTGACTTCAAACGCCATCCTAACCACACTGTGTTGGTGTGTGCTTGATTGTTGACTTCAAACGCCATCCTAACCACACTGTGTTGGTGTGTGCTTGATTGTTGACTTCAAACGCCATCCTAACCACACTGTGTTGATGTGTGTTTGATTGTTGACTTCAAACGCCATCCTAACCACACTGTGTTGATGTGTGCTTGATTGTTGACTTCAAACGCCATCCTAACCACACTGTGTTGGTGTGTGTTTGATTGTTGACTTCAAACGCCATCCTAACCACACTGTGTTGGTGTGTGTTTGATTGTTGACTTCAAACGCCATCCTAACCACACTGTGTTGGTGTGTGCTTGATTGTTGACTTCAAACTGCCATCCTAACCACACTGTGTTGATGTGTGCTTGATTGTTGACTTCAAACTGCCATCCTAACCACACTGTGTTGGTGTGTGCTTGATTGTTGACTTCAAACGCCATCCTAACCACACTGTGTTGGTGTGTGCTTGATTGTTGACTTCAAACGCCATCCTAACCACACTGTGTTGATGTGTGTTTGATTGTTGACTTCAAACGCCATCCTAACCACACTGTGTTGATGTGTGCTTGATTGTTGACTTCAAACGCCATCCTAACCACACTGTGTTGATGTGTGCTTGATTGTTGACTTCAAACGCCATCCTAACCACACTGTGTTGGTGTGTGCTTGATTGTTGACTTCAAACGCCATCCTAACCACACTGTGTTGATGTGTGCTTGATTGTTGACTTCAAACGCCATCCTAACCACACTGTGTTGATGTGTGCTTGATTGTTGACTTCAAACGCCATCCTAACCACACTGTGTTGGTGTGTGCTTGATTGTTGACTTCAAACGCCATCCTAACCACACTGTGTTGATGTGTGTTTGATTGTTGACTTCAAACGCCATCCTAACCACACTGTGTTGGTGTGTGCTTGATTGTTGACTTCAAACTGCCATCCTAACCACACTGTGTTGATGTGTGCTTGATTGTTGACTTCAAACTGCCATCCTAACCACACTGTGTTGATGTGTGCTTGATTGTTGACTTCAAACGCCATCCTAACCACACTGTGTTGGTGTGTGTTTGATTGTTGACTTCAAACGCCATCCTAACCACACTGTGTTGGTGTGTGCTTGATTGTTGACTTCAAACGCCATCCTAACCACACTGTGTTGCTGTGTGCTTGATTGTTGACTTCAAACGCCATCCTAACCACACTGTGTTGATGTGTGCTTGATTGTTGACTTCAAACGCCATCCTAACCACACTGTGTTGCTGTGTGCTTGATTGTTGACTTCAAACGCCATCCTAACCACACTGTGTTGATGTGTGCTTGATTGTTGACTTCAAACGCCATCCTAACCACACTGTGTTGGTGTGTGCTTGATTGTTGACTTCAAACTGCCATCCTAACCACACTGTGTTGATGTGTGTTTGATTGTTGACTTCAAACGCCATCCTAACCACACTGTGTTGGTGTGTGCTTGATTGTTGACTTCAAACTGCCATCCTAACCACACTGTGTTGATGTGTGCTTGATTGTTGACTTCAAACGCCATCCTAACCACACTGTGTTGATGTGTGCTTGATTGTTGACTTCAAACGCCATCCTAACCACACTGTGTTGGTGTGTGTTTGATTGTTGACTTCAAACGCCATCCTAACCACACTGTGTTGGTGTGTGCTTGATTGTTGACTTCAAACGCCATCCTAACCACACTGTGTTGGTGTGTGCTTGATTGTTGACTTCAAACTGCCATCCTAACCACACTGTGTTGGTGTGTGTTTGATTGTTGACTTCAAACGCCATCCTAACCACACTGTGTTGATGTGTGCTTGATTGTTGACTTCAAACGCCATCCTAACCACACTGTGTTGATGTGTGCTTGATTGTTGACTTCAAACTGCCATCCTAACCACACTGTGTTGATGTGTGCTTGATTGTTGACTTCAAACGCCATCCTAACCACACTGTGTTGGTGTGTGCTTGATTGTTGACTTCAAACTGCCATCCTAACCACACTGTGTTGCTGTGTGCTTGATTGTTGACTTCAAACGCCATCCTAACCACACTGTGTTGGTGTGTGTTTGATTGTTGACTTCAAACGCCATCCTAACCACACTGTGTTGATGTGTGCTTGATTGTTGACTTCAAACGCCATCCTAACCACACTGTGTTGGTGTGTGCTTGATTGTTGACTTCAAACGCCATCCTAACCACACTGTGTTGGTGTGTGTTTGATTGTTGACTTCAAACGCCATCCTAACCACACTGTGTTGATGTGTGCTTGATTGTTGACTTCAAACGCCATCCTAACCACACTGTGTTGGTGTGTGCTTGATTGTTGACTTCAAACGCCATCCTAACCACACTGTGTTGGTGTGTGTTTGATTGTTGACTTCAAACGCCATCCTAACCACACTGTGTTGATGTGTGCTTGATTGTTGACTTCAAACGCCATCCTAACCACACTGTGTTGGTGTGTGCTTGATTGTTGACTTCAAACGCCATCCTAACCACACTGTGTTGGTGTGTGTTTGATTGTTGACTTCAAACGCCATCCTAACCACACTGTGTTGATGTGTGCTTGATTGTTGACTTCAAACTGCCATCCTAACCACACTGTGTTGGTGTGTGTTTGATTGTTGACTTCAAACGCCATCCTAACCACACTGTGTTGATGTGTGCTTGATTGTTGACTTCAAACGCCATCCTAACCACACTGTGTTGCTGTGTGCTTGATTGTTGACTTCAAACGCCATCCTAACCACACTGTGTTGATGTGTGCTTGATTGTTGACTTCAAACGCCATCCTAACCACACTGTGTTGATGTGTGCTTGATTGTTGACTTCAAACGCCATCCTAACCACACTGTGTTGCTGTGTGCTTGATTGTTGACTTCAAACGCCATCCTAACCACACTGTGTTGATGTGTGCTTGATTGTTGACTTCAAACGCCATCCTAACCACACTGTGTTGATGTGTGCTTGATTGTTGACTTCAAACGCCATCCTAACCACACTGTGTTGATGTGTGCTTGATTGTTGACTTCAAACGCCATCCTAACCACACTGTGTTGGTGTGTGCTTGATTGTTGACTTCAAACGCCATCCTAACCACACTGTGTTGATGTGTGCTTGATTGTTGACTTCAAACGCCATCCTAACCACACTGTGTTGCTGTGTGCTTGATTGTTGACTTCAAACGCCATCCTAACCACACTGTGTTGATGTGTGCTTGATTGTTGACTTCAAACGCCATCCTAACCACACTGTGTTGCTGTGTGCTTGATTGTTGACTTCAAACGCCATCCTAACCACACTGTGTTGCTGTGTGCTTGATTGTTGACTTCAAACGCCATCCTAACCACACTGTGTTGATGTGTGCTTGATTGTTGACTTCAAACGCCATCCTAACCACACTGTGTTGGTGTGTGTTTGATTGTTGACTTCAAACGCCATCCTAACCACACTGTGTTGGTGTGTGTTTGATTGTTGACTTCAAACGCCATCCTAACCACACTGTGTTGGTGTGTGCTTGATTGTTGACTTCAAACGCCATCCTAACCACACTGTGTTGGTGTGTGCTTGATTGTTGACTTCAAACGCCATCCTAACCACACTGTGTTGGTGTGTGTTTGATTGTTGACTTCAAACGCCATCCTAACCACACTGTGTTGGTGTGTGCTTGATTGTTGACTTCAAACGCCATCCTAACCACACTGTGTTGGTGTGTGCTTGATTGTTGACTTCAAACGCCATCCTAACCACACTGTGTTGATGTGTGCTTGATTGTTGACTTCAAACGCCATCCTAACCACACTGTGTTGGTGTGTGCTTGATTGTTGACTTCAAACGCCATCCTAACCACACTGTGTTGGTGTGTGCTTGATTGTTGACTTCAAACGCCATCCTAACCACACTGTGTTGATGTGTGCTTGATTGTTGACTTCAAACGCCATCCTAACCACACTGTGTTGATGTGTGTTTGATTGTTGACTTCAAACGCCATCCTAACCACACTGTGTTGATGTGTGCTTGATTGTTGACTTCAAACGCCATCCTAACCACACTGTGTTGATGTGTGCTTGATTGTTGACTTCAAACGCCATCCTAACCACACTGTGTTGGTGTGTGTTTGATTGTTGACTTCAAACGCCATCCTAACCACACTGTGTTGGTGTGTGCTTGATTGTTGACTTCAAACGCCATCCTAACCACACTGTGTTGGTGTGTGTTTGATTGTTGACTTCAAACTGCCATCCTAACCACACTGTGTTGGTGTGTGCTTGATACACACCTAAAGTGTTAAGGTTTCCAGACACTTATAAATATTCCGTAAAATAAAAACTGTAGCGGAAAAAGCATTTATATATATTCTCACAAATATGGACTTATTATCAACAACTTGTAATTTAAAAGAAAAAATGAATAAAAAAATCTATGTCTCACTTCCCCTTATATCACTGAAGACAAGACAATGAATTTGGCTGTCCTCATGAGTAGTGAACAGAATCACTGAAGACGAGACAATGATTTTGGCTGTCCTCATGAGTAGTGAACAGAATCACTGAAGACGAGACAATAATTTTGGCTGTCCTCATGAGTAGTGAACAGAATCACTGAAGACGAGACAATAATTTTGGCTGTCCTCATGAGTAGTGAACAGAATCACTGAAGAAGAGACAATAATTTTGGCTGTCCTCATGAGTAGTGAACAGACATACATCTATCTTCATCAGATTATTTTTTTTACAAAGGTTTGGTTTAGTCAATCAGTAAAACAATTTAGATATGTAAGAAATTAATAAATTTAACGAGAGACCATTCATATCCATGGATTAATTCTGCATATTTTCTGTTCCAATGAAAATTCTTTCAATCAAATTTCAGCCAATTAGAATTTACTATACCCTTTGTTTCCAAAACTGATCTTTCTTTCAGATTATCGGAAGCCATAATATCCTTTTTTTTTTACAGGGATGATTCTGTTTAGAAAATGAAATAACTGAACATCAATTAAAATAACTGAAACCATCTACAACCCCTTTCAAACCCTCCATTTTTGACCTGTTCAGATCATGTCCTACAACTTTCGTAATAAAAAATTTCAGAAAAAAATAGCTGAAATCAGTTAAATAACTGAAAAAAATCATCCCTGTTTTAAAAAAAAATGGTCTTACTTTAGAATCATGTGTGTTAACAGTCTCTGTTCTATCACTTCTCCATCCCCATATACCAGACTTATTTCTGGAAATATATATAAAACAATCTACAATATTGTAACAAGCAGAAATGACTGAAATAAATGAATCTGTACCTAACAATGTGATGTTCGATTGGTTGATTGATTGAATGGGGTTTAATGCCACTTTCAGCAGTATTTCAGCCATATCGTGGCAGTCAGTTTTACAGGTTTCAGTGGCTAAGTTCATATATGCATAATTTTGTAAAATATTGTTGAAAATCAAAATCCATATAATATGCACACCTTCAGTGTTGGTACTAACTGTCTACAAAATATAAAAGGTCTAGCTCAAAAACTGTAGGAGGAGTTAGCCAGACAAACCATATAGCCTATAGGGATTTAACAAAATCTGTCTAAGTTCATGCATCCATAATTTTGTAAAAAATTGTTGAAAGTCAAAATCAATAAAATATGCACACCTTCAGTGTAAGTACTAACTGTCTACAAAATATAAAAGGTCTAGCTCAAAAACTGTAGGAGGAGTTAGCCGGACAAACTATGCATACTAATTGTGATGAACGGACGGACAGGGGTAAAACAATATGCCCCCCGACCAATAGTCGCGGGGGCATAAAAATCAAGAAGTATAATTCTCTAATAACAGTATTTACTCCATATTAAATTTTGTAAGATATACATGAATAGAGACTCTCACGTTTTGGATAATGGCCATGAGTGATGGGTGTTGAATGCCCCTTTGAACAATATTTTAATCCTACCATGAAATTCAGATTTATTGGTGAAGTTGATGACATTAGAGCACCTACAGGAAATTAAGGAGCTTCTGCAAGTTACTTACAAACTTTTATAATACAAGGTTGTATAGACATGATAGAGTACATCATGCTAAAGACGGAAGTGCAATAAGTAATAATTGTAACATGGATGCATTCTTTTCCTTTGATCTTTTTATGGTTTATATACCAGAATGTAAGCAACAGCTTAGAACTATGAAATAATACATGCAGATACGAGATATTTCACACTTTAAATCAGGGCTGTATGTAGTTTTATTACTCTAAGAGAGCAGTGCAATAAATCAAAAATCTAGATGTGATATTGCATGGCTTCATGTTACAAATCATTTATACCACGGTTTTCCGAGTTAAAAAGTTAAACAATCTCATGCTTCATGTTCGACTGTTTTAACCGTTTAACTCACAAAACAATGGTATTAATATTACTTGGTGTATGATGCTCACTTTTTTCCCTCCTTTTCGGTTTCCTAGGGAACCATATACATTTGTAGATGGAATAGACCTTGCAAAAGAACCTATGCAACCTGAAGACAGAGCCTCAGAAGTCTAAACACCTTCTTCATCCAGAAAGTTGAAATTAGCTTGATCATACAAAAGGTTTTAACCAAGTAATGAAATTAGGAGCTGTGGGGGTAGTTCATGTTGTTGAGTTACTAAGATTATATACCACAACTGTTCAACTTTCTAATGATCAACTTTTAAGGAAACTGTATACCAAATCAAAATCTGTTATAAAATGTAGAAAAAAATGAAAAATATTTTCGCTTATACATTTTTTGTAGATATAACAGTTTGGCCATAAATAACTTTTTGTTCTATTTTTGTGAAATTATATGAAATTTTGAATACTGTGAAATCACTTTTATTCGTGGGGTACCAATTTTCGTGGTTTTCATGGGTAGGCTGATCCACGAAATTAAGAATCCAACGAACAATGAAACTTGGGAAGCAGTTTGACATCGATATATAGCCATGCTGTCCTCGAGTGACCTTGACTTTCTGGACCAGCTGTATAGGGGACAGTTGACAATTTTAATGACGAAATAAGTACGAGCATACCTTTTTAATAGGTTATAATCCACATTAACATGTTTGTGAATGATTTGATTTTGAATGCATATGTAAAAACGACAGAAATATTTATTTGTGAAAAGATTTTAACAACTTCCGGTAATAAAATTTACTTCCAAATGATACACTAACGGTGACACACTTTTAAGTGCTGTATAAACATTTCACTATTAAATTATAACACCCTTCAATTAACATATTTGATCATCTTTCTTCAAACAATTAAGTATAAGTTAACTGTACATTTGTCCCGGGGTCAGGATTAATCTTGTGATACGATTATGAGTGGTTTCAATCCGAGATAAGGGTAATGAAAGATCAAACATGTTGAAGTACAATCTGTCATCGTAATCAAAATAATGAGAAAAAACAAACTTTATTGTTATTTTTTTAGTTGTGAAAAATAAAAATAAAATGGAGATTAAATATTTGTAAAACATAAAAAAAATAATTAATGGAAATTGCTAATGTACGTGCTCATAACGTAATTTCCGATGATTTTTTATTTTATTTTCAACTTCGATAAAATAACACTGATATGCACTGATCTATGATTATGAAATTCAAAAGCTGATTTTGTTCCAATTCTAAGTTGATATATGCAAAAAAATAATTGAGAAAATGAGCACATTAATATCCACATTCCACTTCCGATTACATAATTATGCAGATTATTTGTCAAATGTATTGAAACCCAGCTGTGAAACTTATTATGTTGAAAATATAAAATCAACAAATTTTATTTTGGTACAAATACAAAATCCACGAATTTACGAATCCATGAACTTGTAATTTTTAACCAAACCACGAAAATTGATACCCACGAAGACAAGTACTTTCACAGTAAACTATTTTTTATGGATGATAATTTGATTATTGTGTCTCATCCTCAATAGCAAAAAGGCAAGGAAAATATATAATCATTTAGGAAAAATATTGTTAGGGCCCATATTGTCAAGGAAACAACTCTGACATGTATATTAGAAAAGGAAATGTCAAAAAATATTCAATAATTTCATGTTACCAATACAAACTACAATGTCAATTTTGAAAGTCTGACTGGCTGCGAGATACTATTGGTTATGTCTGCCGCTATTCTATTTTACTTACCTTTCAAATGAAATTTTTTCTGTATCAACGTAAGTTGTAACAACAGGATTAGTCAGTCTGGCACAAATAGAATTAGGTGAAGGCTCCATTACAGACATATCAAAGTTTTCTGGTAGAATCTGCATGGTTTCAGAGAACACTTCCCGTTTATCATGGTCAATCTCCATCACTGTGGCACTTCGATCTGTAATATGCATACATGTTTATATTAACTGGCTTTCTGTAAAGAGGGACAGTCGTGGTCGTGATAGTATGGTAGTTGGATTTACAACTACCTATTGCAATCAGCACCTATCACCATTAAAGTTGTGAGTACGAATCCACTCATGGCAAGGTGTACTCAATACAACAATATACAGTATGATAAAGTTTATCAGTAACCTGCGACAGGTCAGTGGTTTTCTCTGGGTACTCCGGTTTCCTCCACCAATAAAAATGATCAGCACGGTATAACTGAAATATTGTTGAAAGTGGCATTAACACCATAACCCTAACTCCTAACCCCAATGAGCAATATTTTAGAACAGTAAAAGTCATCTTGGTTAAAATCAAACTTAACCTATACTGATATTCTGCTATAGTTACTGTATAAGGAGAGGGTTTCATAAGTTTTGATAACTTGTGTCAGCTCCATTTCAGCTTTGGATGAATAAATATGTAAAACATAATGAAATCCTCCTGTTTTACAGTCCTAAAAAATATGATTTTTGTACTTATACTGGACTCAAAAAACAACCAAACAGAACACTGTATCCAGAATATACAGTGTTCTGATTGGAAGAAAATTCAAGTACAAGTAAGGCCTGGAAATAAAAATTGATCACACACTTAAGTGTCCATCATCACATCACACAGTGCTACCACACTCTAACTGTCCTTTATCACATCACACAGTGCTCACACACTCTACTGTCCTTTATCACATCACAGTGTTCACACACTCTACTGTCCTTTATCACATCACAGTGTTCACACACTCTACTGTCCTTTATCACATCACAGTGCTCACACACTCTACTGTCCTTTATCACATCACAGTGTTCACACACTCTACTGTCCTTTATCACATCACAGTGCTCACACACTCTACTGTCCTTTATCACATCACACAGTGCTCACACACTCTACTGTCCTTTATCACATCACAGTGTTCACACACTCTACTGTCCTTTATCACATCACAGTGTTCACACACTCTACTGTCCTTTATCACATCACACAGTGCTCACACACTCTACTGTCCTTTATCACATCACAGTGTTCACACACTCTACTGTCCTTTATCACATCACACAGTGCTCACACACTCTAACTCTCCTTTATCACATCACAGTGCTCACACACTCTACTGTCCTTTATCACATCACACAGTGCTCACACACTCTAACTGTCCTTTATCACATCACAGTGCTCACACACTCTACTGTCCTTTATCACATCACAGTGTTCACACACTCTACTGTCCTGTATCACATCACAGTGTTCACACACTCTACTGTCCTTTATCACATCACACAGTGCTCACACACTCTACTGTCCTTTATCACATCACAGTGTTCACACATTCTACTGTCCTTTATCACATCACACAGTGCTCACACACTCTAACTGTCCTTTATCACATCACAGTGCTCACACACTCTACTGTCCTTTATCACATCACACAGTACTCACACACTCTAACTGTCCTTTATCACATCACAGTGTTCACACACTCTACTGTCCTTTATCACATCACACAGTGCTCACACACTCTAACTGTCCTTTATCACATCACACAGTGCTACCACACTCTAACTGTCCTTTATCACATCACACAGTGCTCACATACTCTACTGTCCTTTATCACATCACAGTGTTCACACACTCTACTGTCCTTTATCACATCACACAGTGCTCACACACTCTACTGTCCTTTATCACATCACACAGTGGTCACACACTCTACTGTCCTTTATCACATCACAGTGTTCACACACTCTACTGTCCTTTATCACATCACACAGTGCTCACACACTCTACTGTCCTTTATCACATCACACAGTGGTCACACACTCTACTGTCCTTTATCACATCACAGTGTTCACACACTCTACTGTCCTTTATCACATCACACAGTGCTCACACACTCTACTGTCCTTTATCACATCACACAGTGCTCACACACTCTACTGTCCTTTATCACATCACAGTGTTCACACACTCTACTGTCCTTTATCACATCACACAGTGCTCACACTCTACTGTCCTTTATCACATCACACAGTGCTCACACACTCTACTGTCCTTTATCACATCACAGTGTTCACACACTCTACTGTCCTTTATCACATCACACAGTGCTCACACACTCTACTGTCCTTTATCACATCACACAGTGCTCACACACTCTACTGTCCTTTATCACATCACAGTGTTCACACACTCTACTGTCCTTTATCACATCACACAGTGCTCACACACTCTACTGTCCTTTATCACATCACACAGTGCTCACACACTCTACTGACCTTTATCACATCACACTGTTCACACACTCTACTGTCCTTTATCACATCACACAGTGCTCACACACTCTACTGTCCTTTATCACATCACACAGTGCTCACACACTCTACTGTCCTTCATCACATCACACAGTGCTCACACACTCTACTGTCCTTCATCACATCACACAATGCTCACACACTCTACTGTCCTTTATCACATCACACAGTGCTCACACACTCTAACTGTCCTTTATCACATCACAGTGCTCACACACTCTACTGTCCTTTATCACATCACACAGTGCTCACACACTCTAACTGTCCTTTATCACATCACAGTGTTCACACACTCTACTGTCCTTTATCACATCACACAGTGCTCACACACTCTACTGTCCTTTATCACATCACAGTGTTCACACACTCTACTGTCCTTTATCACATCACACAGTGCTCACACTCTACTGTCCTTTATCACATCACACAGTGCTCACACACTCTACTGTCCTTTATCACATCACAGTGTTCACACACTCTACTGTCCTTTATCACATCACACAGTGCTCACACACTCTACTGTCCTTTATCACATCACACAGTGCTCACACACTCTACTGTCCTTTATCACATCACAGTGTTCACACACTCTACTGTCCTTTATCACATCACACAGTGCTCACACACTCTACTGTCCTTTATCACATCACACAGTGCTCACACACTCTACTGACCTTTATCACATCACACTGTTCACACACTCTACTGTCCTTTATCACATCACACAGTGCTCACACACTCTACTGTCCTTTATCACATCACACAGTGCTCACACACTCTACTGTCCTTCATCACATCACACAGTGCTCACACACTCTACTGTCCTTCATCACATCACACAATGCTCACACACTCTACTGTCCTTTATCACATCACACAGTGCTCACACACTCTAACTGTCCTTTATCACATCACAGTGCTCACACACTCTACTGTCCTTTATCACATCACACAGTGCTCACACACTCTAACTGTCCTTTATCACATCACAGTGTTCACACACTCTACTGTCCTTTATCACATCACACAGTGCTCACACACTCTAACTGTCCTTTATCACATCACACAGTGCTACCACACTCTAACTGTCCTTTATCACATCACACAGTGCTCACACACTCTACTGTCCTTTATCACATCACAGTGTTCACACACTCTACTGTCCTTTATCACATCACACAGTGCTCACACACTCTACTGTCCTTTATCACATCACACAGTGGTCACACACTCTACTGTCCTTTATCACATCACAGTGTTCACACACTCTACTGTCCTTTATCACATCACACAGTGCTCACACACTCTACTGTCCTTTATCACATCACACAGTGCTCACACACTCTACTGTCCTTTATCACATCACAGTGTTCACACACTCTACTGTCCTTTATCACATCACACAGTGCTCACACACTCTACTGTCCTTTATCACATCACACAGTGCTCACACTCTACTGTCCTTTATCACATCACACAGTGCTCACACACTCTACTGTCCTTTATCACATCACAGTGTTCACACACTCTACTGTCCTTTATCACATCACACAGTGCTCACACACTCTACTGTCCTTTATCACATCACACAGTGCTCACACACACTACTGTCCTTTATCACATCACAGTGTTCACACACTCTACTGTCCTTTATCACATCACACAGTGCTCACACACTCTACTGTCCTTTATCACATCACACAGTGCTCACACACTCTACTGACCTTTATCACATCACACTGTTCACACACTCTACTGTCCATTATCACATCACACAGTGCTCACACACTCTACTGTCCTTTATCACATCACACAGTGCTCACACACTCTACTGTCCTTCATCACATCACACAGTGCTCACACACTCTACTGTCCTTCATCACATCACACAATGCTCACACACTCTACTGTCCTTTATCACATCACACAGTGCTCACACACTCTACTGACCTTTATCACATCACACAGTGTTCACACACTCTACTGTCCTTTATCACATCACACAGTGCTCACACACTCTACTGTCCTTTATCACATCACAGTGTTCACACACTCTACTGTCCTTTATCACATCACAGTGCTCACACACTCTACTGTCCTTTATCACATCACATAGTGCTCACACACTCTACTGTCCTTTATCACATCACAGTGTTCACACACTCTACTGTCCTTTATCACATCATAGTGTTCACACACTCTACTGTCCTTTATCACATCACACAGTGCTCACACACTCTACTGTCCTTTATCACATCACAGTGTTCACACACTCTACTGTCCTTTATCACATCACACAGTGCTCACACACTCTAACTGTCCTTTATCACATCACAGTGCTCACACACTCTACTGTCCTTTATCACATCACACAGTGCTCACACACTCTAACTGTCCTTTATCACATCACAGTGCTCACACACTCTACTGTCCTTTATCACATCACAGTGTTCACACACTCTACTGTCCTGTATCACATCACAGTGTTCACACACTCTACTGTCCTTTATCACATCACACAGTGCTCACACACTCTACTGTCCTTTATCACATCACAGTGTTCACACATTCTACTGTCCTTTATCACATCACATAGTGCTCACACACTCTAACTGTCCTTTATCACATCACAGTGTTCACACACTCTACTGTCCTTTATCACATCACACAGTGCTCACACACTCTAACTGTCCTTTATCACATCACACAGTGCTACCACACTCTAACTGTCCTTTATCACATCACACAGTGCTCACACACTCTACTGTCCTTCATCACATCACACAATGCTCACACACTCTACTGTCCTTTATCACATCACACAGTGCTCACACACTCTACTGACCTTTATCACATCACACAGTGTTCACACACTCTACTGTCCTTTATCACATCACAGTGCTCACACACTCTACTGTCCTTTATCACATCACACAGTGCTCACACACTCTACTGTCCTTTATCACACAGTGTTCACACACTCTACTCTCCTTTATCACATCACAGTGTTCACACTCTCTACTGTCCTTTATCACATCACACAGTGCTCACACACTCTACTGTCCTTTATCACATCACACAGTGCTCACACTCTACTGTCCTTTATCACATCACACAGTGCTCACACACTCTACTGTCCTTTATCACATCACAGTGTTCACACACTCTACTGTCCTTTATCACATCACACAGTGCTCACACACTCTACTGTCCTTTATCACATCACACAGTGCTCACACACTCTACTGTCCTTTATCACATCACAGTGTTCACACACTCTACTATCCTTTATCACATCACACAGTGCTCACACACTCTACTGTCCTTTATCACATCACACAGTGCTCACACACTCTACTGACCTTTATCACATCACACTGTTCACACACTCTACTGTCCTTTATCACATCACACAGTGCTCACACACTCTACTGTCCTTTATCACATCACACAGTTCTCACACACTCTACTGTCCTTCATCACATCACACAGTGCTCACACACTCTACTGTCCTTCATCACATCACACAGTGCTCACACACTCTACTGTCCTTCATCACATCACACAATGCTCACACACTCTACTGTCCTTTATCACATCACACAGTGCTCACACACTCTACTGACCTTTATCACATCACACAGTGTTCACACACTCTACTGTCCTTTATCACATCACAGTGCTCACACACTCTACTGTCCTTTATCACATCACACAGTGCTCACACACTCTACTGTCCTTTATCACACAGTGTTCACACACTCTACTCTCCTTTATCACATCACAGTGTTCACACTCTACTGACCTTTATCACATCACAGTGCTCACACACTCTACTGACCTTTATCACATCACACTGTTCACACACTCTACTGTCCTTTATCACATCACACAGTGCTCACACACTCTACTGTCCTTTATCACATCACACAGTTCTCACACACTCTACTGTCCTTCATCACATCACACAGTGCTCACACACTCTACTGTCCTTCATCACATCACACAGTGCTCACACACTCTACTGTCCTTCATCACATCACACAATGCTCACACACTCTACTGTCCTTTATCACATCACACAGTGCTCACACACTCTACTGACCTTTATCACATCACACAGTGTTCACACACTCTACTGTCCTTTATCACATCACAGTGCTCACACACTCTACTGTCCTTTATCACATCACACAGTGCTCACACACTCTACTGTCCTTTATCACACAGTGTTCACACACTCTACTCTCCTTTATCACATCACAGTGTTCACACTCTACTGACCTTTATCACATCACAGTGCTCACACACTCTACTGTCCTTTATCACATCACACAGTGCTCACACACTCTACTGTCCTTTATCAGACAATAACCATCATCACATCACACAGTGCTCACACACTCTACTGTCCTTTATCAGACAATAAGGTTGTCATACAGATAACTGCTTTTCATGCAACCTATTTCCATAAATGAAGATTTTCAAACTTACCAGTGCCTTTGAATACATAACTTCTGTTGCCCCTCTCCCAGCTGGTATTATCAAATCCTAATAATGTTGTGTCTATTCTAACACTGGATCCTAAACAGAAGATGAAAATTGTTATTGTCTTTTAAAAATCTTAATTTATCTTTGTTGGATAATGTGAATTCATTGTATTTTATGGGGTATCAATTTTGATTAATTTCCTGATCCATTTAAGGAATATTTGAAATTGTTGAACAGGCTATACGATATAATCTGGTTTGGGTCAGTTTACGCTTAATAAACCATGAAGCGGTTTATGAAAAGCGTAAACTGACTCAAACCAGGTTATGCAAGTATAGCCTGTTCAACAATTTCAAATATTCCTTATAATTTAATTTTTACAACAAAATTTAATGATTCCTCGATTTTAATTACGATTATTTCATGTGACTATTTGAATTTGTCGTTGGCGGATGAACATGTTGGTGACGTCATAATACCAACCCAGGTTATCGAGTATAACCAAAATTTTCTCCAGGCGGATTAGCCAATCAGACTGAAATAATCAAATCAAATTAAATTATAGCAATATAATAAAATTTTAAGTATATTGGATTTTTTAATATTTTCTATTTGATAATCCACTAGCATCTAACAACATTATTTGTTATACAGTAGAGTTCGTTTATAGCGAAGTCCAGGGGACTCTCGATCTTAGTTCGTTATAGGCATCGTTCGTTATAAGAGAAAATCGGACAGTAGAACTTCACTGGCTCGAACTCGAAGGGACTGTCAAAATCTGTTCTAGCTATCAGTAGTTCGAGCCACCGTGGTCGCGTAATTTTAGAGAGAAAAAAATATGGTTCTGACCCGGGCAGTTTCATTACGCTATGATAACTGATGCACAGTAAAGTGAGCCTTTATCGTAATTTTTTTTTTAATCCTTTAGACAGTTCACAAAGACTACGGCTTCTGAATACCTCTTTAGTATCTTCAAATGTTTCTTAGAAACGTTTTTTCAACTTTGTTCACGGTCTATTTTATAAACAGGAAATATGAGGTCGGGTATTAACACTTGGATCGATTTCGGTATAATGCTGATAATTCTGATATATATTTTTAATGGCCAATTTTAAGATTGTAGCCATTTTCCTTTTTTTATTTGAATTTGAAGAATAATTGTTTCTTTTTGGTATTATATACACATAAAAACTCAGGTTAATCGAAATTTCAAAACGAGTACATTTTTTTTGTTTTTGGTATTTAGATGAACCTTGAGACCATGCATGTTTGTTGTTTAAATAATTACATTACTTCCGTTTTTCATTGAAATGTTACAATATGATTGGTTATGAAGTGGTCACATGATTATAAAAGAGATGTTTCACATCCCAATGAAACTCAAATCCGAACTTGCACGTGCCTCCATGACGACGTCAGATGTAAACAATCAATGGCATAGTAATTTCCAACAGCAAATAATCTAACACAAATAAAATTAACAACCAAAAATTCAACTATATTAAATTTTGGTGTGATTTAAATATAATTATAAGAATTGAATGCATTCTTTTGAAGTTTCATTGGGGTATGAAAGCGTTGATCGAACTACATTTTCAACATAAAGCGCTACCGCGCTTCATTGAAAATGTACTTCGGTCAATGCTTTCATACCCCAATGAAACTTCAAAAGAATGCATTCAATTCTTAATTAAAGAGTCTATCATCAAAGAAAAAATAAACAATAGCGAATGAATTAATCTCACAAATAACTTTGTTTTTAATTTCTTTAGCTTGTGCATCCATTCATTAAAATTTAGATTACGTTTTATTAATTTTTAATGTAATAAATTAGCACATGTGTTATTAATTAACAACTTGTTAATCACATCATTTAATACCCATTTTATTGTTTGAATATTTTAAAGAAAAGTCTTGAATGACATCATTAACAACATCAAAGGTTGGATTATTGATTTTTCAATTATCAACAACGGAAGTGTCAAGTGCACTTGACCATTTTAATATGTGATCGTCCGTGCGTAACGGAAGACAAGTAAACGATTTGTTTGTTCAGCAATTTTCTTTGTTATATCATGTAAATCTTGAGTAGCAAAAACTTTGTTTGGGTTTAAAATTCTCTTCGTCATAACCCTGATTTCGTCATAAAAAATTTGTAATAGGCCTTCACAAATACATTGTTTAAATAGCGATGGGACCGGGGATTTATCTTTACTTCGCTATAAGCCTGATTTCGTTACAAGCCTGTTCGTTATAAAAGAACTCTACTGTACTTCAGTATCTTTTTTCAATAGAAAATCAAGTGTAATATTTTAACTAATAAATCCTAAATTCCTTGTTTTCTCTATTTCACCGGTCATCAATTTTTTTCTGGTGACCGGGGGAACAGTGATCTAGATCGCCAAAGCGCTTAAGATATCGGTAAAATGACCATGATCTAAAACGTGTATGTGACATAAGTATGTATAAAATGGCCACCGCCGGTGTGCCCAGTGGAAAACCATTCTGGCTGTTCATTTACAGAAATGTTCGCATTTATCAAATGAAATAAGAGTGATGCAAAAAAAAATAGAGTTTCAGTATAATAAAACAATTAATGCCTGCACTTAAGGTGAACATCATAATTGTTCACCCTTGGGATGTTGTTTTCCCTCGGGCTAAAAGCTCTCTGGAAAACTACATCCCAAGGGTGAACAATTGTGATGTTCACCTTAAGTGCAGGCATTAATTGTATAATGTTTCCAGTCATGTAATATAAAATCTCATTCTAAAAAAGCCACGATATAGCTGAAATACTGCTAAAGTTGACGTTAAACACCAATCAATCAACAATCTTAAAAAGATATGATATCTTTAATTTTTTTTTTTTGACTTGTCACTGATTGGATGTTTTTGTCATGTGACCTCTAATATAACCTAAAGATCAAACAACATCTAGTGTTTATTACATTTAGAAGGGGTTCATAGCAAGCTATGAATTTAAGTGCACTTTTATTGTTGTTTTTAATCGTACTGTCATTAAGTCTTCAATGATAAACATACATGTACTGCTGTCTAAAAATGTACATGTGATGGCCCCTTAATAACATGAAAATATATTTAAAGTTACTCTATTCTTGATTCCAGAGTGACATCACACTATGTAATTGACCAATCAATGATTAGCATTTCTTATATGAAGAAAATATTTGGAAGTGAAGCCAAGTAAAATTCTTGGGATTCTACATAGACTCCAATGTATATTAAAGTAATATGAAACGAGTTTTTGGTGAAATAAACATCTTCAAAAATATTCTTGATATGTTTACATTCCCTAAAAACTAAACCATTCGTGCATGTTTGAGGACGAAAATCGCGATCATCTGTGATTAAGAACAGAAAATCATTCCATCTCGTACGTATTTTTTCAAGGCAATGGCGGCTAATTAACTTTCGGATGCACCGTTCCGATGATTGCCGATCATGAAATTTCATCACCAACGTAAACAAGGTGAGCACATGTATCATTCTGGTTTTGAAAGAAGTTCAATTTCTTGCATTTCTTGCCTTGCAAAGAAATTCTTTCATGTATGTTTTACCTTAAAGATTATCAACTGCAATGAATTTCATTCTGACTTGATCAGTTTATTCGAAAAACTGGACAAAAACATTGAAATCGGTAATAATGAATGACACGGGGCCCCATTTGGGGAAATCGAAACAGAACCAAGAAATCTCAGAATTTAAAATCCTTGTCGGAACTAAAGTATCGCATGTACAAACTGTGTAAATTATTATTAGTATGTTCATTTCAAAACCATTACGATGAAAACATTTGGAGTTGTCCGAGAAGAAAATAAAAAAATCAACAAGGAAAAAAATGCCAAAAATACGATTATTTTGTCCATAATTTGTCACCGTTATGTTGACACCAACCATTTCATAACTTGGTTCGTTTATTTCGTGGTTTATTTTGGGGACAACCAATTGATTCCGTGGGGGGGGGGGGGGGGGGGGGGGGGGGGGGAGTGGATCTGGCAGTTTTTGTAAATAAGATAAATAGTCTGGCCACCCAAAGTTGGAAAGAAAATTCTGACCTTTGCTCCATAGAATATTTTTAAAAAATCTGGCCTGAACTGAGTAAACAATGTTATAACCTGTCCTGCACTATGTGCCGAATGAATTTTCTGTCAAATATTCTAACCTGACTAAACTTGCCAGGGCCCCTCAGAATCAAATTATTTCTGAAAATTATTTGCCTATATATTATTATGAGATAAAAATTGTGACACAGTGTGCTTTCTTTCACATTCTTATCTCTTAGGCCAAATAAATTTTATATTTAGATTCTCATCCCCTCCCTCCCCATTGTTTTTTGCTTCAATTTCATAATTTATTTTACATTCTCAGATATTTCTTTAAAATTCTTAGTGATTTTTATGAAAATGGTCAAAAAATAAATTATATATGCCTCCCTCCCTCCCCATATTTTTACTGACAAAAACACCACTACCACATAGAACAAACCTTTAGCCTGGGATATATTTGAGAGAAAAAAATCTTCCTCACAAATTAATAGAAAAAAATCTGTAGATTGACAAACAAAATGTATTTACAGTTGCAACTTTTTCAGGAGTTTTGATTGGCAATGATATTGAACATGCTGCAGTTTCTGTAAACCAGATTTGGGATTAATTAAATTTTATATTACCTGAAGGGGAATCTATACATATCATGTCACCCATCCACACCCTCCCACTTTTCCAGGAAAGGCAAATGGTCCGTGTCTAAATAGGAAATTACTTTTAACTGTATAATTTGAAGGATTTGAAACAAAGTAGTATTCATTTTTAATAAAAAAAAACAACAATGTTTTAACACAAGTTGTGTATGCAGTGCCCCCTTACTGGGGCCCCATGAATGCCGTTAAAAGACATTTACGGCGGTTTAGATCATAAATGGTGATATATATTTATTTTCCATGTAAAGAGATCCTTGTTTAACGTTTCGCTAAGGGAAAATTATTTTTAATCATGGATAATAATAGAATGTAAATCGAAACGAAAATGATGTTACCTGTCAAGAAGAATCTTGGCCACTTCAGAGTTAGTTTCCGTATGAAGAGCGGTCTTTATTTCCATCCAACGATCATATTCATCTCCAATATATATTCTGTTTTTGTTTAACTTAGTATTTGCTGCTTTTTTGTTTCTTTTTCTGGCAGAATCGCTCAATTTACGCTTCGGACCTGGCTTCAATTTCTTTGCCTCCGACATTTTCTTCATCAACACTATAACGGGGCATGCACACAATCTCTACCGAATGAGTTCAAATCTGAGGTCAATAGCATATGATTTGCATTATTGTCCGGGTAGCAAGAATTATCGAAGACAGAATAAAATGACGTTTTCTCCTGAATTATATATCGTAGCTCTCAAAAAGTGAATGGTTTACGTTCTTTATATATTTAATCTTTACATATATCAGAAATTTTTAGAAAACTGAAAATAATGATTTTGGCATTTCATATTACTTTAATTTATTTGATATCTTCAAACAGAAGTTAAATATCTTAATTAAAATCACCTCTGGTCCTTGTAGACACTAAATCATATATCTAGTCTGATTTTCATTAATTTATATTAGATGGGCTTATTTTATTTTAATTAAAAAAAAAAAAATTGAATTTTCCATTGAAATCGAGGTAAAATCCAGAAGATTCCTGCTGACTTCACCCCATTCAATTATTAAATGCCAGAATGTTTGGAAAAGAGAATTTGCTACTTACCACTTTTATATACTCTGTATGTATCACTTGGGCACATCCTTGATACCAGAGGTACTGCAAATATATAATATTCTTACTTAAACATGTTAAATACTTAAGTAAATGTGAAATGTACATTTTTGCAATGTATATATATAGTACAATGAGAGAGCTTGCTTTCTTAAACAAAGTCATGTCATATCCATTCAAAAATTTCCAATCAACATAAAAACACAGTCTTGATACAAAACTATGCATAATTTCAGTAAAATCATTTCAGTAATAATCTTGACACAAAACCTTGTACAGTTTTGGTTCATTCGTTTCTGTAGTTTAAACTAAGACTTTTTTTTTAACGAATTTCCTGTTAGGTTCTATGTTGAGAAATGTCGTGCGGTGCACAATATCGTGGAAATTTATTTTTTGGCTAAAAGACATAACAAAGAGACATATTGTAAAGGAGGATCCAAGAAACATTCCTCCAAAGTTTCCTTTCAAATGGATATAGGCCCCCGTGATCATATGGTAGTTGGATTTACAACTACCTGTGCAATCAGTGCCTATCATCACTAAAGTTGTGAGTTTAAATCTGACTCATGGTGAGGTGTACTTGATACAACATTATGTGATAAAGTTTGTCAGTGACTTATGACAGGTCGGTGTTTTCTCCAGGTAGTCTGGATTCCTCGACCAGTAAAACTGACTGCCTTGATATTACTGAAATATTATTGAAAGTGGTGTTAAACACCATAACCCTAACCCAAATGGATATGTGGTTTCAGAGTATGGAACAGAATTGAAGTAAAAATCATTTTACATATAATTTACTAATGTTTGTGTGTAAGTGTCCTTCTTAAGTATAAATCATTTTACATATAATTTACTAATGTTTGTGTGTAAGTGTCCTTCTTAAGTATAAATCATTTTACATATAATTTACTAATGTTTGTGTGTAAGTGTCCTTCTTAAGTATAAATCATTAATGAAATTCATCTTTGTTTTGTACTTATTTCAACAACTTTGATTTCCATGTGAGTTACTTGTTGTTGACATTTGTAACATCGATAAATACATGTTTTTTTTGTTTTTTTTTATTCAGATCAATGCTAAATGATATGCATACTACTGACAACTTTATTTCAACATGGCAACTTTTTTTTAAATTAAAGAACCAAACATAGATCATTCCTGCAAAATATCTTTTCAAATGGTTCAGTGGTTTGAGATGAAAAGATTAAATATGTGTCAGACAAGGTTATAAACAGACAAGACAGATGGATGATACAGCTAAAAATTAAAAAAAATTAAAAAAATACTTACCCCAGCTTGTAAACTCCCACTTCATTTCTACATAAAAATCAGGGGACTGAAAAACACAAAAAAACATGTCATTTGGAAAATAAATACAGTCCTCACGATGAGCACTGGTCATCTGGCCCAAGACCAGTAAAACTTTTTTCAGACCAATAAATTTTTCAGTTTTTTTTTAGATATATATATCAAAATGATTTGATTCGAACCAGTAAATTCATTTTTTCAATTTGAGGACTGATAGTATTATTACTGGTTTTGTTACAGAATCTTTAAATGTTTCAAGTAAATTAGGAGAGCGAGTGCTGATGTGCTTGCCTATTCAATTTTTCCTGTTTCAACAACTTTCTGATTAAATTTTGAAACTGTTCTGACAGTGTGGTATTTTTAGTTTTTCATTTTATTACAGGTGCAATGCTATATTTCTCAAGATAATTAAATTTTTCACTTTAACTATGAGAAGGTGCAGGTGTTAACAGAGATATGTTAACACCTATACAAGGTCTGTGTTTTGTGTGCTTCCTTTGTTAACACATGTACAATTTCTGAAATGCTTTCATGTGTACCAGATATAATCTCTGTGGTTTTATACACTACCTCTGTTAACACATGTACAAGTTCTGAAATGCTTTCATTTGTGCCAGATATAATCTCTGTGGTTTTATACACTACCTCTGTTAACACATGTACAAGTTCTGAAATGCTTTCATTTGTGCCAGATATAATCTCTGTGGTTTTATACACTACCTCTGTTAACACATGTACAAGTTCTGAAATGCTTTCATTTGTGCCAGATATAATCTCTGTGGTTTTATACACTACCTCTGTTAACACATGTACTAGTTCTGAAATGCTTTCATTTGTGCCAGATATAATCTCTGTGGTTTTATACACTACCTCTGTTAACACATGTACAAGTTCTGAAATGCTTTCATTTGTGCCAGATATAATCTCTGTGGTTTTATACACTACCTCTGTTAACACATGTACAAGTTCTGAAATGCTTTCATTTGTGTCAGATATAATCTCTGTGGTTTTATACACTACCTCTGTTTACACATGTACAAGTTCTGAAATGCTTTCATTTGTGGCAGATATAATCTCTGTGGTTTTATACACTACCTCTGTTAACACATGTACAAGTTCTGAAATGCTTTCATTTGTGCCAGATATAATCTCTGTGGTTTTATACACTACCTCTGTTAACACATGTACAAGTTCTGAAATGCTTTCATTTGTGCCAGATATAATCTCTGTGGTTTTATACACTACCTCTGTTAACACATGTACAAGTTCTGAAATGCTTCCCCTCCTTTTATTTATGTTATAGATCATCTCTATGTTGTATGAACTATCTCTGTTAACATATACACAAGTTCTAGATTGCTTACAGTTCTTTCATTTGTGTCATATATAATCTCTATATTTTAATGCACTACCCGTGTTAACACCTCTAAAAGGTGTGGAATGCTTCCTGACCTTTTATTTGTATCATGTTTTAAAACAATACCTCTTTCAATTTCTGTAAAAGTTCTGGAACTCCTACAGTTCTTTTACTGTATCTTTGATAATCTCTGTGTTGTAGTACAGACTGGACTAGCTCAGGATCACCAGTGCAAACTGCCTCATGTAAAACTATAAAGTTAAAAAAAAAGATAAATAAAGATGCTGTAAATAATTTGTTTAAAAAAACTGTTTTAAATTTTGTTAATAGGAGTAATACCACTAAAGAATTCTCCATAGTCTTCTATGTTAAATTTAAAAAAATGTAGCTTTCATACAGGATTCATCTGAAGTTTAATCAAAGTGACTCTCATATCTCATGGAAGGGGTACCTAATTGGAAGCTTAACTCCGAAAATCAACATACATTTAATGGCATATAAGAAAAAAACAGACAGTCCGAAGATGTCTACCGTCAAAAATCCTACTTTCACTTTCGATTTAACTCAAATTCAGGTGGTTTCTTTCCAATGCAATCAATTTTTTATTTAAAACCACAAGGACATCAAATATGGGCTTAAAATTATCCTAAAATATGTAGGTTTCTGCTGACATTCAGTATTTTGCAGTATCTAATAGGGTTTATTTTTTATCCAACAATGTAGGAATCCATTTTGAGTTTATGTACTACTTTCCCATACATTCTTTTCGACTGGTACCTATGTTTAGTGGTATTACATCTTAATATTCGGCTAGTATACATACGACAGTTAGAGGGACCGTCGTGGTTGGTATCGTATGGTAGTTGATTTACTGTGCAATAAGTGCCTATCACTATCATGGCGAGGTGTACTTGATACAACATTATGTGATAAAGTTTGTCAGTGGCTTGTGACAGAGCTGTGGTTTTCTCCGGGTACTCCGTTTCTCTGGTTTCGTCCATCAATAAAACTAACTGCCATCATATAACTGAATTATTGTTGAAAGTGGCGTTAAACACCATAAACCAAGCCAAACCATACAGCAGTTGGAATTACAACTGTCAATTCAATTTGAGTCACTTTCATCCACTATTACTAAAACATTTTTAAGTGGCATTAAACACTCATATCCAATATGATCTACTTTTGTTATATAACGTAGTAACAAATAATTGTGAAGATACCTATTGTGTAGAAAAAAATCACTCTATTTAACATTCTAGACCATTGGTGTTTGATGCCAATTTTGCACAATATTTATGTTATATTGTAGCAGTCAATTTTATTGATCGAGGAAATAAAGAGTAATTGGAGAAAACTAAAGAACTG
Organism: Bathymodiolus brooksi; assembly: GCA_963680875.1. Lineage (NCBI taxonomy): Eukaryota > Metazoa > Mollusca > Bivalvia > Mytilida > Modiolidae > Bathymodiolus > Bathymodiolus brooksi. Next base: position 64,741,126 of record OY804580.1, on the reverse strand, counting down.
CCATAAGTCAACGACAAACTTTATTGCTTACGGTTGCATCGATGCCACTGATGGGAATCTGACTCACAACTGTTGTACTAAAAATATCACTGTCGAAACAGCTACACAAATTAATTGAAAAATTGTATAGAGGCAAAATTGATACCCCCAACACGAAAATACATGACTGTTCACTTCCCTGGCTTTGGTACATAGATGTCTATCCAGATGTATCAGATTTATCTTCCTTGTTTGTTGCAAGATTAATTACAGGTTTCTGGGAGAAAATCAAATTTAAACTTTACCTGACCAATATCCCTTGTTCTCAGCATTTGCATTAGCTCTATATCTGAGGAGAACTTTAGTGCTTTCTACTTGTCCAAGTGTCACTGACAGATGGAGAGGAGTTCTTCCCCTTGGGTCTTTCAACTCCTTGTCATGCTACAAAAAATAAAACATACAAATACAATGAAAACTTGCAAATTTATAATAACAGCAGTGATTCAGTTAGGCATCGGTCTCAGGAGTACAGGAAGAAAATCAGATTAGTTAAAATTAAAGTCACAGACTGAGAGAAAATTTATAAACTTTATAAAATAAAGTTGTATCAATATACATCTCCACAGAACTGAATAGACTTAGCAACTTTATAGTGGTTATAGGCAAAAATTGAAGGGAATTTATATATATTCCTTGATACTAGACATACAGTACAGTCGGAGACATAGTGTGATAAATCACTGTGATAGACATATCACTCTTCTTAGTGATACTGATATATCTTTTGGTCTGTTTAATCTATTTACTTTTTCCGATATGCCTTTTGGGTGATAGTAAATAACACTCTAAATGTAAAAGAAATTTTGAAGATATATCCAAATCACCAAGATAAGTGATACGTCTATCACAGTGATTTATCATGCCATGTCTCTGACTGTGCTGTATGTATGTTTGTAGTTTATTGAATTTATATATATTCCTTGATACTAGACATACATGTACCGGTATGTTAATTGGAACATCATACAATGTATATTGAGCAGGAACTGCTTACCCTTCTGGAACACCTGATCATGTGTTCACCCCAGGTTTTTTTGTGGGATTTGTGTTGCTAGATCTTCAGTTTTCTGTGCACTATTTTGTAAATCAATGTTTGTACCTTTTCTTTTGGCTATTGTGTTGTCTGTCCTTGCATTTACGGCTTCTGATTGCTCCTTTAATTTGGTATCTTCAATCTTTTCATTAAGTATCTAAGTTAAATTATGAGGTTGATTTAGTGTTATTTTCAACAGTAATTTTGTCTCAATTTGTACTATGCACTAACTTTGTAAAGGGATATCATGACAGGTGCCAGGAGAAACTTATCCTCTTATCTCTAACTTTGCTTTATTGTTGAGAGTTTCTTTATTCTGTGTCTGCTTTTTTGTTTCTCTTGTGTTGTTTTGTTTATATGTATTTGTGTGTATGTTTTTTCTCATACAATATACAATGCTAGTCTCCATATGCATGTCTTTGCATGATTAGCTTTTCATCAAAACACAGGACACAAAGGAGAAATTATTGTTAGATGAAAGTTGCATAAAATTCAATCTGTGAAAAAAACTTTGGCTCAATGCAACATGGTAATTATATAAGTAATTGATTATTTTCATGCATTCTTGATGACTTTCGAAAGGGTACAAAATGCATGAATTCAGTATTTGCTTCTACATCTACATTGTACGACAATCCATCAATGATGATGATTACTTGTCGGGTGCAGCGCGAACAGACAAAAAATTTCTAAAATGAGTGCAGATCATATAAACAGTGACAAGATAAAATTATATACAAAATTTATTAACAGGCTAAAATTTGTTGTTTAGTTGTAATGGCTTTGGACCAATGACTTAACCTGGTCCAAAGTGGATGTCATGAGTGTTGCATGTGACAGAGAATTCCATAAGACAACTGTGTGTGGGAAAAAACTGTACTTGAAATAATTTGTTCCAGCGTTGAAAAGTTGGTACTGTAAAATGTTAGAATTCCTGGTGTGCATGACGGGTGGTTTTACAAGGTAGAGGTTAGGATCTATTGCTACTAAGTTGTGTGTGATCTTATACAACATAGTCACTCTATTGATGTTTCTTCTGTTTTCAAGTGTGTTCCAATTTAGGTGGTTAAGTATAGATGTAACACTGCTTGTGTTGTGATACCTTTTTGTTACATATCGGGCTGCTCTTCTTTGTATGCTTTCTATTTTGTCAATGTGTTGTTTAGTATGAGGTGCCCAAATTGAAGAACAGTACTCCAGGTTTGATCTTACCATGGATTTGTATGCCAGACTTTTGGTTTCTTCCTGTTTGATCTGCAAGTTTCTATGCAAAAAGCTAATAAGATCTTATTAGCTTTTGCAGTAATGTTATTGATGGGTGTGTCCCATGACATATTGCTTGACAAAGTGATACCTAAATATTTTGCAGTATTTACTGACTCGAGTATGTGACCTTTGAGTGTATAATTGAATGCATGAGGTGTGTGTGATCTTGTTACACTTAAAGAATTACATTTTTGCAGATGATACTGCATACCCCATGTTGATCCCCAGAGTGCTAGGTTATTTAAGTCCATTTGCAGAGTGACACAGTCTTGGTGGTTTTCCATTGTTCGATATAAGATACAATCATCTGCAAATAAGGCCAAATAAAAAAATATGTGTGTTTACGGTCACCCGACCGACCCTATTTTTCAGCCGCTGACCCCAACCTTTTTTATCGGCAATTAATTTTTGAATTATTCGACCCTAATTTTTGCTAGCGACCATATCAATTTTTACACAGAATTCGGAAAACCATTTTTGTTGTTTAATCAGCAGCAATGTTTTATTTATTCAACCGCTAGCTTTTTGTCGAAATTGAGAGCAAAGAAGGTAGAAAAACTGTGTAACTCGTCATAATTTATAAAAACAGCTTCAACAAATGACGGGTAACCGGAAATTTCGAAAATGAAATACCGGAATCGGATTCCGAAAGCGGGAACGACTATTTCCGGTTTTGCCGATAATAAAAAATAAATGCCGACCGATCCTAGATTTTTTTGACATGTGACCGTAAACACACATATTTTTTTATCTGGCCTAAGCGTGTTTTAGATGAGATTGATGCTGGTAAGTCATTAATGAACACAAGGAAGAGCAGCAGCTCAAGGACTGACCCCTGAGGAACACCACTGACAACAGGCATTTGACTAGAAACCTCACCATCAAGAACTACCCGTTGTTGCCTATTGTTAAGGAAAGCAGAGATCCAATTCCAGATGTTTCCCCTGATGCCGTAATTGTCTAATTTCCTTAACAGTTTCTTGTGGGGGACCTTGTCAAATGCTTTAGAAAAATCCAGAATAATTAGATCTGTTTGTTTACCAGTATGTAGGTTGTTTAGTAGTTCATGACTGAGTGTAAGTAACTGTGTTTCACAACTGCACTTTGATCGGAAGCCATGTTGACAATCAACCAAGATGTTATTTGATCAAGGTGTTTTAACATGTTACTGACAACAATATGTTCAAGAAGTTTACAACATATACATGTTAATGATACTGGCTTGTAATTGCTTGCTAAGTATTTTCCCCCTTTCTTAAAGATTGGAATTACGCTTGCTTGTCTCCAATCTGTGGGTACCTCACCTCTTGATAAAGATGTATTGAATATGGTGGTTAGAAGAGGTACAAATTCATGTGCATATTGTTTGAGAATGCGTGGTTTTAGATGGATCTAGTCTGTTTAATAAATTTTCAGTACCGTTGGCTGTAACTGTCATTTTAGGCATAGATGGATAATTTTCTGTGAGAGATGGCAGTTCTTCATTTTCACATTCAGGTGTAAATACAGAGTGATATTGTTTGTTTAAAATTTCTGCTTTTTGTCTTGTGTCATCAATAAGCATACCCTCTTGTCTCAAAGGTGCAACTCCTGAGCTGTCTTTCTTAGTGTTTCGCATATAATTCCAGAATTTTTTCTGTTTTTGTACTAATTCTGAATTTTCGTCATAGCATATTATGTTTTCGAGATAGTTCCAGTATGCTCTTCTAGTTTCTTTCTGGAGCCTTTGCTTAGTGTCTTTATATTGTTGTATTGTTTTTGTGTTGGTTCATTCTCTTGTACAGTTTGTTTCTTTTTCTGATCAAAGATTTTAATTGGCACTTTACTTTTGTATGAATAGTGTCCAATTTAACATTTCAGAGTTTGTCTAGTTTCTTTAAGATTTATTGTCTTTTACCTCATCACTGTATAGATGTTATCATTATTAATTTGCAAAATCAATTACGTAATAATGAGGAAGGAATTAATCACTCTTGTCTTTCATGAATCAAAAATCGATATTTCACTCACGATATCTTTGGCCAATTCCTTGTCTAATTCACCAAAATCGTTATCCCAAACAAGCCAATGGAGTGGAAACTGTTCCCTTAATGTCATAGAAGACATTATCGTCTAAAAATTTGTTGCTAAAACTCTGTCATTCCATTTCAAAGAAGATAAATTGTGACTCATTTGTTGTCAGTTCGAATCTTCTTCCGTGTGATCTCCGGTAGTTGTAAAATGTAATTATTATCTTTCCAAAGATATAACAATATATTATGAAAATATGAAATATTAAATCCAAATTTTATTGAAACCTAAGTTTAGGAACTAAAATTCATTCTAAAAAAATATACATGTCTTAACTATTTACGACATTAAAATTACGATGCGAAACTACCGATTAGTGTCATATTTCAAAATACTTCTCACAAATATTCATTGTTTTAATTTATTGTTCCATTCATTTGTTACAATATGTTATTATTTTTACCGCGAACAGTTTGTTTTTTAATTTGTTTTTGTACTTTTGATACGAAACTAATAATTTAAATGGAAGTGCACTTTGTGTAATGAATCGGTAAACAGTCATCTATTTTCATCGAATTTTATGGAGGCTGTTATTCATCTCAAATAGTTTTCATGTCCAGGGTGAAAGGAAGAACCGCGACTGAGGTGTGCGCGGATTGTTCCGCCCCAGGTAAGAGAACAAACATTCGAACGCCGTATCAAAACATCGTTCATTTCTTCTTCCTCAATCTCATTCTCAAAATAAATGATGATCAGGAATAAAACTCATTGTAATCTAATAATAGATGCAATACGTAGTACATGTATAAAGAATTAGAAAGATCCTAAATTATAATTAACTTTTATGTTCAGTTTTAGAAGCAAGTGGAGGTAATTTTTTCTTTGCTTTTTCATACTTATTTATATTTCATCTTCATTTCTAATATCATTACATTTTACAATTATAAATACAAAGAGAAATGAAGTATCTTTTACATGAATATGGGACATCTCACACCGTCTGCAAAATAAACAATTTTGGGTTTTCAACAAAACATTTATATGACTAGTATTTGATTAATATATAAAAGGCATTGTCTCCTCATACTAATTTTTTGTACGAATAGTGTAGCGGCTAATCGTACAAACTTTTTTATACTATCAAAATCGTGCTGGACTGACGATTTTCTGGATATGGCTTATAATTTATCAACACGTGTAAGTGGTAAATAAAAGTTTTATAACAAATTATAATAATAATACATGCAATAAAAAAGAATCAGTACAGTAAAAAACTTTAAAAAATAAAAAAGAACAATTTTACAAAATAATGAAAATAAAATTAAAAATAAAATTATGATTAAAATGAAAATCAGGACTATTTTTTAAGACATCATTTAAAATATTTACAGTTTGAAAATACTACTTTACATACTCTCTGCAAATCATTACAAAAATCTGAGTCACTTTCACTTAAAAATGTAGTAAGAAATAATTCAAAATTTACGAATACCTGGTGTTTGGTCTTTTTCCACTTGTCTCGGAAACAAATTTTTTTCCACTGTGTATACAGGCAAGTTCAATTCTAGAATATTTCAAATTGACTGATGCTTTTCTGGAAGGATTTCTCTTAAAGAAGTAATCCAAAGTTTTTGATGTTCTTGTGTATAATTGAATAAAATTATACTTTTCGTAGTTTCCTTTAAGAACTAATCATTCTTCATAAGAAGAAAATTTATTGTTTATATTAATGTCTGCCGACATGTTTTCATATCAAAGAACAACAAACACAAGATAAACTGAGATTTGTTTATTTGATGAAAAGTGTTCAACGTGTTGATAAATTATAAGCCATATCCGGAAAATCGTCAGTCCGGCACGATTTTTATAGTATAAAAAAGTTTGTACGATTAGCCGCTTCACTATTCGTACAAAAAGTTTGTATGAGGAGACACTGCCTATATAAAAAGTAGCAGATTAAATCAGAATATGACTGTTACAGTGTGGGAAACCATTTTTTAAAGTTACTCAACAATCTGGCTAGTAACTATTGAAATCTACTCGCCAAAATTAAATTTCACTATCCAACTATGGTGAGAGATCCCTCACGTCATATTTTCCATGACACTAAGTGTCCAATTTTCCTCATATGTTCAGCACATAAGGAACACCACATTCCCATGTTCTCATCATGCATCAACTACTTTCTCCTATTTTCCATTTGGGGATAAATTTTCTCACTGTCAGTCTGGGTTAACAACCAAGATCGGAACAAGTGCACAAGTTTTTAGTGTTTCCATAAAAACTGATGGCGACTGCAACAAAAAACGAGTGACAATTTGAAAAAAAACTTATGTTTCGGTACTATTTTATCGGAACATGTAAGTGAATCACGCTCAATCAATCCATTCAATCAATTTCAGCCTATTTATTTTGTTTCATCAACTGACGAACTGTAAATTATCGTATTTCGCCCAGACATGCCAACTCGCCAGAATGGCTAGTACTTGGACTGAAATACTCGCCAAATCATTTTACACTCGCATTTGGCGAGTTGGCGAGCAGTGGTTTCCCACACTGCTGTTAGAAGAAAAATTGTTTTGTAAATATGTAAGACTCAGATCGACGTCCAATCTCTAATCGGCGTCCAATTCTCAAATACAGCACGCACAGCGCGTTTTAGCAAGAAATCACCTTGGTCTGTGTTTTTTCGCGGTAAAATGTCGGTGATATGTCATAAAATCACCGTAAAATGTCGGTGAAATCACGGTGAAACTTTCACCGCGAAAATTAACAAATTAGGACCTAAATGTCGGTGAAATATTTTAATTGCCGGTGACAACATCGCGGCGAAAATCATACGTGTATACACGTACATGTAACTGTACTTCATGTGTTCTTTTGTTTTTTGTTGCTTAGTTTTGATTTTTTACTATTTCGTACTTTATATTTCAATTTGATACCGGGGTTTTTTTCAGGGATGCCAGCATGGCATACATTTTATTTATAGGATTTATGAGGCTGAGCACGCATCTTGTTTTGCGTATATTATCTAATCCAGGGATATATATAGTAGTCCTACTATATAAATCCTTGTCTAATCCCAACATTTCGATTGGTTTATATCGATGTTATTTTTTTTAATCACCTGTGTTTTATCAATGTACGGATGTGTCTATTTTTATGTAGTGCACACATTGAACTAGGTCACTAAAAGGTCAAATACACAGTTACCTGAGGCAGCGGGATTGATTTAAAAACACACCGAGAATGATTGAAAAAAAAAATCGATGTAATTTTTTATCTAAAGCAAACGTGCTTTTTCGTATTTGTATGTTGTTAATCCCCTTTTGCAAGCCACGTGTTATTTTACCTTTAATAAAAGTTCCATTTCTGATTTGTACACATATTTTTCACCGTGAACGTAAATCTAGAAAGGTTTCCACATGCTATCGATCAAAGCGTGCTTTTGGGGATCTAGAAACTTTTGTAACAGGTGAACTTAAGTCACGTGCCAACTCGACCATTAATTGAACACCCGAAAGCAAATTAACTCGGGAAACCAAGCTTGCATTCAAAAGATCAAGTTTATTTTAATTAACAAAATAATACAACACAAGCTTATAAATGGTAATGATCACATAATACTAAACGTTTTTACCGGCATTGTTTTCTTAACATAATAGATTAAAACAAAAGCAAATATCAGAATTAAAGAACGAAAAATGATCACATAGCTTGCACAGTTTTCCGGTTGTTGACTGATTTTGTCTGTTTATATAATTATGAGTTTTGACTTTCCCTTTGTAAGATTGTTCGGAGTTCGGTAATTTTGTTATTACCTTTATTTGCACACCTGAAAAAGAAAATAAGTATTTGCTATGAATCATTCATATTATCAAAAATGACAGTCTCAAGAACATACAAATGTACAAATAAAGGTTAATATCCCAATTCTTTATTTCGCGGCGTTTAATCGTCAATGTCGGTGTTTTGTCGGTGTTTTATAGTAAATCACCGTGTTCGATTTTTCTCGGACATTTCGCGGTGTCAACACCGACTTTTTTTTTTATTTCTCCGACATTTTCTTGATTTCACCGACGTCGGACCTGAGTGATTTCTTGCTAAATCGCGCTGTGCGTGCTGTATATAGCCGTTTTTCACTTTCTCAAATCGACGTCCAATTACATTACTGACGTATACTTCAAATGACGTCACACCCATTAGGGCATGGTTTTGAAACAATGATAGAAAAGGGACAAGACCAGATTCCAGATGAGGGGTTCTTGATAACAAAAATGCCTATGTATTTTTTAGTTACTGTAGATAAAATCCTATTGTGCTTAGGAGTACTTCTACTTTAGTGGACCCTAACCCTAACTTACCCTTAACCCTAACCTTAACCCTAACCATAAGCCTAACCTAACCTAACCCTAAATCTATCCCTTTTGTTGTCATATCCGCATGGTAACAAAATGAAAGGTTATGGGTCATGCGCTTTGATTATTACAATATCCGTAGTCTGCCAAAGTAGATTCTACCCCAATTGATAATATTAAAGAATGGGAAAATGTTTAAAAAAACACACACAAAAAAAACAAATTTAAGAAACAGATAAAAGAAAACATGCAAAGCAAAACTGTCATTCCAATTATTTTTGATGGCAAACTTTGATCATGTAAACGGGCCTATAGATATGAGAGTTTGGAAAGGACGCCGATTTGAGAATATCCTAAAATTGGATATGAGATAATGACATCAGTGGACGCCGATTTGAGGAGTGGACGTCGATCTGAGTCTATCAAATATACAGAGCCGTCTGGTGTTATCACGCACCTAGGGGTTCAGTGATTAATTTCACTGTTTACCAAAATTTTATTGAATTAATTTAAGTCGTCCTCAAATACTTTAAAGTATTATCTTTATGGTCCTTATCCAGATTCCGCTACAATTTTTAACATTTCAGTGAAAATGAAGTGTAAACAAACCAACCCTCGATTTTTGACAAATGTTACAACGTACGGTGATATCGCGCATGCATACTTTGGATGGTTCTTAAAATGTATAAAGGAAAGATTTTATTTTGAAAGTTTTCGAAATTGAAGTGTGTACCTAGTCCTTCAAAATAAGCTCAAATTTGAAAACATTTTAATATAATTATAGTTAATGCTCACCGGATGTGCAAACACTGATGCCAAGACTGTATTAGTACATATACAATAAAATATTTTTTAAACAAATGACTGTGTGTAATAAAATTCAGTCCTACGTAGGTAAACATTGACTTGATAATGGAAATACACCGTAATTAGAATAGATGCATAAAAAGTGACAGATTAATTCAGAATATGAATGTTTGAAGAAACATTGCTATATAAATATACATGAACAATTAAAAAAAAACATGAGTAATATCACACTACAAAGACTGTTTCAAAAATCAGTCCTGGAAATACAAAAAATGTACATTAAAATTAAATAAAATTTACAAACATTAATCAGGTTTTAAATCTTTAATCAAATGATGATCTCTTACTTAATTTGATAAAAGGGTCCGGGTGGCTCAATGAGTTAGTTAGTTCGATTACCTTACAACTCTTACAAGCCTATCGCCAATACGGCGTGTGTTCGCGCCTGGCTTTGTAAATTATAAAAAAGGGTGCACTCGACTCGCAGCCGCAAGTGGTAAAGTTTACCAGTTGCTTGCCCATGGTCGGTGGTTCTCTCCGGGTACTCCGGCTTCTTCAACCACTAAAAAACTGGTCGCCATGATCTAGCTGAAATATTGCTGAAATTGGTGTTAAACACCAAAAATCAAATCAAATCAATTTGATAAATAAATGATTATAGTTGTTTTGTGCTAGGTATCCAAAGATATTATTACTTATACATACATTGTAATTTAGTATTGTTATACCAGTAATTGTTAAACAGATTAGAATTGAAATTATGTTCAAAGTGTACAAATTTTGTATCAGTAAAGAAATGAAAATACCAAAAAATATTGTCAAAATATATGTTCTCCCTCGTTTTCTCAAAGGGAAAAATCGAGTCTTCCTATTTTTTGCGATTGTGCTGAGCCCTGTAAACGTTTGTTGCATCTTACTTTAATTTTGGTGATAGACTAACATCTAACAACATCCTGTGTAAGTTCACGTCAGGGTTCATATTTTCACCCTACATATCAGTGATGAGCTACCAGTGTTAAAGCTGATTACAAGCTATTAAGAGATGTTAATTGATTAGCCAATATATTTATATAACTGTCTTGTGTATGATTAGACCATTAATTTAAAGATGAATAAAAGGTTACATGATGCATGACTTCTTAGTTACAAGACGTAGTTAGATGTTAGTGTATTGCCAAACAAAGATGATGCAACAAACATTTAATTTGAATTAGACTGGTATACAATGAAATGAATCTCTAAATTTTCAAGCTCAAAGGAAAATTAATTTTTACTTAAAAAAGCTGTTCTGATGTGGAAATTTTGTAACAATTATGACTTCATAGTAAGGGTACTGATGACGACCGTACATGTAGGTTCATTGACTTGAGACAAGAATTTTCATCTTGTGCCAATTATTACATACACTTTGTTGAAATTTATTAACATACTATTGTCGTGACTTAATTATGTTTCTACTGCAAACAAGTCCTATTGTATCTTTTGTTGCAAGTCATGCAAATCTTCGCTAGATACATGCATGGTGGAATCATCAGCATATATGTCTGTTCCATTGTTTATAATGCAGGGGTTTCAAAGTGGGCCGGTACCCGGTACTTTTACCCGCCTGAGATCGTGTATAGTACCGGTAGAAATTACTGAACCCCCCAAAATTAGCGGTGGTCAAAACCACAAGTACGATGGTCGATAGGCTTGTGGAATATTTTTCATAAAAAATTAATGATCACGTCGATTGCTGAATTCTCGCATTCAAATCGAACAACTGCGTCACGACCCAGTTGGTGGGATATTCCCTGTTTTAAAAATAACTTTACCTTAGAATCGTAAATAGCAGTTTGCGCATGCGGTAAATAGATATGTTTTCGCCCCAATATCTTTTCATCCTTGTGTAAAACTCGGACCGGAACAAAGCCTACATCATTTCAAAATAAAAAAATGACCGATTACAAATTATGTTAAAACACAATTTAGTGTAATCTCCAGTAATATAAGTATGATTATTATGAATATATGACTACACAATATTTTGTGCGATGTTTTTTATCCATTTAAAACCCAGGGTCGAATCATTCTGGGGCGTACTGTCTTGTTGCTTAACTCCGTCCATATTGTTTAGCTTCCGGTATAAAAAAATAAAAACCTATGGCTAATTTATTTACATATTTTGACGGGGCACTACCGCGGTTGTTCACAGAAATGAAAGTGTGCTGAAAAACATTTTTAAAAGGGGGTACGAGGAGATAAGGGATAGAAAATTACTAGAAATCTTGAAAAAGGACCGGACATGGCTCAAATACGAATTGCATTGTAATGGGAAGGTCTAAAACGCCACAGGAGTCGGAAGTTCTATCAATAATAAGGTATAGGGGCACCTCGAAGATCGCTGGGCAACTATAAAAAAACACCAGGAGTGCAACGCATTTTTGGGGGGTTGGCCTAAATCTATACCTACAGGTAGATCAGCATGGAATAAAAGGTTGAATCCTACTCTTGGATGTTTAGACTAAATAAATATCACGTTTTCTTGTACTTACCACACGGTTTTGTAGCAGTTTCGTACATTTTACCCTTCTACACCACCATCGCAAGATCCATGACCGGAAGTGCAGCTCTGTCGTGAATTTTAAGGTCAGTATAACTATAATGTACAAAACAAATCCGGAACTTTTTTTTTCTCCGGAATTTTACACTTTTCCCCGGACTTTTTTGGTTTTTATTATATATATCTCACAGTCACAGCATGTTTGTATGGCAGTAATTAAAGGGTTAACATGATTAATGTAATTAATTTTTAAAATTATTTAGTTTTTGAATCAAATTCACACAATACATTTTAAAAACTGGGATACCAAATTGTGTATATGACTGAACCCTTTCACAAGATTCCAGATCCTTTGCCCTTTTCTTTCTGTTTTAAATTAGACTGGACACCTTTCCCAAAATTGCCAGATTGTTTGTCCTTTTTTAGATGTAAGGCCTGCCTCATATTAGTGTCAAACAGGGTCTCATTATCATATTGCTCACATGTGATGTGTACACCTCCACCCCCCCCCCCCTCTTTTTTTTGTTCCCAATATGACTATGTTAAACAATATTCAAAGGAAAATAATTATGTGTATTAGTAACTATTACCATGCAGCTATGTCTATGTTGCCAGCCATTGATATATATAATAATATAAATGTTTATATAATTTAACTTTAGTTTAAATTACAAATTTGAATTAGCCGCCTTGTAAGGATTTTCGTTGTGGAGAGTTACCTCCCTTGTAAATTTTTAACCATGGCAAAATAAATACAACAAACAATTGGACCTTATTTTTGAAGTAATATTTTATTATATTTAAATCATATAATATATCACAAGATGTTTCATAATTTATCAAAAGAGATAATTTAATTATACTGACCTTAAAATTCACGACAGAGCTGCACTTCCGGTCATGGATCTTGCGATGGTGGTGTAGAAGGGTAAAATGTACGAAACTGCTACAAAACCGTGTGGTAAGTACAAGAAAACATGATATTTATTTAGTTTAAACATCCAAGAGTAGGATTCAACCTTTTATTCCATGCTGATCTACCTGTAGGTATAGATTTAGGCCAACCCCCCAAAAATGCGTTGCACTCCTGGTGTTTTTTTATAGTTGCCCAGCGATCTTCGAGGTGCCCCTATACCTTATTATTGATAGAACTTCTGACTCCTGGGAAAACACGGAAGTAAGCCCAAAATGGGTACTTGAAAGATCATATCTTGAAAAGTACTCAACCTAGGATAAAAATCTAAACGGATTCTAAAAGCTATTGTTAAGACAAATTTTTTACTTTGATCTCAAATGTATCAAAATTATAAGACCCCGGTCAAAAACCGTTTAGATAATCTTAAAGACAATTTTATACTCTATCAGACGATATAAAAATCTGTTTGCTAAAATATTAGATAAAAGCACAATCTTGACCGGAAGCCTACCTTTTCAGAGTTAGTAGTCGTCTAATTTTCAACTTTGATTTCAAATTTCTCAAAATTCAATGAACCCGGTCAAAAACCGTTTAAATATTCTTAAAGACAATGTTATACTCTATCAGATGATATAAATTTGATTTTATGGAAATATTGGTGGAAAGCACAATCTTGCCCGGAAGCCTACCTTTTCAGAGTTAGCCATCGGCAAATTTTCAAATTATTTTTTGAGATATCAAATTTCTCAAAATTCAAAGAATCCGGTCAAAAACCGGTTAGATATTCTTGAAGACAATCGTATAATCATATATGTTTGATTTCATTAAAATATTGCTGAAAAACACAAACTTGACCGGAAGCCTACCTTTTACTTGAAGCAGATTTGGAGAAAAACGTGTCCAATTATCAGCGACCAACTATGAAAAGGTAGGCTTCCGGTCAACATTGTGCTTTTATCTAATACCTTAACAAAAATATTTGTATATCATCAGATAGAGTATAAAATTTTATCCTGCAATGACAGCATTTACCGACCAATATAGCCTGCCTAATATATTTTTTGATATTGGTCAGTTATAAATAGAACATTTTTTGATATTGATCAGTTATAAATAGAACATACAAATGTAAAACGGGGCACATCGGGGGATATTGTTTTCAAATACATACATAAAATTATTTCAAATACTTTTATCATCGTCCAGTAAACGTTTATTTACGATTTAAAATTGCAGGATAAATACAATACATGTGCACTGTCGAAGCATATAGGTAAATATGTGTATTCGGCACGAAACGCGGGAAAAAGCTCGGCAAAGCCTCGCCTTTTCCCGCGTTTCTAAGCCTCATACACATATTACCCATATGCTTCGACAGTGCACAAGTATTGTATATGTCTTTGAGAATATGTAAACAGTTTTTGACCGGGTTCCTTGAATTTTGAGAAATTTGAGATCAAAGTTGAAAATTCGCCGTTGACTAACTCTGAAAAAGTAGGCTTCCGGTCAAGATTGTGCTTTCCACCAATATTTCCATAAAATCAAATTTATATCATCTGATAGAGTATAAAATTGTCTTTAAGAATATTTAAACGGTTTTTGACCGGGTTCATTGAATTTTGAGAAATTTGAAATCAAAGTTGAAAATTAGCCGACTGCTAACTCTGAAAAGGTAGGCTTCCGGTCAAGATTGTGCTTTTATCCAATATTTTAGCAAACAGAATTTTATATCGTCTGATAGAGTATAAAATTGTTTTTAAGAATATCTAAACGGTTTTTGACCAGGGTCTTTTAATTTTGATACATTTGAGATCAAAGTCAAAAATTTGTCCATTGCCCGTTCTCATTTTTGACAATTCCGGTCAACTTTTAAGTACCTACATAATAAAATATTGTATTATTTATTTCTTGAAAAGATAGATCTTAACAATAGCTTTTAGAATCCGTTTAGATTTTTATCCTAGGTTGAGTACTTATCAAGATATGATCTTTCAAGTACTCATTTTGGGCTTACTTCCATGTTTTCCCACTTTCACATTTTAGACCTTCCCCATTGTAATGTCAAAATGCCGGCCCCCCTTTTTTTCCAAAATAATTTAACTTTTGTGATTCAAATGTTAATAAATGTCTTCCCACGAATCGTTTTTGTTCGAACATTTTTTTTGCACATAAGTCGTGAAAGTAACAATATATATTGTTTTTGTTTAATTATATTTGTATTGATCTATTAAAAAATTATAAATTTTATTAAAGATTGATGATTGCAAATTAAATTTATATGTTTCATCAAGGACGTACTCTATATACGTCCTTGGTTTCATTAACTATGACACTTATATGTCTTGATCCTGCCAATGGTCTTTGATGAGTTTAATTACTGGTAATAAAGTAAAAAAAACACACAAGCCAAGGTATTGTGAAAAAGAAAAGGACAAAGCCAACAACAGAATTTTGAGAAGTTTAAGCTTTGATAACAATGGCTTGGTCAAGTCTAGCTGCGGAACCGTAGCTCTTTATGGTCCTTTTGGTTTTTTTTAAGATGTGGTAGACTATCTAAGAATAATCTTGGCTAAATTCTGTAAACTGAAATATTCAATAAAGAAATTGGGGGGGGGGGGGGGGGAATCCAGGCATTATGCATGGTCTTCACTCTTGGTGAAATCTGAACTCTAAAGTTAATGGGATTTTCCTTTCATAAACACTTAATGTTTTGCAGTCTCTGAAGTACATTTTTTGGTCCACAAAATGCTAGATTTCGGGAGCTTCCGCCCCCTGGACCCCTTACGGCCCTCAGTCTAATTTTTTAGGTACCTCCTAAAATTTAAGAAGTACCTCCTATTATAAAAAACTTTGAAACCCCTGATAATGTATAAAAGAAAGATCAGTTATAAAGAAAATAAACAATAGAGATCCTAGTAAAGAACCTTGAGGAACACCATATTTAGCAGGTAGTCATCTGGAATGAACATTACCAATTTTATAGCTGTTAAAATTAATAGTCCCAAATTATTTTGTACCTTTAGTAAAAGCAATTCTTTTTCATCTTACATCAGACTTCATCAAAAAAGTTATAGGATGATTAATTTGATTAAATGCCTTGAGTGTAATCAAGTGTATGTTGAACTGTCATAAGCAGTTGATTATGAACATTTATTAATTTCAATATATATGGAACTAAACCTAATTATCTCTCCTTTACATGCAAATTAAAGGCATCCAATACTATGTTAGAAATAAAGTTGTAGTTACAAAATATAGCATATTAACTCATAACTAGCCATACAGAGAGTTACCTTTCCTTTTTTGGAAAAAAGAAATAAGCAAATATATTGTATGGATATGTAATAATCACTGTAAGCTTGAACAATAACACTATCACAGGCCTTATTTAAAAAAAAAAATTTTGCCTATTTCCTCATACAATAGAAATTTAACATACAGCTGAAATCTGATGGGAAGAAATTATTTTAAATACATTGTATCTGTTTACGGTTTTTCCCTGTTGCATATATATCTATATTATTATGTTAAGTTATATTGTATATTTATTTATAGGTACTGAAATCATTGCAATTTCAATTTTTTTGTAAACTTTTGTGCATGATAATCCACCATTTTCAGATTGTAAAATGTATAGATGATTACCTTAATTTATACCCCGACACAAAAGAATGACATCACCACTATATCCTGTTACATAATATACAAAAATGTACATGTAAATAACAGTTGTATATATTCTGGCTATCAATTTTAGAATTGACAAAAATGTCAGCATTTTAATTTTATGTTGGTTATATAGGTATATTTAGCAAATTTAATTTTGCAGTAAAGTAATACTTAAAAAAAACATCACTTGATTATTTCTTTCATTATATATTTGAAGTAATGACTTTCTGTTTGAGGTATATGCACACCAATTTTGCTAAATGAACAGCAGAGCCATGGGCATGGAGCTTTCAATATTTTGAAAGTTTTTAGTGGGGTTCCTGTTGCTTGATTTCTAGTTTTCTTTATAGTGTTTTGTAGATAGTTGTTTGTCCTTTTTCTTTTGGCCATTGTGTTGTCTGTCCTTCTTCAATTTACAGATTCTGATTACCCCTTTGGTATCTTTAAACTTTTCTTATGTAACAGTTATAATATTTGATGAACTCTGTGTTCCGGCAAGAAATAATGTAGAAATTATATTGTTTTCAAATGTATTTTATATCCTTTATATATCAACCTTAAAAAATAATTGGACATTTTTTTGGGGGGGGGTTATCATTCTTGTGACCATAGGATTATTAACAGAAAATTACCTTTTCCAGGTAAAAATATTTCATCCTTTAGTTCAAATTAATATATATGCTACCTGTGTTCATGTTATATGTATATACATGAATTGGGAGGGTTTTGGGAGTTTTTAAGGCCACTTTCCACAATATTTTAGTTATATTTATGGGTATATCAGGTCTGTTTTGTTGGGGGGTGGGGGGTAAAAACATCAACCTGTCACAGGTAACTTTATGACATAAAATTGCATCTAGGACAACACACCAAGGGCAAGATTGGAACTTTAGAGGAGATTCGCACTGATTGCCTGACTTACAGTCCTGTGGGAGGATCTTAGAATTGCTCCTCTGTATGGGGGTGATCTCTTGAAAAATGAACCACATTTGTTTATATAGCATTATCACTAGAAACAACAAAATGTTTCCCCAAAGATGTCTTTATCTTGATGCATGAGAATGTACCGTATTATACATTTTATATAATTGTACCACCATGTAGTAAAATAAAATGTTAATGGATAACCATAAACCTGCGTTTTATCATGATTTTTTAAGATAAGGAAAAATTACTCAAAAGACCCTAACCTTACATTAAAAATATTACATGTAAATTAAAAGCTATCATTTTGGATCAATGGTAGAATTATTGTACAAGTTAATTTTAGTCCATCAGGCATCCGCCCTCCGCCGTCCCATGTAAGATAACCACATGTAGACTGTTCTATAATATTGTACATTTGTTTGTAGTTGCTAAAACTAAATTGTAAATAGTAAGGTTGTAGTACCAGTAAATTGATATATTTTTTGGATTCTTGTGAAGATAATCATTTCAACAGATAAACAGTTATTATCATACTCCAAAGTGATTCCCCAGCTGATAAGATTACTTCAGATTTAAACATTAGTGGATAGATAGATAGATAGATAGATAGATAGATAGATATTATGTTTACATGGCTCTTTATTAATATTATAAATAACCAAAAATATTATGACATATGGATGATATACAGAAGTCAAATTTTATATAGGGTTATTTGGGGGGTGGGGGGAGAGGGTATTCTAAAATTGTATTTCAAGAATTTTCTTTATTACAAAAAATGTATATAAAGATAAGAAGATGTTTGGGGTTTTATTCTAAAATTGAAGGATTTTAAAGAATTTTCTTTATACCCGTGCCTGTAATGAAGATAAGATTTATTTTTTGTAAATATGTATACAGCAGATTGTTGTTTACTGATCAATTTTTTGTTCCTTTAATATAAAATTTGTGCCCATCAAGCGTTAGAGTTTTTAGATGTTTAATGCCACTTTCAACAATATTTCAGTTATATTGTGGCAATCAGTTTTATTGGTGGTGGAAACCGGAGAAAAGCACCTACCAGCCGCAGGTTACTGACAAACTTTATCACATAATGTTGTATTGAGTACACCTCGCTCGCTATGAACGTGATTTGAACTCACAACTTTAGTGGTGAAAATATATAGCTGTTAATCCAACTACCATACAAACATGACCACAACAGCTTTAGTGGTGATAAGCACTGAATGTATAGGTAGTTGTAAATCCAACTACCATACCTACGGATGACACTATTCTGTAGCTACATTGTGTACATGTACAGGCACAGTTAACGGGTTTTATTAGGGGAGAATTCTAAGAAATAATATTCTTGTGCAGAATGTACATGGTAAATTTACAATGGGATTGAATTTGATTTTACATGTTTAAAGTATTTTTACATGTCAAATGAATTGAATTAAAATGATATTCAGATCAATATTTATTATAAACCCATAAAAAAAAATTGTAAACCCATAAAAATTATATTTTTGAAAATGAAGTTTAATAAGATTTTAGGTGTATTATTGTGAAATATTATAATAAAGGGCAGGAATTTACAAGGAAGGGAAACTATTAATGCTACAATGTATGTTTGTCATTTGGGTCTTGTAAAATTCACAAATTTGGTTGGTTTTTAGTGTGCGAACACACAGTGTTGATGCCTTTTGACTTTCAAGTCTGTGCTTTGGCAACTGTTTTGGTCAATTTTGTAATGAAACAGGAGGCTAAAAAAAGTAACTATTTTTTGGGGTGGTTTTTATTCCATAAATGGCAAAGCTCTGCTTGGTTTTTGACAGCAATCATGCTTGTTCTTTCATCATATTTTCCTTTTAAAGGTAATTAACCAATAAAAAGAACATCTATTCTAGTTCTAAAATGAATTCAGTGAAATTGACGTTTTCATTTCAAGCTTTCCTCAATACAAACCTGACTTAAGATAACTTAGACTGGACATCTCATACAAATAAAAAATAAATTGTGTGCCATTATACATTTTGTATATATATTTATGAAGGTCAGTATTCTCAATCGAACTTCCTTTATTTTTGTTATGAAAACTAAAGAAAGTTTAAACAGTGCTGGTCAACATTTCTACCAATATCAACAAAACAAACAACCATCTCGCACCTCAAACCATTGAACACAAAAAATACTGCCTGTACACGTGGCATGGAAAATCCAGGTTCCGGCTTGGGACAGGCACTAAAATGTGACATGGTTAAATTGGTTAATGGGACCCCAACCCCTTTCCCTTAGATCTCTAACAACAATACTTAAGCAAATAATTAAAAGCCTACACAGATTCGCTTTCACTCAAATAGACAACATTATATATATCACAAATATGAATGACAACATAAACATTCATTGACAGTACATGTACAATAGTAGGGTTAGTAAATGCTCTAGATAATGAACTGGCTACTAGCTAATTATAAGAAGGTAGAATCTGTCTGTTAATGACCATTACTCTTAGCATAAAAAGTGCATGTGTACTTTTATTTGATGCCAATGAAACAGCTTTACGTACACCTACCTACAAATGGAGCTTGCACCAAAAACTTCAGCATGATTGATACCACTTTAAAATGAAATTAATCAAAAAGTCAAAAGTAATGTATAAGGTTATCATTGGAATTTATAAATATCATCATCTCATCACTGTACCATGTTCTTGCCATGATATACCTGAAAAATTAATCATTTGGCATTAAACAATAATCACTCACTGACTTGATATTGGGGATAAATTATAGCTTTTGCACCAATAGATAATTTTAAAAATGAGAATTGCTCTTGCAAATTTATTTCGTCTTCATTCATCAGAGTTTGGTAGAGTTTTTTTTTATTTTTATTATGTTTGTACTACAGCTTTTTATCATGATTTTAGGCCATCTTGACCTATATTTTGAACTTCTATGACTTTTTAATGATCTCATTTTGTATTTGGTTGATGTCTATTTCTTGACGACTTGAGGTTCTGCACCTGCTGAAATCATAACACATGAATTAAGGATGTCTGTTTCTGAAATATATTGCAACATTAAACCACTATTTAAAAATGTCTGGTTGATGTTTTCTTAATCTTATTAATGCAGACTTGCATGTTTTTTACACTTTTCAGTTTGAAATCTGATGTATTCAAAAGGTCTGCTGAGTGACTGCAAAGATTTGTTTTCAATCTGAAAAAGAAAAGTGTTCAAAGATGTTGAAATGCATGTACTAATATATATAGCTATAGCTACTAGTCTTATTTTTTTCTCTTCCTCAAGTTCCTGTTTTGTACATATACAAACTATACCCTACGTTGTATATAAAATTGAATTTTCTGATGTAAATTTTGTTTTATAAAGTCGTCAGAAATACTTACAACTCATCTAGGTGAGTTCTGAACTCATCATTTGTGTTTGTGACTCGCCATGGTTTGCAAAAAAAAATAGCACTCCTGACTTTTTGGATGGGACTCGATCTCTAATCTCGACAGTCTGGTATTCTTTCAGGAACCATTGGGGTAGATACACTACATTGTATGGTTGTCTCTTGCTCCAGACGATTATTGTATCCCATTGTACATGTATTTGATAATATGATACAACAATTATGTAATGTTATATATAACAACTAATTAGAAATAGACTTGATGATAAAACAGTAGTGAAGATGTTGCTGTGCCAGATTTTTATTTTTTGGGGTTCTTTGTGGTTTTACAATGTATTTATCTTGAACCATGGAGGCCTTAATAATAGATAATACCCCAATGTTTGAATTTAGCTATAAAAATTAACACCTTTTGTTTCATAGAAAATATACATTTGTAAATTATAGCTGTAGTAATAAACTGACAAGTTATAAAATATTTAAACCTACATGTACAAATGGAACTTTGTGAAAATTGTTGTGTGTTATTTGTGGAGGATATAATTAATTGTACTTTCTTGAAAACTAATTAGTTGTATATGAGGACTCGTCGAAGAAATGTAGAAAGACATTCTTAAACTAAAGTGCAATAATATGTATTACCGGTATATACATTTGTATATATATAAGGTTGAATGTTCAGACGTTTATATATATAAGATTTATTTGATACAGTCAGCCTGGTATCCTTTCGAAAACAGTGGGGTAAATATATTGTACATGTATATATGGTTATCACTTGCTTGAAACGAAAAGATCACATTTTTTTTCTCCTCTGAAACCATAGAACAAAATTAAACAAAATTTGGCTGGGATGGTTCTTTTGTGGTCCCATTTCAAAATTGTGACTGACTGCCCCTCCCATATATACATTTTGTAACTGTAGACATATACATATATGTAAGTAGGTACATATATTTTGGAACAGTGATTTGGTTGGTTTTCTTCTCTATTCAGTTATAATTGCTAAGTAAATTTTTTGACCAACCAGAATGGTCAAGTTATTATCAAGATATACCTGCAAATGTACCAGAATACTTCTAGTACAATCAATAAGTGACTGTATATTGAAATTTACAAGGTACCGATAAGGCAGTTATTAGGGACTATCACTACTGGGCTGTCAAGTCTCGCACAATCTCCCATTTCAGGAAAATCCCTTTGATGTTTTTTTTCTTTTCTTTGATCCTCATATATTTGTTAAATCTCCGGCATTTGGATTTCCAAAAGCCCTGTCATGGCTGTCAGTATTGTTAAATGTGAGTGAGTTTGACACTATTCATAGTGTGTTTGATACAACCTATATGTAAAGTAAAGAACAGCCTCACATCATATTTGACAGCATAACATGCAAGAAACACTGATTTTAAACTGTAAAATATGTTTTTAATGAGTGCCATATTGGATAACTGAACATAAAATACTTGCGTGATGGGTCTTAGACCCTTTGCAATTCAACAATGTAGATGTACAATGTACAAATGAATATTGTATTTTGTATTTTGAGATATCTAGAGACTCTATGGTTGGTTTTTACATTTATAATGTTTTTCATTTTATTTTGGTGGATTATTCTGTTTACTGACCATGCGATGGTTCGAAAAAATAATATGAAAATTATTCTATTTTAGTCAAAATTAAATGGTTAGATTTATGTATCTGATTTCAATTCATTAAAGACATTTAAGTGTTAGATTTTCTCTTCCTATATATATACATACATTTAATTTAAATTAAATATAGAACATGGTTGACATTTTTCATTTGAGATTAAATTCCCGACATCCTTGTGTACTAAGGTTTAAGACTTCAATGAAAAATTACCTATTAATAAAAGGTATTATGACCATCAAGGTGCACAATTTCATTTTTTTCTACCTTATTTGGTTTACACATAATGCCTCAATTTTAAGTAATGAACAATATATTTTTTTTAATAATGGAAAATCAGATATTGGCTCTAAAATATTGTGTTCGTCCGTCACACTTTTGGTTTCCGGATAATAATTAAAGTATCGCTCAACCAAATCTTTTCAAACTTTCTCACATTGCTGTGTACCATAAAATACAGGTTAAGATTGATTATGGTGTATTTCAAATTTACCATTCTTGAGATATAACTCCTTTTCTCTTAGAAAATAGTGACTTTTTAGGTTTCCGGATGATATTTAAAGTATGGCTCAACCAAATCTTTTCAAACTTTAACACAATGGTATGGACCATTAAATACAGGTTAAGTTCGATTACGGTATATTTCACTTATACCGTTCCTGAGTTATGCCCTTTTTCTCTTAGAAAATAGGGACTTTTTAGGTTTCCGAATTACCAAAAAAAAATGTATAAATAAAGTACCGCTCAACCAAATCTTTTCAAACTTTAACACAATTCTGTATACCATAAAAATGCAGGTTAAATTTGATTATGGTGTATTTCACATTTACCGTTCATAAGTTATGACCCGTTTTCTCTTAGAAAATAGGGACTTTCTAGGTTTCCGGATGATATTTAAGGTACGACTCAACCAAATCTTTTCAAACTTTAACACAATGCGATGTACCATAAAATACAGATTAAGTTCGATTATGGTGGAATTGACATTTACAGTTCATGAATTATGGCCCTTTTTCTCTTAGAAGATAGGGACTTTAAAGGTTTCTGGATGAAAATTTGGAATGCGGGGATATCTGTGATCACCAGATCAAATTTCTCTAGTTTTTTATTAAACTTTTTCAATGTGTGTTTCGTGTTACAATAACTGCACACCAAGTATGTTTGGCCATTTAAAAAAAAACTGTCATGTCATTGAAAGGTTGCATTCCAAACATTTTAATTTCCATGTTTTGAAATACTATATACTGACTTAAAAGTTGGCAATTTTTCACTTAAACAGAGAATTTAAACAAAAAATCTGGTACATGTGTAATGTTCTCCACAGAAAATTTATTAAGGCATGTAATTTGTTTAACCCTCATTTATTATAAAGACACTATATTATTGTATTATATACATTTTAGAATATTTAATTTATGGTTTATTTTCAGCCAAAAAGATTTTTTAAGTTAAAAACAATACAAAAAATTTAGAAGTTTTTTTGGGGGGGTTTTCTTGGGGAGGAGGGGGTGTGTGCTAAATTTTCAATATATTACAAACAATTTGTGTATCTGATATGAAAATAAAATTTTGTCTAAGATTTGTTTAAAATCATAGTTTGTGACATTGGTGCACATTGAATAGGCCATAAATGGACAATTTGTATTAAAAAAAAAAGAGAAAAGATGAAAGAGAACTACATGTGTATGCTTGTAATTAACTAAAACGTGAACACTTTGTAACACCCATTCCCCCTCCCCCAAAAAACAAAGCAAATTTATGATGTCAGCATGAAGACATTACCAACAAACTGATAACGATTTTAACATTTGTTTTACATTGTACAAAATGTATGTTGATATTTCTTCTGTTTTTATGGTAACCAAAACATTGCAAGTGGATCATTCTTTCCTTACAGTTTATTGAGTTTAAGGGGAACATCAATCTGATTAAAATCAGCTGTTATAATATACTACACTCCCCACCCCCAAGCATCTAACAGAACCCGATTAGTGTTCACATCAATATGAACTTTCATATGAATACTTAAAGTAATATTACACCAGTTTTGGGTGAAGAAAATTTTTCCCTGAAAATTCAATTTGGAATACGGCGGTACCTTTACTAAGCTATTCATGCATGTTTCAAGTCGAAATATGTTCCGAAAAACTAGAAATCTGCAAATCTGTGTGCATGTTTACCGTCCTCGCCATTGTTGTGGAAACTGATTAACTTTCTGTTTTGTTCCGATCATGACCTCGTGAAGAAAAGTTTTGATCCGATGATTGCCGATCATGACCTCGTGAAGAAAAGATAAACAATCATGGATGCTGAGGTAAAATATTGAGGAATCTGTCTGTTTCATGTTGTGTGAACCAATTTTTTTTGCAATTATTCTTATGTGGTACACACGGAATATATTTTTATTTTTTCTCATCAACTGAACATAGCGCATGAGCGATAATCTCCCCGAAAGAGTTCAAATCTTGGGTTACGCGCATATTCTTTGCTTTACTGTACGGGACAACATAATTATCTGCTGTCAAATATTTTGCGATTTGCTCTTAAAATCTGCTTTTGAGCGGAATTTGAATGTTTATGCAGTTGATTTTAGTTAAAATTAAGTGATATATTAAGTGAAAATATTTAATCCAAAAATTCCACGATATTTGCCTTTCATATTACTTTAATACTTATTAAAATAATAAACCAATCAAAGAGCTTTATGTTTTCAATGCAATGGTGGCAGCATTTTCATTGGCTGATCATGAGTTCACGACCTCTAATTGGGTTCTATTAGATGTTAGGGTAAGCTGCACCCGGATATTCCAGTCCTTATATTTCAATCGTGCAGGCAATGGGATCTCAATCCTTCTGAGATTTTGTATTTCTGCTTATATTTTTACATGCCATCTTGAATAATTATGAGAAGAAAAGTTAAACAGTGATGGTCAAAACAATTCCACAAATATCAACGAAACAAACAACCACCTCTCACCTCAAACAATATCAAAACAATAATAAAAGACCAGAACATATTGCATTGGAAATATGCAAATTTAATATACAGTCAAACCTGTCTTATGTTCCAAGAGAACAGTGAAATATGATCACATAAGACAGGTGGTCTCTTAATACAGATTTAATTGATATATGTAAAAATATCTGTACTGCGGTTCATTTACACACATTTAGTACTTCTTCTCACACCCTTCAAGATTAAAAACCACAGTTAGTTAAATCACGTTGAGGAAAACATCTCATCAGAAACAGTTCTCAGGAGCTAAAAACATGTGTTATCTAAAATAGAAATCTATGAATGAAGCTGACCTTGAAACAGAGAGAAACACATGGCTTCACAGCTGGATAAAATGATAAAAAAATTAAATATAACTCAAAACACACAAGTCTAGCTACCTGTCAAACATAAAAATAATTTACATGATCTACTCATGTTTAGTTTTAGTAGATACACATCCATGATAATCAATTATAATATATTTTGTAAGTTTTAAGACACAAACAATCTACAATCTCTAAATTTAGCAAATAAGTAAAATAATTTACATGATCCACTGATACACATCTATGATAATCAGTTATTTTATATATTGTGTTTGTAAGTTTTAAGACACAAATAAACGATACTCTTAGTCTTATAAAGAAGTAAAATATTTAGCAAGCAAGTGCATAAAAATAATTTACATAATCTGCTGTGTTTGGTAGATACACATCCACGATAATCGGTTATTTTATATTGTGTGTTTGTAGGTTTTTAAGACAGAAACTCTATAAAAAAAGAAGTGAAATATTTAGCAAGCAAGTTTAAATTCACATCTAACATGTCTTATACAGCAGATATCCAACTTCTAATCACTCAAAACAAATCTTGAAATGTTTTAATATTTAATTAACATGTATTAAGCCAGCACATGTACATTATGATCATAGTACAAATGTATTTGGTACCCATGTGCATGTACATTTGTACAAGTAAGTTTCTCAGTATATCAAAATTATTATGATATATAAGTTAGCTAATTATTGTAGATAGAAATAACATTTGTTTATTAATAATAAATTAAGTGTCTTATTTCCTACAAATTACTCATCCATATAAAATTAACATCAATGTACATGTATTAAGTCAAACAGTTCAAGGCCTTCATAGACAATCCAGGGTTATCTTGATTTGTTGATCAGAGTTTTCCTCTTTTCTAGAGTTATAAAATGCATCGGTAGTGTAATGGGTAGCATGCTTGCCTCGAGTGCAGTAGATCGTGGGATTGGATCAAACCAAAGACTATAAAATTAGTATTTGTTACTTCTCTGCTAAGCAGGCAGCATTAAGGAGAAACAGCAAATACTGGTGGACTCGGAATCAGAATAATGTGTCCGAGTGGAGCGACATTTCTACCCGTCGACTGTTGTTTCAGTGGGCTAGCACTATAAAAAACCAACTCAGCGTGCACGTGTTGGTCTAGTACAAAGCTGACCTTATCAACATCTCATTGAAAATTAACTTGCTCTCATTATGATAAAGGTGATAAATTGCTGAGTTGTCATTAAACAACAATCACTCACTTACTCTAGAAATATATTACCATTAATTGAATTATATTTAGCATATGTAATATTACACTTAGTACAAAAAAATATGTTTATTTTTTATGTTTTACAGACCCCACTTGGGCCTCAATTAATCGTGGTGTCTTGATATGTGATGAATGTTGTAGTGTTCACAGAAGTTTAGGTCGACACATTTCACAGATAAAATCACTTAACAAAGGACAATGGAGCCCTACATTATTGTCTGTAAGTATTTTAAGCAATATACATGTACACATGACTTTTATATTTGTTTAATCTTACATACAGGGGTAGATCCAGGATTTCAAGTTGGGGGGGGGGGGGTGCACTTAAAAAAATTGGGTCGAGCGGAGGGAGGCACGAAAATTTTTTGGGTATTTCGTGTGAAAAATCATGATTTTATGCCAAAAAATCATATTTTTTTCCAATTTTAGGGGGGGGGGGGCACATGCCGGGTGTGGCCCCCCCCCCCCTGGTTCCACCCCTGTACAATCACAGACAGAATGGCCAACGATCATTTTAGTCATTTAAAAAACAATCAACTTAAGAAAAGTTTAAAGACATTCAAGGGGTAATCAGAAGTTATAAATCAAAGGACAGACAACACAATGACCAAAAGACAAAGGACAAAAGGACAAACAACTATCTGCAAAACATTACATAGAAAAATCAAGATCGAGCAACACGTCATGTACAAACCCCAACAAAAACCGGGGATGAACTCAGGGGCTCCGGAAGGGTATGCAGTTCCTGCTCCACATGTGGCACCTGGCGTGTTACTCTTGTTGCAAACCCGGTGACAATTCATGAAGGAAGAAAGGACCGAATTGTGATTACGACAGAGGAACAATTCCATGGTCATTTGTGACACAGATAATCCGTAACTGTTAACCAAGTCATGGTGGCGATTGTAAAACCTTCGAAGTAAGGTATGTAAAGCTTTTTGCATTTACAAATTAAACAAACCTGTACACAATTTGGCATAAACCACTCATCAGAGTTTGTGATAATTTAATCCAGCTTGAAAACAGATACAGTCAAACTTATATTCAACAGTCATTTTTGGGATAAAGGAAGAATGACCGCATAAGAGAATTGACCCCTTATATTAAATCCTTAGATCTGTATTTAGAAATGATAAATATCAATGGGTTAGGGCTATGGTGTTTAATGCCACTTTCAACAATTTTTCAGTTATATCGTGGCGGTCAGTTTTATTGATTGAGGAAACCGGAGAAAACCACTGACCTGCTACAAGTCACTGACAAACTTTATCACATAATGTTGCATCGAGTACACCTTGCCTGAGCAGGGTTCGAACTCACAGCGTTAGTGGTGATAGGTACTGATTGCATAGGTAGTTATAAATCAAACTACCATGCAATCATGATCACGACGGCCCCTAGATATCAATGCTAAGCATTATAGAGACAATTAATACTGAAGAAAATGGTCTCGGAAATGAAGAATTTCTTTTTGTATTGAATGTTTTGTTTATTTTTAGATGGTACAACACCTTGCAAACCACGGAGCCAACAGTATTTGGGAACACTCATTACTTGACCCATCACAAAGTAAACATGGGAAAAAGAAACCTGGACCCAGGGACCAAGTACAGTATGTATACTTGTATGAAATGATCCTACAACATGCCTGTACAACAATTATGGTAAAACAAGGTTGTGAATATTGACATCTAAGGACTGACCAAAAACTATAAAATTGATATTTGCTGCTTTTCTACTACTGTAAGCACACAGCACTAGTTACTAAGTAAGAGTAAAGACTGGTTGGCTCAAAATCAAGATAATATGTATGAGTGGAGCAACAGGTGTCCTCACAGACTGTTTCAGTGCAGTACCATTATAACAATCCAACTAAGCATGTAGGTCTAGTACAAAGAGAACATAATTTCATCAGATGTAACTTCTTTTCCCCGGAAAATTTCTCATTTGGTGTTAAACAACAGTCTCTGACTCACTTACTAATTAGTACTTAGAAGTATGTACCTATTTCTAGTATCAAACAACAGTCACTGAATCACTTACTAATTAGTACTTAGAAGTATGTACCTATTTCTAGTATAAACAACAGTCTCTGACTCACTTACTAATTAGTACTTAGAAGTATGTACCTATTTCTAGTATAAACAACAGTCTCTGACTCACTTACTAATTAGTACTTAGAAGTATGTACCTATTTCTAGTATCAAACACTAGCACAGTCAAAAATAAGGTTATTCTTCTCTACTACAGAGACCAATTTAACAAAATAATGCATTCAATTTGCTTCACCCGTGTTTTGTTTTGCTGTTGATAGCCCCTGGGATATTAAATTATATACACAAAGTAACATCTGGGATATTAAATTATATACACAAAGTAACATCTGGGAAATTAAATTATATACACAAAGTAACATCTGGGATATTAAATTATATACACAAAGTAACATCTGGGATATTAAATTATATACACAAAGTAACATCTGGGATATTGAATTATATACACAAAGTAACATCTGGGCTATTAAATTATATACACAAAAAAACATCGGGATATTAAATTATATACACAAAGTAACATCTGGGATATTAAATTACATACACAAAGCAACATCTGGGATATTAAATTATATACACAAAGTAACATCTGGGATATTATATGTTATTCAGCTATCAGACAGGGTATATAATGTGACATTCCCGGCTTAGGATCTATATTCCCTGAGGCGCAGCCGAAGGGAATATATATCATAAGCCAGGAATGTCACATTATATACCCTGTCTGATAGCTGAATAACAGATATATTACGGATTTAACCATCTTTTTTTAAATATAACATCCAACTGTATTAAATAAATTTGCCTCTTTTATTTTCATTTTTCGTATCTCTAGATGCCCGTTTCCGTACCTTTGACGTCATTCTTCAATGACATCAAAATATGTGTCACGTCATATTTCATGTAGGAAAATACTGTACTAAATTTCTAAATCAATACAGTTTCATATGTAGTAAATTTTATAAACTTTACAGGGGTTGAAAAATCCCCTAGCCAGACGCCCGGGGCTAGTAATTTCCACATTTGGGCTAGCTGAAATAATCAGCTGTATGCCCGACGGGCTAGTTAAAATATATATCGGATATTGACAAATTTGTCAATATTCGCGTATCTACTTATATTCATATATGTTATATGTTGTTTAATCAGCAGCAATGTTTTATTTATTCAACCGCTAGCTTTTTGTCGAAATTGAGAGCAAAGAAGGTAGAAAAACTGTGTATTCTCGTCATAAAACAGCTTCAACAAACGACGGCTTACCGGAAATTTCGAAAATGAAATATCGGATTCCGGAACCGGGAACAACTATTTCCGGTTTTGCCGATAGTAAAAAAAAAAAAATAATAATAATTTTTAAATAATTAGATTTTTTTGACATGTGACCATAAACACACATATTTTTTGTTTGGCCTTACAGTGACCTGAACTGTGGGAAATAAGTGAAAATAAAACGCAATACCAGATCTGAAAAGAAAGATAGTTAAACTAAATATACATTGTACATGTTGTACAAGGGTTCAAGTCTGCAAGTCGGATTCATGAAATCACGGTATTGACCAGGACTAGTGGTTCATAGATTCGGGCTAGTAATATTTGGGAGTATGCTAGCCCTGGGCTAGTGAGGTGGTCCAAGATTTTCTAACCCCTGCTTTATAAATATAACATTGATATATCACATAACAAAACAACGGGTTTGCGAAACAGTTTCAATAATTTAAATGTTAACAACATGTAAATAAAACCTTGGTGTGGCCCCATGACGTCGAAAGTTTTCAAGGCTCAAAGTTTTGTTTATTTGTTATGGTACAGCCGTGGAACATAGGAGTTTGCTGAATCGATCAGGTATTTGTGACGGAATTAACCGTTGTAATATTTTTTGTTCATGCAGCCGTTTTGAGTATAAAAACAGCATTTAATTTGGTAAAAATACATTTATTATTCCATATTATACCATTGATTCAGTGAAGCGTAATGTTTTGTCGTCCATGTTTTAATCGTTTTTGGGGACTGAAAATATATACCCCGTCTGTTTTCCGAATATATGCTGACATTTAGGGTTGAATAACCAATGAAAATATGCGTAAATTCTAAAAAAGCTAAATTCGTAATATTAAATTATATACACAAAGTAACATCAAAACAACAAAGATGCCAGGATGTAGGGTTTATCAGCAGAAGTAAAGAGTGCCGCTCAACTGCAGACTAGGGACCATTTCACTCTCATTTTTGGGTATAAGTTTTTCTCATTGTTGAAGACCCTACTATGACTGTGAAATGCAGAACAGCAATAAAAGTGCTGTTTCTTGACTTGAATTTATGTCTAAGTGTAATGTTGAATAGTTTCTCATGTCCATTTACATTCATATCTTTTCTTACTAATTAGTTCTGTACAGACAAAATTTTAAAGTCTTCTTCATAAATAATCAATGCTTGTTTTATATATTTCAGTCCATTGAAAGCAGAATTCATTCGATCAAAGTATCAGTTTTTACAGTTTATCAACAAGCAGAAAGATGGAGAAGTCAGCTCTATTGATGACCTCAGCAAGGTTAGACTATATATATTACAAATAGGGAGGGGATTTTCTTTACAGATGACCTCTGAACAGGAATATAAAAGAAAAAGTATGATTATTGAAAAAATACCGACTTACAAAGACAGACAGGGCGACTAAAACTTCGCCTTTTGGCAGGAATAGGGCGATTTCAATGAAACCAGGGCAGAAAAGTTGCCCACTTCACCTGTTTTGGTGAGTCTTGCTGTACCAATAAAAGAATTATTTTATTTTAGAGTTCATGCTCTTTATTGTAAAAATAAACTTGCTTTGTTATATCTGTTTCCTTTACTTCATATATAAAGATTGTCCCATGTTACTTCATATATAAAGATTGTCCCATGTTACTTCATATATAAAGATTGTCCCATGTTACTTCATATATAAAGATTGTCCCATGTTACTTCATATATAAAGATTGTCCCATGTTACTTCATATATAAAGATTGTCCCATGTTACTTCATATATAAAGATTGTCCCATGTTACTTCATATATAAAGATTGTCCCATGTTACTTCATATATAAAGATTGTCCCATGTTACTTCATATATAAAGATTGTCCCATGTTACTTCATATATAAAGATTGTCCCATGTTACTTCATATATAAAGATTGTCCCATGTTACTTCATCTATAAAGGTTGTCCCATGTTACTTCATATATAAAGATTGTCCCATGTTACTTCATATATAAAGATTGTCCCATGTTACTTCATATATAAAGATTGTCCCATGTTACTTCATATATAAAGATTGTCCCATGTTACTTCATATATAAAGATTGTCCCATGTTACTTCATTTATAAAGATTGTCCCATGTTACTTCATATATAAAGATTGTCCCATGTTACTTCATATATAAAGATTGTCCCATGTTACTTCATATATAAAGATTGTCCCATGTTACTTCATATATAAAGATTGTCCCATGTTACTTCATATATAAAGATTGTCCCATGTTACTTCATATATAAAGATTGTCCCATGTTACTTCATATATAAAGATTGTCCCATGTTACTTCATATATAAAGATTGTCCCATGTTACTTCATATATAAAGATTGTCCCATGTTACTTCATATATAAAGATTGTCCCATGTTACTTCATTTATAAAGATTGTCCCATGTTACTTCATATATAAAGATTGTCCCATGTTACTTCATATATAAAGATTGTCCCATGTTACTTCATATATAAAGATTGTCCCATGTTACTTCATATATAAAGATTGTCCCATGTTACTTCATATATAAAGATTGTCCCATGTTACTTCATATATAAAGATTGTCCCATGTTACTTCATATATAAAGATTGTCCCATGTTACTTCATATATAAAGATTGTCCCATGTTACTTCATATATAAAGATTGTCCCATGTTACTTCATATATAAAGATTGTCCCATGTTACTTCATATATAAAGATTGTCCCATGTTACTTCATATATAAAGATTGTCCCATGTTACTTCATATATAAAGATTGTCCCATGTTACTTCATATATAAAGATTGTCCCATGTTACTTCATTTATAAAGATTGTCCCATGTTACTTCATATATAAAGATTGTCCCATGTTACTTCATATATAAAGATTGTCCCATGTTACTTCATATATAAAGATTGTCCCATGTTACTTCATATATAAAGATTGTCCCATGTTACTTCATATATAAAGATTGTCCCATGTTACTTCATATATAAAGATTGTCCCATGTTACTTCATATATAAAGATTGTCCCATGTTACTTCATATATAGAGATTGTCCCATGTTACTTCATATATAAAGATTGTCCCATGTTACTTCATATATAAAGATTGTCCCATGTTACTTCATATATAAAGATTGTCCCATGTTACTTCATTTATAAAGATTGTCCCATGTTACTTCATATATAAAGATTGTCCCATGTTACTTCATATATAAAGATTGTCCCATGTTACTTCATATATAAAGATTGTCCCATGTTACTTCATATATAAAGATTGTCCCATGTTACTTCATATATAAAGATTGTCCCATGTTACTTCATATATAAAGATTGTCCCATGTTACTTCATATATAAAGATTGTCCCATGTTACTTCATATATAAAGATTGTCCCATGTTACTTCATATATAAAGATTGTCCCATGTTACTTCATATATAAAGATTGTCCCATGTTACTTCATATATAAAGATTGTCCCATGTTACTTCATATATAAAGATTGTCCCATGTTACTTCATATATAAAGATTGTCCCATGTTACTTCATATATAAAGATTGTCCCATGTTACTTCATATATAAAGATTGTCCCATGTTACTTCATATATAAAGATTGTCCCATGTTACTTCATATATAAAGATTGTCCCATGTTACTTCATATATAAAGATTGTCCCATGTTACTTCATATATAAAGATTGTCCCATGTTACTTCATATATAAAGATTGTCCCATGTTACTTCATATATAAAGATTGTCCCATGTTACTTCATATATAAAGATTGTCCCATGTTACTTCATTTATAAAGATTGTCCCATGTTACTTCATTTATAAAGATTGTCCCATTTTACTTCATATATAAAGATTGTCCCATGTTACTTCATATATAAAGATTGTCCCATGTTACTTCATATATAAAGATTGTCCCATGTTACTTCATATATAAAGATTGTCCCATGTTACTTCATATATAAAGATTGTCCCATGTTACTTCATATATAAAGATTGTCCCATGTTACTTCATATATAAAGATTGTCCCATGTTACTTCATATATAAAGATTGTCCCATGTTACTTCATATATAAAGATTGTCCCATGTTACTTCATATATAAAGATTGTCCCATGTTACTTCATATATAAAGATTGTCCCATGTTACTTCATATATAAAGATTGTCCCATGTTACTTCATATATAAAGATTGTCCCATGTTACTTCATATATAAAGATTGTCCCATGTTACTTCATATATAAAGATTGTCCCATGTTACTTCATATATAAAGATTGTCCCATGTTACTTCATATATAAAGATTGTCCCATGTTACTTCATATATAAAGATTGTCCCATGTTACTTCATATATAAAGATTGTCCCATGTTACTTCATATATAAAGATTGTCCCATGTTACTTCATATATAAAGATTGTCCCATGTTACTTCATATATAAAGATTGTCCCATGTTACTTCATATATAAGATTGTCCCATGTTACTTCATATATAAAGATTGTCCCATGTTACTTCATATATAAAGATTGTCCCATGTTACTTCATATATAAAGATTGTCCCATGTTACTTCATATATAAAGATTGTCCCATGTTACTTCATATATAAAGATTGTCCCATGTTACTTCATATATAAAGATTGTCCCATGTTACTTCATTTATAAAGATTGTCCCATGTTACTTCATTTATAAAGATTGTCCCATGTTACTTCATATATAAAGATTGTCCCATGTTACTTCATATATAAAGATTGTCCCATGTTACTTCATATATAAAGATTGTCCCATGTTACTTCATATATAAAGAT
Source organism: Bathymodiolus brooksi (assembly GCA_963680875.1). Classification (NCBI taxonomy): domain Eukaryota; kingdom Metazoa; phylum Mollusca; class Bivalvia; order Mytilida; family Modiolidae; genus Bathymodiolus; species Bathymodiolus brooksi. The sequence continues at coordinate 64,705,793 of OY804580.1, read as the reverse complement.
TGTCCCATGTTACCTTCATATATAAAGATTGTCCCATGTTACTTCATATATAAAGATTGTCCCATGTTACTTCATATATAAAGATTGTCCCATGTTACTTCATATATAAAGATTGTCCCATGTTACTTCATATATAAAGATTGTCCCATGTTACTTCATATATAAAGATTGTCCCATGTTACTTCATATATAAAGATTGTCCCATGTTACTTCATATATAAAGATTGTCCCATGTTACTTCATATATAAAGATTGTCCCATGTTACTTCATATATAAAGATTGTCCCATGTTACTTCATATATAAAGATTGTCCCATGTTACTTCATATATAAAGATTGTCCCATGTTACTTCATATATAAAGATTGTCCCATGTTACTTCATATATAAAGATTGTCCCATGTTACTTCATATATAAAGATTGTCCCATGTTACTTCATATATAAAGATTGTCCCATGTTACTTCATATATAAAGATTGTCCCATGTTACTTCATATATAAAGATTGTCCCATGTTACTTCATATATAAAGATTGTCCCATGTTACTTCATATATAAAGATTGTCCCATGTTACTTCATATATAAAGATTGTCCCATGTTACTTCATATATAAAGATTGTCCCATGTTACTTCATATATAAAGATTGTCCCATGTTACTTCATATATAAAGATTGTCCCATGTTACTTCATATATAAAGATTGTCCCATGTTACTTCATATATAAAGATTGTCCCATGTTACTTCATATATAAAGATTGTCCCATGTTACTTCATATATAAAGATTGTCCCATGTTACTTCATATATAAAGATTGTCCCATGTTACTTCATATATAAAGATTGTCCCATGTTACTTCATATATAAAGATTGTCCCATGTTACTTCATATATAAAGATTGTCCCATGTTACTTCATATATAAAGATTGTCCCATGTTACTTCATATATAAAGATTGTCCCATGTTACTTCATATATAAAGATTGTCCCATGTTACTTCATATATAAAGATTGTCCCATGTTACTTCATATATAAAGATTGTCCCATGTTACTTCATATATAAAGATTGTCCCATGTTACTTCATATATAAAGATTGTCCCATGTTACTTCATATATAAAGATTGTCCCATGTTACTTCATATATAAAGATTGTCCCATGTTACTTCATATATAAAGATTGTCCCATGTTACTTCATATATAAAGATTGTCCCATGTTACTTCATATATAAAGATTGTCCCATGTTACTTCATATATAAAGATTGTCCCATGTTACTTCATATATAAAGATTGTCCCATGTTACTTCATATATAAAGATTGTCCCATGTTACTTCATATATAAAGATTGTCCCATGTTACTTCATATATAAAGATTGTCCCATGTTACTTCATATATAAAGATTGTCCCATGTTACTTCATATATAAAGATTGTCCCATGTTACTTCATATATAAAGATTGTCCCATGTTACTTCATATATAAAGATTGTCCCATGTTACTTCATATATAAAGATTGTCCCATGTTACTTCATATATAAAGATTGTCCCATGTTACTTCATATATAAAGATTGTCCCATGTTACTTCATATATAAAGATTGTCCCATGTTACTTCATATATAAAGATTGTCCCATGTTACTTCATATATAAAGATTGTCCCATGTTACTTCATATATAAAGATTGTCCCATGTTACTTCATATATAAAGATTGTCCCATGTTACTTCATATATAAAGATTGTCCCATGTTACTTCATATATAAAGATTGTCCCATGTTACTTCATATATAAAGATTGTCCCATGTTACTTCATATATAAAGATTGTCCCATGTTACTTCATATATAAAGATTGTCCCATGTTACTTCATATATAAAGATTGTCCCATGTTACTTCATATATAAAGATTGTCCCATGTTACTTCATTTATAAAGATTGTCCCATGTTACTTCATATATAAAGATTGTCCCATGTTACTTCATATATAAAGATTGTCCCATGTTACTTCATTTATAAAGATTGTCCCATGTTACTTCATATATAAAGATTGTCCCATGTTACTTCATATTTAAAGATTGTCCCATGTTACTTCATTTATAAAGATTGTCCCATGTTACTTCATATATAAAGATTGTCCCATGTTACTTCATATATAAAGATTGTCCCATGTTACTTCATATATAAAGATTGTCCCATGTTACTTCATTTATAAAGATTGTCCCATGTTACTTCATATATAAAGATTGTCCCATGTTACTTCATATATAAAGATTGTCCCATGTTACTTCATATATAAAGATTGTCCCATGTTACTTCATATATAAAGATTGTCCCATGTTACTTCATATATAAAGATTGTCCCATGTTACTTCATATATAAAGATTGTCCCATGTTACTTCATATATAAAGATTGTCCCATGTTACTTCATATATAAAGATTGTCCCATGTTACTTCATATATAAAGATTGTCCCATGTTACTTCATATATAAAGATTGTCCCATGTTACTTCATATATAAAGATTGTCCCATGTTACTTCATATATAAAGATTGTCCCATGTTACTTCATATATAAAGATTGTCCCATGTTACTTCATATATAAAGATTGTCCCATGTTACTTCATATATAAAGATTGTCCCATGTTACTTCATATATAAAGATTGTCCCATGTTACTTCATATATAAAGATTGTCCCATGTTACTTCATATATAAAGATTGTCCCATGTTACTTCATATATAAAGATTGTCCCATGTTACTTCATTTATAAAGATTGTCCCATGTTACTTCATATATAAAGATTGTCCCATGTTACTTCATATATAAAGATTGTCCCATGTTACTTCATATATAAAGATTGTCCCATGTTACTTCATATATAAAGATTGTCCCATGTTACTTCATATATAAAGATTGTCCCATGTTATTTCATTTATAAAGATTGTCCCATGTTACTTCATATATAAAGATTGTCCCATGTTACTTCATATATAAAGATTGTCCCATGTTACTTCATTTATAAAGATTGTCCCATGTTACTTCATATATAAAGATTGTCCCATGTTACTTCATATTTAAAGATTGTCCCATGTTGCTTCATTTATAAAGATTGTCCCATGTTACTTCATATATAAAGATTGTCCCATGTTACTTCATATATAAAGATTGTCCCATGTTACTTCATATATAAAGATTGTCCCATGTTACTTCATTTATAAAGATTGTCCCATGTTACTTCATATATAAAGATTGTCCCATGTTACTTCATATATAAAGATTGTCCCATGTTACTTCATATATAAAGATTGTCCCATGTTACTTCATATATAAAGATTGTCCCATGTTACTTCATATATAAAGATTGTCCCATGTTACTTCATATATAAAGATTGTCCCATGTTACTTCATATATAAAGATTGTCCCATGTTACTTCATATATAAAGATTGTCCCATGTTACTTCATATATAAAGATTGTCCCATGTTACTTCATATATAAAGATTGTCCCATGTTACTTCATATATAAAGATTGTCCCATGTTACTTCATATATAAAGATTGTCCCATGTTACTTCATATATAAAGATTGTCCCATGTTACTTCATATATAAAGATTGTCCCATGTTACTTCATATATAAAGATTGTCCCATGTTACTTCATATATAAAGATTGTCCCATGTTACTTCATTTATAAAGATTGTCCCATGTTACTTCATATATAAAGATTGTCCCATGTTACTTCATATATAAAGATTGTCCCATGTTACTTCATATATAAAGATTGTCCCATGTTACTTCATATATAAAGATTGTCCCATGTTACTTCATATATAAAGATTGTCCCATGTTACTTCATATATAAAGATTGTCCCATGTTACTTCATTTATAAAGATTGTCCCATGTTACTTCATATATAAAGATTGTCCCATGTTACTTCATATATAAAGATTGTCCCATGTTACTTCATATATAAAGATTGTCCCATGTTACTTCATATATAAAGATTGTCCCATGTTACTTCATATATAAAGATTGTCCCATGTTACTTCATATATAAAGATTGTCTCATGTTACTTCATATATAAAGATTGTCCCATGTTACTTCATATATAAAGATTGTCCCATGTTACTTCATTTATAAAGATTGTCCCATGTTACTTCATATATAAAGATTGTCCCATGTTACTTCATATATAAAGATTGTCCCATGTTACTTCATATATAAAGATTGTCCCATGTTACTTCATATATAAAGATTGTCCCATGTTACTTCATATATAAAGATTGTCTCATGTTACTTCATATATAAAGATTGTCCCATGTTACTTCATATATAAAGATTGTCCCATGTTACTTCATTTATAAAGATTGTCCCATGTTACTTCATATATAAAGATTGTCCCATGTTACTTCATATATAAAGATTGTCCCATGTTACTTCATATATAAAGATTGTCCCATGTTACTTCATCTATAAAGGTTGTCCCATGTTACTTCATATATAAAGATTGTCCCATGTTACTTCATATATAAAGATTGTCCCATGTTACTTCATATATAAAGATTGTCCCATGTTACTTCATATATAAAGATTGTCCCATGTTACTTCATCTATAAAGATTGTCCCATGTTACTTCATATATAAAGATTGTCCCATGTTACTTCATATATAAAGATTGTCCCATGTTACTTCATCTATAAAGATTGTCCCATGTTACTTCATATATAAAGATTGTCCCATGTTACTTCATATATAAAGATTGTCCCATGTTACTTCATATATAAAGATTGTCCCATGTTACTTCATATATAAAGATTGTCCCATGTTACTTCATATATAAAGATTGTCCCATGTTACTTCATTTATAAAGATTGTCCCATGTTACTTCATATATAAAGATTGTCCCATGTTACTTCATATATAAAGATTGTCCCATGTTACTTCATATATAAAGATTGTCCCATGTTACTTCATATATAAAGATTGTCCCATGTTACTTCATATATAAAGATTGTCTCATGTTACTTCATATATAAAGATTGTCCCATGTTACTTCATATATAAAGATTGTCCCATGTTACTTCATTTATAAAGATTGTCCCATGTTACTTCATATATAAAGATTGTCCCATGTTACTTCATATATAAAGATTGTCCCATGTTACTTCATATATAAAGATTGTCCCATGTTACTTCATCTATAAAGGTTGTCCCATGTTACTTCATATATAAAGATTGTCCCATGTTACTTCATATATAAAGATTGTCCCATGTTACTTCATATATAAAGATTGTCCCATGTTACTTCATATATAAAGATTGTCCCATGTTACTTCATCTATAAAGATTGTCCCATGTTACTTCATATATAAAGATTGTCCCATGTTACTTCATATATAAAGATTGTCCCATGTTACTTCATCTATAAAGATTGTCCCATGTTACTTCATATATAAAGATTGTCCCATGTTACTTCATATATAAAGATTGTCCCATGTTACTTCATATATAAAGATTGTCCCATGTTACTTCATATATAAAGATTGTCCCATGTTACTTCATATATAAAGATTGTCCCATGTTACTTCATTTATAAAGATTGTCCCATGTTACTTCATATATAAAGATTGTCCCATGTTACTTCATATATAAAGATTGTCCCATGTTACTTCATTTATAAAGATTGTCCCATGTTACTTCATATATAAAGATTGTCCCATGTTACTTCATATATAAAGATTGTCCCATGTTACTTCATATATAAAGATTGTCCCATGTTACTTCATATATAAAGATTGTCCCATGTTACTTCATATATAAAGATTGTCCCATGTTACTTCATATATAAAGATTGTCCCATGTTACTTCATATATAAAGATTGTCCCATGTTACTTCATATATAAAGATTGTCCCATGTTACTTCATATATAAAGATTGTCCCATGTTACTTCATATATAAAGATTGTCCCATGTTACTTCATATATAAAGATTGTCCCATGTTACTTCATATATAAAGATTGTCCCATGTTACTTCATATATAAAGATTGTCCCATGTTACTTCATATATAAAGATTGTCCCATGTTACTTCATATATAAAGATTGTCCCATGTTACTTCATATATAAAGATTGTCCCATGTTACTTCATATATAAAGATTGTCCCATGTTACTTCATATATAAAGATTGTCCCATGTTACTTCATATATAAAGATTGTCCCATGTTACTTCATATATAAAGATTGTCCCATGTTACTTCATTTATAAAGATTGTCCCATGTTACTTCATATATAAAGATTGTCCCATGTTACTTCATATATAAAGATTGTCCCATGTTACTTCATATATAAAGATTGTCCCATGTTACTTCATATATAAAGATTGTCCCATGTTATTTCATTTATAAAGATTGTCCCATGTTACTTCATATATAAAGATTGTCCCATGTTACTTCATATATAAAGATTGTCCCATGTTACTTCATTTATAAAGATTGTCCCATGTTACTTCATATATAAAGATTGTCCCATGTTACTTCATATTTAAAGATTGTCCCATGTTGCTTCATTTATAAAGATTGTCCCATGTTACTTCATATATAAAGATTGTCCCATGTTACTTCATATATAAAGATTGTCCCATGTTACTTCATATATAAAGATTGTCCCATGTTACTTCATTTATAAAGATTGTCCCATGTTACTTCATATATAAAGATTGTCCCATGTTACTTCATATATAAAGATTGTCCCATGTTACTTCATATATAAAGATTGTCCCATGTTACTTCATATATAAAGATTGTCCCATGTTACTTCATATATAAAGATTGTCCCATGTTACTTCATATATAAAGATTGTCCCATGTTACTTCATATATAAAGATTGTCCCATGTTACTTCATATATAAAGATTGTCCCATGTTACTTCATATATAAAGATTGTCCCATGTTACTTCATATATAAAGATTGTCCCATGTTACTTCATATACAAAGATTGTCCCATGTTACTTCATATATAAAGATTGTCCCATGTTACTTCATATATAAAGATTGTCCCATGTTACTTCATATATAAAGATTGTCCCATGTTACTTCATATATAAAGATTGTCCCATGTTACTTCATTTATAAAGATTGTCCCATGTTACTTCATTTATAAAGATTGTCCCATGTTACTTCATATATAAAGATTGTCCCATGTTACTTCATATATAAAGATTGTCCCATGTTACTTCATATATAAAGATTGTCCCATGTTACTTCATATATAAAGATTGTCCCATGTTACTTCATATATAAAGATTGTCCCATGTTACTTCATATATAAAGATTGTCCCATGTTACTTCATTTATAAAGATTGTCCCATGTTACTTCATATATAAAGATTGTCCCATGTTACTTCATATATAAAGATTGTCCCATGTTACTTCATATATAAAGATTGTCCCATGTTACTTCATATATAAAGATTGTCCCATGTTACTTCATATATAAAGATTGTCCCATGTTACTTCATATATAAAGATTGTCTCATGTTACTTCATATATAAAGATTGTCCCATGTTACTTCATATATAAAGATTGTCCCATGTTACTTCATTTATAAAGATTGTCCCATGTTACTTCATATATAAAGATTGTCCCATGTTACTTCATATATAAAGATTGTCCCATGTTACTTCATATATAAAGATTGTCCCATGTTACTTCATCTATAAAGGTTGTCCCATGTTACTTCATATATAAAGATTGTCCCATGTTACTTCATATATAAAGATTGTCCCATGTTACTTCATATATAAAGATTGTCCCATGTTACTTCATATATAAAGATTGTCCCATGTTACTTCATCTATAAAGATTGTCCCATGTTACTTCATATATAAAGATTGTCCCATGTTACTTCATATATAAAGATTGTCCCATGTTACTTCATCTATAAAGATTGTCCCATGTTACTTCATATATAAAGATTGTCCCATGTTACTTCATATATAAAGATTGTCCCATGTTACTTCATATATAAAGATTGTCCCATGTTACTTCATATATAAAGATTGTCCCATGTTACTTCATATATAAAGATTGTCCCATGTTACTTCATTTATAAAGATTGTCCCATGTTACTTCATATATAAAGATTGTCCCATGTTACTTCATATATAAAGATTGTCCCATGTTACTTCATATATAAAGATTGTCCCATGTTACTTCATATATAAAGATTGTCCCATGTTACTTCATATATAAAGATTGTCCCATGTTACTTCATATATAAAGATTGTCCCATGTTACTTCATATATAAAGATTGTCCCATGTTACTTCATATATAAAGATTGTCCCATGTTACTTCATATATAAAGATTGTCCCATGTTACTTCATCTATAAAGATTGTCCCATGTTACTTCATATATAAAGATTGTCCCATGTTACTTCATATATAAAGATTGTCCCATGTTACTTCATATATAAAGATTGTCCCATGTTACTTCATTTATAAAGATTGTCCCATTTTACTTCATATATAAAGATTGTCCCATGTTACTTCATATATAAAGATTGTCCCATGTTACTTCATATATAAAGATTGTCCCATGTTACTTCATATATAAAGATTGTCCCATGTTACTTCATATATAAAGATTGTCCCATGTTACTTCATATATAAAGATTGTCCCATGTTACTTCATATATAAAGATTGTCCCATGTTACTTCATTTATAAAGATTGTCCCATGTTACTTCATATATAAAGATTGTCCCATGTTACTTCATATATAAAGATTGTCCCATGTTACTTCATATATAAAGATTGTCCCATGTTACTTCATATATAAAAATTGTCCCATGTTACTTCATATATAAAGATTGTCCCATGTTACTTCATATATAAAGATTGTCCCATGTTACTTCATATATAAAGATTGTCCCATGTTACTTCATATATAAAGATTGTCCCATGTTACTTCATATATAAAGATTGTCCCATGTTACTTCATTTATAAAGATTGTCCCATGTTACTTCATATATAAAGATTGTCCCATGTTACTTCATATATAAAGATTGTCCCATGTTACTTCATATATAAAGATTGTCCCATGTTACTTCATATATAAAGATTGTCCCATGTTACTTCATATATAAAGATTGTCCCATGTTACTTCATATATAAAGATTGTCCCATGTTACTTCATATATAAAGATTGTCCCATGTTACTTCATATATAAAGATTGTCCCATGTTACTTCATATATAAAGATTGTCCCATGTTACTTCATATATAAAGATTGTCCCATGTTACTTCATATATAAAGATTGTCCCATGTTACTTCATATATAAAGATTGTCCCATGTTACTTCATATATAAAGATTGTCCCATGTTACTTCATATATAAAGATTGTCCCATGTTACTTCATATATAAAGATTGTCCCATGTTACTTCATATATAAAGATTGTCCCATGTTACTTCATATATAAAGATTGTCCCATGTTACTTCATATATAAAGATTGTCCCATGTTACTTCATATATAAAGATTGTCCCATGTTACTTCATTTATAAAGATTGTCCCATGTTACTTCATATATAAAGATTGTCCCATGTTACTTCATATATAAAGATTGTCCCATGTTACTTCATATATAAAGATTGTCCCATGTTACTTCATATATAAAGATTGTCCCATGTTACTTCATTTATAAAGATTGTCCCATGTTACTTCATATATAAAGATTGTCCCATGTTACTTCATTTATAAAGATTGTCCCATGTTACAAATCGTAAAAAGAAATTTGAATTTTGTTGGTACAGAGTAATTATTCTAATAAGTTATCCAAGTTTTCAATTTTAGTTCAAAAAGTCGTTTCGTTTTTTTTAACCTTAAATAAAATTGACTCTTGCCCTTAGGTCAGTGTGGTGCCATCGTGGTTGTGATTGTAATCGTTGGATTTACAACTACCTATGCGATCAGTGCCTATCCCCACTAAAGTTGTGAGTTCGGATGCTTCTCCTGCCAAGGTGTACTCGATACAACATTATGTTATAAAGTTTGTCAGTGACTTGTGACAGGTCAGTGGTTTTCTCAGGTTACTCTGGTTTCCTCCACCAATAAAACTGACCGCCACGATATAGCTGAAATATTGTTGAAAGTGGCATTAAACACCATATCCCCTAACGTTGTACTTGATATACTTGATATACAGAAGGTTGGTTATAATCTGGTAAAGGTTGGTATGCTCACCTCTAGTGCGATAGATCATAGGTTTAATCCCCGGTCAGGTAAAACCAAAGACTATAAAATTCGTATTTGTTGCTTCTCCATTAAGTACAAAAAACAAAGGAGTAAGAGCAAGGCTGGGTGGCTCGGAATGTGTCAGAGTTGAGTGACATGTTTACCAGAATCAGAATGTGTCAGAGTTGAGTGACATGTCTACCAGAATCAGAATGTGTCAGAGTTGAGTGACATGTCTACCAGAATCAGAATGTGTCAGAGTTGAGTGACATGTCTACCAGAATCAGAATGTGTCAGAGTTGAGTGACATGTCTACCAGAATCAGAATGTGTCAGAGTTGAGTGACATGTCTACCAGCAGACTGTTTCAGTGAACTAGCACCCATAATCCATGCATAATGATGTTTTTAAATGAAGATTTTAACCCTCATGATTGATAGTGAACATTTTACTGATTTTTTCGTTGCAGCAACTGCACTCTAGTGTACGGACCAGTAATTTAGAAACATGTCTACGACTATTATCTAAAGGGGCGGACACCAATTATTTTCATCCTGTAAGTACACTATTATAATTACAGTCAAACCTGTATATAAAGGCCACTCAAGGGAACCTGAAAATGTGTCCTTTATATACAGGTTAAAATTATATGCACTATTCATTAATGGGGAAAAATGTGGCTGTCTTTTATAGACAGTGATATGTTAAGGCAGGTTTGACTGTACTAATATGTAGAATAATATGTAATCTCATGGCTACACTTATAGGTTGAGTAATTAATTCATTCAAGACTTAAACTGCCTCAGTGGTATAAGTGTTGGTTTAATTGCCTTGCAGGTGGTCAGTCGTGGATTCTGTCTCCAGTTGGGTCAAACCAAAGAGACTATTAAATTGGTATTTGCCTTTTCTCAATGATAAGCATGTAGCATTAGAGAATAAGAGCACAGTCTGAGTCAGTATAATGTGTCTGAGTGGAGCGACATGTCTACTCATGAACTGTTGTTTCTGTGAGCTGGCACTACAATATTGCTGAAATATTGTGACTGCTGGTATCAGCAGTCATCAAGGATATTCTGTTTCACTGCAGATCACTCTGAATGCCTCTTGCATTGTTTTTCCGATCCGGACCAGCCAATCTCACCATTGCTGTTTACTCGGCTTGGATTAGGAAGGACAGACAAAAGAACACCATTGCCTACCCCGATAGGCATAAAAGTCTGCTGATAACACAATACATTCAGCCCAAACTAAGACCTACATTCAGCCCAAACTAAGACCTATTCGCTGTAGTTGGTTGCCCAACTCTAATAAAAAAAACAAGAAAAGAATAAACACATGGGTTCAGAAACCACCCTTCTATTGCAAGAAAAGATGTGCTGAATTCTATAACAGGAAAACAGGGTTAAAAACACAACTTTCTGTGACAGGAAAACTTGGGTTTAAAATCACCTCTCTAAAACAGAAAAAAAGCGAGTATTTGATAAAACCACACTACTATAACAAGAACACGTTGGTTATACCTTGAACACATGCTCAGTTTTTATAGAGAGGTGAGTTATCTAGAGATGAATTTGATATGAAAACAAATTATAAAAAAAAACATTATTTGTTCATGGATATGTTCCACTGTGAATTTTGATATCTTTTTACACAATTGTGTATTTACATTCTCTTAATGTCTTCTTCACTATTTTATTAGGAGAAAGGAAACTGCCCACTACATGTTGCTGCTCAGAGTGGTCAGCCATTACAGGTAGAACTTCTAGTCATTTATGGAGCAGATCCTGGTGCTTTTGATTCTAATGGGAAAACTCCAATAGACCATGCCAAGTAGGTATTTTGAAACTAATATAGCATAACTATAATTATACCCCCCGCAAACAAAGTTTGGGGGGGTATATAGGAATCGCCCTGTCCTTCCGTCCGTCCATGTACCTTGTAAGCGCAACTCCTCCTAAACCACTTATTGGATTTTTATGAAACTTTACACATTTGTAGTACACTACCTGCAGATGTGCATGAAGGAATATGTTTGCTGTCCAAAATTTAAAAGGGGAGATAATTCAACTTATACTTTCACGAAAAGGGGGGCATGTACCTTGTAAGCGCAACTCCTACTAAACTGCCTATTGAATTTTTATGAAACTTTACACAGTTGTAGTACACAACCTGCAGATGTGCATGAAGGAATACCATTGGTGTCTAAAATTTAAAAGGGGAGATAATTCAACTTATACTTTCACGAAAAGGGGGGTCGTGTACCTTGTAAGTGCAACTCCTCCTAAACGGCTTATTGGATTTTTATGAAACTGTACACATTTAAAGTAAACTACCTGCAGATGTGCATGAAGGAATATGGTTGCTGTCCACAATTTAGAATGGGAGATAATTCAACTTATACTTTCACGAAAAGGGGGGGGGGGGGGGGGGGCATGTACCTTGTAAGCGCAACTCTTACTAAACTGCTTATTGAATTTTTATGAAACTTTACACAGTTGTAGTGCGCAACCTGCAGATGTGCATGAAGGAAAACTGTTGCTGTCTAAAATTTAGAAGGGGAGATAATTCAACCTATACTTTCACGAAAAGGGGGGTCGTGTACTTGTGACGACCCCTAGATGCATGTTCTTGGTTAGTTTATTTTGGAGATGGGATGTTGTCTCCTTGACATAACTCCATATCCATTCATTTTTCATAGGTAACTTGCTAATATACCTGTATTCCAAAGTTTGAACATCATAGTATTGCAAGCGGGGGGTATCACTCAGTGAGGTCACTCACAGTTCTAGTTACCATTGATTTTTTCTAGACTAAAGATCATTTCAGACACTTGTTTCTGCTCTCCATTGAGAAACCTACTAGTTTCTTAGCTACAGGTTGCAATTCTCTCCGAAAGGGTCATCAGCTTGTTGAGGAGGACAAACATAATAGTTTCTTCGCTGCAAGTTACAACTTCCTCTGTAGGGTTACAAATTAACTATTGTGCACTAATCTGTGGCTAGCAGAAAGTTCGTCTGACTAACTGTTCTTGTTTTCTTCTTGCCTGTCAGACTATTATTTTACGACTAGTTTACACATTAATAATACCGATAGCCGGAACTACTTTTGTATCCAGTGTAAGCAAGATGGCTACCACTTGACATCTTATCTGTTTATATTTACACATTTAAGCCTAAGATTATTTACAAGTTAATTTTCTTTCCAATAATTTGTTACATATATATTTATCATAATTAATTGTTGTATTCACTTACTGTTGTTGATATTAAAGTTAAGATTGTTTACTTCTGTGTCGGATTATATTACACACAAGTCATATTCCTATGCACTACTGAATGAGTTTGTAAAGGACTGTGTGCACCTTTTCTACTCTGGTGTGGTACAGTATGGGGAAATAAAAATCATTTTCCTAGTTAAAATCTTTGTTGATTTGAATTATAAAGATTGAATGCTACTTTTTCAGAAATTATCAATGTGTAAGCTCTGCTGAGCCTGATGCCCTCACAAACTGAATAAAAGTCCCTCTCCTTCAGACTTTTATTCAGCTTGTGAGTGCATAAGCAGAGTCTACATAGATATTTTCTGAAAAAAATAGTGTTTAATCCTTTAATATTATGTTCTATTTTTAGAGGAGAAAATAATAGAAAAGAAATGTAGCATACATGTACTTGTATAAAGACAAGGAATGAAACCTTTATTTTAATATTAAATTCAATCAGTGTTTACAGAGCTGAAGGGTACACAGACTTGGCTGATAGATTGTTAGAATTACAGTATGAACTCACAGACAGACTGGCCTATTATGTGTGTAAAAGAAAGCCAGGTAAGATTGTTAAAATTGATGTGAACCTGCAGATAGACTGGCGTATGATGTGTGTAAAAAAATAAGGTACGTTTGTTAAACTCGTAGACAGACAAGTATATGATGTTGATATCGGGAAAACAGGTCTAACACAAATATAGACTTGTCTATTAGATATTTATTTTTATTTTTCTATTTTATTTCCCCCTGCTAAAAGGCGAAAAGACATTAAGTGTTACTTTTGTCAGTCTTTCTGTTTGTTCCATTTTAGTTTCAAAATTCTAACATGAGATTCCCATTGCCAAATGTTTTAGAAATTTTTACACAACATTTTGACCACAATACATGGGTCAAGTTCAAATTTGGCTATTATTCCTTTAATAGTTACAGAGTTATGTCCCTTGGATTATTGGAAAGTGTCAAATTTGTGGTTTATGCATTCAAACTTTAGTTCCAATCTGCCAAATGTTTTGAAATTTTTACACAATGGTTTCGACCACAATACACAAGTCATGTTAGATTTTGCTTATTATTATTCCTTTTATTGTTGTGTCCTTTAATTAATTGAAGAAATGGGAAATTTGTGGTTTTTGTCCTCTCTGTTTCCCATAACAAAACATTTAGAAATTTTTACACAATGGTTTTGACCAGAATTCATAGATCAAGATTGATTTTGGCTAAAATATTTTATATGGTCCCAGAGTTGTGCCCCTTTGTAAGTTGAAAAATGGCAAAAAAAATTAATTTTCATTTCATGTTTCAACATTTTTCCTTGATCAGATGAAAGTAACATCTACTGCATCAGGTACAGCTGTAGTTTAATATTAGCTAGAAATAGTGGCATCTGTGTACTATCGACACATTCCTCTTTTATTTGCCTTATTTTTAATGAATTTTGTTTTAGGGGTTAGAATTATGGTGTTTAATGCCACTTTCAACAATATTTCAGTTATATCATGGCAGTTAGTTTTATTTGTGGAGAAAACCGGAGTACCCGGAGAAAACCACCAACATGTCGCAAGCCACTGACAAACTTTTATCACATAATATTGTATCAAGTACACCTCACCTTAGTGGGATTCGAACTCACAACGTTAGTGGTGATAGTCACTGATTACAGAGGTAGTTGTAAATCCATCCACCATACGATCATGACCACAACAGTCCCTTTTGTGTTTTAAAATGTGCAAACATATGTCTGTGAGGTATTTATATAATTCATTTTAACTATTGACAGTATAAAATTTGTTCTTACTTTTTCAGATCACAAAAATGCAATTCATTTTATCATCCCTGAAATGGCAGATAGGTTAGTATTTTGTAGATAAGATGTCGATTTTCAATTACATAGATCATATTTTATCATATTTTTTTGGACTTTAAATGACTGAAATAAATTCTTTTTTTTTTTCAACAACATAATGTTTTTTTATCTCAGAATTTTTTGTTTGTTTGACAATTGTTTCTAAATTACTCTTTTGTTTTGATTATTAATATAAAGAGAACTATTTCAAGATCAGGGTCATTATAATAGCAAATTTGTTTTGTAATTAACCTACATTAGTACATATGTTTAGGAAAGATAAAATGTCAAACTACATGTAGAATTTAAGACAATCTATCTGTAATACAGTAGACTCCACTTAATTGCAAACCGGTTAATTGCAAAATTCGTATTATTGCAAAAAAAGCTTAAACACCGATCCATTTACCATTCATTTAACGTTAAAACACGCGGTTAATTGCAAAGCGGTTAATGGCAAAATTCGCTTTATTGCAAAGACAATTTTTGCCAAAAATGTATAAAAGTGTCGGTTATTTGCAAAACTACTCTAGAACTGATAAAAAAAAGAAGGAGAAAAAAAATCCAATACACCTTTGAACTAATTGATTGATTTTGTTCATGCAGATCGATGTTGAAACGGCGTGTGGTGATAACCTGATCAGACATTTGGAGACGCTTTGAGCTATTGAATATTTTAATAAAAATCCATTTACATGTTTATTTGTGTTTAATCCTTTTCCTGAACTTCAATAAAGCTCTAATAAAGAACGTTTTGTGTTATCAGTAACCTCAATCAGTGTTGATCGTCCGCCATTTTGATTCAATAATTAAGTGTGTGACCTTACAGGTAAAAGCCCTGGTGTCTATTTTTAGATTTGTAACAATCAGCCACGCAGCAATTCAAAACACATAATTAGTGATCAAAGAAATTAATATGAATGCTGATCAGTGATTAAAAACTTCAAGAGAAGTTAAAATATGTTTACTTAGTTTGTTAATTAATTAATGTAAATTAGAACATCAAACAAAAAATCAAAGCGGATTAATTATTTTTTTATTTATTTAATAATGAAAAGTATTCAGATTTTGGGCTTGTGTTTTTTTTATTTTGCTATTTCCTCATTCAGTAAGCAAAATGTCATCCTATGGTTATAAATATCCACCATCACGTGATATAAACAACTACACAAATCCTCGATACACAAAGCTCCCATTACACAGAAACGGAATGAAGTCAACAACAGAGATATCTATCGATAATAACCTACCAAGATGAAAAGTAAAACCCTACAGTTATAAATAACAATATGGATACTGCAGTAACTATCATTAATTTAGTAACAACTCATTTACAGTACACAAAACGTAACATCTATCGCGTGATCATGTGACACTCGATGTACACAAAAAGCTCCCCCAATCCACAGAAATGATGGAAATATTATTTACACCAGTAATAAACAACAAAGACTTTCATTAAATATTCTAATTTATTATTTACATTCATGCATTTACTTTATCAACATATCAGCAATATCAGCTCCAGGTAAACAAAATGTCAATGTCACGGCACCTGTAGTCTATACTTCCGGTCTGAATAGCATTTCGTTTTATCGCAAAGTCCGCTTAATTGCAAAATTTTCTCTGACAAATAGGCTTTGCAAATAAGCGGAATCTACTGTAGTTCCAGGATAATTTATCTGCTCAATTTCAGTTGTTATTCCCCTGACAACAGTAAATCAGAGTTTGTTTGTTTCGATAATTAAATTCATTCCATGTTTATAAAATAGAAAAGATAAGAAATTATGCATTTGTCCAAACCATATGTACATCCTAGACATATGCATAATTTTTGTTGTTTGGGGTTTATTTTTTTTTCATGGTTCTATTCTATTAAAATTCAATAGTATATATGTAGAATAACGTCATGTTATAAAGGTTGAAACACACATTATCACTAGAATCGCAATGAGTCCGATAGGATGAGCTGTGACGCTAGTGGTAATGTATGTCGTGACATTCATAACTGATGTTATTGTTAGTATAAACATATTTTATTAATTAATTCAATATTACACATTATGATAATACACACATAAATTATTTAGACATTTAAATTAATCAATAGGATTCGGAAACAAGTGGTTATACTTATATTAATCTGTATCCCTGTTATTGTTTAACGTCACACTGACCAATAATTTTCAGTATCATGGTCAGTCCACTGATTCATGAGATCAAAGGAGAAATGTCTAAATTACCAATAAATTGTAGTATAATTGAATAATCTATATTTATTTTATTTTGCTTTGCAGTAGTTTAGATTTGTCAGAGTTGGCAAAACAGGCAAAGACAAAGCTACAAGCTGTAAGTATTACAATTATATAATCGTTTCAGCAGCACATTGGTACACAGGAGGGAAAACTTCGCATGATATGAAATTTATTATATTGAAATTGTATGATTATCACACCAGTATCATCGGATGTGAAAATTAAACAAGAAAAGATTATTTATGTGAATAAGACAGAAAATCTGTCTGAAAATCAACAGTTTATGAAGAGGTTTTGAAAGTTATGTGGAGGAAACTGTATATAGCATATGATTTTCACATGTAATTCTTGTGAATATCCTGTACTCCATGGCTGTAATTTTATGCTGATTAGATTTACATCTACCTATACAGTCAGTGTATATCACCACTGATATCTGGGAGTTTGACTTATGCCAGCTATAAATTGTACTGAGAACAACTATAGATGATATTTTGTAACTGACTCATGGAAGATCAAAGACATCCTCCCTCTTGTCACTCCTGTTCTTTCCATCAGTAAAATTGACTACTGACTAAAAGTGGTATTGAACACCCATAATTCAAATCTAATAAGGTGCTTATCTTTATGTGACATAATTTTTAATTTGTTGATGCTATTCAGTGGCTGGCAGAAGTAGAAGACTTAGATACACGGTGCCAGTATACTTACAACAAAAACATTTATTTGCTGCTTCAAAGAAAACGAAATATCCTGGTAATTTTTGTTTTATATTTTCAGCTGCCCAATCACTTGTTTGAAGAATTAGCTATGGATGTGTATGATGAAGTTGACAGAAGAGAAAACGATGAACGTAAGTTACATTATTTAACACAATGAAACTAATATCTTACAGTGTACAGGGATCTTTAGTCTGCTTGGTAATTGTCATATTTACATAGGAATATTATCAAATAAAAATAAAAATATTTTCTCCTGTATTCATCTATGATTTGATATTATATTCACATGAAATTAATTTGAATATCACATTTAATATTGCATGTCAAATTAAAAAAATAATATTTATCGGCAAATTGGACATTTTACCTTTGATGTGTGCCGCCGATAAAGTCAGGATCACTGAACTGACCTTGATCCACAATAATATTAGGTCAGTTAGTAACTCGCATGCGTAAGAATTGACTCTGATATTGAAAATTATAGGTCAGTGTGAAGTAAAACATATTTTGACCTCGCCAATAAAAACAATAACCCCAGTTTTGAAGATCTTGACATACATTATCACTAGCATCACAGTTCGTCCTGTCAGACTTGCAGAGAAAATGTCTGTCTCAACCTTCAAAACTCCAGTTATTCTATATATACTGTTTTTAAGAAGGTAAAATAACAAATATTTAATGAGTAAAAATAAAAGTGGCTGTGAAATTGCAGTTAATATTTTCATTCAACAAGAGTTGCCTCTCATTATACATATACAACATATTGTACATTTCTAGCTTTTCTGCAGAAGAACCATATCAAGTAACCTGAGTGGTAGAAAATGAATAATTTCTATTTATGAATCAAGTTTTGTCACATGACAACTCTACTGTCATCTGTGATCATAATGGCATGTAATTTCTACTTGAATTCTGTTAATGGAATTTCAACTTTTCTATTTATAGTTCATGACAATACCATTGTCAAGGCTATAACTATTATTAACCAAAACCTCTATATTTACTTTTAGTAGAGGTTGTCATAACAATTCTACAGCTCTGGTAGTTATTAGTCAAGGCATGACATTTAATTTATTTATTTGTAGCTTAGAGTTTGTCACATGACATTTTATATATTTATTTATAGCTTGGAGTTTGTCACATGACAATTCTACAGCTGTCAATTATTGCCAAGGCTGCCTTTTATTCTATTTATAGATTGGACTTTGTCACATGACAATTCTACAGTAATCAGTGATCGACAAGGTGTACTTTTTCTACCTCTTAATCCAGATTTCTCAGCAACAAGAAATCAGGTATGGTATGTTTTAAATAACGTGATTTAATCGAAACAAATAGCAGAGAAAATTTGTCTGACAGTGCTGTTCTTCACCTGTCAGACACAAAAAGGTGTTAATGGTATAATCTAAAATGAATGAAAGAAAGCCTCTGACCTCTTAATATTGTCGTTTTACCCTCAGATGAGTTTGTAGTCAAAATGGCTATATTTGGTGAAGTGAAAATATAAGGTATTATCTGAAGTTCAATACCACCAGTAAAATAGTATATTTATCTTGGGGAAAATTCTCACATGTAGCCTTTAATATTTATCGGTAACTTGGACTTTGATCTCAACTAGTGCTATTGTTAGTATCAACTTAGGTACTAATCTGATACTGGAAAATATTGGTCAGTGTGACGTCACATTAAGACGTTTAATACCAATAAAAACAATAACATCAGTTTTGATGGTCTTGACTTACATTATCATCAATATCACAGCTCTTCTTATCGGACTTCTTGACTTACATTATCATCAATATCACAGCTCTTCTTATCGGACTTCTTGACTTATCTTATCATCAGTATCACAGCTCTTCTTATCGGACTTCTTGACTTATCTTATCATCAGTATCACAGCTCTTCTTATCGGACTTGTTGCGTTACATTATCGTCAGTATCACAGCTCTTCTTATCGGACTTGTTGCATTACATTATCGTCAGTATCACAGCTCTTCTTATCGGACTTGTTGCGTTACATTATCATCAGTATCACAGCTCTTCTTATCAGACTTGTTGCGTTACATTATCGTCAGTATCACAGCTCTTCTTATCAGACTTGTTGCGTTACATTATCATCAGTATCACAGCTCTTCTTATCAGACTTGTTGCGTTACATTATCATCAGTATCACAGCTATTCTTATCGGACTTGTTGCGTTACATTATCATCAGTATCACAGCTCTTCTTATCAGACTTGTTGCGTTACATTATCGTCAGTATCACAGCTCTTCTTATCGGACTTGTTGCGTTACTTTATCATCAGTATCACAGCTCTTCTTATCGGACTTGTTGCGTTACATTATCGTCAGTATCACAGGTCTTCTTATCAGACTTGTTGCATTACTGGTGATAATGATCATCTCAACCTTCAAAACTGCCATTATTCTATTTATAAATTGAGATTTTATTTGAATTCAATTACTTGAAGGTTATGTATACTTTTTAAATTTTTCTTGAAATTATTTGAAATTTCTGTAGTTTAATTTTGTCCTCAATTCCTCATTGGTTGAACAGATATTTGTGATGACAGGATTCCATGGACTTAAAAATGTGAAAATGTACCTACATGGGTGAAAGTTTTCAGTCCTTTGACTGATTTCAGTTTTCTTAGCAAAGGTCCAGACAGTTCTTGAGATTCGTGTAAATTTGATGAGTTTTTTTAAGTGGTGAGGTACACAATTTTGACAAAGAAAATAAAAAATTTGAGAGGATCCTGATCTGTGTTAATAGTAGAAAATTGTCAGTATTTATCCAAAAAAACACTCGCCTATGTACCTATCTCTAGTTAGGAAATATCATAATCCGCTTGAAATAAAAAGTAGAATTTATATATCTTTTCAGGGTCGTCAGAAACATGCCAGATTTAATGCTGAAGAATTTATATATCATTTTAGGGTCGTCAGAAACTTGCCAGATTTAATGCTGAAGAATTTATATATCATTTTAGGGTCGTCAGAAACTTGCCAGATTTAATGCTAGAGAATTTACCACATTAGTTATTGATATTTTAAGTGATGCTAAAAGAAGACAAACAGGAGCCTTATCTCCGTCACAAACTCCCAAAGAATTAGGTAAGGAAATTATTAATATTGCAGGAGCCTTATCTCCATCACAAACTCCCAAAGAATTAGGTAAGGAAATTATTAATATAACAGGATCCTTATCTCTGTCACAAACCCCCAAAGAATTAAGTAAGGAAATTATTAATATAACAGGAGCCTTATCTCCATCACAAACATCCTTATCTTCCTCACAAACTCCCAAAGAATTAGGTAAGGAAATTATTAATATAACAAGAGCCTTATCTCCTTCACAAACTCTCAAAGAATTAGGTAAGGAAATTATTAATATAACAGGAGCCTTATCTCCATCACAAACTCCCAAAGAATTAGGTAAGGAAATTATTAATATAACAGGAGCCTTATCTCCATCACAAACTCCCAAAGAATTAAGTAAGGAAATTATTAATATAACAGGAGCCTTATCTCCCTCACAAACTCCCAAAGAATTAGTTAAGGAAATAATTAATATAGCAGGATCCTTATCTCCATCACAAACTCCCAAAGAATTAGGTAAGAAATTATTAATTTAGCAGGATCCTTATCTCCCTCACAACCTCCCAAAGAATTAAGTAAGGAAATTATTAATATAACAGGAGCCTTATCTCTGTCACAAACTCCCAAAAAATTAGGTAAGGAAATTATTAATATAACAGGAGCCTTATCTCCCTCACAAACTCCCAAAGAATTAGGTAACGAAATTATTAATATAACAGGATCCTTATCTCCATCACAAACTCCCAAAGAATTAGGTAAGGAAATTATTAATATTGCAGGATCCTTATCTCCCTCACAACCTCCCAAAGAATTAAGTAAGGAAATTATTAATATAACAGGAGCCTTATCTTCCTCACAAACTCCCAAAGAATTAGGTAAGGAAATTATTAATATAACAGGAGCCTTATCTCCCTCACAAACTCCCAAAGAATTAGGTAAGGAAATTATTAATATAGCAGGATCCTTATCTCCATCACAAACTCCCAAAGAATTCGGTAAGGAAATTATTAATATAGCAGGATCCTTATCTCCCTCGCAACCTCCCATGGCATTAAGTAAGGAAATTATTAATATAACAGGAGCCTTACACCACAGATGCAGTTTTGAGGTCAAAGATGGTTGGCACCAAATGACATAGCATACCTGTTAACCCTCCCCCTTTGCACGGGAGTCTCCCGCGTAAGAACCTTATCTCCCGCATGGACTGGGTGCCCTGCGCGGGAGACATTAATCTCCCGCACACACCTTTTCCTCCTGCACGATCTCCCCCCAACAAAAAATGTTCTCCCGATTTTGAGGGTCCCTTCCGTCCCTCTCGTCAACTTTCAAAATCTTCCGCCCGTGAAAAAAATCAAGTACAATAAAATCTTTACCTACATTTTGCTATCAAATATTTCTGGAAATTCCCCATTTGGAACTCCCGCGCTGACGAAAAATGCCGAGAGATACGAATGGTAAAGATGAATGTCATATTTAATGATATCCGGTTATTGATCTGTTTGACACCTTTACAGGTAAATTGGGTCATGGTGATTAATTAAGGTGTTTATGATTATACAACAATTATCCACTGATTGACAATTAATTGGGGATAAGGAAGTGGGTTTGTGGCATACGCTTAGATGATTAGAAGTGTGATAGCGGCAATTAAAAATAGTTATAAACCGTTGTGCAAACAGGAGTCGGACAACCTTTGATGCCGAGGAAAACTTCTTATTTCGATCAAACGTGCAATGAATTCATCTCGGATTGAGTTGTTATGGCTTGTTTGGGACCAAAGCCGATCAAAGTATTATTTAAGGACTAAGTTCCAGGATGGAATTGATAAACCACAAAAATGCCGAAACGTATGCTATCACCCAACGCACCAGCAGCAAAGTGACTTTTTAATTTTAGTGCTCTTTGACTTTATTGTTCAGAACATTTTGTCTTCATTGTTATTGCTTTGTTATAACCTTATGATTATGAATAAATTATAAATACAGTTTTTATCCTTCATTCATCATATGAAACACTACTAATAAAACAGAAATGTAAACAATATATATTGAAATGGGATGCAGTTGGTTCAATACTGAAACAAACAAAAGGAAAACATCAATAAACAAAAAAAACACGCATCAAATACGTCGATAAAAAATCTCCAGTTATGAGACCAAATCTCCAGTTGTAACATACATGTAGCAACTCTATCACATGTATGCAACTACAAGGTACAATTTTGTGCATTTAAAGGCGATGCACAAAATCTCCCCCTTAGAAGAGTTGGTAGGGGGAGATCTCCTTGACTCACCATTGTCAGTTGGAAAAATAGTAAAGTAACAGAGACAGAGATCCTTGCATCTTATATTGACAAATCATGTTAATAGGTTGATATACACTGGAGTAGGACCTGCACTCACCGAACAAATACGATATCATTGTCCTGTAATAGGTTTCATAAATTATCCTAAGACACCGACTAAACCGTTTAAACGTAAAATATGGTTGTATGAACATGCAGATTATGAAAAGCTAAGACAGAATTTGTTCAACGTAAACTGGGACTCACTTTTTCTTACTGATGATATAGAATTGATAACAAGCGATATTACTAATGCTATTTTAAGTGCCGCTGAATCTTCTATCCCGAGTAAAATTGTTACTATCCGAAAAGGGGGGGCCCAAGTGGTTATCTTGTAATATACGAAAAATGATAAGGCGGAAAAATAGAATTCACAGAAAGGCAAAACATTTTAATAACCCCATGCATTGGAATAAATTTAGGAAAATCAGAAATGAAGTTACAAGCCTAGTAAGGAATGCCAAAGACAAATATAATAATGATTTAATCAAAAAAATTACAAACATGAATTCTTCTTGCAAAAACTGGTGGAACATAGTTAAACAGATTTCTGGTATAAAAGGATCTGATATGAGTATTCCCCCAATTCTCCATAATGATAACTTAATATTTGATGACATCGAAAGAGCAAACTTATTTAATATATATTTTTCAAAACAATCCGAAATTGACGACTCTAACAGCAATATCCTTAATTTATTACATGTTACAAACCAAATAAGTGAAATCAAATTATGTGAAAATGAAGTCGAAGATGTTCTAAAAGTGGTAAATCCTACAAAAGCATCTGGTCCTGATTTGATTAATCCTAGACTGTTGAAGGAAGCAGCACCTATTATTAAACACCCTCTTTGTAAATTATTCAATCTCTCTTTACGGGTCGCTTCCTATCCAAGTCAATGGAAAAGAGCAAATATAACGCCTGTTTTTAAGAATAATAAACAAAACGACGTAAATAATTATAGACCCATATCCCTACTTAGTGTAGTTTCAAAATGTATGGAGCGTTGTGTATATAAACATATTCACAATCATCTATTGGATAGCGATATTCTAACTACTTGTCAATCCAGATTCACAAAAGGGGATTCTGCAGTCAATCAACTAATCAATATAGCAAACGATTTTGGCAAAGCCTTAGATAGTGGTAAAGAAGTTCGGGTCATTTTCTGCGATATCAGTAAAGCATTTGATAGAGTTTGGCATAAAGGTTTAATTCACAAACTAAAACAATCAGGCATTTCAGGAAATTTACTCAAGTGGTTTCAAAATTATCTATGGGAGGGAACAAAGGGTGGTTATTAATGGCTCAAACTCTAACTGGTTACCGGTAAGGGCAGGGGTTCCTCAAGGTTCCATACTTGGCCCTCTTTTATTTATTATTTTTATAAATGATATCGAAAACGAGATCAATGCTGGAATTAAACTGTTTGCTGATGACACCAGTTTATATCTCATTGTTGACAACCCCAACGACACGGCTTTCCTCCTGAATCAAGATCTCAATCAATTACAACGTTGGTCTGAAAAATGGCTCGTAAAATTCAACCTGAATAAAACTGAAACTATTGTTATTTCCAGTAAGAGAAACAAACCATATCACCCCCCTTTACAAATGAATGATCAAGATCTCCACGTAGTTAACTCTCACAAACACTTAGGTGTAATAATTTCAGATAATGGCCAATGGAATGATCATATTGATTACATTGTTAAAAAAACTTATAACAGATTAAATATAATGAGAAAATCTAGAACATTCCTTGATAGATACTCTTTAGAAAAAATTTATATTTCTTTTATAAGACCTTTAATGGAGTACGCTGATGTTATATGGGATAATCAAAAACAAAATTTAATAAATAAATTAGAGAATATTCAATTAGATGCAGCAAGAATAGTAACTGGGGGGACCAGATTAACATCACATGACAGCTTGTATGAAGAAACAAAATGGGAGAAACTAAAAGATAGAAGAAATAATCACAAGCTTGTTCTCTTTCATAAAATGAATTACAATAAAACACCCCAATATTTAGTTGAATTAATTCCAAAAACTGTAGGTACCCGACACACCCATAATACTAGACAAATAAACAATATTGTTAATATAAACTGTCGAACTAGTCTTTATTCTGAATATTTTCTGCCCTCAACTGTAAAAGCATGGAATGATTTACCACTTCCCACCCATAATTTGGAATCGCTAAATTCATTTAAATCTCTTATCAACACTAATAACACTAAAGTTCCAGCCCATTATTATGTTGGATGTAGGTTAGGTCAGATATTACATGCGAGACTACGTATGAATTGTAGTGCCTTAAATGCACACCTCTTTATTAGAAACCTTGTTGAATCGCCAAATTGTATCTGTGGAATAACTGAAACTGTATCTCATTTCTTATTAGATTGTCCGCGTCGCACGACTCTAAGACAACTTTTCTTCTCACTTTTGGACATTCCTGAAACAATTTCACTGAATCTTCTTATTTTTGGCTTAGTTAATCTAAATGACGAAGAAAACAAGGCAGTATTTAAATCAGTCCAAACCTTTATCATAAAAAGTAAAAGATTTACACCCTGACATGCTTACATAATATTTTTCACCTTTTCAATCTTATTCAATCTCTTTGTATTATTATTTTGAAGTAAATTGTGTAGCTTTCAACTACATGCTACATACATTTTTTTCTCCCTCAATGTATAAATAATTCTCACAAGTTTAAAATTTAAATCGGCATGCATATATATTTGTTTGTGATATTTGTATGTTTTTCATAGGAAACAGATTTAAAAAAAGCATTTGCTTGTTTCTGAATCCTATTGTGGAATTGCTATTGTTTTGTTTATATATGTCAGTTATACCAATAAAATATGTTTATACCAAGGTGCAAAATTTTTTAAATTCAAACCGTACAGCGGATCCTTTTGAAACTTGACACAAAAATAGATTATCACTCAAAGTTGCACTCTTTGTTTTTAAAATTTTCAAAATGGCCACCAATATAAAAATTAAAAAAATCGTTAAAAATTCAAAAATGAACAGATTTCAATGGAAATGGATGTTTACAGGGAGTAAGACATGCTGCACCATATGGCGACCATTTTGGTTTGCTATGGTGGCCATTTTGAACCAAAAATGGCCGCCAAAATACAAAAATCCTCTGATTTGGGCAAAATTTGGTTTCCAAGTAGATTATGATGTTGCGAATTGATATCCATCATTTGGGAGCCATATTATGATCCTTAAGATCATATCATATCTTGTTATTTCTTGCTATGTTCTCACACTATTCTTCATTCATACCACTAGTGCTTGTATTGTTCGTTTGGAGGACATTTGTAACGCTCTGCGTTACAGTAACCAATATTTAAATTAGTTGTCATAAAAATTTCGTCCTTAGATCGTTTTCAGAAACCAACCATGTAGCTTGATTTGGGATATGATGCAATAATGTCATATTATATCTACGTTTTTATTATATGTATTTAGAGACATAATAATACAGTTACACTTTATATACAACAACACAAGATGATTAAATTTTTGGTTCATAAAGGAGTGGCATCATTCGTTGCATAACGAGCATTTTCCATGTTTTCTTCGTAATCAATTTTGACAGTACCAGACGACGGAAGTAAACAACGATACATTAGTAACGAAAACTGATTGGACCTATTCTAATTTATTTATTTATTAAACATGTATTATTTATACTTATGTCTTTGTACAAGTGCAAAATGTATGTCAGTCGAGTTGAAACAATTTGAGAAAGTTTATCTTTTCATTTGATCACATGACTTCCGGTTTTCAATGTCCCTCAGTTTATCGCCAAACACGTTATACCGCCAAACTACCGACTGCACAGAAGGTGGCGGTTTAAGGAGGGAGCACTGTATATAGATTGTGCCTAAACTCTACCTTAATGATCCTTTAAGTTATATAAGTGTGACTCAGAAATCCAAGATGGCCACCACTGCATGAAGTTTGGTTTCATTTATATACTTTTGTACTTAAAAATAGTAAAGTAACAGAGATCCTTGCAACTCACCTGTGAGTCCTTGACTCACCATTGTCAGTTGGAAAAATAGTAAAGTAACAGAGACAGAGATCCTTGCAACTCACCTATGAGTCCTTGTCTGCAGGGCTCACCAAACCAGACGAAGTGGGCTAAATTATCGCCCTATATCAGCTGAAGTCGCTCTCCCACGAGGCCGGACTACAAAGCGATATTAAAGTCGCCCTGTTTCTTTTTGCAAGTCACTCTTTTCTTGCAAATAATCTTCGTTTTATTAGCAAAGACACACTTCAAATGCAAAAAAAAATGAAAAAAAACCACATTTTGCGAAAACATGTCTAAGACGCCTTCACTACTCCCTTATGGTCTCTGAGAGAGAAGTCAAGTCTCCCTATTTTTTACAAGTGTGGTGAGCCCTGTGACTCACCATTGTCAGTTGGAAAAATAGTAAAGTAACAGAGATCCTTGCAAGTCATCTATGAGTCCTTAACTCACCATTGTCAGTTAAAAAATAGTAAAGTAACAGAGATCCTTTCAAGTCATCTATGAGTCATTGACTCGCCATTGTCAGTTGGAAAAATAGTAAAGTAACAGAGATCCTTGCAAGTCGCCTATGAGTCATTGACTCACCATTGTCAGTTGGAAAAATAGTAAAGTAACAGAGATCCTTGCAACTCACCTATGAGTCATTGACTCACCAATGTCAGTTGGAAAAATAGTAAAGTAACAGAGATCCTTGCAACTCACCTATGAGTCATTGACTCACCAATGTCAGTTGGAAAAATAGTAAAGTAACAGAGATCCTTGCAACTCACCTATGAGTCATTGACTCACCATTGTCAGTTGGAAAAATAGTAAAGTAACAGAGATCCTTGCAACTCACCTATGAGTCATTGACTCGCCATTGTCAGTTGGAAAAATAGTAAAGTAACAGAGATCCTTGCAACTCACCTATGAGTCCTTGACCCACCATTGTCAGTTGGAAAAATAGTAAAGTAACAGAGATCCTTGCAAGTCGTCTATGAGTCCTTGACTCACCATTGTCAGTTGGAAAAATAGTAAAGTAACAGAGATCCTTGCAAGTCGTCTATGAGTCATTGACTCACCATTGTCAGTTGGAAAAATAGTAAAGTAACAGAGATCCTTGCAAGTCGTCTATGAGTCATTGACTCACCATTGTCAGTTGGAAAAATAGTAAAGTAACAGAGATCCTTGCAACTCACCTATGAGTCATTGACTCACCATTGTCAGTTGGAAAAATAGTAAAGTAACAGAGATCCTTGCAACTCACCTATGAGTCATTGACTCACCAATGTCAGTTGGAAAAATAGTAAAGTAACAGAGATCCTTTCAACTCACCTATGAGTCATTGACTCACCATTGTCAGTTGGAAAAATAGTAAAGTAACAGAGATCCTTGCAACTCACCTATGAGTCATTGACTCGCCATTGTCAGTTGGAAAAATAGTAAAGTAACAGAGATCCTTGCAACTCACCTATGAGTCCTTGACTCACCATTGTCAGTTGGAAAAATAGTAAAGTAACAGAGATCCTTGCAACTCACCTATGAGTCATTGACTCACCATTGTCAGTTGGAAAAATAGTAAAGTAACAGAGATCCTTGCAACTCACCTATGAGTCATTGACTCACCAATGTCAGTTGGAAAAATAGTAAAGTAACAGAGATCCTTTCAACTCACCTATGAGTCATTGACTCACCATTGTCAGTTGGAAAAATAGTAAAGTAACAGAGATCCTTGCAACTCACCTATGAGTCATTGACTCGCCATTGTCAGTTGGAAAAATAGTAAAGTAACAGAGATCCTTGCAACTCACCTATGAGTCCTTGACTCACCATTGTCAGTTGGAAAAATAGTAAAGTAACAGAGATCCTTGCAAGTCGTCTATGAGTCATTGACTCACCATTGTCAGTTGAAAAAATAGTAAAGTAACAGAGATCCTTGCAAGTCGTCTATGAGTCATTGACTCACCATTGTCAGTTGGAAAAATAGTAAAGTAACAGAGATCCTTGCAAGTCGTCTATGAGTCCTTGACTCACCATTTTCAGTTTGAAAAATAGTAAAGTAACAGAGATCCTTGCAAGTCGTCTATGAGTCCTTGACTCACCATTGTCAGTTGGAAAAATTGTTAAGTAACAGAGATCCTTTTAACTCACCTATGAAAAGGACTCACCATTGTCAATTGGAACTCCTCAAAATTTTCAAATTTAGATTTTTACAATTGTGGGACTCGCCACAATTTTCTGATATGTCTTCTGGACTCGCCACAATTTTCAGATATGTCTTCTGGACTCATCAACATAAATTGCTACAAGTATCCCTGAAGTAAAGTGATCTGGATATCACTGTCATGACCATTAGATGAAGAACAACAATATGAATACAGTTTCTTAACTTTCATTTATTATCACATCGTAAACTGGGATTTTCTCTGGTGTTCATTTGCATCAGTACATTTGTATTACTTCTTGTGAAGCAAAGAAAGCTGATAATTATAAAATACATTTCTTTAATGAATTACTATCTAACCAGGGGTGTGGAAATACGTAAATGTTGTGCTTGTCCCCGGGCAAGTTATCTAAAAAAAATTACTTGTCCAGTTTCTTTTTAAACATTTGATACTTGCAAACAGAGTTGCTGGTTCCTGAGTGTCAGGGTGGACTTTTCTTAAAAGTATTGCGTCTTGATCAGTGACAAAGAAGTCTGTACACAATTGAAATAAACCGAACTTGCTTTGTAGTCTATTGTATGATTGGTTAAAACTTCAGATATTGTTTTAATAAAGTTAACGCAAGTACCCACCCTTGCATAAATGATCACTGCCCAAATGAAGACCATTTATATGTGTAGTTAGTGAATGGCAGCATGTTTTGAGATACAACTTAAGCTGTGTTGAAAAGATTCTCATATCTATTAAATTCATTTTGATTAACTTTGGCAATGGCTTTGTCCATCAAAAATGAAACCAGTCATGTGTTTAGTTTTACTCGTGTCCTTCACGAGGCAATTCAAGCAGCACGTTTTGCAGATGACTAATAGTGGGAGGACCAAGCATCTTAGGCTCTATTGATGATTTTGGCAATAAACATTCACGATATCTGATCGGCAATATCAGGATATTTCCTCCAGATATGGCGATTCTTTGTCGCCAGAGCCTTACAGTATTTTTATTATTATTATTAAATATTTGTCCATTGTCACGACTGAAATATGATTTGTATTTTCAAGGATGTAAGGCCTTATGTGTATGGTTCGTATTTGTATATGACTGGCAAAAGAACATCACATTTCGAACTCCAATAAAAAAACATTTCATGGTCCCGGTTATCGTTTAGTAAATGCAGTAAAATTATCATTGCAATCGGGTCGTAATACTCAACTTAGAATTTGTATAATTCTGGTTATTTTTAGCTGTTTTCGGAACACCACTGACGCGATCGTTTCCAACTACAAAAAAACCACCAATATTTACGATATAGTAATATTTAAGGCATTGTCTTTCCAGAATACTTTAATAAGAAATTATTATGACTTGTTATTTTTTCTTGTCCCTAGACAAGCTAGCCAGAAAAATCTACTTGTCTGACGGGTTCTATGTACGAGTCGGGCATGGCAATTCCACAGCCCTGCTTACTAATCATTGTTTTACCAAAAATTTTCAGCATTCCATGGTTAAATTTCAGCATGGACCATTTTTATTGCAATGCACTTGTAAATAAAAAGTTGTTGATCTCAAACAATTGAGTTGTGTTAAGAAGATAGACCAAGATATGAGGCGGCTGTAGAGAATGAAAGTTCTTGTACTGAAATTGAATTATAATTCAATCCAATTACAAGGAGAAAATACAAATTTATTTTGGGCTATAATGTAACTAAAAAGCATAATACTGTATGGAAACTAACTAGAAAAATATATACAATATACGTACATTGTCTGGATATGTTAAATTTATTTGTATGAGCTTTAGAAACCGATAGTAAAGCGAGCCTTTGATGAGATTTTCTGGCCAGTTTCGCATCAAGTTCTAATCAATTTGATATTTACTGACAATGTACGTATGTATATTGTGTTTATACTGAAATGTCAAAAAGAATTGCCAAATTGTCTGAGAATAGCAGAAACAAGTGTCGTTCAAATCTGTCTGAGAATAGCAGAAACAAGTGTCGTTCAAATCTGTCTGAGAATAGCAGAAACAAGTGTCGTTCAAATCTGTCTGAGAATAGCAGAAACAAGTGTCGTTCAAATCTGTCTGAGAATAGCAGAAACAAATGTCGTTCAAATCTGTCTGAGAATAGCAGAAACAAGTGTCGTTCAAATCTGTCTTGAGAATAGCAGAAACAAGTGTCTTTCAAATCTGTCTGAGAATAGCAGAAACAAGTGTCGTTCAAATCGTTTTCAATGGTGTGCTCTATTACGTCAACACTTATACTATTGATGTTTTTGAGCGTCGCTCTACATGAATCAGGTACCAGAAAGGGTTTATTAGGTCCACGACTAAATAAAACTGAAGCTTATAGGATAAAATAAATTATTGCTCATAGTTACTACCATAAACCTCTCTAAACTAAACCATGAATAACCTTGAATCCTGTGTAAACCTACTATTAACTTTGCCCCATTATCTAAAATGTATACAAATTTAACCTGTCTAATCCAAATGCTACTGTACCTGTCTATTCTGCACAAAAAAGCAGACCTTATTCACAGGTGTTTTACTGTATTAAAAAAAACCTAAATTATTTGAAAAAAACACCCATTAATAATAAAATGCTCAGTGCAGTAAGTGTCATTCTAGAACAGATTATATTCATTTAAAGGGATATTAAAGCTCATTTTGGTAATTTTTTGTATTTCATGAAAACTTGCAATTGGTTCAATAAATGATATTTATGAAACATTGACCAGGTTTTTTATCAATGAAACTTTGTAAAAGTGACATAATTCGTTGATACTTCTGTCATATCTTGCGGCCTTTGCCTTGCATTGAATTTTTGCTTTCTGGACAAAAATTCACTTCGACCCTTTTAAGTGATATTTTAACGATATTAGGGATTATATGGGCGTGCAAAGTATTTTTGGATTGTTTTTACAATTAAATTGAAAAGAAACAACCTTCGCCACGAGTTGAAAAAATATATGTTAAAACGAGCTTTGATATCCCTTTAAAAAGACTTGTGAATATTTTGTTAAAGCTTAAATAAAAGAAATATTTAGTCACAAGTTTTATTTTGGTTTAAAGCTTTGTTTAAAATGTCAATTAAAATGATCAATCTTTTGTTTTTTAATTCTCATCCCAAAGTTTTTTCCACTAATCAAGATTTGTTGTTTGCATGAGGACATAAAAGTCATTCATAATAAAAATAGATAACTGTCATGTCTTTTTGAAGGCAAATCAAAGTTACACTGTGTTTAGTGGACCTTGTAATTTTTATGGTACAGTAAAACATTTGATTGATTGAAATATGATGATCAGACTGTTCACTTGAAGTGACCTTTGTAATTGACACATGACATGTATAAAGCTAGGGTGAAAAATGTAGATATTTCAGGCGATATAAGATTTGGTTGTTATGCTTTCCAGAATATATAAAATTCTATTTCATCAAATTGATTTATTATTCAATTAAATGAAATTACCGGTACATTGAAACTAAATACTTTAAAAAGTCACAAACTTGTTTTTGCCAAAAATATTTAAAATGACATAGCACAACTTAAATACACTGGACTTTTTTTTTTCTTCTTTTTTTAACTATCATCTTAAAGGTGGTGATATATAGGAATTGTCTTGTCTGTCCATCCATCATATTTTTAGGGTAAAGTACTGAAGTTGATTTAAAGATTTTAGTATTGAAAAATCATTCCTTTGTTCATTGACTGTTACCGTTTCCATGGAATGTGTCCCATAATTGTTATGAAAATCTCACTTTTATGCAAAGAATTTGTGATTTAGAAAATTCCACATTTGAAAGCTTGAGCATTTGATGAACAATTACTTGGAGTATGTATATATACTAAAAATATTGGAATTTGAACATTATCGATATGTTTAAAATCTATTGTAAACTGCTAAAAGATTTGGCTTAGTGGCTAAGTGATTTTAAGGTCATGAGTTCTGACTACAAGCCTAACTTATCTGAGGTGGGTAATCATGTCCCAGTACCCACCTCAAATGATAGTCTCCAAAGAACTAGCCATGGACCGGGTTTCAATGACCAGTTTGTTATAACTGTTCAGGCACAGTATACCTGAAAAAAGACTTAAAGCGACGATAAAGACCAAATGAAAAGGTTTCATGAAACAAAAATGATATACTGTGAAAGTACTTTTATTCCTTGGCACCAATTTTCGTGGTTTCTACAAAATGCATCGATCCATGGGTTCTTGAATTCGTGGTTTCAAACATTACAGGCAACAATCAATGGGAAAATTGTATTTCATTGGATTTTTATTTTCATGGTTTTAGTGGCCCATGAAATCAGCAAAAATTAGAACCCCACGATAATGATTTCACAGTATTATTTAATGGCTTAGAAAAGACGTGGATATCCCCCATTAAGTATTTACATACCGTTTTACTTGTTTAAGTACAATATAATGTTATTTTATATATTTAAAGAAATATTTTTTTAAATCATCTTTCTATTTACATAAGGGATATAACAGAATAAAAAATGTAATTATAGATTTAAAGATTGATACATAATTTTTAAATATGGACTAAAAAGTAAAAAGGCAGGTTTATAAATTTAAAAGCACACATAATGTAGTCAAACCTGCCCACGAGGTCACCTTTATTAAGCAGTCACCTGTATTAAAAGCCTTTTAGGTCACATTTTTCTTGTCCAATCATTGAAAATTTTATATGAATTGACCCTCTTTTAAGAGGTCACCTGTCTTAAAAGACCACTTTTTCTTTGTCCCAAAGGTGTCCTCTTAATACAGGTTTGACTGTATCTGTAAATACAGTTTAAAAAGACATATTATACAACTTATTAAAAGGTGAATTAGATAATTAAATATATAGTTACTAGTCTGTAAAGTAGAACTTTGACGAATTTAAACAACATAGGACGATTTTGATATAGGATCCCCCTTATCTCATCAGACAAGATTTTACATGGATGACTGAACACAAAACTACGGTAGAATTTGAGAAGTTTTACCCCCTTATTTTTTTACATGTCAGTAGTTTAGGTAGTAGATTATCTATCTGTGGTGTTTTTAAACTTTAGTCTAACAGTTAATGTACTCAAGGACTGAAGGTAAAAATCTCAGGTGAAAAAAAAGTACTTAATAGGTGAGTGGTGTAATTGATTATGTTACAGATGTTGATTTCACCTGGATGTTTATTTCAAGATATGTATTATACATATACAGGTGAACAAAGTCACTTTTATGACAAGGAACTGATTCACTATTTTTTATGACTCTTTGTGTATATTTTTTACCATGTTAGATGAAGACGACATTGGAATTATAAATTTTGGAATAAGAATCCTGTTCGTAGGGAGGAATGTGGTGTATAACTTGTAAAATTACCTCCCCTGTTTCTCCAATATATGGTAATGTTGACACTTTTTCAATATTTTTTTTCAAAAGATCACTTTTATATGATTAAGAGGTTAACTTGTTTTAACTTAAAACTTAAATGGTCATGAAGTATTGTTAGAATCTTGAAATGGTCTGTAAATTGTTGTGTAGAGGGAGATTTTGAGGTATTTTTTGAAATTTTTTATATTCATATTTATGTCTTTGGATTCAATTGAAGTCAATAACTTTTTAATTTAGGATTTAGTTTTGCATCTTGTTATTCATGGTATACATTTTGTATATAGAAGTTAATATACATGAATAATGATTTTGTTTTTTACTCAATTTTAAACCTTTAAAAGTTTAATGTTGAATAGTCATAAATAGTTTGTGATAAAAAATAAATCTCTTTTTTGATTATATGGAAGTCTTATGTTCAATTTCAAATTTTCAAGGATAGCCCTCATGATTTTTACTGATATCTAATCTAAATTAATTATACCCTGAGAAAATTTGCCCTAATTTTACTTGAAAAAAGAAAAAAAAAGGGGGGGGGGAGGGGGGATATTTCGGATGTTCTTTGTTTTTAGTTTAATTCTTTATTTATTTAATGAGAATAACGTACAGCTAAGGGCTACCTGCCCATGAACAGGATTATGTATCAATCTCAAACATATTGTTACAGACATGGGTTACTTTGTTAAGGGTCAGGTGTTGGAAAAAAATTTATCGTAAATGTATAGAGATATTTTCCTTTAAGATACTAATTTCACTTTAATTATTTGATTGTATTTTTATTCAAGTTTGATATAAACAAAAATGTTTATTGAAATACATCATCATCTTATTTGAAAATTAAGTTGTTCTCGCCATGATATAGCTGAAAAATTGCAGAGTTGGCGTTAAACAGCAATCACTCACTCACTCACTCCTGTATTGAAATAAAAATGCTCGCCCAATCCTTATACTGTACACATAAAAAAGTTAATTGGCATTTACCAAGACCTCAATATGGTCTGTTTAAACATTTTTAAAATGATTTTACGTTAATTATCCCTTGTTGTCCACTGTCATTTCACAGTTTAAAAACAACAGGTAATTTTGTTTCCTGTTGATTTGTGGTCTTTTTTTTAAGCCCACCCTACCCTCAGGTCCATGCTTAATATAATCATCATCTTACATCTGTCAACTGTATACCTTTCTTATTATAAATCATCTGCTTTAACAACAAAACATTAAAGAAATGTTACGGTAATTACATGGTTTTTGTCCATCGTGGTCATGATCTTATGTTAATTGGATTTACAACTTCCTATGCAATCAATGCCTATCACCACTAAAGTAAAGTTGTGAGTGCGAATCCTCCTCATGGCAAAGTGTACTCGATACGACTTTATGTGAAAAAGTTTGTCATTAAGATGTGGCAGGTCAGTAGTTATCTCTGGGTTTCTACCACCAATAAAACTGACTGCCACGATATATAGCTGAAATATTGTTGAAAGATGTCGTTAAACACTATAACCCTAACCTTATCTGGTCCTCAAAATTGCTAATGATTCAAAATTCAACATTTCAACATGGCTGCTATTATTTTTGTTGTAAGCTGAAAATTCAGATATCTTCTTCTCACAGATCACATGAGTTACTGCAGGGGCGGATTCAGGGGGTGGGGGGGGGGGGGGGGTGCACCCGGCGCATGCCCCCCCCCCTAAAATTGGAAAAAATATGATTTTTTTTGTGTAAAATCGTGATTTTTCACATGAAATACCCCAAAAATTTCGCGCGCCCCCCCCCCCCCCCCCCCCCCTAAAATTGGAAAAATATGATTTTTTGGCGTAAAATCGTGATTTTTCACACGAAATACCCCAAACATTTTTAAACTGCGCCCCCCCCCTAACTTGAAATCCTGGATCCACCCCTGTATTGGATTGTTTATGTATATTATCATCTGCAAAGTTTTTATTTATAGATTGAAATTCTAAGATGGCTTCCAATGTAGAACATTTGTTTTAACATTGGGGAAAATGTATAAAAAGTTTCTGAGAAGTCTTGAATTAATAATAGTATTAGGTCATTCATAAAAAAAAATGGATTGCTATAAACCCACTGATCCACTTAAACTGTTCCTACAAAAAAATTAATAAAATATCTGCGTTAAATTGAAGAAAAACCTTGACATCTAATTTAATAAGCACAGCGCCTTTCTGGAATAACCTTTATCAGGTATGCACAGTCTAAAGATTGGAAAGACATATACAATGTCATTTAAAAGTGGGAACAAGAAAATCAAAGGGTCAAAACAAGATAGCCCAAATCAGCTAAGGTCACTTTTGCCCGAGGAGAAGAACCTTGTTAAGCTTTGTTTTAGGATATTTAATTCGAAAAACAAGTAATTCCCATCTACCTACCTGCAAAAATCGCCAGTGGGATTACAACGAACCAATTTTTTTTATCGAGGGCCTTATTGTGAAATTAGGGGGCCGTCGTGGTCATGATCGTATGTTAGTTGGATTTACAATTACCTAAGCAATCAGTGCCTATCACCACTAACGTTGAGTTTGAACCGTGTTCATGGCGAGGTGTACTCCATACAACATTATGTGATATTTTATTTTTAGTTTGTACGTGACTTGCAACAGGTCGGTGGTTTTCTTCAAGTATTCTGGTTTCCTCCACCAATAAAATTGACTGGCACGATATAACTGAAATATTGTTGAAAGTGGCGTTCAAAACAATAAACCAATCTATTGTGTAATTATCCCCCCGCGATAGCGGTGAGGGGATATAGTAATAGTGGCCATCTGTCCGTCCGTCACACTTTCTTGTTTATGCGATAACTTAAGTAAACATGGATAGATTTGAATAATTTTTTGCATGTGGCTTGTAATTATCATTATCTTGGATGGGTTCTTTAACATGGAAATATTTGAAGCAAGTGTTTTGGGGGAAAATCTTAGTTTTTGGTTGAAAAATCACCAATATTGAGAATTGTGTCTTGTTTACGCGATAACTTTAGTAAACATGGATAGATTTGAATGATTTATTGCATGTGGCTTGTAATTATCATTATCTTGGATGGGTTCTTACATGGAAATATTTGAAGCAAGGGTTTTGGGGTAAAATCTTAGTTTTTGGTTGAAAAATCACCAATTTTGAGAATTGTGTCTTGTTTACGCAATAACTTCAGTAAACATGGATAGATTTCAATATTTTTTTGCATGTGGCTTGTAATTATCATTATCTTGGATGAGTTTTTACATGGAAATATTTGAAGCAAGGGTTTTAGGGGAAAATCTATATTTACATCAGAGGTTTACAGTGTTCAAAGTGGAGTACTTCCTGTATATTTTTCAGATCATGTTGCAATATACTCCATCCTTCAATAAAGTATGTTACACATTAAGACTGCAAGGCTGCTTTCTATAAATATATAAAACTAAATATTATGCCAGTGCGGGGGAATACGTCACGCATTTATGTACTAGGCGGTTCTTTTATTAAATTTGGCTTGATGATCGTTTTTATAGTACATGTATGTATTTATGCTTTCAGAGAAACCCACAACTCCCTTACCGTTACGGAGAAAGTTTAACAGTATCGCTAGTGATGAGGAACCATTGTATGATGCCGTGGCATCAGATGAAGACTACAGTAGTATAGATAATCTTAGCCTGAATAATAACAGCAGAATGAAACAAGGTGTAAGTGTTAAAATAATAGAATGAAACAAGGTACAAGTGTTAACAGTAATAGAATGAAACAAGGTGTAAGTGTTAAAATAATAGAATGGAACAAGTTGTAACAGGATGAAACGATGTGTAAGTGTAAAAGTAGTACAATGAAACAAGTTGTCACAGGATGAAATGAGGTGTAAGTGTAAAAATTGACAGGATGAAACAAGTTGTAACAGGATGAAACGAGGTGTAAGTGTAAAAGTAGTACATTGAAACAAGGTGTAAGTGTTAAAAGTAATAGAATGAAACAAGTTGTCACAGGATGAAACGAGGTGTAAGTGTAAAAACTGACAGGATGAAACAAGATTTAAGAGTAAAATATAACAAGATGAAACAAGGTGTAAATGTAAGCAAATCATGGGAAAGTATGGGTTGTTCAAGAGATTTATCAGGGCCCTGGTGGCTCAATGAGTTAGGTAGTTGGATTACCTAACAACTCATACAAGTCTATCACCAATACGGCATGGGTTCGCACCTGGCTTTGTAAATTACAAAAAAGGGTGCACTTGACTGGCAGCCGCAAGTGATAAAAGTTTACCAGTTGCTTGCCCATGGTTGGTGGTTCTCTCTGTGTACTCCGGCTTCTTCCACCACTAAAACTGGTCTCCGTGATATAGCTGAAATATTGCTGAAAGTGGCATTAAACACAATAAATCAATCAATCAATCAAGAGATTTATCTAAAAGAATTGAAAAAGCCTGTGTGGTTCATGAAATTTATCTTAAAAAAATCTTGCGAAAGTCTGTTTTGTTCAAGAGATTTATCTCAAAAAATCAAAAAGGTTATTTAAAGGATAAATCTCAGAGAAATACTTGGTAGGTAAAAAATGTATCAGAACGGAACAAAGATTGTATTGCTGTGTTGTTGTTCAACATCTCACAGTCACTGCAGACTTTTAGTTTTCTTCTACTGCAAGCCTATCTTTGAGATGCAGTACAATATTTGAGTGAAATAATCTTAGAAATACTGTTGCAAATGTTATTAACACCACATTACTAACTAGAAAATACAAATATAAAACCAAACACATGGCTCCCTTCAGTTGACTTTTAAGCACACTTAAACATTTGGTAGTATTTGGTGTGAGACACACAATCAAATTGACTTTTGTATTCATTTTAGCACATAACTTCCAAGGTATTTACATTCAGGGATGATTTTATTTAGTTATTGAACTGATTTCAGCTATCTTCCTCTAAAAATATTTTTCAAAAAGTTGCAGGACACAATCAGATCAAGTGAAAAATAGACCTTTTGAAAATGTGTACACCGTAGATGGTTTCAGCTATTTTTCATTGACTTTCAGTTATTTTATTTTTTAACCAGAAGCATTTCAGTAAGTTGAAAGTCCATTCATGAGATATGCTGTCAACCTTAGATGAAACAAGTGTTTGAAATAATTTGATTGAAAAAATGTGAACATTTTTAGAAATCAGTAGCAGGGAAGCGGGGTGATGGCCGTTATCATATGGTAGTTGGATTTAGAACTACCCATGCAATTAGTGCCTATCACCACTATTGTTTTGAGTTGGAACCCCGAGGTGTACTTGATACAACATTATGTGATAAAGTTTGTCAGTGACTTGCGACAGGTCGGTGGTTTGCTCCAGCTTCTGCGGTTTCCTCAACCAATAAAACTGACAGCAATGATATAACTGAAATATTGCTGAAAGTGGCATTAAGCACCGTTATCCTAACCCTTTATTTTTTAGCACCAACAGGAGGCAGTTGTAGAAGGCCCCGTCTCCACCGAGGAGTTTCTACAGATGAAAAGAAAAGTGGGGTCATTAGAATTCCAAGTTCA
The DNA here is from genome assembly GCA_963680875.1 of Bathymodiolus brooksi. Lineage (NCBI taxonomy): Eukaryota > Metazoa > Mollusca > Bivalvia > Mytilida > Modiolidae > Bathymodiolus > Bathymodiolus brooksi. Next base: position 64,664,914 of record OY804580.1, on the reverse strand, counting down.
TCAGCTCTTACAACAGAACAAAGATTTAAGAAAAGAAAGAGATGATCTCCATCAGTTGGTGAGTAGTAGCAACCAGAGGAAATAACTGTCTATCTAAGTATTATCAAAAAGGGGAAATAACTCTGTCTGTAAGTGGTAAAAATAAAGAAATGAACTCCATCTCTTGGTGAGTAGTAGCTAATAGGGGAAATAACTCAGTCTGTCTGTAAGTAGTAAAAATCAGAGAATATTACTGCATTTGTTCATACGTTTAATAGTAGGACAGTAGTCATCTGTTGGTAGGAATTAAAATTCAAATAAGATTGCTACATTTCATCATTTATTTCAAAATTATCATCCATTTAATCCCTGTGGATTATAATAATTTAGGATTTTTGGTGGATTAAATAAAAAAAAATGTCTTAAAACCTAAAGCAACCAGCCATTGAATGATGTGGGTGATCCTGCATGTCATTCTGATCTACCATTTCATTAAGTTTGAATGCTATGCAGAGTAATTTCTGCGGTTTTGAACTTAAAAACAAGACATTTATTTTCTGTTTGATAATCCTACTGCTGAAGAAATTTGTTTGTGTTACAGGAAGCAACAAATGAGTTGTTAAGTAAAGCTATATACCAGCAAGAGATATTGTAAATTATAGATCAATTAAATTAACCGTTTATTTTACATAATATTCTGCTATTTTAATTTCTGCATTCCGGAGTTGACTGCAGAATATCGCAGAAATTAGATAGACACAGAAATTAAAAATAAAATCGGTACTACATGTACATATTATGCTTATTATGAATAAAGAAACATCTTGCTGACATTTATTATACTACATATTGCCAGGTACAAAAACTAACCAAAGAGATAACAATATTACGAGAACATACTCAGCAACACATCCAGACTTTACCTAATGGTTATGGTAAATCTGGAGATGTCCAGAATAGTCCCATTAGAAATCCTACTCGTCCTCAGTCGATGTTTGAGCCGAGAGATCAACAAAGATTGTCTCAAAAAGTAAGTATCTATTTATACTGTGATTTAGCCTAGCCATTGGTTAAAATACAAACCCTGCTACTGTTGATATTACAGCTGTTACAGTCAAACAAGGGGCCGTCGTGGTCGTGATCGTATGATCGTTGGTTTACAACTATCTATGCAATCTATCACCATTAAAGTTGTGAGTTCGAATCCCACTCATGGTGAGGTGTACTCGATACAACATTATATGATAAAGTTTGTCAGTGACTTGCTACAGGTCAGTGGTTTTCTCCGGTAGTTTGACTTCCTCCACCAATAAAACTGACCGCAATGATATAACTGATATATTGTTGAAAGTGTCGTTAAACAGCATAACCCTAACCCTACAGTCAAACATTTTAGAAAAAAATGGAATCCTGTTTAAATTGAACATCAAATTGAGTCACAATTACTATAATCTTTACAAATTATACCCTGTCAAATCCAAATTGAAAAGTTGGTCTTGAAGATGTTTGGTAGAGACATATTTTACTGTATAACAGATAAATGAACAATGAATGGCAGTGCATGGTTTCTTTGCGGAAGAATTAATAATCATTCCAAAGATTCGTCACCCTGTTAATATTTTCAGAGTCAGTCCAAGGACTCATTCTCTTGTTTATATTTTCAGAGTCAGTCCATGGACTCATTACCTTCTGCTCACTCGTTTTCTAATATTCACACACAGGAAGAAGAGGTGAGTATTACGGGTAATATTTGTTGCAATGGAATCTTTATGACATTTTAGTTTCATATGAAATGGAAAAGAAATTTAACTTTCATGGGACTCGGTTTTATTGTCGTACATAGTTGTTTGTAAAATCCCATCATTTTACAATATTTGTGATATCTGAGGTCATATTAGAAGACCATGACTGTAGACCAATTTTATTTGTATTTGGGACGTTAAGTTTCCCCTATGTCTGTACGTCTGTATGTCCTGTTTTAGTTTCTGTTCAATAATATAAGTTCCCCTTAAGTATATCATTTGAAATTTATACAATAGGGTTGAGGATCAGAGCAGGCAGGCCAAGTTTGATTATGGACTTTAACTCTTTCCATTATGGAGTTATGCCCCCTTGTTTTCTTTAGCTGGAAGGGAGGACATCCATATCCTATGGATACATTCTGTTTTACTTTTAATTAAACCTGTTTATGATATCTGATGTGATGTGATATAAAGGTTATGAATTCAGCCACAATTTACTTTAAAATAACCCAGTGTTCATGATACTTAGCTAGGGTCATAGATGGCTCGGAGATCAGCCTAATTTTCAGTTAAATACCTGAATGTTTATGATACTTATGGGGTCATATTAGATAGGCCATTGTGTTAGTCTTATTTTGATATGAAACATTTAAAAGTTTATGATCCCTGAGACAACCGTCTTATTTTATTTTAAAATAACCGAGTGTTTGTGATACTCTAGCTCATATTAGAACACACACATTGATATCAAGATGATATCATTTGTTCTAATATTGAAGTATGGGTTAGAAATGAGAATGTCTTATTGGTATTTTTCATCAAGTCTGTAGATAATAAGATTTGGACTGTACAAGTCTCCTTGGATTAAAACAAACCTGACTCCAAAAAATATATACCTGTTGACTATTAGAAATAATTTTATTTGTCATTGCAGTCTGAAAAGGAAAGAGTTACCTCCCTTCATGATGAAGCAAGTGCTGAACTTCAGAAACCAGATGGGCATGACTCGTCACATTATGACTGTCCCAGCTCACTGCCGCTACAAAATTGTGCAATAAACCAAAGGTATGACATTTGTTTTTGCGACTGTCCCAGCTCACTGCTGTTAGAAAATTGTGCAATAAACCAAAAAAGGTATGACATTTGTTTTTTTGACTGTCCCAGTGCACTGTTAAGAAAATTGTGCAATAAACCAAAAAAGGTATGACAATTGTTTTTTTGACTGTCCCAGTGCACTTGCTAGAAAAGCCGCTACAAAATTTTGCAATAAACCAAAGGTATGACATTTGTTTTTGTGACTGTCCCAGCTCACTCAGCCTCACTGCTGCTAGAAAATTATGCAATGAGCCAAAGGTATGCTTACTGCTGCTAGAAACTTGTACAATACACCAAAGGTATAATATTTGTTTAGGTTAATTATTAAATGCTTAAAATGTTCCCACTTTTGAATGTACACCATACATTTGTGAAATTCTGTCAAAATTTTGTCTGACATATCATATTGAAAATAACTGCTAGCACTGTTTGTTTGCATCGTAAGCTTTGGTAGATCACAATACTTATTTACAAAACAAAGTATATTTGGTATATTACTTGTGAGAGAAAATATATAGGATTTGTCATCTGCAAAAAAAATAATTGTAGCCATAAATGATTGGGGTTACTGTATTGTTGATGGCCACATTTTTTGCTATTTTAATTTTTGAAGTCATTATTACTTTTTAAATTTTGTTATTATTATCAATTATTGTGTACTTAGAGAAATAGAGAAAAAAAAGTCATATGTACTTATGAAATTCCGAGATTGGTGGAAAAGTTGCTTATGTAAACAAAATCAGCAAATATGTCAGAATTTATTTAGTTATCTTAAATTTCATAAACATGAAGCAAAATAAAAACGTAGAAATTGTGTTGTTAACTCTCTATTTTAAACCTTTCTGACAATTTTCTGAATGTGAAACAAAAGTAATATACTGATAAGTATTGTAAGTCTGTGCACCTGGAAAGTCTAGTGGTTCCGCTGCCGTTACTGATGTAAGCATCGTCTGCTACAGCCAGCTCCCACCTACCAAATATCGTATTCGTCACTGACATTTCGCCCCAATTTTTGAATTCCAAGCCTTACACACCTGATACAGGCAGTGATACACATTTTTATAAAACATGTCGACATCAACAAAAAACATAGGGTATTTACATTTTTATACCCCCGCTCCCCGAAGGGGGAGGGAGGTATACTGTTTTACCTCTGTCCGTCCGTCCAAGATATTTTTCGTCGCATTTTTCTCAGTAACTGCTGATGGCAGAGATCTGATATTTGGTCACAAGCGTCATATAGGTATACGATATTATGGGTAGCGTTTTTGGACCCGTCAGATTCCTACTTCCTGTTTGCCGACTTAGTTGGTTATACACATTGAACATATATGCACATTTTTCGTCACATTTTTCTCAGCAACTATTGATGGCAGAAATCTGATATTTGATCACAAGCTTCATATAGGTACCCTATATCGTGGGAAGTGTTTTTGGACTCATCAAATTCCTACTTCCTGTTTGCCGACTTTGTTGATTTTTATACACATTGAACATACATTTGTATATGCACATTTTTCGTCGCATTTTTCTAAGCAACTATTGATGACAGGAATCTGATATTTGGTCACAAGCTTCATATAGGTACCCCGTATCATGGGAAGTGTTTTTTTACCCGTCAGATTCCTACTTCCTGTTTGCCGACTTAGTTGGTTTTTATACACATTGAATATATATGCACATTTTTCGTCACATTTTTCTCAGCAACCATTGATGGCAGAGATCTGATATTTGGTCACAAGCTTCATATAGGTACCCCATATCGTGGGAAGTGTTTTTGGACCCATTAGATTCCTACTTCCTGTTTGCCGACTTTGTTGATTTTTATACACATTGAACATACATTTTGTATATGCCCATTTCTAGTCGCATTTTTCTCAGCAACTATTGATGGAAGAAATCTGATATTTGGTCACAAGCTTCATATAGGTACCCCGTATCGTGGGAAGCGTTTTTTGACCCGTCAGATTCCTACTTCCAGTTTGCCGAAGAGCGGGGGTATCATAAGTGAGCATTAGCTCACAGTTCATCTTGTTTCCATTCATTTTATTTAAGAATTGATTGCAATTTTTGTCCGGTTCATGAAGAAATAACCTCAATCAGGTTGTACACACCGTGTAACCCGCGTAGCGTAGCTGGTTACGCAAGGGTGTGTACAACCTGATTGAGGTTATTTTGAATGAACCGAACAAATAATTTCGATCAATCCTTATAAATTAATTCAAACTTTTTTTGTTATTATATTGAAAAATATATTTATTTTTTCAAAATAAGGCAAATAATCGGAAATAAATTTAAATAACCCCAAAGGTGCCTCGTTTAAAGAAAATCGCCTGATGACAACGGCACGCGACACCTTGAGAACGGCGTCTATTTTTAGATTCTGTTCATTGACAAATAACCTCAACTTTTTAAACCAATCAAAACATGTATAAAATGACATGTGACTCTAAAATTAATTTATTAGTTATTGTTCTTAATTTTAAGTGGTTTTTTTTACACCGTTGAAAGGAAGTATGATTTATCTTTCTTTTGATACCAAATTTATTTAGAGAAACATTTTTTTCACAATATGGCACTGTATGTATAGATATTACATAAACAAGTCATTTTTTGTATGTTTAGCTTAATTGAGTGGACAACAATATGAACTTCAGTTATCCTGACACTCACCCAGACTGTCCAATTAGTGGACAAAATGAATTCACCTGAATATTTCTTTTGCATAAATGGAGATGATGTTTTGGTTTTATTTATCTGTGAAACTTTGCCATCGTAAATCGAAAAAAAGGGGGGGGGGGGGGGGTTGTGATGGTGATAGGTATGTTTATCAATCTCATTGCAAAAAAGAAATCTCTATTGTTAATCAAATTAAAAGATACAATAAAATATTTTTGTCCATCAAGATGGCTGACTTGTCACAAATCCTGTGTGGTACCACAACAAATTAAAAAGAATATTGATGTATTGTGACCAGTTCAAGTGTAGCTATTAATAGATAATTAGAACAGAAGTTTGTAAGTTTTCAGATTAGAGGAGGGGTCGTCGTGATCGTATGGTAGTTAGATTTACAACTTCCTGTGCAATCAGTGCCTATCACCACTAAAGTTGTGAGTTTATATAATAATAAAAAAAAACTCCACTACAATATACATATGATTATATATTGGAAAAGATTGTAAGAAGTTTTAATTGTACTTTACTATATAGATTGTATGATGTTTTATATGTTATTATATTATTGTACTCTATTCTGTATTGATGTATTTTGCAGTTGAGAAAAAAATAAAAAAAATAAAAAGTTGTGAGTTTGAATACCACCCAGGCGAGGTGTACTCGATACAACATTATGTGATAAAGTTTGTCAGTGACATGCGGCAGGTCAGTGGTTTTCTCCAGGTACTCCGGTTTCCTCCACCAATAAAACTGACTGCCACAATATAGCTGAAATATTGTTAAACACCATAACACCATCACATATAACAATTAATAGATGATTAGAACAAGAGTTCATAAGTTTTCAGAAGAGAGAAAGAATATGACAATTTTGTTACTATTTATAGGTTCTCAGAACAACAGTACTATGAAGATGAAGAATTTGATGGTTCTGTTGGAGATATCCATGAGATTGACCCAGATTTACCTTCACAAGAAATCATTATGGAAAAGACAGAAAAAATTACAAAAAATATCCAGGAACTTTACCAGTCTGGGAAAATTGGTAAACATGACAGGTATGGATCTGGTGACAAAATTGTAAATAAATTATTTTTTCCTTTCAAAAAATTATTGCATTCCATCAGTGATTTATTATGATAGTGTCACAAATATCAGTCATGTGGGTGATATCTTGATTATCATAGTCATGTGATAATTTTATAAATATCAGTCAAGATAGTTATATCGCTATTGTCAATTGTCATTTTATAGTATAAGTCATGTTGGTGATATCTCTATTAATTGTTGTAGGCATGTGATAGTGCCACAAATATCAGTTTAGGTGATAACATCAAAACATCAGTCAAGAATACTCAAGATGGGGCTATCTCTTTAAGCACATGGTCATGTGATAGTGCCTAAGTTATCCATCTAGCTGATGGTACAAATTTAATAGTGTCATTATATAATATACATTAATCTGTTTCAGTTTTGGGCCATGTGCAGCTAAAATCCAGACAGCTGTAACAGAAATGGCTTCATTATTTCCTATCGTAAGTTTTACTTTTCTAAGCTTATGATGGTAACTTCCAATACCATTCTAATATATGTACAAGTAGACAATAGCAAGCAGAGATTGTGTGTAATACCTGGAAAAAACCGCATTGGTGTAATAGTTTGCATGTTCGCCTCGAGTGCGATAGATCGTAGGTTAGCAGAGAAGCAACAAATACCAATTTTATAGTCTTTGGTTTGACCTGATCTGGTCTTGAATCCATGATCTACCACACTAAGACAAGAATCTTAACCATTACACCACTGATGCAGTTGGTTTTTGTTTAAAAATAATTTGTATAGTGCATCTGTTAGTGATACAGGTACCCTAATTATTCATAAAAACATAGATATCAAATTTCGTGCACACGACACATTAAATTATCTCTAAATCTTGGTACAAAAAAGAAATAAAATTAAATATGTGAAATGAATTTTACTCTTTTCATTGTTTATCTTTGTCAATTTCAGAAACCCAAATCAGAAAGTGTGAAATGTGCGTTACATTTGTTGATAACGAGTGCTGGACGATTACAGCAGGAATGTCACGAGACTAATGACTCGGAAATAGAACTACCTTATAAAACTCAACAAGTGATGCAAGGGGCATTTGATATCGCTAAGGCTGTTAAACAGTTAGTTACATTGTTTCAGTGAACATGTATTGGAAGTCTCATTTGTGCAATAGACGAGTTATGGAGAAATTTAAGAGATGTGTTAGAGAAAAAAAAATTAGATTGGATGTAGTTTCTAACATATATATTGCAATTTTTATTTGTTTTCTTTCTCTGAGTAAGAAACAGCTGATTATGTCACAAAACTTGTGTGAATTCTTATTTTCACTCTGTCTTTGATGAAAGATTTGTTATCATTGATTATAGAATAGAGATAGAATAGAATTTTTTTTTTTCATTTTTAAGGTTGCAATTTTTATAATGTAAGATGAGGAAGGCTTTAGGAATATTTTTTTTTTTTATGTATTTAAATTTGACAGTATGATTATTTCCTAAGGGAGGGGTTGTCATAGCCATGATTGTATGGTAGTTGCATTTACAACTACCTGTGCAATCAGTTTCTATCACCACTAAAGTTGTAAGTTCGAACCCCGTTCATGCCGAGGTATACTCGATACAACATTATGTGATAAAGTTTGTTAGTAACTTGCGAAAGGTCAGTGGTTTTCTTCGTGTATGCTGCTTTCCTCCACCAATAAAACTGACCGCAACGATATAACTGAAATATTGTTGAAAGTGTCATAAAACCAAATTGGCAACATTGATATTGATAATATAAGTAAATAGTTACCTGTTATGAAGCATTGAACTAGAAACTCCTACAAAAAATATAGCAAACAATTTTTTTTAACAGTTACAGGATTTGGAGGCTGAAATATCTACGTGAAATCATGGCAGTCTTGTTTAAATGTAGTATACATCAAAATTGTCATGGTAACTGTAAGATAAACATGCTGTTTCTTAATGTTTGATTTTCAGATGAGTTATCTTTCTTGTTCAATTACGATTCCATTTTGTTTAGAGGAAGCAAAACTCAGGTCTTTGTGGGACACCTTACTTATCTAGTATTGAATTAGATTGTCAACTACATACATTTACATTTAACATTATGCGAATGAGAAAAAAATCTTATTCTAGCAAAATGAATATAGATTGAACAAAAGCAGTGGCAATACAAAATCAATGAATATGTTATTTTATAGAGAATTCATTGTGAGTTTATTGCAATCTTATAAACTTCTATATGAAGAAGTTTGAACTATGCTAGTCCTGATCATCTATTGTTTAGGGGGAAATCAAATCTTGAACATGAGCCAATAAATATGTTGTAAATAAACACTGGCAAAAAATTTAATTGTACTTTACATTTTGTTTACCATGTAAACATGTTTATAATCTTTCATAAATAAAACTGAAATGTATCTGCTCATTGTATAGCTGTCCTATTATCTACTTTAATCAGAATTTACTGCAACTCTTGATAAACCCTAGAGTGATCTCCCCTGAAATATAATTTTTCAATTTAGTTGAGTAAACATTACTTTTGATAAATACTGGAATGATGTCCCCTTGCATTACCTCTGGTGGAGTGATCTCCCCTACATTACTCTTGGATAGATATCCCCACTCCTTCACATTTCTCCTGGAGTGGTTTCCCCTACATTACATCTGGTGGAGTGATCTCCCCTACATTATCTCTGGTGGAGTGATCTCCGCTACATTACTCTGGGATAGATATCTCCTCCATTTTACATTTCTCCTGGATGTGATTTCCCCCAAAACATAGATGTATTTAATGTTAAGTATTATATTGTTGTGTTATTTCTGTATGTTGTTAGTCTCTATAGATTTATCATGTTTTTTTAAACACAGGTTGTGCACAAATATTTTATTAGCCATTGTCTTCATATCTCTGGTTCACAATGTGGAGATAAAGCTGTTTTATTTTCTTGATGCAAATTGTACTTATTTTCTTAATGATTTCTTGGATTAATAATTGTTCTCCATTGTTTGTAGTAAACTTATTCTAATGTAAATAAATATATGAGGTTGTATTTTTTAAAGGATACATTTCTGATTGGGGAGGGGGGGAGGTGGGTTATTCATGGTTTTTACTTGTCAGAACGTTTTGTACAACAATTTTTACATTGATTTTATTTTATACTTAAAATAGTCATAGAGAGAAGTTTATTGTTTTATTAATGTTTACAACAAATGAGGTACATTGTCAAAGTGTTACTAATTATAGAATTATTCAAATTCAGTGAAACCTATTTAAACCTAACCTCCATGGGACCAACTTTTGTTTTCAGAATAGACAGGTGTACAGTTTATTTGGGTTGAATTAACCAAGATTTCCACATTTGGGATTTATACAAGATTCCGGTTTATTCAGGGTTCGGTTTAGACAGATTTTACTGTACCCTTTTTTTTAAATGTTGTATTAAGTAAAATTACATATAACAACAATATTGTTTTTTTCTAAAAAAAAAATTTTTTTTTTTTTTTTATGGAAATGTATCTTTAATATGTCTTCCTTACTATTATTATTCTTCATTATAAGTCACAGATTACTTCAAATTTGAATCTGGTTTAAAACTGTTAATCTGCTCATAACATGTGTGCAAATTCACATTACATATGCAAGTAAAAATGATTACATCTGCACAAATATAGTACAACTATGCAAATACCCTTCGCATGTACCTCCCTGGGAGATATCAGAGATTATATATCTAAACACCGAAGAAATTTTAGTACAGTATTTAATTACATTTTTAGTGTCCCACCAGTATTGGCAGACGCCCTACAAAAATCATGCTGTAAATCCTTCCACAAGTTCTATTTCATACTATAACTTAAGTTTGCTTTCATCGAATCATTTGAAATTATTAGATGTTATTTGGATTTAGTAGAGTACTCTCCCCTTTCATTTTTGGCAATTTTCACATTTATTCATCTAGAGTTATGGGACCTTTTTTTTTATAAAACATGTCCACAATTCATATGTATTTTGCTTTACCGAGTCTTTTGAAGTTTCCTGACATTGTTATGAATGCTGTTTCATCTATTTTCTAATAATTTTCTTCGACCTCCATCTGAACACATGATAGCTGGACCCATTCTGATTGGTCAGTACCGATACTTTCATGCATTTTTCATGTTTTAGCAATTCAAAGTTTGCCATCAAATTCTTTTATTGGTTCAAAAGTAATTTCTTCATCGAATACTGGAAAAATGAGCTTAAGATTGAAAGACGAGGATGCCCTTTGGTATCTTCAAACTCTTCATGCTACAAATTGAAATAATAGCATGTTATTAAAGTACGGCAATTATATTGATGTACCAATATAGACATATATATCCTTGTAAACATCCGTTGAACTGAAAATTTACATCTGGCCGAAATTTTAAAACTAACAATTATCTGTGTACCTCAGTGAGGAACAGATTACATGTACTTTTATTCTGAAAATTTATATAATTGTAATTGTATATTTTTTCTTTTTTATTATATGAATTTGATGATTGATTGATGGTCAGAGAATTTCTACTGTACTTTTAACAAGAATTTTTTTTTATAGAATTTGTAAAATGGAGTAATTGTATTAAATTATTATTTTGGCAAAAAAAAGCCCCAAAAAATATTAATAAAATATGGAATACAGACAAAATTAACTCAAACATAAAAAATTAATAGATATTATATAACATGTGACTTAAACTCAAGAATTATGTAGTAATATACATGTAAACATTACTGCATCATTACATATACATTTCATATACTCATAATTAGGGTTTTATATATTCGTTACTGTGACAGTCGTATCTTCATCACTTGTCAGTCTGATAATAGTCTGTCAGACCGTGACAGTTGTATCTTCATCACTTGTAAGTCTGATAATAATTTGTCAGACCGTGACCATCGTATCTTTATCACTTGTCAGTCTGATAATAGTCTGTCAGACCGTGACAGTCGTATCTTCATCACTTGTAAGTCTGATAAGAGTCTATCAGAGCGTGACAGTCATATTCTAAGTCTGATAATAGTCTGTCACACTGTGACAGTCAGTTGTCAGTCTGATTAAAATTTGTCGGACCGTGACAGTCATATCTTAATCACTTGTAAGTCTGATCAGACTTCAGTTATTTTTTCAACATTCTTCACTCTATTTAAATGTATTGATCACAGATGCTGTCAAAAGACCATGTGACTAATCATGTGATGGTCATGTGGGCTTGCAACAGTAGAAACACAAACAGTATTTATTTTTTATATTTATCGAGCATAATTATAATCATATGCATATTAATATATGTTGATTTGTTCAAATGACTACCACACGACTGTTTATATGACTGTCATTTTATGAAGCAGAATTGGACCCTTACGTTATGTAAAAATGCATTTTCACTTATAGCTAGTTGTATATCAGTAATTTATTTCCAACAAGAAAGCCATTCCAAAGACATTCCTTTATTTGGTAACAATATGTAAAAAAAAAACTTGACTTATTTTGTCTGTTTATATACTTATGAGTTTTGACTTTCCCTTTGTAAGATTGTTCGGAATTCGGTAATTTTGGTAGTACCCTTATTGAACTGAGCTGAGTATATCAAGATTAACATGAAGGTAATGTTTATTTACAAGACAAGTTTGAAGATATCAAAGGAGTAATCAGAAGACGTAAATCGAAGGGCAGACTACACAATGGGCAACAGAAAAAGGACAAACAACGATCTACAAAACATTACACTGAAAACTAAAAAACTAAAAATATGTAGTTATAAGTATTTTATAATTAAATATCAATCTTATTAGAATTTCATTAATTAAATGATTTTTATGGTCGTAATATATAAATTTTGTATCAATATTTTATTTATAAACATGTTTTTACTTTGAGCAACAAACACAACAAATACAGTTTAATACAAGGCCTTATAAATATCGGCCCAGTTATTGGTCTACAGGAAATGAGGCTCTGTATGGAACGAGGACCCCGTTATAACCCTCAGGTGTGTGAAGGGCACTTGATAAAGGTTTATTTTCACAAGTACACAGATTTGGGGAGGGGGAGGTTACACTTGGCTGTATTACACATACCAAATGGTACATATTAATGCAAAATATACGATGAATAACCGAAATTAAAACCCTTGCAACAAAATATTGTAATTTAATACAATTTATTTTTGTATAATTATAACAGTTTTGTAGTAAACAATGTAGATATTAAGTTTAGTGTGCACAACACTTTTCTGGAATAACCTTAAAAAATATGTGTGTAATTGTATCAAGCAATTATTGGGGGGGTGAGGGTCTAGCAATTTTATCATTAAATAAATGAATCATATTATTGCTTCTTTTTTTTTTTTCGAATATAATTAATTTTGTCATTTTATACCCATATAAAAATCAGTATTTACAATTTACTGAATCTCAAAGACTTGATGAGGAATATGTTAGGAATGGCTTTCCATATATTGGACGACTTTTGTTTTTTGCATGTGGTTTTAATCATAACAAGTACTACATTATATGTAATTTAAGATGTATTTATTGTATGTTGCCTGAACATAATTTGAATAAAGTGCATGTCAGTGAGGCTACATACCTCATTCTATAAAATTTATATTTATTATAACTAAAAAAAAACCTGCTGTATTCTTTAAAATGGGTATTTACCTAGGTTTATTTGGTACAATATGATACCCAGATGTTTAGCTCACCTGGTCCAAAGGAAAATATAAGCTATTGGCATCACTTTGATTCTTTTGTCTATCTATCATCATCAACATTTCATATTTTTATTATCTTCCCTTGGCCAGTTGGAACCAAACTTTGCAGGAATGATGTTTGTGAGGTCCTCTACAGAAGTTGCTCATTATGCTGATCAGGCAATGTCAGAGAGGTTACATACATGTACCTCACTCTATAGACTTTATATTTATTATAACTCAAAACAATGGCTGGATTCTTTAAAATGGAGGTTTGTATAATACCCAGGTGTTTAGCTCACCTGGTCCAAAGGAAAATATAAGCTATTACCATTACTGTGGTCTGTCTGTCTGTCCGTGGTAGCTATTGTCATCACTTTGCTTCTGTTTGTCTGTCTGTCATCATCAACAATTTAAATTTTTTTCATCTCTTCTTGGCCAGTTGGAACTAAACTTTGCAGGAATGATGTTTGACAGGTCCTCCACAGAAGTTGCTCATTATGCTGATCAGGCAATGTCAGTGAGGTTACATTCCTCACTCTATAAACTTTATATTTATTATAACTCAAAACAACAGCTGGATTCTTTAAGCTGGGTGTTTACCTAGGTTTATTATACCCAGGTGTTTAGCTCATCTCATCCAAATGGTCATGGTAGCTATTGCCATTACTTTGCTTGTGTTTGTTGGTCATCATCAACATTTCATATTTTGATCAAATCCTCTTGGCCAGTTGGAACTAAGCTTTGAAGGAACTATATTTGTGAGGTCCTCTACATAAATTGCTCATTATGCTGATCAGGCAATGTCCGAGAGGTTACATTCCTCACTCTATAAACTTTATATTTATTATAACTCAAAACAACAGCTGGATTCTTTAAGCTGGTTGTTTACCTAGGTTTATTAGGTATATTATACCCAGGTGTTTAGCTCATCTCATCCAAATGGTCATGGTAGCTATTGCCATTACTTTGCTTTTTGTTGGTCATCATCAACATTTCATATGTTGATCAAATCCTCTTGGCCAGTTGGAACTAAGCTTTGAAGGAACTATATTTGTGAGGTCCTCTACATAAATTGCTCATTATGCTGATCAGGCAATGTCCTAGAGGTTACATTCCTCACTCTATAAACTTTATATTTATTATAACTCGAAACAACAGCTGGATTCTTTAAGCTGGGTGTTTACCTAGGTTTATTATACCCAGGTGTTTAGCTCATCTCATCCAAATGGTCATGGTAGCTATTGCCATTACTTTGCTTTTTGTTGGTCATCATCAACATTTCATGTTGATCAAATCCTCCTGGCCAGTTGGAACTAAGCTTTGAAGGAACTATATTTGTGAGGTCCTCTACATAAATTGCTCATTATGCTGATCAGGCAATGTCCTAGAGGTTACATTCCTCACTCTATAAACTTTATATTTATTATAACTCGAAACAACAGCTGGGTGTTTACCTAGGTTTATTATACCCAGGTGTTTAGCTCATCTCATCCAAATGGTCATGGTAGCTATTGCCATTACTTTGCTTGTGTTTGTTGGTCATCATCAACATTTCATATTTTGATCAAATCCTCTTGGCCAGTTGGAACTAAGCTTTGAAGGAACTATATTTGTGAGGTCCTCTACATAAATTGCTCATTATGCTGATCAGGCAATGTCCGAGAGGTTACATTCCTCACTCTATAAACTTTATATTTATTATAACTCAAAACAACAGCTGGATTCTTTAAGCCGGTTGTTTACCTAGGTTTATTAGGTATATTATACCCAGGTGTTTAGCTCATCTCATCCAAATGGTCATGGTAGCTATTGCCATTACTTTGCTTTTTGTTGGTCATCATCAACATTTCATGTTGATCAAATCCTCCTGGCCAGTTGGAACTAAGCTTTGAAGGAACTATATTTGTGAGGTCCTCTACATAAATTGCTCATTATGCTGATCAGGCAATGTCCGAGAGGTTACATTCCTCACTCTATAAACTTTATATTTATTATAACTCAAAACAACAGCTGGATTCTTTAAGCTGGTTGTTTACCTAGGTTTATTAGGTATATTATACCCAGGTGTTTAGCTCATCTCATCCAAATGGTCATGGTAGCTATTGCCATTACTTTGCTTTTTGTTGGTCATCATCAACATTTCATGTTGATCAAATCCTCCTGGCCAGTTGGAACTAAGCTTTGAAGGAACTATATTTGTGAGGTCCTCTACATAAATTGCTCATTATGCTGATCAGGCAATGTCCTAGAGGTTACATTCCTCACTCTATAAACTTTATATTTATTATAACTCGAAACAACAGCTGGATTCTTTAAGCTGGGTGTTTACCTAGGTTTATTATACCCAGGTGTTTAGCTCATCTCATCCAAATGGTCATGGTAGCTATTGCCATTACTTTGCTTGTGTTTGTTGGTCATCATCAACATTTCATATTTTGATCAAATCCTCTTGGCCAGTTGGAACTAAGCTTTGAAGGAACTATATTTGTGAGGTCCTCTACATAAATTGCTCATTATGCTGATCAGGCAATGTCCGAGAGGTTACATTCCTCACTCTATAAACTTTATATTTATTATAACTCAAAACAACAGCTGGATTCTTTAAGCTGGTTGTTTACCTAGGTTTATTAGGTATATTATACCCAGGTGTTTAGCTCATCTCATCCAAATGGTCATGGTAGCTATTGCCATTACTTTGCTTTTTGTTGGTCATCATCAACATTTCATATGTTGATCAAATCCTCTTGGCCAGTTGGAACTAAGCTTTGAAGGAACTATATTTGTGAGGTCCTCTACATAAATTGCTCATTATGCTGATCAGGCAATGTCCTAGAGGTTACATTCCTCACTCTATAAACTTTATATTTATTATAACTCGAAACAACAGCTGGATTCTTTAAGCTGGGTGTTTACCTAGGTTTATTATACCCAGGTGTTTAGCTCATCTCATCCAAATGGTCATGTTAGCTATTGCCATTACTTTGCTTGTGTTTGTTGGTCATCATCAACATTTCATAGTTTGATCAAATCCTCTTGGCCAGTTGGAACTAAGCTTTGAAGGAACTATATTTGTGAGGTCCTCTACATAAATTGCTCATTATGCTGATCAGGCAATGTCCGAGAGGTTACATTCCTCACTCTATAAACTTTATATTTATTATAACTCAAAACAACAGCTGGATTCTTTAAGCTGGTTGTTTACCTAGGTTTATTAGGTATATTATACCCAGGTGTTTAGCTCATCTCATCCAAATGGTCATGGTAGCTATTGCCATTACTTTGCTTCTTGTTTGTCTGTCGCCATCGTGATTGTGATCATATGGTAGTTGGATTTATAACTACCTGTGCCTAGCACTAAGATGTCAGTTCAAATCCAACGCATGGCAAAGTATACTCAATACAACATTATGTGATAAAATATGTCAGTGACTTGCGACCGTTCGGTGATTTCCTCCGTCTACTCCGGTTTCCTTCACCAATAAAACTTATTGCCACAATATAACTGAAATATTGTTGAAAGTGGCATTACACGGCATAATCCATCCCCTTGTCTGTCTGTCATCATTGGCATTTCACATTTTGATTTTCTCCTCTGGGCCAGTTGGGGCTAGACTTTGCAGGAATGATGTTTGTGAGGTCCTCTACAGAAGTTGCTGATCCAGCAAAAAAAACATGACTGGATGGGCGATTCTTTGTTCTGATTGGCTGAAACTTTAGAAGTCCTCTCCTCTGAAGTCCAAATGATTTGTTAGTTGATAAAAATATTGTTTGTGTATTAAGTATATATCTTTCAAGAAGCATGGCCACCATGGACAATTCTTGTTTCTGATTGGCCGCTCCTCTATTTCTTTCATTTGAAAGTACAAGTCCTAGTACAAAGGATTTATGTAAATTCATCATTTTGCCTTGATTTTGCCAAATATATAGACACCATGATTTCTATTGGGTTTAAACAGGATGACTTCAATTTTAAAATCATAAATTTTCCAAATATGTGCAGCAATATACCAGCTTCTCCTGCATATGGTGTTTACATCTCGCAATTGATTCGTTATGGCCAGTAGCAATTATTCTGATTTCCTGAAACGTCATCTTCATCTGAGAAACAGGCTACTGGACCAGGGCTATAAAAAGATTCGCCTTATTCGATCTCTTAAAAAGTTTATATTCCGATACGAAGATCTTGTTGAAATATATTCCGTCTCTGGCAGCCACAAGGAAGACGACAAGAAGGAAGAACAAAAACAACATATACATCAATGGAAAGTGAAATGAATAAACAGGGATGGAAAGAATTCGATGCAACGTGACCAGTGCCGAAATACATAGATGGAAAAACTACACAAGGGCTTAACATGGCATCAGATAAAGAAGATAATACTAGTAGGTGATATGATGTAATGGTCATTTTATTTACAATTTGAATTCAATTCGATTTGGATATTTTTGTTTTTAAAAGGCAGTAAACAAATGGAGTCCAATGTGCTATGCTAGTATTCCTGGCATATCCCATCTTTTGGTACAATAATATACAAATGTCCAGGCTTTAATAATTAAGTAATAGATATAATGATAGAATATTGCAGCAATGTTATACAAGTACAGTCGAACCTGCCTTAAATAAATAAATCACTGTCTATAAAGGGAAGTCTTATTCATCCCATTTATGAATAGTGCATGTGATTGTAACCTGTATATATAGGGCAACTGCTCATAAAGGTCACATTTTCCGGTTCCCTTGGGTGCCCTTGATATGCAGGTTTGACTGTATTTTAGTTGATCAAGCCTTGTGTCCAAGGACGATATATTTTAGTGCTGTAGGAGCGCTTTTTATACACCAGATGGGAGCATTTCCATATGTGAGCGCTGTTCGGATATTTGCAATTTTGGTAAATTTCAGAGTAGTTAAAATAGCAAAAACAGTAATCAACGATCAACCTATCAACTCGGTTTTTATTGAACCGGTTCATGCTCTTTCCTAAAAGATAGAATTAGTCTTGAAATATTGTTTAAAAGGGGGATGGACCGCATGCTTTACAGTAACACGACGGACCCGTGCCACTAGTAGAGCAGGAACTTGTTATCCTTCCGGAACACCTGAGTTCACCCCGGTTGTAGAGGGTTTTGTGTTGCTCGATCTTTAGTTTTCTGTGTATTGTGTTGTAGATAGTTGTTTGTCCTTTTTCTTTCGGCCATTGTGTTGTCTGTCGTTCTTCGATTTACGGATTCTGATTACCCCTTTGATATCTCCAAACTCTTCTTTCTACACTTTCACATCAAATTTGGTAAATATTGCGTGGGTAGGCATAGTAACATATCTTTGACAGTCTTCGATTTATTTTAAAGCCAACAGATCAGTCTTGTAGATGATGTTGAAATGTTTCTCTTTGTATATACATGTACATTTATTTGACAGTATTTAACCGATCGTTTGGATTTTGTAGCACAAAATTCAATGCGCCCTATACGATGGTACATTGGGCTTAGCAGTAGATTACTACCTATATCCTGCATTGGCGACCATCTTTGATACCGATCACACAATAAACACAACGTGTAAGGAACCATCCAATTAACCTTCCCCTAAGATCAAATTTGTAGTTATTGGAGATACGGTTTGGTACACATTCCCTCAGGATCCTATATTAGACAATGAATGTGGTTGTACTTTTCAAAAACATTTCTCCAGAGGGAACAATGCTAAACTCTGTGATGCAGTGGCGGTTACATCCTTTGGTCTTATATTAGAATCATCCAATCGTTTGGACGATCGATCCATAGACGATTCCTGTAGATTTCCATGTCTATCCGCACCATTGTTTGAAAATGAAGATTTAAAAAATTTTGCCAAGCAGAAACAAGAAACCCTTCTTGCTGTCATGTTTTTTCCTCCAATCATGAGAAATTGACGATGTTTGTTTTGCTTTGTATAGTAAAATCCATGTCCATCCGCACCACAGTTTGAAAAAGGAGATTTTAAGAATTTTACCAGGCAGCAACAATAATTGTTTCGAGCTGTCATGTTTTCGTACAATCAGCAGAAATTAATGATGTTTATTTTGTTTTGTTTATGACTTTCTCTACACCATTCCTGCAAAATTTGGTTCCATTTGAAAAAAAATACTTAAAGAGATGCAGATTAAATTGTAAATATGTATGATGGACGCCAATTGATGGCAATGTCTTCTTACATAGCCTTCGGCAAGGTTGAGATGAAAACATCATTATATACAAACAGTTGTTTGACCATTATAGAAAACAATGATATCAATATGAAAATACAATTCAAGGTAAAATAAACAAAATTGTGCATGTTATATATGCTGCCACTAGATACCAAGCTAATGTAGAACATGTTTTATATGTGTATATCAACAATAGGAGGGTAACGTTCGTAAGGATAGTGACGATCATGAATGAGTTATTTCTAAGGATAGTGACGATCATGAATGAGTTATGTTTACTGCTACATGTAAATCTTAATCCGGAATAAGGATTATAGTATTTTATTTTTATAGATGACTTTTTCAAAGTTGTACACCAGCCATTGATAATAGTGACAGTTGACCATTTGTAACGGTACATATGTAATTGTGACAGTTGACCATTTGTAACGGTACATATGTAATTGTGACAGTTGACCATCTGTAACGGTACATATGTAATTGTGACAGTTGACCATCTGTAACGGTACATATGTAATTGTGACAGTTGACAATTTGAAACAGCTTGATTTGATTTTTTTGGTGTTTATCGACACTTTCAGCAATATTTCAGCTATATCATGGCGACCAGTTTTAGTGGTGGAAGAAGCCGGAGTAACCGGAGAGAACCACCGACCATGAGCAAGCAACTGGTAAACTTTAACACTGGCAGGTTGCGAGTCGAGTGCACCTTTTTTTGTAATTTACAAAGCCGGGCGCGAACCCACGCCGTATTGGTGATAGGGTTGTATGAGTTGTTAGGTAATCCAACTACCTAACTCATTACAGTACATAGGTAATTGTGACAGTTGACCATTTGTGACGGTACATAGGTAATCGGTACCGTAGTGACAGTTGAACGTTAGTAACGGTACATAGGTAATAGTGACAGTTGACCATTTGTAACGGTACATAGGTAATAGTGACAGTTGACCATGTGTAACGGTACATAGGTAATAGTGACAGTTGACCATGTGTAACGGTACATAGGTAATAGTGACAGTTGACCATTTGTAACGGTACATAGGTAATCGGTAGTGACACTATGTAGTAGTGACAGACGGATATTGGTAACGGTGATGATCAATTGATTAGACATTTAATATTTACGGTTTAAATGCTGGTTAAATGTCCATTTCAACGTAACCAAGGACGCATATGTTGTCCTTGAATTAAAGCAACATCCAATTGGTGAGCTCTGATTGTGCTTAAAAGGTCACCCGAGCGTGACCTCTTACGGGATGATAAACGGGTGTATTTCTTTCGTATGTCCGGGATGTGCCGAACATGTTCTAGCGAATGAAGTGGTACGGAACACTGCGCGAACAAACAGAACAGTGTGCGGGGTGTACCATGTTTTGAGGTGGTGCAGAAGGAATCAAGTTGGCGGAACCGACTATCTTTTTTTTTACATAGAATGTTTTTACACCTTACTCATTTTCCTAAAATTACGCAATACAAAAGAAATGCGTGGATTTTTTAGGGGGAGGAGGGACTTTGTAAATTGTGAATACAGTCCCCTATAGATTTATAAATCAATCATTTTGGTGCAAATTTGATTCCTGGGAGAACACAGGAGCTTCTTAATGTGAAGTTCCCTTTCCCTCCCTCTTTGTTCAATTAATGTTTAAGAAAAAATTATTTGGTTTGCAGCACCACTGTCCCTGGTGGATTTATGGGTTTCAAATTATTTTTAAAAACATACAAAATAATTATGCCAGATAGATGTAAACTTACGCAAACAATTTTTTTCCTCGCTACGCTCGGTAATAATCTTTTGACTCACGCCCCTCAATTAAGATCTCAGATCTGCCCTTTTTAAGATCTGCTTTATCTCCTACCTAACCTCTCTATACGTTAAAACACTATGAAAATTATATAATATAATGATTACACGTATCCGTCATTTATTGTTCAGTTTGCATATTTTTAGGATTCAGTAATATTATAATTAAAGGTTAAATTACATGGAAGCAGCAACTATGGCTACAGTATGCAATAACTACTGATTCTTCCAAATTCATCTCATCATCGTCGTCGTCCATTTCGAGTTCTGCTGACAGAAATAGTTAACATATTGTTTGTCCAAAAAGTTCTAAACCACTTCATTGACCTAGGGCATATGGAATGTTCGGAATCTGTTCGGAACAGTCCAAAGAAATACACCTGTTGTTAGATTACAGCGACAAGGAATTGGGAGGTGGGGGTAAGGATATCTAATTTAATTAAGTCATGTCAAACACGAACGATTTTGGTCTACCAGATCGCTGATTATTTCCAATATTATCACTTTGCTGTCATCCCCTTAAAACTGTAAACTGTGCCCTGTTGGTGCCTATTAACATTTCAATGTCAAATTTCTTGAAATCTGCGTCATAGTATGCAGCGATACAATCTTTGTCTTCGTTTGTCAGTAGCATTGGATACAACATTATGTGATAAAGTTTGTCAGTGACTTGCGACAGGTTGGTGATTTTCTCCGGATTCCTCCACTAATCAAACTTGCCGCCACAATATATCAACAATATTTCAGTTATATCGTGGCGGTGAGTTTTATTTGGTGGAGGAAACCAGAGTACCCGGAGAAACCACCGACCTGTCGCATGTCACTGACAAACTTTATCACATACTGTTGTACACCTCGCCCTGATCGAGATTCGAACTCACAGCATCAGTTGTGATACGCACTGATTGCATAGGTAGTTGTAAATCCAACTACCATACGATCACGGCCACGACAGCCCCCTCCCAACATTCGGTGTCGCACCAATAATAATAATATTAAAAATAATAATAATATAATTTTAATTTCTAAATACGGACAAATTGATTTCATATAAATCGTTTTTAGCAGCTATCTGAATAAAGAATAGTGTGTGAAAAATAAGTATTATTTAAAGGATAGTAAGACAGATGCTTTAAAGGAAAACGCCATGATCTTTACAAGTTAGCGTGAAAATTTATATTTAAAGATAGTAAGACAGATGCTTTAAAGGAAAACGCCATGATCTTAACAAGTTAGAGTGAAAATATAAATGACAGTAAATAAAAGACATTTGTGTTAATGAATGTTAAAAATAGTATACCATTACCGTAAGGTAGAATTTGGTGATTGAAGTTGCATGTAGCACCAAATAATGGGGATCGCCATTTTTCGTAACTCTTCAATGTGAGGAGACAAAAGGCATAATCCATTCTCGGATTATACCTGCAATTAAAGCTCTCCCGAAAGAGCCGTGACGTCATGCAATCGGTATAGTATGTTATAGCAGCATTGATCAGTTGCAGTTTTATATAGTAAATTAAAAACAGACATTAAACTAGAAGACTATTTAAAACTTACAAAAAAATTTAACAATCAACAACTTTTAACTAAATTTCGGATCACACACTTGTCATAGCGGACATGTCAGGAGCGGTAACCAAGAAAAAGAGAAACGAAAACGTAATAATCAAAAGACCTGACTGGCGAAAATGTGACAAACAAATCTATCAGCAAAATATAGTTGAAAATTTAACCAAACTCGATTGTAGCAAAATAGACAGTGCGTCTGAGGCTGTGAATAAACTAGAACAACTCTTCCATAACGCTGGAAATGCTTCTATACCAAATTACAGAAAAACAGTTACTATAAAATCAAAGGGAAATGGTATATGGAATAGAGAGATTAGATTAGTAGCGCATCGTCAAAATCAAAGGAGGCTTTTCATCTCTGGAAACAGGACAAGGACAATACGGAATTAAAAACAAAGATGGTCAATACGAAGAGGCAGTTGCGTAGTGCTCAAAGACGTGCCGAAGCATCACTCAGAATAGAAACAACTGAAAAGATAATGAACGCTATGCAAAGTGATAACAAACTATTCCATCAATTGGTTCAGAACCAAAGAAAGCAAAAACCAAACGTTGACTTCATGATATTCAATGAGCAAGAAGTAGATGATACGGATAAAATCCTAGAAGGTTGGAAAGAATATTTTTCAGAATTGTACAGTACGAACAATAGTGCAACGTTCGAATTAGAAAAAACTGGAGTTAGTAAAATTACAAAACGAGATACTTGAAAATTCAGAAAAAGATGGTACTCCTATAGAAATGGCAACACTAGAAGAGATACAAACTGTAATAAAGAAACTCAAAACAGGAAAATCATCTGACTCAAGTGGCATATCTGCAGAACACTTTCGATATAGCCCGGATGAGATTATGCAGTTCTTAGTGACTATAGTGAATAAGATCTTTGAAGAGTTAGATATCCCAGAATCGTCAAAATATGGTACTGTAACACCAGTCTTGAAACCGAATAAAGACAAAATTTACCCTGAGAATTATCGAGGGATTACTGTTACCAATACATTCTTCACTGTAATAGAGGGTATATTGAAGGAGCGAATTGAACCAAAATTACTTTTGTCTCAAAATAAACTTCAGAGAGGATTTACTGAAAAAGCATCATCCTTGAATACAGCATTTATTGTAACGCAAACAACAAACCACTACAGAGAAATGTCAAATGAACTATTCATCATCACATTAGACGCCCAAAAGGCATCTGATAAAGTGAACCATGAACTCTTATTCAATAAGCTATATCACGATGGCATACAAGGTGATCTGTGGATATTACTAAGGAATATGTACAAAAACCTTAATGTAAAGGTAAAGTGGAACAATGGCATATCAGAGAATGTTGAAGTGAAACAGGGAATAAGGGACCGACCATTTAACTTGAAGGGGTGGGGGGGTTATGGTTTTTTGTTTCGTTTAGAATTTTTTTTTCGGACAACTTAGAATATTTATTTTTTTTGTCGCGCAAAGCGCGAATTTTTTTTCCAGAATTTAACATTCGGTTATATGAAAAAAACTCTGAATCAGATTATTTTTTTTTCCTCCACCAAAATCAGAATATTTTTTTCAGCAACATTGGGAATCAGAATATTTTTTTAGAAAAAAAAAAACCATACCCCCCCTCCCCTTCAAGTTAAATGGTCGTTCCCTAAGGCAGGGAGAAAGACTCTCAACAGTCTTGCATAAAAGATATAATAACAACATACTAAATGCACTAGATCGCTCGAACATGGGTGCTGAAATTGGAAACATCAGAGTAGTTGCCCCAACATGCGCTGATGACATCGCACTACTAATCAGTACACAAAGTGAAGCTCAAGCCCTACTTGACATAGTCAGTGACATCACAAGTAAAGACTTGGTTAAAATCAATCCAAGTAAGTCTGAACTTGTACCACTTACAAAAAGACACAGCGATTTTAGTTTGCGTATGGACACAGAAGAGATCAAACAAACAACAGAAACTAAACACCTGGGAATAAAAAGAAACAATAAGAACAATATTGATATCGAAGATAGAATAAAACTGGCAAGGAGAACAATTTACGCACTTCTAGGACCCGGCCTTCACGCAAGAAGAGGAATGTCACCCGTTGTAGCCTATAAACTGTGGAAAACGTATGTCATACCACGAGCTTTATATGGCATTGAAGTCATGAACCATACTGCTTCTGACATTATCCAATTAGAGAAACTTCAGCGGAAAATATGTAGACAAATTCAGGGACTACCCGATAGAGTGGCAAATGTCGCAACATATAGTTTACTTAGAGTGGAACCAATCGAAGCCGTAATTGACAAACTCATCCTGATATTCTTTGGAAGCATCATACAAAACAAAGACACTATAGAATTTAGAATTATAGAGAGACAGATCAGTATGGACAAACCAAATGGCAAAAGTTTTGCATCATTAGTTAATGACAAGCTCAGAAAGTACAAACTTCCAGATTTAATGGACCTGATGGAAAATTCAATAGAAAAACATAAATGGAAAAAACTAGTCAAACAACATATAGAGATCTACTGGGAAGAAGCTTGGATAGAAGAAAAACAAGTCAAATTCCTAAACTTGCAACATCCACTTTTTGGAAACTCGCACCAAGTCTGGAAAACAGTGCCAAAAAACAGCATGGAAGAAAAGAAAGCGGAAGTAAAAACGAGATTACTGACAGGAACGTATATACTTAAAGAGACAAAAGCGAAATTTAGTAGGAATACGGATACTCCGCTCTGTGAACTATGTTGTGAAGAAACAGAAGACGTTAAGCACTTCTTACTGATTTGTCCTACTCTCAATGACATAAGAGAAGAACACACCTATATACGCTCAAATGCTACCTAAACAACATCCAGGAAGGAGCTTATGAAGCTATATGTGAAAACAAACAACTATTACAACTCATCCTTGACTCTTCTATGGACATTGTTAATCTGACAAAAAGAAACCATAAAGACATTGAACAAATCACAAGGACACTTTGCTACTGTCTGCATAAAGAACCAGGCTCAGTGCAAAATAAGTGCTATATGTCATTATCAGTAAAAGAAAGAAGGACAAACTATTTTATCATTTTCATCCTGTATAAACTTTTTACCTGTACAAAATGGTGGAAGAAAACGTGTGCCATATGTATATACTGAATTTGGTGAAGGTGTGACTACAGTTAAACAAAATTTTATTTCCATAAATTTGATCCCGTTGGGAGTGCTCCTGAGATAGGAGGAAAATACCAGTAACAGTAACAGTAACAGTAACAGATCATCCATTAGAAATTGAACTAGGTAGATACAAGAAAATTCCCAGACATCAAAGACCCTGTAAAACTTGTAAAGTACTAGATGATGAGATTCATTTTTTTCTACAATGCCAAATAAATAATAATCTTAGAAATGTTTTAATAAATAATATTAAAAAGTATCATGCTAATTTCGACCAACTGGACTTTTTTCCCCAAGTAAAAATTATATTAATTCCTGATCAAGAATTTTTGCCCAGTGTTGTTGACTATATAAAGCAATCGTTAGAATTGCGAAGATGAGGTTCACATTGGTCAATGTATAACTTTAACTATGAATATATGACATTTCTTTATGTTGTTCATGTATATATGTTTTGTAATGTTGTATTGTATTGTATTGCTTTACCCGCAAGGGTTTTATTTGCAATAAAAATTATTATTTATTATATTTTTTTTGTAATTACCGATCAGGACTACCCTAGTTAACACATCGACCAGTGACCACCAAAAACACGGGAAAGTACGACAGCATTGGCGACAAAAAAAGAAAAAAGCATATGTACGCATAAAACGAGTTAAAAGTGACGGTTATTTATCCCACGGCCAGTCATGTAAAACATGGAATTATACGTGGATATCCCCACCCTCCTCCCTCCCAATACGAATAAACTCATTTGTTTTATGAAAATGTAACATGGGATGGGAATATTAAGGGAAAAAAACTTAGGACGATATACAAATTGTTAACATTGTATTGCAGTTGATCTGATATTAAAACATAACCAAAAGGGCTCGATGTTGGGAAGAGTCAAAATTTATGTATTTATTCAACTAACATGATCAATCGTAACTACTCGGCCATTCTCGCTACCCTGCAATTAACCTCGTACGTACATAGTAGAACTTCTTCTTAAATTGTTTGCCGGAAGTTAAGTTAAGTTAAGCCGCACACAAATTTAGTCCACGAAAATCCAATATGGAAGACATACTAAGTAAAATCTAATCATGCAAAACTAATTAAAACTTTAATTGAAATATAGAAAATTGCTTAAAATATAACTTTATCAAACTATCATGTAACTGACATGTGAAAAGTAGTGCGATTTATACGCCTAATGCATGCGAGGTTATTTGCAGGGTAGCGAGAATGGCCGAGTAGTTACGATTGCTAACATGATCTGTCTCCGTGACGTCACATGAAGAGGTGTCATGGCCGCTTACACTACGGCAGGAAATTCCAAATATTCATATTTCTAATTGGGTATATTAATGTTATTAAAGGTGTTTTTTATTTAATAATTAGTTATTTACG
The DNA here is from genome assembly GCA_963680875.1 of Bathymodiolus brooksi. NCBI lineage: Eukaryota > Metazoa > Mollusca > Bivalvia > Mytilida > Modiolidae > Bathymodiolus > Bathymodiolus brooksi. Next base: position 64,637,538 of record OY804580.1, on the reverse strand, counting down.
AATAAAAAGTAAAAATGTAGTTGAATTATAACAATTGTTCAACTGGCTGAAGTTTTCCTTTAATAAAAACGTAGATAACAAATTTACGGTGACGCACGACTCGTTTCTGGAATAACCTTCATCAGGTACGTAATAACCTTCATCAGGTACGCTCAAAATCGAAAGATTGGAAAGCCAAATAATTTAGTTTTGAGAGCATAGGTTTATCAAACATTTCAAAAAATATATAGTATTTAGTAGCATTTACATGTACATTATATTTATATGATATCTACTAAACTATATAATACACCTTTAATGTACATGCCCTGAGTATATGAGCAGGGGCGTAGCTGAGGCTTAATAGTGTGCACGCCATAATTCTTGAGAGGGGGAGGGGGTCTGGGATTTTTTTCGAAGAGATGCAAAATGGTGCGATCTGGGGCCATTTCAAGGTTTCATATAACATAGAATCAAGCACTATTTTAATGACTTTGATAGACAAGAATTTCTTAAATTTGTCCAAAATCTGCCCTTCGTGTCTTAGCAGATACGAACACCTCCAATTTCTGCTTTGTACAAGTCCACTTCAAAATCTCGGTTAATATATGCATCAATCCAAGGGAAGATAGCCTGTCATTCTTCATGGTCGACCTAACATAAGTTTTCAAACGTCTCAGGACACTAAATGGCATTTCAGCAGTAGCGCTTGCTACTGGCATAGTTAACAAAACACATAGTTTTATCAATATTGTATCTATAGGATAGAGATCTGGACTTACGGAATCAAGTGTGGTACAAAGTGTTGTTGGCAAATCATTACGTTTAGTAATGACCCAGTGGGTTCGCCATCTGGCTACTACTCTCCTGAAATCCTCTAATGACAAAATCTTCTCTTTGAGTCGTTTTCAGAGGCTGTCATGTCCTTTAGCGTTCTTTTACATTCCCGGTTTGGTTCACGCGCTGCTTCAATCGAACAATGACCGAGTGGCTTACATTGAATCGTTCAGCCGTCTGTCTGTATGACATACCACTAATTACCATTCCAGCCGCTTGCACGTACAGATACCGATTTGAAAACCCCGCCAAACTTGAGTTTTGCAAAGGTACAGGTGAACTTATAAAACCCTGTTTCGTCGTTCTTTAATTAATCGACCGATACAAAATTACAGGTACCATGAAAGAATATTATATGTTATTCAGCTATCAGACAGGGTATATAATGTGACATTCCCGGCTTAGGATCTATATTCCCTGGCCAATCAAAAATGGACAATCCAGAGAAACTGGCAACATAGGCTACACAAGATGAAGTAGACATGAAAAATAAATGCGCAACACAATATGCATTGGACACTACAATACACAAAGAAAACACAAATAACGTTAATAGTAAGTAATGTTAGCATTACGTCAATTGATGGCAAAAACTTCACATCTTCTGAAGACCTCCTCGGTGGTGTAATTCTTAGTGTTCATTCCTCGAGAGAGGTAGATGCTTGATTTGGGTGCTGGTGGAGTCAAATCAACTAATATAAATATGGCATTTGCTGAGTTTGTTAAAGAATGGACTGGTTCGCTAGGAATGAGAATAATGTGTCCGAAGGGAGCGACTTATCTACCGGTGGACTGTTGTTTCAATGAGCTCGCACTATAAAAATACTAGACTAAGCGTGTCGGACTAGTACAAAGCAGACATCATCATCATCTCATTAAAATGTAACTTGTTCTCGCCATGATATAGTTGAACAATTGCTCATTTGGCGTTAAACAATAATCACTCACTCTAGTACTTGTAAATTGTCTGGTACAATTTTATTTTATCAAACCTAAAGAGTGGTTATCATATTGGGTCTAGCCATACATGTCTAAAATACCATTTACTAAAGCCATTTAATTTCTTGTAAATATTGTTTTTAAAATGGACTCAAATTAATCAGCTATTGTAAAAGATTAATATTGACAGACTTATAACATTAAAACACATTGTCCTAGGCTATAAACTTTTTGATAAAAACTGTTTTGATTTTAATTATTTCTTGACAGTTATTGGAATCTCTATATATAAATCTTATTATGTATCCGAACAAAAAACTAAAAATATTAACGTTTATAATTTATTTAAGCATAAATATAATACACGAATTAAAGATAAAATGTCATTGTTGTGGAATATAATATATATATGACAGGCATACAAATATGGCGGGGTTAAATTTATTAATGGGATCCCAACCCTCCTCTCATCTGTATTAAATGTTAGAGGACTAAAGATTGAAATATTACACGTAGAACTGTTTTGTTTTGTAATCTCCAGCGTTTTTTTGATAAAGGGGGGAGGGTAAAATATTCGCGAGCAGTTAAGACTCACTCACTGTGGTGTTGGTGGGGGCCGTGTTGCTATTTTTAGTGTTCTGTTTTGTGTTTAATGTTGTTTGTCTGCGCCCTGTGTCTACCGTACCCAATGAAGCCAATTTCTCTGGATGTCCCATTCTTGATAGGCCTCTTCGGTATTCTGTAACGTTTTTTCATAAACTGAATAAATTCATAAAGCATATAATAATATAATGATCAAATTAATTATTTTAATCTAAATTTAAGTATTAAATCAGTTTCAATGTTGCATATATGCTTTTCTTAAAATAAATTCTGGCAATATCCCAAATACTAAGAATAATATCATTCTTCATAAAAAAGATAATGTCACCTCAAAAGTTTTCCTTTTCCTCAAGTTAAACATCAAACGAGCTACGCCCAGGTCACGTCTCGTGTTTGTCACGAGTACCTAAGGTATAGATACGATTTGTAATATAACCTGACTTCCTTGTTACTTGATGCTCAAGTTTCATACAAACAACAAAAAATATGTTATTAAATACTCTTCAATGTCACGTTTACATATTTAGTTGATCTAAATTTTTGATGGTGTGATTCTTCTCTTAATTTAAATTCTACATTATCGACTTTTCTAATTTTTCTATATATACACTTCGACAAAAAGTTAAGAACCACCCAGTAATTTTTTTAAGATGAAAGAAGTTGAACACGAAATGCTGTTTTGGTAATATTTCATTATGGATTAGATCATGGGCTACCATTTGAGTCGTATTTGAAGCTGATTAAGAAATCAAATTGTTGGTTATTACAAATGGAAAAGGGGGGATAACATGAACATTCTAAAACTTCAAAAATGTTTTATTTGATTATTGTTTTTCAACAATTTACGAAAACGAACGAGCCATAATTTTTTCGAGAACTTTTGAATGAAGACAGAAGCACATTTAATTAGTAGCCAAAGCTACCGCACTCGTCTATTTATTCCGCGAACTAGGTAGGATACGAGGCCTCTCTTGCAAGAATCGCCGCCATTCTTCCACATTTGCGCTTGTTAATTCAGCAATATTTTGACATTGCGGATTACGTTGGTTCACCGTCAATCATTGAGATATCTTATTGTGGTCCTATCCCATGTGTTGTCAAACTAAAGACTATAGAAACGGTATATGCTTCTTCTCAACCAAGTACGAAATATTGAGAACGAACGACCGTGGGTTACCGATAGATCACTGCACTTTTTGATCCATATAAATATCGCCCAAGCTTAAAGGGTTTTTTTCGTTAAAAATATGACTTGTACTTAACGGAAGCAAAGTTAAAAATAGCAGACAATGTTAATTTTGTATTTAACGGAACTAATGATTTAAAAAAAATACTACATATTATTTATATAAATTTAACAAAAATGCATTTGACAAGTTAAAAGAATAAGCGCGTTTCATTGCAAACACGTTTAAAGTATAGGTGAATTTTCTTTACGTGATAATCAGTTCCTCTGCCAGGAAAAACTAACGCAGTATACAAATAAGCACGTGAAAAGATAAGAAAATTATAAACAAAACGTAATCTTATCCAATGTTCGTTCAACCTCCGAAATATATATAAATAGAAATACCAAAATATTAACCTTTTTTTACAATTAATTAACACAGTGTGTAAATATGAAGGGAAGAGACAACGTAAACTCTACCGCCAAAACCAACTGGAAACAGATAGGAAGTAACGTTAAAGATGTGTTTCGATCTCCCGCCTTTTTTGTTCCGGTAGTGATATCTATTGTACTTTTGACAGTATTTTTTCTGCGGAGATTTATTAGATGGACTGTGAAATGTCCCAGTAAAAATGATTTAGACGGAAAAACTGTTCTAATCACTGGTGAGTTGTCTTGTTTTTTTGTTTTTTTTTGTGGATAAAGACTATTTTACATGGGCGAGGGAAAATGTGTGGATGTTTTATAGGGTCAGGGTTATGGCGTTTAACGCCACTTTCAACACTATTTCAGTTATATCGTTATATCGTGGCGGTCAGTGTTATTGGTGGAGGAAACCGGAGCACCCGGAAAAAAAACACCTGTCGCAAGTCACTGGATGTTTTATATTATTGTTTGAAACTTGCAAATTTTGTTTTATCTTTTTTTTTTAAATAGTTAAGTCAGAACATATTAAAATGTATGTGATCACTGGCCACAATAATATTTTCTTATGTTAGCTTGAGTGCCATCCAGGCCGCGATAATATGGACTTATATCTTCTTGTGGTTCCTATAAAGTTGTGAGGTCGATTTCCACTCATAGTCGAAATGAGGACTTGATACAACTGTATCGGAATAAACTTTACGGCAGATCCGGTTTTTTTTCTCCGTTTGTTTCTTGTTTCCCCCACTGCTAAAAGTGACACCGACATGGTATGTTGAAAGTGGTATTAAGATTACTTGACTAATCCTCACCACGGACGAGAGACGGACTCTCAATTGTATAATGGTGGTAGGCACTGACTGCATAGGTAGGTTCAAATCCAACTACATTCCAATTGCGGGAACCACCCCTCCCCCAAACATAAGTTACAATCTACGCACAACGAACCCCTGGTATTGTAGATAAATAAGCATTAATGCGATTGTCTTTGAAAGACGTATAATTACAAGCTCAGTACATGTATGTGACACTGCCTTTGTAGGACGAATGTGACCGACGACGCCATTATACTAACACATAAACTATTGTTGTTGCTTGTTTTTGTTTGTTGCGTTTTGTTTTGTGTGTGTGGGGGGGGGGGGGGGGGGGGGAGGGGTTTTGTTTTGGTTTTTGGTTAGTTTTTTTTCTTGCAAACGATTATCGAAAACGGTAATTTCCGCAGACATTGCAAAGCAACGAATTTAGACAAATTAAAAGTTCGAGAGTAATTAAATTCCGGTGCGCATTCCAGATCCAATGGCAAAAGATTAAAAACCACGCAGAGACTAAGGGACCGTTCAATATTTATTAGATTGCTGTGCCGGTACATTTTTGTTTTACCTTCTTCAAGATATCAATTTGCTCAGCAATTGAATTTATAGAATAAACTTCAGGCCCAGGTCAGCTTTCGAATAAAAATAAAAAAAAATAATTGCCTAGTCAGAAATTTAATTTAAAATATATAATATTCTTCAATATTAAATGCTTCATTAATATTTCTCAATCAATAAAGCTACAAATGTATATATAAACAAGTATTAAATATAAATTATTAAAACAAAGTCTCAAAAACAGCCCTTTTATAATGCAACTTTATTATTATCAATATATATCAATTATATTATTCATTTGATATAATTGTTAATGCTCAATAGTGTACACATGTAGTGATTTTGGCTGTTTTTACATGGTGTACATGTAATACTCTATATAGACCTAAAATCCTCATAGAGTTTCATTGTTTTACCTTGATTTCAACCATAATTTAATAACTTATTCTAAGACTTTATGACAAAAATGTTTTTTTTTGTTTTTTTTTTAAAGCATCAAGTAGAGTGTTAGAGATCTAATGGAATATGGATTTATTGTATGAAAAAGTAGCACTTCTAAAAAGAAATTCTGAAATTTCATTGGGACAAAGTTTTGAATTAATAAATGTGTACTATAAACAAGATGTAAATGGTAGATACAGCGCCATGGAAGACTTTATTCCCAGATAATTTTTCAAACAAGTGGAGAGGTATTAAATAAATACACTAATACAATGTTTTGGGTAGGGCCGATATTTAGCGAGTCGGTTGGTAAACAACAAACCAACCAATTCTTTATGGATAGCCTATTCTGAAAACCTCCTACAGACCACTTTCACAATTACTGATTTTATTCAAAAACGATCTTTCTTTTTATAGAGTTGCTTCCCTTTAGTAGGAAAACAATTGAGAGGTCCATGCACAGTGGGTCCTAGACCGAATTATTCTGTCGTTTAGAAAACCCTTTCTATCATTCTATATTTATCTTTTATTGTCTTGCTCCCAAAGCGTAAGGGACGCGATTTGATTGGTCGAAACCGTTTGAATGGCGAAGGAGAGATGTCAACATAGGATTGAAGCGGTGACCCATAAAAATGGGATTTAGAGGGATAATCTGAGCAAATGAATACGGAGAACCGCGATAAATATGTAGAACAGTTGTTCCTCTACACTTCGGTAAGGTGTTTATCGGCACATACACATAAAAATCGACTGAAATACCAGCGCTTCCAAAATGCTAGCGATCTCACGCTTTTGAACAAGAGGTCGTTCTGTCGTTAGAAAGCAGCATAAAAAAATAAAAATAAACATAAAAAGTCAGATAAGTAAAAGATAAATATAGAATGATAGAAAGGGCTTTCTATATAACATGCAGAGACCAGGCCCGAGATTGTCCCATTAAAGGGATGCAAATCTATGTGAAGTTTATAATTTTAGAATCAAGTTGCTAAATGCAAAAGACATGTACAGTGGAACCTGTCTAATCCGACACACAAAAAAAGGTACCAGGGAAATGTGTCGAAATACTCAGGTTTTATTTTAGATAACAGAAATACCATAAATTTTTGTCGGATGTCACAGGATGTCGGAAAACTCAGGTGTCGGATTGCACAAATTCTACTGTACATGTTTTATTGTCTTCTTGGAAGACAGTTACCAGCTATTTCTTGAATCTTTAAAAGAAAAAAGATGGTATGACTTGTAACAGAACGTGACAAAACACAGAATTAAGTATAATCAAGCATATAGCAATATTTCCCATATTATCAGAAATGTTGATAATGTCAATGAAATCAAAATATAAATTTGGGGTGCTGTCCTTCACTCTTTCAGAATTTAGATGCCAAAAAAGTTGACAATTTCGTTTTAAGTCATGAAAATGAGATTTGTAATATGGAACTGACTTGAGAAAAACAAGAAAATCGTTTGACAAATTAGTTTGTTTTGTTTGTTTTATTTAATTAATGAATTTCAAGTATTTTGTTATGTTTTTATTCATTTTTGTCAATTTGTACATCTATATAGTTTCTTTTATATTATTATTATTCAGTTATTGTTATTCCAAATGTCAGACTTAAATCCTAGTCCATTTATTATTGTTTTGCACTATTTTTATCATTTTTTGCAGATATTTATTTATTTTTACACAGATTTTTTTCTCTCTCTCGATATTTATAAATATATTTCATTTCTGTCAGTTTTATTTTACATGCAATATTGATGTTTGATATATTTTTTAGCATTGTTCGTTAAAGATATATATTTACATGTTACTATTTTTCACATTTACATGTAGCATATGTAAATCATAAATGTGCTGTGTATACATGTAGCATATGTAAATCATAAATGTGCTGTGTATACATGTAGCATATGTAAATCATAAATGTGCTGTGTATACATGTAGCATATGTAAATCATAAATGTGCTGTGTATACATGTAGAGTGCGGTAGATTGTGTGTTCGAGCCCCGGTCGGGTCAACCCAAAGACTATTAAATTGGTATGTGTTGCTTCTCCGCTAAGCACGCAGCATTAAGGACTGGTTAGTTCGGAATCAGAATAATGTGTCCGAGTGGAGCGACATGTCTACCCGCGGACTGTTGTTTTAATGAGCTAGCACTATAACAATCCAACTCAGCTTGTTAGTCTAGTAGAAAGTGGACCTCACCATCATCATCATCTCATTGAAAATTAACTTGTTCTCGCCATGATATAGCTGCAAAATTGACGTTAAACAACAATCACTCACTCACTCCTGTATACATGTATGAGGTTGTATACGACCATGTCAACCAAGCCTATATGACAAAATTATTACAATCTCATACATGTATATACTGCACTTTATTATCAACAAATGTTAAATGTGATTTTTGTTTGCTAAATCAGTTCAATAACGTTTATATATTTTAATAAACTTTATTATTTACATAATCATTCGAGGTTCATTACCCGGTAAATTCTTTGAGTTCTACAAATAAGCATCCCATTTACAGTATGGGAGGGTCATGCATGACAGAACATAATCTATCAGTATGTTAACAATTTTGACTCCCTACGATTCTGTTGAGAAGGTTCAGCATAATAACTTGACATGTTGTATGATCATGTTACTATTTACCCAAACCTTTAGGGACGGACCATTTAACTTCCAGGGGAGGGGGGTTATGGTTTTTTTCAAAAAAATTATTCTGATTCCCAATGTTGCTGAAAAAAATATTCTAATTTTGGTGGAGGAAAAAAAAAATCTGATTCAGAGTTTTTGTCATATAACCTAATGTTAAATTATGGAAAATTCGCACTTGGCGCGACAAAAAAAATAAATATTCTAACTCGTGTTGTCCGAAAAAAAATTTCGGAACGAAACAAAAAACCATAACTCCCCCCTGCAAGTTAAATGGTCGATCCCTTACCAGTGTTTAAGTCCAATGCTCCACCAACTGAAATCTCATTTAGCTCAATTAGTAGAGCATTTGCATAAAATAATTGAAAGGTGGATAAATCAAATTCCAAGGCGATACAATATAAATATTAAGTGATAAAATAATCTCCTGTTATGTATGAATATTAGAGCTATGATCATACTCATGATACATGTAGTAGAGTATGCAATAGAATAAACATGATATCAAAGTAATTTTGTTTATTTAAACTTTTTTTTAGTTTGTGTGAAAAAAATGTATGTGCCCAGTTCATGAGGAATTTAAAAAATCTACTTGCCCTGCAGGCGTATACAAGAACAAAATATGTGCCCAGTATGCCAATGCATCGGTCCAGTAATCTGATAAATATTGAATGATCCCTAATAACCGTGGTGTAAGGATCTTCAAGTTTGCCATCTCACATCATTGACACAAGAACAATCACAGCCAATTTGGGTTTAATGTTCATTATAACATTTTGTCAAGGTTGTGTTCGATTTGCAATTTGATAAAAGAAAAACACAATTTATCTTAAATGATTAAACAATGTATACATGCAACTGCACACACTCAAAATATTGTATTTGGGGGGATACTTTGTATAATATTAAAAGAAAGAAATATAAAATAGTTTGTGCAGAATTGCTATTCCTCAAAGTCACCTTTTACAGAAGGGGGATGATTTTTTATGGAATTTGTTATTTTGACTTTATTTGCTATGCTATTGGATTATTGCAATATTCAAAGAGTGTATGATCAAAGGTAGGAAATCTCACTGTTTATATAATCATAAGATATATTTAAGAAAAACAAATAGACTTTGGCATATCGAGTTCACCCTTTTATAAGTGTTATAATGACCCTAATTTGCTCCGGATTTTTTCCACAAAAAAGTACATGACGGACGACAAAATTCCAGCTGTTTTCAAAATCCTACATAAAGAAATAATTTCAAAAATATCGTTTCGACCAGACATGATACAGACGATCAGTAGAAGGCGTTAAAATGTCAGTTTCTATAAACACAAGCTACAGTAGTTAATCAATTTCAATTGACCATTTGATTACTATTCCACGTGTCCTCATAAATCAATCTTAGATGTTTAGATAATGATCTACAGAACTGTAAAACATGCTAAAATGTGAAAATCTAATGTGATTTTCTAATGTGATACTCACGGTATTGCACGATTCTAGTGAATCAGAAGAAAACTCTAAAAATGACCTACCTGAGGATCAGGAAGAAAGTGAACTAAGGTGAACTTGAGATGTCCGACATGCCTCCTTTCAGGTAACTCGAATAATTCAAGCCCTTTCCCTCTCCGATTCTCTCTGCCTTCTGTGGCGACCAGCGGGAGCGTAATATAACGACTGGATTATTCGGGTTACCTTTCGGGTCGCATTACATCTTTTAAAATTCAGAATGATCGTAGTATGCAGGGGCGGATCCAGGATTTCAAGTTAGGGGGGCGCAGTTAAAAAAATTGCGCCGAGCGGAGGGAGGCGCGAAAATTGTTGGGGTATTTCGTGTGAAAAATCACGATTTTACGCCAAAAAATCATATTTTTCCAATTTTAGGGGGGGGGGGGGGGGGGGGGGCGCGCGAAATATTTGGGGTATTTCATGTGAAAAATCACGATTTTACGCCAAGAAAAAGCATATTTTTCCAATTTTAGGGGGGGCGCGCGCCGGGTGCGCCCCCCCCCCCCCCCCCCCCTGAATCCGCCCCTGGTATGCCCGTATGTGTTAGGATTAGGGTTATTGTGTTTAACGCCACTTTCAACAATATTTCAGTTATGTAGTGGCGGTCAGTGTTATCGGTGGAGGAAACCGAAATACACAGAAAAAACCACTGATCTGTCGCAAATCCCAAACTAAAGTGAACAATCGTACTGTATATATTTGAAAAGATAGTCACTGACATAATGTTGTATCGAGTACACCTAACCATGAGCGTGGTTCGAAGTCACAACGTTAGTAGTGATAGGCACTGATTGCATAGGTAGTTGTAATCGAACTAACTACCATACGATCACGACCACAACGGCCCCTGTTTTAGAAAAGGCTATCCATGAGGATGGAGTTGATATTTATATCAACAAAATCACCAAAAGTCGACAACAGAAAAGATCCTTACTTCTCGTAAGCAGTGCTCGGGCTTTTATTTAATTACATGTTTATATTTTAAGGACTCGGGTGGGGGTTTAGACCATATTGTCCCCATACCATAAGAGCCCAATTGTGTAGCTGCTGGAAACCTAGGCGGTCACCCTAACCCCACTCCTCCAACACCAAATCCCGCATCTGGAACTCGTAGTTCTAAAACTGATTGTTTACTACTACCTTGTAATGCAGGAATCAATATAGAAATCAGACACAACTTATGATGTCCTTTCCTCATTCATGACAAATCAACGAGTTTGTAACTAGAGTTGTAACACGACGGATGCCACTAGTGAAACAGGAACTGTTTACCCTTCCGGTGCACTGACGGGTGCCACTAGTGGAGCAGGAACTGATTACCCTACCGGAGCACCCGAGTTCATCCCCGGTTTTTAGTGGGTGTTCGTGTTGATCGAGCTTTAGTTTTCTGTGTATTGCTTTGTAGATCGTTGTTTGTCCGTTTGTCCTTTTTCTTTTGACCATTGTGTTGTCTGCCCGATTTACAGATTCCGGTTACCCATTTGGTATCTTCTAACTCTTCTCTTTAGCAATGTCAGGTTATCTTTTTTTAATCTTGAATACTTTTAGATAGCCAATATAAATATTGGCTGATAAAGTTTACATAACCTTACAAAAAATGGCATGATGTTATCGCAAATATTTTTCTTTTTACAATAATCAATTCCCCTTTAAGCAAAATGCCAGAAATGATTCTTGATTACAACAGGTAAAATGTATATCTAAATGCCAACAATAACGTAATGTTATTGTTTTCTTACTTTATCGGTTATTCCTGACTGAACTCTATTTTATCAATTCTTTTTACTATTTTTACACGAGGGAAACAAGAAACAGATATTTATTTTGGAAACTGATATTAAGACTACACCATTTGAAAAGAATTAACAATTAGGCACACTCTTGAACATGAGGATGATTGTGTTCCGAAGGTATGCAGACAAAAGAGATATGAAATATTACATCATTTGTGTGAAATTAACAATAAATGACATGAACATATGGTAGCAAACGGGGGGTTTGCATTCAGACTTTGACTCACCGAGATGGTAACAGGACCTTGAAAATCTATGAAGAGGAAATGATTAAAGCTTGCGTATAATAATACGTATATGAAACAAGAAACAACAAAAATACTTTGATTGTCGAGATGTAATATTATGGAAGGAAACCTTAAACAGTGATGAACAACAATCCATCAATATCAACGAAAACGAGCAATTACCTCTCACCTCCAATCATTGAACATAAAAAAGAGAGGCCACAACAGCCGAGTGCATGACGAATGATAACAGCTGGGTGCGAATGAAAATGTTTAAAAGTGCAATATTTCAAATCATTCAAACTTGTGCTCAAACTGCGCGTGGTATCTTTATATTAAGTTTTTTACACAAAATAAAATACTGAAAATATGTATATAGCGGAAAGTAAAATTATTTGATCGGATTAGCGCCTTACCGCGTTTCTTGGAAAGGCTTTGCATAAAGGAGCTCAATTGGTACCAATAGGAATGCCGACTAACTGCTGAATAACACGTCTTCCAAACACAACAGATATGTTGTTAATTTAAAAGTCAAGCATGTGATGATGTCGGTTTCAGAGAACTTTTTGTTAACATTAGAGTATATTTACAAATTAAGGTTTGTCCCTTCTTAAACAAGATATGTGTGCCTAGACGTTGGTCATTCTTTGCTGAACTAAATCGTATGATCCGTCTTTTAGCTTAGCATGAAAAATAGTTGTGTAAAGGGAAGAGAAGTCAATTGTTTTAAAATAGTATTGTATGGGAATTGGGTTATGGTATTTAACGCCTCTTTCAACAATATTTCAGTAATATATCGTGGCAGTCAGTTTTATTGGTGGAGGAAACCGGAGTTCGCGGAGAAAACCACCGACCTGCTGCAAGTCACTGACAAACTTTATCACATAATGTTGTATCCAGTACACCTCGGCATGAGCTGGATTCGAACTCAAATGTATTGATGGTTGTAAACTACCATACGATCACGATCACGACGTCGACTAGTATTGTATGAGAAGATATACTCTAACAGATCTTTAGAATTTGTCAGAATCCACATCTGATTCGCACAATCACGTATATAGCAAGTTCAACAATAACTCTGAAGCCTGGTTTTAACCGCTGATATTCTAGATGTTGATAATTTAGGAAGAGGTTTCGTGGAGCTTCTGGCAGACCCAGCAATATAACGCTGTTTGTATGGACACTTATCTAAAGCGAAATATATTAAAGAAGAATCCAACATGACATAATTATCTTCTGGCTTGTATTATTAGGGGTGAGTGAGTGAGTGATTGTTGCTTAATGCCAACTCAGCAATTTTCCAGCTATATCATGGCGAGAACAAGTTAATTTTCAATGAAATGATGACGAGATCCGCTTTGTACTAGAACAACACGCTTAGTTGGATTTTTATAGTACTAGCTCACTGAAACAACAGTCCGCGGATAGACATGTCGCTCCACTCGGACACATTATCCTGATTCCAGAGCCAACCGGTCTTTTTTCTTTCTCCTTAAAATGCTGCATGCTTAGCGGAGAAGCAATAAATACCAATTTTATAGTCTTTTGTTTGGCCCGATCGGTGCTCGAACCCCCGATCTACCACACTTGAGGCGAGCACACTAACCATTACACCACCGATGCGGTTGTGTATTATTAGGAAAGTGATCCATTGATCCATTAAACGTTGGTAGTTTACGAACATGAATATATGCATTTCAGTTAGATTAATACATGTACTATGTTTATATTACAGGTGGTAACACCGGGATAGGAAAAGCTACAGCTTATGAACTTGCCAGAAGAAATGCCAAAATTATCATAGCTTGTCGAAATGACATTAAAGGCGAGGCGGTGGCGAGGAACATTAAAATCAAAACTGGAAATCCGTTTGTTTCTTGCTCTCGGTTAGATCTATCAAATCAACGTTCTATTCGTGAATTCGTCCAAGACTTTACTTTGAAAGAACACGGACTACACGTTTTAATAAACAATGCAGGTAACGAATATATAGCCAACATTCATCAGGTCAAATTTAATTTAGGGTGGAGTTCTTTTGTCGTTTTATTAAAATGTGAGTGCCCATAGTATGACACAAGGTAAAATGACAACATATTCTGTAAAGGGACAAAGTGGATCAAATTAATTATGTGGAACGTTTTGGGAGAATTGAAAAGGCACTCCTTTCTTAAAGGGGAATATTCGTGAAATGAAATGATTAATGCAGCAAATTTCCTAACAAATAATTTTAAAACATCATCATTGTAAAAGATTCTTTGAATGGTTGATTGTTGCATAACGCCAAGTAAGCGAATTTTCAACTGTATCATGGCAACAATAAATAATGATAACGATAATGGCTATTTTGTGCTAAAAACACACGGAGTTGGATTCTTATTGTACTAGCTCAATGAATAAACAGTCCGTAAGTACACATGACGCTCCATTCGGTCACATGTTATCCTGATTCCGAGCCAATTTATGTTTGCTTTTAATTCTTAATGTTGCGTGCATAGGGGAGAAGCAGCAAATACTAATTTTGTTGCCTTTGGTTTCACCCAAGATGAGATCGAACCAACGATTTTCCGCACCCGAAGCAAACATGCTGACCATTACACGACCATTGCTTTCTAAGCTATTCGCAATTGACTCTTGGCAACTGCAGAGAATTGGATTGGAATGATACATACCGTTGGTGTATTCCACATTCCACAGGTGGTTTATCAAATTAGTACTTGGTAGTATTGTGTATCGTTGGTGTAAATAGCTATGGTAGGGTTATTGTGTTTAACGCCACTTTCAACAATATTTCAGTTACATCGTGGCCGTCAGCTTTATTTGTGAAGGAAACCGGAGAAGCCGGAGAAAACCACCGACCTACCGCAAATCACTGACAAACTTGATTAGAAATAGCTAAGTAATTAGAAATATTTATACCTGTTGGATATGAGCCGCTCATCTCTAGTGGAATAAGAAAGTTACTAAAAGGGTTAATCAGAAGCCATAGTTAAAAAAAAGACAGACAAAACAATGTCAAAAAGAAAAGGGATAGAAAGATAAGCAATGGTCGCCAAATCAGTACACAGAAAATAAAAGATTGAACAACACCTGTGCCACAGATATTGCCTACCGATTACCAAGTCATGATGGCGGTGATGACTTCAACTTAATACTAAGGTACCCTTGGTTCGGTAGCTTCCTGGTTAGCAGCAACCATTCATCGAGGATATCATGATAGGAAACACAAGCTATAGAATATGGTATCATATGTAGGGGCTGTTGGAATGTTGCTACATATAAATGGAAAGTTCATAATAGACAAATTGAAATCATCTCTTTTGTCCAGACCTAGCTGTATCTGTGGTGTCCTTTATTATAAGTCCAGTGTAATAGATGCGATCAACATTGTCATTAAACTTGGAATTGATTAGCTAAAATACATCACCTATACAGCGAACATGAAACTTAAGGACATTGGGAAACACCTGCATGAAGTTGCTTCATACGAAAAAAAAGGACCAAATCAGCGAAAAGAGGAGCGCTTTTGATCATTCAAACGAGTATGTGAATATTGTTTAGCGCAAATATAACTCCCCTCTTAAGCTTAAACTCTTACTTAAAAGGGTCGTCGTGGTCTTGATCGTATGGTAGTTCGATTTACACTACCTATGCAATCAGTGCCTATCATTATTAAAGTTGTGAGTTCGAATCTCGTTCATGGCAAGGTGCAACATTATGTGATAAAGTTTGTCAGTGACTTACGGCTGGTCGGTTTTCTCCGGTTTCCTCCACCAATAAATCTGACCACCACAATATTACTGAAATATTGATGAAAATGGCGGTAAACACCATAAACCTAACCCTATACTTAAGAGGAAGAATGATGGTAATCGATCGTTTGTTATCACCATAGCATTAATTAAGTGGCTGTAGTATTTTGTGTTTATCATCACTTTCACCAACTTGCTCAGCTATAACGAACTGAGCAATGAAACTCTCGGCCGTTGAAACCTTAACACAATGGGTGCTAATAGTGGTAAAGGAACTTCTTACGCTTCCGGTGCACCTGAGTAAAGGCTGAATTCACCCGGTTTTTAGTGGGCTTCGTGTAGTTCAATCTTCCCAGGAAAATGAAACAAATTATTTATAATATAAATGTTCAAGCATTGGATATGGTCCATGTATAACCATATATATGAAGCATTCTGCATTTTTAACAAACAGCATAAGTGGTGTTATAAAGTTAGATATTTCATCATGTTGAAACTAATGTCTTTTTGATCTTGTTAAAAGTTCAAGTTTCCGTTACACAATTGTGTATTTGATTGTTCCTATGTTACGTAATGAATAAAACATTATATACACACGAGAACCGCAACTGTGATGCGTCGAGTACGGTTCGAGTCCCTATCGGGTTCAACCAAAGACTATGAAAACGATATTTGCTACTTCTTTGCTAAGCACGGAACAATAAGGAGTAAGAACAACGATTAGTTGCTATGGTTTCAGGATAATGCGCCCGAGTTGAGCGACATGTCTACCCGTAGACTGTTCTTTCATTTCGCTAGTGTACTACAACACTCCAGCTATGCGTGTTGGTTGTGTAAAAAGACGGATTTCATCATCGTCTCAATGAAATATGATTTGTTCTCGCCATTAAATAACATAATAATTGCTCATTTGGCGTTAAACACAATAAACATTCACTTATTGACTGTATTGCTAACAAGTTTCTGTTTTTACTTGAGCATTAAACAATATACTTGTTTTTAATGTTGTGAGTTCGAACCTCGCTCATGGCGAGGTGAACTCGATACAACATTATGTGATAAAGTTTGTCAGTAACTTGCGGCAGGTCGGTGGTTTTCTCCGGTTTCCTAAACCAATAAAACTGACAGCCACGATATAACTCAAATAGTGTTGAAAGTGGCGTTGAACACTTCTGTACTTCCATTTCAGCATATATGGGTCCAAAAGCTACAACAGACGATGGATACGAACGTACACTGGGTGTCAATTATCTCGGCCATTTCTACTTGACCTACTTACTACAGGACCACCTAAAAAAATGTGCCCCGAGCCGAATAATAAACGTAGCGTCTGATGCTATAAAACAAGGAAAACTCGACTTAGAAGACCTTCCACTTCGGAATTACAGCATTTATAATGCCTACTCCAGGAGTAAACTGGCTCAGATGATGTTCACAATTGAAGCACACCGCCATTGGTACCAAGATGCAGTTACGTCATTTGCTGTCCATCCAGGTAATGTATTTCTTTGATTTAAACCTAAGATCAGTTGATCTTTATATACATATGTATATTCTTTAATTGATTTTTCACTGAGTATGATCTTTTTGCCTTTGTGTACATTTTATCCGTGCATTAAATCGCAAATCCATATAGAACTTAGACAAACGCGTAGCAAAAAATATTGAAAAAGAGGCAAAGACAAATAATATAAGCGAAAACAAAAATTACAGCCGATTAACATAAATCCCATGCACCAATACACGAGGTAAACACGTGTGTTACGGAAGAGTACACAAGTCCTCGCACTCGGTAGAAGTCCCGAAAATGCTGAAATTTAGGTAAAGAAGGCTGAAAGAGAATATGATAGTGGAACAAGATCCCTTGTCATCTGTGAGGCCGAGACTGCATAACGGTCAAACGATTCATAATGGTGACCGGAAATGGAGACTCCCATCTAACACCAATTGAACTCATGTGTAAGCGGCTTGCTCATCAGCAGTCATTATCTAACCAGTAAATCAAAATTGGATGCACATTCCCTGCAATATTGTTTCAATTGAGATGCGTAGACTTCGTATGCAGGTGCTGCTGGAAAATGGCCACAGATGAATACGAAATTTACAATTTTAAGGTCATTTAGCTTACCGAATAATTTGGACCTCAATCGGTCCTCATTGTCGATTCTATGTAAACGTCAAGGTATGAAGCAGACATAAGAGTGTCTGTGGTATCCTCAAAATCAAGCTCGTTTTGACAGACAAGATCCCGAAAATCACCAAACCGCTCATTACTTAATAAGGTGGAAGGGGCAATAAAAAAATGGACAATCCAGAAAAACTGATAACATAGGGTACACAAGACCAAGAAACATAAAGCAAAAGCACGACACAATATATGTTGGACACTACTATGCGCAAACAAATACAAATACGGTAAATAAGACATGAACTCTCCTATAAACAACTGGAGGTAAAGACGAACCTAACATCGTTTTTATGCGGAGAACCGAGCATCGTTTTTATGCGGAAATCGTACAAGTCAGAACATCATATATTATATATAGCATAAGCTGATATTATAATATTGAGCCAATTCATTCTCGAATGAAGTCCACCTCGTATGAATATAGAAACAAATTGTCTAGAATGGGAGAATAATCAATACCCTTTTTGGAATATTAACTGTCTGTTGAAAAAAAAAACACGACCACCAAATAAAAAAATATGTTGTCGATCATAAAGTCCAGAATTTTGCAAATGTCAGTTTCAGACAAATCATTTGTAGCATCAGAGTAGCTTTTCACATAGTAAGATTTTTCTTTTCCCCAAAAATCAGTTTCTGGTTCTTTGAAAATACATGTAGAATTTGTGCTCATTAACTCATTAAGCTTTTATATAAGTAGCATGACGGGTGTCTTATAAGAGGCAGGAACTGCTTGCCCTTCGCGAGCAACTGATTTCACCCCCGGGTTTTTTGGTGGGGGGTCCGTGTTGTTCATCTTTTTAGTTTTTGTGTTGTCCATTTGTGTGTCTTTGTGTTCTGGGTTCCGTGTTGCGTGAAAACTATGTTCGGTTCGTCTTTACCTCCAGTGGTTTCTAGGAGTTCGTCTTTACCTCCAGTGGTTTCTAGGAGTTCGTCTTTACCTCCAGTGGATTCTAGGAGTTCGTCTTTACCTCCAGTTGTTTCTAGGAGTTCGTCTTTACCTCCAGTGGTTTCTAGGAGTTCGTCTTTACCTCCAGTGGTTTCTAGGAGTTCGTCTTTACCTCCAGTGGTTTCTAGGAGTTCGTCTTTACCTTCAGTGGTTTCTAGGAGTTCGTCTTTACCTCCAGTGGTTTCTAGGAGTTCGTCTTTACCTCCAGTGGTTTCTAGGAGTTCGTCTTTACCTCCAGTGGTTTCTAGGAGTTCGTCTTTACCTCCAGTGGTTTCTAGGAGTTCGTCTTTACCTCCAGTGGTTTCTAGGAGTTCGTCTTTACCTCCAGTGGTTTCTAGAAGTTCGTCTTTACCTCCAGTGGTTTCTAGGAGTTCGTCTTTACCTCCAGTGGTTTCTAGGAGTTCGTCTTTACCTCCAGTGGTTTCTAGGAGGGTGCATGTCTTATTTGTGTTGTTTGTTTGCGTGTGGTGGTGCTTTTTATTTATATATTTTGTTTGTCTTTGTTCTGTGTCTGGTGTTCTGTGTTGCCAGTTTCTCTTGATTGTCTATTTTTGATTGCCCCTTTGATGTTCTCCAACGTTTATCTTAAATTCTTATTTGTATTAACGACCTCTCGGCCATTAACCATTCTGAGAGGATATCAACTTATGTGATCGTATATTTCTATAACCACTTTAATTTAAACAATATTTATTTAGAAAATAATCAGAATATACAGTACATTAAACACAGTAAATACAGACATAACGACTTTACGTTATCTTTGTTTTCACTTTCTACATCTTATACTAGAACGTATTCTTGTATAAACACAAATGTACAAAAAAAACTAAGTGAAACAAAATAATAAACAACAACAAGCAAGTCGTAATGAAAGGTGCCTAAAGAAATACTTAATGAACGAATGACTTCATTGTAAACAAGATGAAGTACTATCTGATATGTCTGTTCTTACGGTCATAGCACTTTTAAGGGAACGACCATTAAACTCGTACTCGAAAACCAGTCAAAATGTCTTAGGGACCGACCATTTAACTTGAAGGGGGGGTTATGGTTTTTTGTTTCGTTCAGAATTTTTTTTTTCGAACAACACAAGAATTATAATATTTATTTTTTTTGCCGCGCGAGGTGCGAAATTTTTTTTCCAGAATTTAACATTAGGTTATATGACAAAAACTCTGAATCAGATTATTTTTTTTTCCTCCACCAAAATCAGAATATATTTTTCAGCAACATTGGGAATCAGAATATTTTTTTTAGAAAAAAACCATAACCCCCCTTCAAGTTAAATGGTCGTTCCCTTACGATGGCATGACATACTGTCTTATTGTTAAATGATGGTTTAGGTCATCTACTCTCTTTAATATAGAACTAACATTATACATATGACAACTTCTGTGTCACGAAGATATTAAATATATTATATATATAATGTTCAAGAATATAACATTCTTTATAATAAAGCTACTCATCCTGTTACTGTATGTGAGGGTTGACATTTTACTCACACGTATAAAGCATTTGCATGACCGCATCACTTCACTAAGAGGGGAGGTTTGGGCCCTTAAAATTAGTTTAATCCCGCCACCTTTTATTGAAATGCATGTACCAAGCACAGAAATTGAGCGGTCATCTACTGGTGTGTTAGGGGTATCGATTTCACCTCTTCTTACGATTTTGATATCGGATTTGGGAACTGTCCCGACAGTATGATATTTGTTTTCTTCATTTTATCAGAACACTGCATTCAATGTATAAAGTGTTCTGATTGGACAATGTATCCAATGTATAAAGTGTTCTGATTGGACGATTTTGCAGTACAAAACTCGTACTCGAAAGTCTTGTGGTTCTAAGGCCTGATATATGAATTGGTTGAGACCTTATGCTATGTTTGGCAAAATTCAGCAAGGGCACCTGCATCGGCTGTCTGAATGGTAGTTACAATAAGGATATTTTCATAGCAATTGGATTAAATTCTACCTAGGTAATCGGGGGTATATCGCCGCTAGTTGCGAGTTCGAAACCCATACCCCCACCCGCACAGCGATGTGTATGTGATAGAACTTCTTCTTCTTCCATTAATTTGCAAATCACCTCTGGTGTATTATCGCAAATGACTATATACACATGCCCAATGGAAACATCTTTCCAACAAATTATTTACAAATATTAAAAGCCATCGTGGTGGCATATACAATTAAAACCGGCATGTCTAATATATGGCAATTGTCTGGAGGCTGTCTTTGAATCCTTCCAAGATGGAGACAGTTACGACAGCAGTTGGTAATTCGTTCCATAGACGGATTGCTGATGTAAAAAAAGATCGTTGGTGACTTTGTATCCTCGAGTAAGGTAGTAGGAACCTGGTGTCGTGTCCTCGAGTAGGGTAGTAGGAACCTGGTGTCCTCTAGTTGTTAGTGCTACACCTCTCGGTATAAGCTGTGGTGAAATCGCAACAAGATGATTTAAAATGCGATAGAGCATGATGACTTTTGCTCTCTTCCTGCGTTGTTTAATTCAGTCCACTGCAGAGCTTCTAGCATCCGAGTTACACTACTGGTGGTTCTATAATCTCCAGTAACAATACGTGCTGCTCTTCTTTGCACCATTTCCAATTCTCTTATGTTTTTCTGTGTAACTGGATCCCATATTACACAGACATACTCCATAATTGGTCTAACTAGAGTAGTATAACATTTTTATACGCCCGTCAAAATACGGGCTTATTATGGCATACCGCTGTTCGTCCGTCCATCCACGCCTCGTACGATAACATCTCTCACTTGTTCCCCCTTTTACTGACAGGTCACGTCGTGACATACATTGTATTGATAAAAGGGGGAGCAAGTGAGAGGTGTGATTTTAGTCAGTTTGGAAAACGCCAGTTTTCTTATGGTATTTACAATTAATTGGTTTAAAAAATGCAGCATATTAATTACTGTTCTCACGCTGAGCAACTGACCTTCAATTGTCACAAAGGGGGGAGGGGCGTATCATGGCACAGTTGTTTATTTTGTCATATTCCGATGCTGTTTCTTTCCATGATATAAGGGGTCACTTAGGGACAATTCCTTCAATCGTAACTTTTTATATATGCGCTTGTTGTAGAAGGCGACCATAGCAGGACCAACTTGTCGTCGGAAGAGACAGAAAAACATGTTCTCGTGTTAAGTCGTTGCCCATGTTGACCCATCCCAGAGTCCCTTCTTTCTTATTTTTTGTTTACAAACTTTTCTCATCCTGAATATGACTGAAATATTGCTTGCTGGACCTTAAGCAATCAATCAATCAATCAATCAATCAATCAATCAATCAATCAATCAATCAATCAATCAATCAATCAATCAATCAATCAATCAATCAATCAATCAATTCGCACACATTATTGTATCCAGCTCTATTGATGTGTCGACATTGATTTTTAACATAAATATTCCATGATAAAGGGCGGGGGACACTGGTACGCTCTTCTTTTTGTCTTTTCCTTTTTTTGTATTCATTTATTTTATTTTTCTTTTCGATAGTGACTTTTCTTGGCTGGACTCGGCTACACGCTACTTGAATAAAGCTTGAAGTAGTCGCTACTAAAAAATATACGGGATACTTACACTACCGGTTCATCACGACTGGATCCAGGTTTTTATGGAGTCCGTGTTGTTCATATATGTGGTTTTTTTTAGTTCTTGTGTGTCCCTGCCAATTGTTTGTCCGTCTATGATATCGTGTTTCCGATGTTCTGGACCTTTCTTTGGTGAGTAAACGGTTCGGTTTCTGGTCCCATATTACACATGTTATAGTGTTAACTTTCAAAGAAATAAAGCATTTGTCGGACTATCGGACTGTCGGACTATCGGACTATCGGACTATCGGACTGTCGGATTATAGGTCGGACCCCGATTTTACTAGGACAGGAGCTGATGTTTCTGCTCAAGAAAGCATTGATGTTGTTCGCCTTCTTAGTTACTGTGCCTATATGATGCTTCAATGATAAATTATGGCTGATGTTAAGGCTTTACATTCTTCACTAACTCCAACGTTTTCCCATGTATGGTGTAATTCTTGGCAATTGGCTTCCTTTTGTTTGTTACACGTAGTACCTCACACTTGTCAGGATTGAACTGCATATTAAGCCAGGTGTCTTCCCATTGTTGCAGATTATCAAGGTCTTTTTGGAGTAAGATGGTGTCCTCCTCTTTGCATATCTTTCTGTAAAGTAAGCAGTCATCTGCAAATAACCTAGCCGTAGATGTCACCAATTCAGGCAGGTCGTTAATATAGATTAGAAATAGAAGCGGCCCCATTGCAGTTCCTTGGGGTACTCCAGATGTTACGTCCGATGTTTCTGACTTCTTTCCACCCAAGACAACCTGTTGTGTCCGGCCCTGTAGGAAGCTAGCAATCTACAGTAGGGTGTTTCCTCGGATGCCATAGTAACTGCATTTGTTCAATAGGCGTTGGTGTGGCACTTTATCAAATGCTTTCGAAAAATCTAGCAAAATGCAGTCCATTTGATCTCCGCTATTCAGTCCATCTGCAAGTTCCTGGAGTGTGATAGACAGTTGGCTTTCGCATGATCTGTTTGTGGAATCCATGTTGATTTTCAGACAGGATGTTATTTGCCTCGAGATGACTGATGATTTTACTGTGCAGTATGTTCCATGATCTTACAACATATAGAGGTCAGGGATACAGGACGATAGTTTGAAGCCTTTCCTCTGTCTCCTTTCTTAAATAACGGTATTATCAGTGCCTCTTTCCATTGGTTTGGTATTTTCCCTTGTTTGATGGATGCATTGTAGATGGTTGTTAAAATAGGTGATCTTTCTGATGCCAGTTCTTTTAGTAGTTTGCCTGGTATTGTGTCAGGACCAGTTGCTTTGTGTTGATTGATGTTATACAGTAGTTTGTAAACACCAGCTTGGTGAACTGTTATGTCTGGTACAGATGAATAAGGACTGTTTCCTTTTGTTGGTATATCTCCTCCTTGTTCTGATGAAAAGACTGATGTAAATTGGTCGTTTAGTATGTTTGCTTTTGTGGCAGTATCACTATGTAAAATACCTTCTCTGCGTAGAGGTGCTACTCCGTAGACTCGGTACGCTTATTTTTTATAAAGCTCCAGAATCTTTTGGGGTTGCTGGTGTTATCATCACTTAACATATTAGAAATATAGGAGTTATAAGTTCTTCTGCATGTTGATTGCGTCTCCTTTTTGATTTTCTGAAATTTATTTTCGGTGATGATGCTGTAATAGGATCCCCTATGTCGCTACTCACAGATGATAGTGATAAGTCTGGTAGTGATTCAAAGGTGTTAAATGTACTTGCATCATGAGACTCAAAAAATGAAGTACTAAAGTTACGAAAGCCACATTGGCAGTAAATCCATGAAGCATCTGGTTTTGTAAGTGCATTGTATATTTTGCTATCCATATCTATAGTCTAAATGATACCACCCCTCACAGTTGTCACAGGCTATGGCCCTGTGATTCCATCTCACTGCCTTAGTACAGACTAAACAGGGGTATTTGGGAGTTCTTGGGCCTGGGTTTAATTCACAGTCTGCAGATTGTAGTATGATTATAAAACTAAGGTATAGCAAGTGATGGTGTCTGCCTGTTTTCAATGTTGGTTTAGTTGAGCGTGGACGACGATTGAATAAAAATCATTGCCTGTTGGTACATGGAGTTATCAAAGTCATTTGGATACCTCTTTGCGAGTTCTGACGCTACGTGAACATCAGAAAATAGACTATTACTCTGTAAAGGTTCTTTGTGATATGCAGTGCATGTCGACATTACCAAATATGTGACTATGCAGGGAATAAGAAAGATGTGTGTTGACATTCTGACTAGTGTTTGTTTACTTCCGGTTTTCAGTATACTTAATGATGATTTCCGGCATCGTAATATTGTGTTAGAACAAGGTTTCCTTGTTTCAATATTAAATAGATGGTTGATATAGGTAAATTAATACAGGGCTTCCCTATATTGTTACTAATAAATATCTTACTGCCCAATATATTTGATTTAACAGTATGTTTCGGGAGTTTTCATTACCCCAATGTTATTATATTGTAAAAATCTATTCTTGGCAATCAGTTGAATAATTTCTTTGATGAATCTGTAGAACGATGTATCTCTTTGTATAGAGCTCAAATAATCTGCTGATATGGTCTTTAAAGTTGGCGATCTGTAATATTTTCACACAAATTTTGACAAGTTTGAAAGAACGATGTTTCCTGCGCATTTACGAAATAAAGCTTGACAGTAACTTGCGACGCGTCATCGTCGGTAACACACACTTGATCACGCTCCAATTACTCTCCCCTCATAGCCATATTAATAAACACAAATCAAAATCATCGTATGGGGGCTCAATTTGAAGGAAATTCCTTTCTTAATTTACATACATTTAAAAGCGGTAATTTGATTGGTTATAAAGACAGTCATCGGGACTTATCAAAGTATTTTAATACGATGGCTACGAGGATATATCTGCTAGTTGACCCACGGGTGATGATCGAGTGCTTAGTAATTGATGCGTGATCAGCTGTGGGTCACCGGGTACTCCGGTTTCCTGCAATAAAACTGGACACAGCAAAATGATTGAAATATTGTTCAAACTCAAAGTGAAATTAAACACTCATAATGTCAGGTTGATAGTCTATGCTACACAATAATGCTGGTATTTCCTGTGATGTCCCACGCGGTCAAGGTGAAAAAAAGTTCTCTTGTGCGCAATATTTCGCTACCTACATAATCGTATTGTTTCCCCTTTTATAGAACCTCACAGTGTTTTATCGTAACATATGTTTGTTTATGATTTTTCTAATTTGATAACTTCTAATATATGTAATGGATACAATCCTCATTTGAAAAAAAGAAGAATTTAGTATCAATTGTAACTGTTACAATGTTGATAAAATGTTTCGGCTGTCGTTTTGCGGTTTTTGTCTTTAAATTACGAATTAATATAAATGACCTATTTTCCCACCGAGTTCCGATTTTCTATTGAAAATATTATGAAAAAAACAGCCGACAACAACATTTTCCCCTTCATAATAAAATATTGCAGGTCGTAGACCTATAACTTAAAATGAGTAAACATGAAATGTGAGAAATTTGATTAAGATACCGTATTTCTTCTAATTAACGCCCCCCTTCTAATAAACGCCCCCTCACTTAATTCTGCCAACAGAACTTTTTTACTTCTAATAAACGCCCCCATTTCCATAAAAATAAATTAAGACCAGTAATCTTAGAACTTTAATTAGAATTATACAGTAATCGATTTGAGCTTTAATGAAAATTGTAAAATAATCGAACAATGAGTTCCAAAAATACCGGTAGTTCCGCTAATTATGCACTTCGCTACACATGCTACATGTACATCGGAAAATAAATCAATAATCTACACTCTAAATCTATCTATCAATGAACTACGGTAACTATTCTAAACTAAAACTAAGTTTTTTCATAAAGATTTTATACAACTGGTAAAAGCTACACATCGTTAATGTCGGTCACTGTCATAATCGGATTCATTTTCCTCTTCCAATTCTGAATTTACTTCGTTTTCACCATCGCTGATTTCGGTGTTTTGTTCGTTGAATGACGAAACGTTTGCTAAAATTTCCTCATCCATTCTGACGTCCTCTTCGTCGAATCCTTCAATGGATCATCGTCGCCTTCATTTTGAAATAAATTATCTTCACTGCCGTCCAAGGCATTCGAGATTCCACATTTTTAAAATGATTTACGTATTATGTCAGGAGAAATTGCATCCCAGGATTGTTTGATCCATTTCAGAATTAAAGATTTAGAAGGAGCACGTCTGTTGCCACCTTTGGTTTTCTCCACAGGTCCAGAAAATAGCCATTCATCATACATTTCTGATAAGTGCGACTTAAACGGTTTATTCCATGATACATCAGCCGGCTGTAATTTTGATGTGCATCCTCCGGGAATAACACACAGATCCGAGTTGTATTTCATTCGGACAGACTCCTTGATGGATGGAGTTATATGTGCCCTAAAGGCATCCCAAACGAGAAAACGGCGTTTTTGGTTATTTAAACACCAAATTCTTTTCAACCAAAAGTTAATGCTTTCTTCGTTTGCCCAAGACTTTTTTCCCGATCCACACATAAACACTACCACACCGTTTGGAACTTCATTTTTTGGTAGTGGACGGACACCAGGTAGGTGAACAAGAGGAGGTAGTTTTGTTCCGTCAGCATAAGCAGCGAGCGTAACAGTAAGTCTTTCTTTTTCATGGTCCGTTGTTGCCACACGCACCTCCTTTTCCCCACGTTCAGCTAATGTTGACTTTCCTGGCATTTCGAACCACACTGGGGTCTCATCCATATTGAGAACATGCCCAACACACTGTCCTGGATTCCCACGCTGAAGAACGAGTTTTACTGAAAATTTATCATTTGGATTGTTTTCCTCTCTTTCACATATTAGTTTGTCTCCAATTTCGTATTTCCACACATTTTTATAGACATGGTAACCCCTGATAGAACTATTAAAATTATATTCCATAGATTCAATAGACGATTATCAAACACGTTCATAAGAATTTACATCAACTGGATTGTGCTATTTATAGATAACAATGAGACAACCGACACCCGTGTGAAATTCTATTGTCTGTTTCACGAAGTCAACTTGGAAATTTTTTCTCTAATTAACGCCCCCCTTTTGGAAAATGTCAACGCCCCCGGGGCGTTTATTAGAAGAAATACGGTAGTTGAAATACATCTCTATTAAATATAACCTTTATAGCGGATACATCACGGTGTGCCCAACTGCCCATGTCATAAAAAGGGGGGTTATCAAGACATAAAATTCATATCCGATTTTAATGTGTTTTATCTATGTAATGAAGTCTTAACTGTGATAACAAGATGAATAAAATACATAACATTATTATTTTTTATCCAAATTGCTCGATGTATACAACGTTATGTGATCAAGTTTGTGAGTCAGTATTACAGTTGCCTCCAGCGATAAAACTGACTATCGTGGTAGGACTGATATATTGTTAAAAGTGGCGTTAAACACCCATAACTCTAATCTTTTTGGTTCACATACATTTCATTCTGTATATCTGTATATTGCACTTACAAATGAAGTAACTTTTCACAGTAAATTAATTTCACTCGATCTCTGTAGGCCCGCAACCGGCGGAGGTCCCCGAGTTGCAACCCATAAAGTCCATACCTTATTCCAGCGTTGTGTATATACCAAGAACTTGACTTTTATGTTGCTAATACTTGTAAGGTAGATATTCCTTCATACTCAAGTCTCCAGTGTTGGTATCAAAATCAGATGCATCTGATATAGAACCAAATCCTGGTAATATCGGGTCCCAACATATCCATGTCAGATCTGTTACAAAGCAGAATGTGTCGGCTGCTGTATAATACCGAAAGTTCGACCGAGTAACGTATTTTGTAAGTACCACTCTCCCTGCACGCTTAATACCTTTTTTTAGATGTCGGAAACGAGTAGGCGCATTGTAGCCGCAATAAAAAGACTAATTATTTCGTCCCTACCCCCTCCACCCCATACTTATTAAGTGGCAGTCAAAAGTGTTTAACCCGGTTGACCCATTCCTTCCCTCATTTAGAACTATACAGTTTGTATATTGTTGAAAATGTTCTGATCCTGAACATAGCTAAATACAGCTCGCAGGACGTCAGAAATAATC
The DNA here is from genome assembly GCA_963680875.1 of Bathymodiolus brooksi. NCBI lineage: Eukaryota > Metazoa > Mollusca > Bivalvia > Mytilida > Modiolidae > Bathymodiolus > Bathymodiolus brooksi. The sequence continues at coordinate 64,608,988 of OY804580.1, read as the reverse complement.
GATCAATCAATCAATCAATCAATCATGTCACATCCAGCATGGGCCATAGTGGTATAAAACTCATCTAGGGGACTGCATTGTATTGGAAGAATACATTTTATACATTTTCACATGCGAGGACACCTTTGATGTTTCCTTATATTATCAACTAGACGGGTTTTGATTTAAGTGAATATGGAAAAAAAATGGAACTTCGATAAAAGATTAATATTAAGAAACCAGGATTTTATTACCTTTTTGTCGTTTCATTTAAATTTCTTTTGCAGGAAATACAAGGTACTATATACAAACATATGAAATTATTGGGCTTATTTATTCATTTCTGAAACATATTTTTGAAACAGCGTCTTGAAATATGTGTTAGACTCATTTTAATCCCAGTATGTGGTCAAATTGTCAGCTTGATTACCAGGAAAAGTTAGCTAAAAAAAATTAAATTATAAATTGCTTATATATAATTAATCTTTCTACAGAACATGTTAAGGATTTGGCAACTAGACACTATGCCTGGGTTCTTAACTCGCAATTTCTCAATACCGTTAGTGTCCTTTCCTGGTCTAATGTCAAGCTTGACAATAACCGAAAAAAAATCCATGTAGTCCCAGTTAAGCTCAAGACAGCAATGGCTCTTTTACTCTAAAGATCGCTGTCACATTTTCTTGGGGGAGGGGGGGGGGGGGGGGGGAGGATTGATTTTTCTCATTGTTAATATTTCAAATGTAAATGGACAACAGAAGGAAGGGTTTAGTTGATTTTAATATATCTAATAAAATAATACATGTTTGGGACATTAATCAATATAAACAACAAAGCATTTTTATTCTCCTCTTTTAACAGTGTGTGTGTGTGTGTGTGTGTGTTATGGTTACATATATCAATTCTGCCTCAGTTTATGCGAATTTTCAATTAGATTTTAGAACAGTTCTGATTGTGCGGTAATGTTTTTTTTTATTGCCGTCCATTTTATTGATAAATGACATGGTTTTGGGAAAGCAAGTGTTTTTGTAATAAAGTAATTAATATACAAGATACAAAAAAACCTTATATCAGATATACAAGATACAAAATACTTTATTTTCCAAATCAGGGCCCCTGGAGGACATGATACAACATTTATAATTAGCACATAATATAAATCGAACATTAACTTAAAAGATATCTGCCCATCTACTTTATTATGAATTATCTGTTTGAATATGTACTTGTTGTTTGCTCATGGAATATTTCCAAGAACATTGGAATTATGTGCTTTTTTGTTCTGTTGTATCTCATTTGGCCATCACTCTTGATGTACGTGTCGTTAACCATCCTTCTTGATGTACGTGTCGTTAACCATCACTCTTGATGTACGTGTCGTTAACCATCCTTCTTGATGTACGTATCGTTAACCATCACTCTTGATGTACGTGTCGTTAACCATCACTCTTGATGTACGTGTCGTTAACCATCACTCTTGATGTACGTGTCGTTAACCATCACTCTTGATGTACGTGTCGTTAACCATCACTCTTGATGTACGTGTCGTTAACCATCACTCTTGATGTACGTGTCGTTAACCATCATTCTTGATGTACGTGTCGTTAACCATCACTCTTGATGTACGTGTCGTTAACCATCACTCTTGATGTACGTGTCGTTAACCATCACTCTTGATGTACGTGTCGTTAACCATCACTCTTGATGTACGTGTCGTTAACCATCATTCTTGATGTACGTGTCGTTAACCATCACTCTTGATGTACGTGTCGTTAACCATCACTCTTGATGTACGTGTCGTTAACCATCACTCTTGATGTACGTGTCGTTAACCATCACTCTTGATGTACGTGTCGTTAACCATCACTCTTGATGTACGTGTCGTTAAACATCACTCTTGATGTACGTGTCGTTAACCATCATTCTTGATGTACGTGTCGTTAACCATCATTCTTGATGTACGTGTCGTTAACCATCACTCTTGATGTACATGTCGTTAACCATCACTCTTGATGTACGTGTCGTTAACCATCACTCTTGATGTACGTGTCGTTAACCATCACTCTTGATGTACGTGTCGTTAACCATCACTCTTGATGTACGTGTCGTTAACCATCACTCTTGATGTACGTGTCGTTAACCATCACTCTCGATGTACGTGTCGTTAACCATCACTCTTGATGTACGTGTCGTTAACCATCACTCTTGATGTACGTGTCGTTAACCATCACTCTTGATGTACGTGTCGTTAATCATCACTCTTGATGCACGTGTCGTTAACCATCACTCTTGATGTACGTGTCGTTAACCATCACTCTTGATGTACGTGTCGTTAACCATCACTCTTGATGTACGTGTCGTTAACCATCACTCTTGATGTACGTGTCGTTAACCATCACTCTTGATGTACGTGTCGTTAACCATCACTCTTGATGTACGTGTCGTTAACCATCACTCTTGATGTACGTGTCGTTAACCATCACTCTTGATGTACGTGTCGTTAACCATCATAGCTTACGGTCCCATAAAACTAATTTGCCCCCGCCACTTTGTATTAAAGTGTCTGCACCAAGTCAGGAAAGTGAGCGATCATGTATTTGTGTTGAGGGTGTCCATTTTGTCTCTTTCTGTGACTTTTCAAGTTGATCTTGGAACTGTTCCGACAATGTCGTATTTTTTGCTTTTCATTTTATTATCTAATCTTTCTTTTCTCTAAAGTTGTGAGTTCGAATCCTGCTCATGGTGAGGTGTACTCGATACAACATTGCAATAAAGTGTGTCTGTGACTTATCTAATCTTTCTTTTCTCTAAAGTTGTGAGTTCGAATCATGCTCATGTTGAGGTGTACTCGATACAACATTGTGATAAAGTTTGTCTGTGACTTATCTAATCTTTCTTTTCTCTAAAGTTGTGAGTTCGATTCATGTTCATGTTGAGGTGTACTCGATACAACATTGTGATAAAGTTTGTCTGTGACTTATCTAATCTTTCTTTTCTCTAAAGTTGTGAGTTCGAATCATGCTCATGTTGAGGTGTACTCGATACAACATTGTGATAAAGTTTGTCTGTGACTTATCTAATCTTTCTTTTCTCTAAAGTTGTGAGTTCGAATCATGCTCATGTTGAGGTGTACTCGATACAACATTGTGATAAAGTTTGTCTGCGACTTACGGCAAGTCGGTGGTTTTCTCCACCAATAAAATTGACCGCAGCGATTTAGCTGAAATATTGTTGAAAGTGGCGTTATACATCATAACCCTGACCATAACCCCTTGTTTTCTCTTACGTTTTGTTGCACCATTATGCAAACCAACGTTCTATTTGTGTGGTAGAATATGGATTAATTGATTTTAAAAAGGGATTTAGCGTCTGCAATCGTTTTGGTTATTTCCATCTACTATTTGTTTTGCAGTATAAAACGATGTTTAAACATCTGAAAAATTTTAAAAATATAAATGTTTAAGATATGATATATTATTTGACTTCCTATTTTTTTTTACTTCTCGTGCGCACTGATTAGATATCTACGTTTTTATAGCCATCACTGCGACGGTACCTCTGCTGGTGGACAATTTAATTTTTAGTCCACGATGTTATCATTCTCCAAGTGGTCAGTGTTTCGGCACTGACATGGTTTATTAGATATATTTATTATTCAAATTAATAGTAAATGGTGTAAATTTATTATTAAAACTCAGGTTATCCTGCCTCAGACATAGGTGCACGTAGATTTTGGCTATCCTGTTTAGGTCCTTTGGGGGTCATTCGCAACCAGAAACAATAGGACAACATCCAACAAGGTCAAAAGGGCCCAAAGCCAATCAGATTCTGTTAAATCAATATCGAATGGTAAAATGTTGTAGAAGCCAAAAAATAGTTAAATGAAAACTCAATTGATGGCACTGAGGAGGATCAAAGAGGAAACATGACTCAGGTAAACCGTTGTAAAGGAATTACCTTCGACATGATTCACGTGGATACTTATGTTAAGCTGTCTACAAAGATTTCTACCTATCAAAATATAGTAATTGAGAAATAAGCCAGATCTGCCACTTCTAAAAAAAACTCAACTGAATAAGCCAAAAAAAAATTATGCTAGAAAATTATCTTAGTAAATATGGGAACTGAATCACTAGTTGCTGGCTAACGAAACAGCAGAACTATGTTCACATAAAATACCATATGTGTTAACTATGGATCAAGCTTATAAGCACACCTTAACCTATACATCTGTAACACTAAACACTAATCGAAAAGTTACCAAAAACGAAAATTTGGAGGGGCGAAAATAACACCACCCAACATCAATGAGCAGAACAAATATTGGTTCATTTTCTACTATAAATAGAGAGGAAGGGGGTCATCATAGGAGGCTTGTAAGGATAAAGAGGTGAAAATCTGAATGTTGGCGTTACATGCCATCTGATAAGCTGATAATCATGATAAGCGTTAGAGAATTGTGTCTTCTTGTCCTGTAACCACGATTTAATAAAAATAAAATCTCTGTGACCTTCCATAAGATTTTCGTCTTCCTGAAGGGTTATCATCCCGCTGATCTTCTGAAAGGGGTCTCCTTCTAACTCCAGATGCTGGAGAGCAAGTATTTCCAACTGTAAAACTACCTGGTACAGATATTTAGTTTCATATTTATTAAGAAGAGTTTGAAGATACCAAAGGGATTATCAGAATCCGTAAATCGAAGGACAGACAACACAATGGCAAAAAGAAAAAGGACAAAAGCACAACCAACGATCTACAAAACACACATAACACTATAGATCGAGTAACACGAACCCCACTAAAAACCGTGGGTGAACCCATGTGCTCCGGAAGGGTAGGCAGTTCCTGTTCCTATTAAATAAGGTTAAAAAATATACTATTTATAGCAATTGATAGATTATACTTCCTTCTTCTGATACAGGTGCAGTTTGTACAGACTTGTTGCGCAATTGGCCCGGAATTTTTGGACAAGTGCTTCGTGTGGCCGCCAGAATTCTATTTAAGTCACCAGAGGATGGATGTCAGACAATTGTTTACTGCGCAGTCGCAACTGGCTTGAAAAAGTATTCTGGGAAATTATTTTCACAGTGCGACGTCAGTTCAATTCCAGATAGCATGCGAGACAAGGAACAATGTCGTAAGTTATGGGACTTAAGCTTGGAACTTTGTGGTATAGAAAAGGAAATGGATGAAAAGATAAAAGGACTTGTTGACGATTACTCAGAAATAACCACTGAAAACACAACGTCACATGCCAAAAGCCAGTAGTTTCAAATATTATTTATAAGCAAAACGTTTCAATAGAATACTTTGTTTTATTTATATGTGTGCACGAGTCTAAATATTGAAAGGATTTTTTTGAGGTGTGAAGTATTTGGCATTTTTCATTAATTTAAGGTAAAAGAAATGAGACGTCCAAACCTTGTCAGTTACTTGCGACAGATCAGTGGTTTTCTCCGGGTACTCCACCAATAAAACTGACCGCACGATATTATAACTGAAATATTGTTGAAAGTGGCGTTAAACACCATAAACTAAACCAAGAACCTAAAACCAAACCCCTCCTTTTAGTTACTGTCTCCTATTCACTATGACCCGATTTACGGTCCTGATCTGTGACTTGCTGCAGGTCGGTGGTTTTCTCTGGTTATTATGGCTTTTTTATAACTACAGTTAAACCTGTATTAAGAGGTCACCTTTGGTACAAAAAAAAGTGGCCTTATAAAACAGGTGACCTCTTAAAAGAGGTTGATATGAAATTTACAATGACAGGACAAGAAAAAAGTGACCTTTTAATACAGGTGACTGCTTAATAGAGGTGACCTCATGGGCAGGTTTGACTTAATAGAGGTGACCTCATGGGCAGGTTTGACTTAATAGAGGTGACCACATGGGCAGGTTTGACTTAATAGAGGTGACCACATGGGCAGGTTTGACTTAATAGAGGTGACCTCATGGGCAGGTTTGACTTAATAGAGGTGACCACATGGGCAGGTTTGACTTAATAGAGGTGACCTCATGGGCAGGTTTGACTTAGTAGAGGTGACCTCATGGGCAGGTTTGACTGTATTTTATTTTATTTCTTCATAGAGACATTAAAAATTAGAGACAAGTTTTACCAACTTACGAAGCCTTTGAATTACATAAAACATATGAAACGTTCTTATTTTAATCACAGGAGTTGCTTGGCCATAGCTGTAGCAACATGTTCCAAACGAAATGTAATCAATAGAGTGAGTTAGAGTTATGGTGTTTAACGCCACTTTCAACATTGTAGTCTATATTTAAGAAGGATGAAAAGATCATTAGGCTTAATCTAAATTCCAATTGTCGTTTTAGATAGCTTTTGTTTTGAAGCATTTTATGTCCCCAATTATTCCTTCCAGTCCCTATATTTTTAATGGTCATCCCTTGTAATTATAAAAAGTATGTGTGTGTGTGTGTGTGTGTGTGACTACTAAAGACGGGTCGGCCTGAGGATGTGCGGGGCCTAATGCTGTTCTATGTAAAACCTGCAGTGTGTTGTGTACTTGAACAGCCGAGATGTACTTGATACAACGTTATGTGATAAAGTTTGTCAGTGACTTGCGACAAGTTGGTGGTTATCTCTGTGTACTTTGGTTTCCTCCACCAATAAAATTGACCGCCACGATATATAAACTGCAATATTGTTGAAAGTGGCGTTAAACACCATAAACCGAACCAAACCATTCTGTAAAACAAAATCCCAATTTCAACCTCCGAATCAAATTCATATGCATGTATACGTATTTGTTTGTTATAATTTATGCATCCTTGTATATATATGTTTGCGCTCATTGCAGAATAAATATTAATATACATTTTATTATTTTTTTAAGGCTTAATTCTCAAAAGAACGTTATCGACAACTGTTTTTAAAATTTTCACTCGTGTTAATATAATTAACGGTGAATTACTAGAAATTAGCCATACTAAATTTTAAAGTAATTCTAGTAGAATTAGTTTTTACAAATAAAATGATTATTACATAGCATTGATTATTTCTTTAAACCTTGGCGTACACGAGGGTTGACATTCTCCTTACACGAATCACTCATTTACATCCTGTCCTAAGGATGCGACCACTCGTCTAGCGGAGGTTTCTAATCCTCAGATGATATTTCTATACACAGAGGCAACAAATAAAATTGTCATCACACAGATCTACGTATTTCTTCTACCCACGCTGTTTATGTCCTTTGAGTTCCCTGCTCCTGACGATTTTAAGTTATTTGGCTTTCAAATATTTAGCTTTGAATGTTATTCCAGAAAAGAGTCGTGGGCACTATATTTGATATCTACGTTTTTATTTGGTACTTTGGTGTCTTTCTCGTCACTACTGTGTGGTATAAATATATATGTCATGGTTTCTCCACTTTGAGGCACAACTCCTTTAAATGGGATGTCCGATAGTTGTGCGGGATTAATCTAATACACTATATTCTCCTGGATGGGACGTAAATGTGTGTCCCATGCTTTTAGAATACAATGCACGCTTGACACATGGGCATGAATGGTTGGTTGCAGGTCTTTGACTTCCGACAAGCCTGACACTACTCGATGTGGTTGTAGCTCCTCAATAGCCACACTAAGTTTTAAGGTTTCTATACGCCTATCCATGGCTGTGTGTTTCATCTTTCAGTTCGTTAACCCCAAACACACAAATTTAAAAAATCTGACAGTCACAGTAAAGTTGAATATTGCTGAGAATGATGATAAACCCTGCTGAGTGCATGTGTACATATGATAATGATAATACTTAAATATTCTATTGGATTTATAACTACCTATGCAATCAGTGCCTTTCACCACTAACGTTGCGAGTTCGAATCCCGATCGGGCGAGGTGTACTCGATACAACATTAGGTGATAAAGTTAGTGAGGGACTTGCGGTAGGTCGGTGGTTTTCTCCGAATACTCCGGTTTCCTCCGCCAATAAAACTGACCGCCACGATTTAACTGAAATATTGTTGAAAGTGGCTTTAAACACCATAACCCTAAATACTGACTGGCATAGCTATGCAAATAGTATGCCTGTTATTTAAAAAAAACCAAGGCAGGTATTATTCTTTCGGATATTAACACTTATGTCATTAAGTTCGAGTTCAATAACATCACACTGTGCAAATGGAAATCTGTATAGAATCAGACCGAACTCTTCTAAATAAAAAAGAACATTTTGACTCTTAAGTGTTATGTGTTTATTATACATTACGACCACACACTTGTTATCTCGCTACTGGATTGAAAGACATATAAACTGAACATAATTGATTCTTGTGATAAGAAGTACAGATGTTTAAAAAGCAAATTTCCTACTGACTGATTGTTTGTAATGCTTTAAGTGATAAAATTAATATCATTTTCAGATTTTTAGTGAATCATAGAACTTAACTACTGTACGTCTTTCACTTTCAACAAATTGTTCACCTAATATGCCGACTACAAGACTTATGGGGAGATAACTCGAAGATGAATTAAGGCACAGGCTACGAATACGACGGAAACGTATTCATAGCCTGGGTTCTACAAGTACGACGGGCGGAAGTTGTGACTAAATGATCAACCGGTTTCCGGACATGGACACCTATTTTATGGAAATTAATCACGTATTGCTAGCATCTAGAGGCTACGAATACTGTGATACTATAAAGTTTAAAGAAAAAAAATATACATAGATATTTCTAATATTAAGAATTATCATATACAATTTAAAATTTCAAGTAAGACAATAGGTAAATACAATGTATTAAATTAATAATGTTTATAGTTATTTTCAAAGTGATGATCATTTGCTTATTTAAAGTATATTATATGTGATTTTACCTTGTGTTTGGGCGTTGACCGCTGGAAATGGAACTAAGATTTCCCCCTCCATGAATACAGGAATAATCCAACTCCTTATAAATTAAAAGACTCGTTGCACTTTCTGCAACTTCCATGTTTTTATATTTGGACCCCGTACCAAGCTTCCTTGAGATACGCTTATAAAGTTGGACGTAGTTATCCTGCTGGAATTTTATTAGGGCGCACTCTAAATCTGTAAAAGATTTATACTTTGCTCCAACACAGAGCGCACTACCATCGTTGTCTATTTTGAAAATAATTAGTGTTGGGAAGTGTGAGTTGTACTCTGAGAAGTACTCATACCAGTGAAATCTATGGGCTTAATCGTGTATTGTAAGACTAGTTTTTCAATGTATCAGATTTTATTGGAATAAAAATAAACTACAAACAGAAAATTATATAAAAAATTCATAAATTGTCATTTAATGAAATAAAAACAATAGAATTAAGAAAATCGAGAAATCCGTCGTATTCGTAGCCTCTATGAGCTAGCAATACTTGATTAATTTCCGTAAAATAGGTGTCCATGTCCGGAAACCGGTTGATCATTTAGTCACAACAGTCGGGAAGCCAGTGACGCAGGAGAGTTCCATCTAAAAACAAAGTCACGTGACTTTCGCGTCATTTTTGATGAAAAATGACGTTCAACCCTTCGGTTAAAATACGTCGGTTTACAATAAATACGTACGCTTGAAATCAATTAAAATATACGGAATATGTCTATGGATAAATAGAAATGTATTGCATCACTTCAGTTTTTATTTATATAGTGCACAAACATCGAATGTTGCTACTTGAAGTGGATTCAATTTCAAAACAAATGTCGAGGTGGTTCTATTTAAGTCAGAAAATTTAATTAAAACAATATGATGGCTTTCTGTAACATCCATTGCCTGAGGAAATCATCTAGGATCATTGTCATACCGACAACTAGTGTCAATGTCTTGTGGGATGCAATTGTGTCACTTAGTTCTACACCCACCTTGATCGATCGACCATTTGCCAAACATCGAAATTCATTGTCTTTCGGAACACATCGGTGGTGTTTCTTAACATCAACAATAAACGACACCTAAGCGTACATCCGAAAGAGGCTATTTCATTTGGGAAAGGGGTGTCTATTTTTATGTCTTTTTTAGCTCACCTGGCCATGGGCCATGTGAGCTTTTGTCATGGGTAAGCGTCCGTCGTCCGTCCGTCCGTCCGTTAGTTTTTCACATTTAAATCTTCTTCTCTGAAACCGCTGAACAGAAATCAGCCAAACTTGCCAGAAATGTTCCTGGATGGTCCTCTACCAGATTTATGTTTTTGGTGCTGATTTGAAATCCAACATGGCTGCCAGGGTCCATAATGTGTTCTCATTGGCTGAAATTTTAAAAATCTTCTTGTCAGAAACCACAGTCAATTGAATTGTGACTTTGCAGGAATGATCATTGGGTGGTCCTGTACTAAACTTGTGAATCGTTTGCCGATCGGAAATTCAAGATGGCCGCCATGACTCGACTTAGTTTAACATTGGACCCTATCGGAATTTCACATTTTCATCTTTTTTTCTGAAACCACAAAACAGATTTGAACCAAACTTGGCAGAAATGTTCATTGGATGGTCATATACAAGATTTGTGTTTTTGGTGCTGATCGGAAATCCAACATGGCTGCCAGGGCCTATAATGTGGTCTGATTGGTCGAAATTTTAAAAATCTTCTTGTTAGAAACCACTAAGCCAATTGAATTGTGGCTTTGCAGGAATGATCATTGGGTGGTCCTGTACTAAACTTGTGAATCGTTTGCTGATCGGAAATTCAAGATGGCCGCCATGACTCGACTTAATTTTAACATAGGACCCTATGGAAAAAATGTTTAAAAGTCTTCTCCTCTGAAACCAGTAAGTCAGTTTAAAGCAAACATGGGATGAATGGTCCTTAGGTGGTCAACTTTCAAAATTATGTCCTGTGACCCCGACCTCCATCCAAGATGGCAACCATCAGCGAACATAGTTTTAACATAGGACCCTATGGGAAATATATTTAAAAATCTTCTTCTCTGAAACCAGTAAGCCAATTTAAAGCAAACATGGCATGGATGGTCCTTAAGTGGTCAATTTTCAAAATTGTGTCCAGTGACCCTGACCTCCATCCAAGATGGCCACCTTCAGCAGACATACTGTAGTTTTAACATAGGACCCTATGGGAAAAAATGTTTTAAAATATTCTCCTCTGAAACTAGTAAGCCAATATAGCAAACATGTCATCGATGGTCCTTAGGTGGTCAACTTCCAAAATTGTGTTCAGTGATCCCGATCTCGGTTCAAAATGGCCGCCGTCAGCAGACATAGTTTTAACATAGGACCCTATGGGAAAATTGTTTAAAAGTCTTCTCTTCTGAAACCAGTCAGCCAATTTAAAGCAAACATGGCATGGATGGTCCTTGGGTAGTATACTTTCAAAATTGTGTCCGGTGACCACGACCTCCATCCAAGATGGCTGCCATGAGCAGACATAGTTTTAACATAGAACCCTATGGCAGTATGGGATTTGAATAGTAACTTAGATGTATTCAGCATGCAGACATTCTTAAGAGGACTTATTTATGTCAGGTGAGCGATACAGGCTCACCTGAGCCTCTAGTTTAATTTTCTTGTATTAATACCGCATTTTTCAGTTTATTTTTATTGCAATATTGTTTTAGACATTGTGCATTTTGTAATTTAGACTGGGGAATTACTATTTATCATCACTTTAAATAAAAAAAAATCATCTATGATACTAGATTTGCAGAGGGGATGTACAACAATTAATAATTTCAATTTAATTTAATTTCAATACAACAGCCTTTTCAGGTACAAGATAAATAGAAAGAAACAAATGTGTGGAAAAAATAAAAGCATGTAAACAAAAATTAAGTGAATTGAAAAAATATGAAAATATTATAAAAAAAAAACATGCCAGTAAAACAATTAATACATTTTTAAAAATCTAAAAAAAATGAAACCTTGAGACAAAAAGGGACATACAAAATTGTATTCAGATATCTTAACCCTTCATATTATATCCAGGCAAATTAAAAAAAAATTCAGTGTAAGCAAATATTTTTCTTGAAATTAGGAAATTTTATTATCTGAATGAAAGCTACCAAGTTTCATGTTTATCTGACAATGTAAATATCAATGTATTTGGAATATTCATGTGTTTGACACAACTACAATCTAGCTTCTATAACATATAGGGGTGGCTAAGTTGTAATAATTCTTTCCCCTTGACAATCACAAAATGACCAGCATTTACAAATATGGGTACTTAGGTTGCAATAATTATTTCCCCATGACTTCACAAGATGAAATGACCAGCATTTACAAATATGACCGAGTACATATGGATACTTAGTTTGCAATAATTCTTTCTCCAGGACATTCACAAAATTACCAGCATTTACAAATATAGGTACTTATAGGTTGCAAAATTATTTTCCCCATGACATTCACAAACAGAATGACTAGCATTCACATAAAAGACACATATTGAATGACTACCATTCACATAATTTTAAGACACATACAGAAGGACTTGCATTCACATGAAATGACAAACCAGATTTCCAAATTCCACTAAGTAAATAAAATGACTAGAATGAATATGTTTTCTGTTGGCAAAATAAGCAAGTATTGGTAAATTTTGTTTAAAATTGAAGTTAAAAAACTATTTTATTTGATCCAATGACTGGAAAAAAGTTAATAAAAGGGCAAATTTTGAAAAATTCTTTTCTGTAAAATAAAATTTATAAAATTCAGCATTAAAATTCATAGATAATAAAAGATAATTATATTTTTCATAAACAACAGGCAACAGAAGTACCTTTTCATCTAAAAAAAAAAAGCATGAATAACAAATTCAACAACATGTTGGAGTGTATACAGGTCTAAATGTCTGTAGAAACTTGTTCAACAACTTGGTTCTGGTTCAAAATATCTAAAAGAAATTGAAAAGTTTGAAATCTTGTTTCAGCTCCACTTTCTGACCTAGAAAATGTGTTACAACTGTTATAACAATATGTACCACAATATAATTTATCTTTTGAGCCAAATTCTTTACAGAAATTTAATTCATTCTTGAAATATTTAAGAACAACTTTAACAAGTCCTGGTTTTCAATTGAAATTGAAATAAACCTTTTGACTTTCAGTTTCAGATGAAGTTTCACAAATTACACAATCAAAAAGTTCTTTTCTGAATGACTAAATATATTATAATGTTTATGACACAAGGTGTCTTGAAAACTCTGATCCTTGTCTAAAAATTTGTCAATTATCCAAACATCAAATACTAATGTCATCTTCACTCTTTTTACTTAAATTAAAATGGTTTAAAAAACTTTTTTTTTTCATCTTCAACACTCTTACTTCCATTAGAAAATGCCTTTTTATTAACTGCATGGCTCATCATTTTCAAGCAGATTATTTTCAGTAGACGTAGAATACAAAGTTTGAACTTAATTTCACATTTCTTACAAATACAATACAATTCAGAAAAAATGTTAAATTTCTTTTTACAAACAAACAAAATTCAGGAGCATCTGAAACTTTTTGAATTAAATGAATGTATCAGTTAGAGGATATATTCTGCCCACAATTATACCCAAGGGCCTGCATTTGTTTGATGATGTACTTTAAAAATAATTGGAATGCTGGTCCATTTTCTTACTTCATGGATTTTTTAGAAGAGAAAAAAACATATATATTTATTTACAACTTTAAATCACATTTCCTACATACACAGGCATTTTCAGATATATTAAAATTATCGACACAAGTTTGTAAAATTCAGGAGCATCTGAACCAATAATAACCATTTTCAAACCCCTTTGCCTTGTTAAATGCACATCCAGGCAAGCACAACACTGACAAAATAAAAAAAGAAAAAAAAATCATCAATAGTTTTATTTAATCATTATATTTTCTGCGCTGTAAATCTGAAATATTGAAATACATAATTGATCAATTAACAATCTGGAAGGTAAAAAATCAGAAGCTGAGACTGGAATATCCTTACATGTCCAATTTTTTATCACAAGACCATACAATTTTAAATGTTAAAACATCATGAATGATGAAGTCAGTTTAAAGGGTTCAAATATAGGTAATAACAACATTAACAAAATAAGATAATACAATCATAAATACTTTTAGTTTTAGTTATGCTTAGCTTTCATGTAAGCTTATTATTTTTAATTCTGTTCAGCTATAATATCTGCTTTTAAATTGCTTTTAATTTCATGTTTTAGTTATTTCAGATTTCTTACCAACTTACATGTCTGTGCTTTTCTTGTAGTGCTAGCTTTGTTTTTCTTTGTTTTTAATTTATTTTTGCATGCCTTAATTATTGTTATTTATGTTGTATGTCGGTCAAAGGCTCATTAGAGCTTATATTTGTATGCTTGTTGTTTTTAACCATGCCGACTTTAGATAAAACTTATTTATTTATTTATTTATTCAGCGTCTCTTCTTTATCAAAAATGGCGGCTGACAGCGTCCTAAGTTACAAACCTCGTTTTGCAAATTAAAGGCGGAATGATGGCTATTTTTATATTTCGTTACACATTTGAATGATGGGTAAACCTATTTTTGACCATAGTTTTTACTCAATCGTAACTACTCGGCCATTCTCGCTACCCTGCAAATAACCTCGTACGTACATAGTAGAAATTCTTCTTAAATTGTTTGCCGGAAGTTAAGTTAAGTTAAGCCGCACAAAAATATAGTCCACGAAAATTCAATATGGAAGACATACAAAGTAAAATCTAATCATGCAAAACTAATTAAAACTTTAATTGAAATATAGAAAATTGCTTAAAATATAACTTTATCAAACTTTCATGTAACTGACATGTGAAAAGTAGTGCGATTTATACGCCTAATGCATACGAGGTTATTTGCAGGGTAGCGAGAATGGCCGAGTAGTTACGATTGAGTTTTTACTGACAACCAATGGGATGCGTTTGTGTCAGTTATTCTTAGCCTCGAGAATTTCCCGCCATATATTCTTAGCTATAACAACAAAAACAAATACCTCGGGAAATACCTAGTTTTATACCGATATTATGTCTAATAAACACTTTCTTGGGTTTTTTTCTGCAACTTATATATTTAACCATGATAATTCACGTTTTTTGGGAATGTATTTATTTATATTTATCTCTCATATAAGGTTTATTCTGTAATCGTCATGGTAAACAAACGTCAATACCTATTACCATTATGGGCGACACCTGGTGGGTTATTATTATCTGCCCTTGCGTAAATGTTGTTAGCCTTACGGGAGGAGTTACGGAAGCTGACGTTGGCTTCCCGACTGTTCCGCCCGTCGTACTTGTAGAACCCTAACCCGAATAATCCAGTCGTTATATTACGCTTTGCTATATTAACCTCATCCAGCGATAGTACCGATAGAGGGCGCAGTATTATTCGAGTTAGTAGAACCCAGGCTACGAATACGTTTCCGTCGTATTCGTAGCCTGTGCCATGAATTAACGACCAGTTCGGTTAAACCGATCCTTTGTTAGATGTTTGGCAACCGTAACCCTTGTTGTCCTGAATATGCACTATTATTTTTGACGATATATAACGAACACATCTTCGCATGGAATTGAAGCTTTCTAATTTTAACGAGATTTTGCAGTCAGTGAGTGATTATTGTGGGTGATACTAAACAGAGTCAACTAGAGTCGATTAGAGTCGACTAGAGTCTACTACTGAAATAACGCAAAATAAACATGTAAAAGTATTGCATTACTTTGTAGATGATATTAAATGACTTAAATGATATTTATAAGTCAATTTTATTGATGTTTTAGTTCTCACGGAGTGAAAATATTCAAGAAAGATCGGCGCGATTTACTTCCGGTTTACCAAAAAAAAGACAAGTAACTTTTATAGTCCTTTTCGACTGAGATATGAAATATCATGTTTGTCAATAACTGATAAGTGGTATTTGAGTATTAAATCATATTTTTAAAGCACATACATGTTGAAATTTAGGTCAGATTCATGTTTGTTAAAGCAAAATAAAAGCGCTTCTAAATTTAAAATCAATATCGGTCTAGGACATGAAAATGCTTGACGTATCTGAAGTTCACTAAAATGAACGTATGAGATGATGATACATAAATAAGATACAAAATTAATGTATAGGATTTTTACGAATTTTTACCAATTATGAAACGCTGACAGGTTTTACACATGCACAATTTTTTCTAAGAAAAAAGTCATTGAACTTATCAAAAACTTCTATCCAGAAACTGTCAACAAATTTACAATGTACAAATAAATGTAATAAAGTTTACTTTTCTTTACAAAAATGACAAGATCCATTTAATGATAAACCCATACGTTGCAGTCTTTCCTCGGTATACACTATGCTATGTAAAAGTTTGAATTGTAGTTGTTTAGCTTTTCTATTAGCCCGGCTTGAATAAATTATAGCCCAGATAGATTTCCAGGGTAGTTCTGTGTCGAAGTGCGTATCCCATTTGTTTTGACATATAGGAACACAATGCTCCACAAAATAACCCTGAATTTACGGTAGAACTCTTAAAAAAAATTGTGCTGTCATCTCATATATCTTCAATTTTTTGTATACCACTTCAGCTAAATGAACAAAAAAATAAGGCATTACCGTTATAGCTAAATTTTGCATTTCCAAAAATGTTTTAATCCAAAATATCTTCCTTTACATACAATGTTTGTGATGCTAAAAAGAAGGACCATGAATCTAAAAGTCTCTTGTAATAGTTAGATATCTTCAAGTTTCCTATATTTATTTTTTTTACGTCAGAACATTTACACAAAAAAAATTCTGACGCGAATTTGTCATCTAGTGAAGTAAGCCAATATAAGATTCGTCTGGTCAATATCGGCCAACTTGGCCTGAAGATGGGAGGTAAACGTATGGTAGGAATCCATATTCCCATCCCAATGCAACAGCATGGGGCCTAACATGACAGGGGGCATAGACGTCCGCTTACTCTCCAAATTAACATTTGGGAAGCATGGCCATCTACAAATCAGTATATAGAATGATACTAGGTGGCTTAGATGAACAAGTCGTGATGACTTCCCTAATAAAGGGACTGTTCTGAAACATGTTCAGGACAGAAAGAACGTCATCAGCCACATTCAAACGGTGTGTGCTCTCGGGTCGGTCTTTCTTATGCTGATAATATCTAGCATTTTGAGCAACACGGTTTGATATAATGTCATCAGGAGTAGCCGTATTAACGTCTCTCCTGATCTCCCTTGGGGCCTTACCGTGTTGAATCCCATCACGGAGAATAGACTTCTGATGCCGGGGAAGTAAAGCTACGGGTAAGGGACTGTAGTATGCTGGGCATTGCCGTGTACTACACTAGGAACATACTCCCCAATATACGGGGTCACTGATATCAGAGTAGTTGATTGTAGTGTCTGGGTCAACTGAAGGTACACTAAATGGTCAATTAAATTGTTTCCTTCATATTGTTGTATGAAGCAAGGATTTATAAATCCTTGTATGAAGATAAATAAAAATAAAAGTTTCTTTATTTGAGTTACAGTCAATATTGTAAATTATTACCAATATTAGATTTATTAAAAAAAACAAAAAAAACAACAACAATATACATCGTCTTCATCCTATCCTCAACTATTTCCTATCCGTCTCGGAATGGCACAGGTTTTTATAGACAAAGGTGTCGCCATTTTGGATTTACCGATGATTTTGTTACCAAACGAAATAATAAATAAATACATGCGAAATATGAAAAATTAAGTCTCTGTATGTACATATCTATTATTTTATATGATAATAAATAAAAATCAAAACTATTTAACACCCATCTTACTACACAATGATTTGTAGACTTCTCAACAACAGCCCATCCATAGTTGTGGTCTCTAACACACAGCCGTACAGCTCACTATTGAAGAAAAGACAAATAAATAGCTAAAATTTCAGACCAAAAAATGCTGAAAATCACTGTATTGTGTAATATAAACCTTTATCCATAACAAAAAACATTTTTTATTGAGTTCTTAAAAGTATTGAGTATAAAAGTTACTTGTCTCTATTTTGGTAAACCGGAAGTAAATCGCGCCGATCTTTCTTGTATATTTTCACTCCGTTAGAACTAAAACATCAATAAAATTAACTTATAAATATCATTTAAGTCATTTAATATCATCTACAAAGTAATGCAATACTTTTATATGTTTATTTTGCGTTATTTCAGTAGTAGACTCTAGTCGACTCTGTTTAATATCACCGATTATTGTCTAACGCCAAAATGAGCAATTTTCAGCTATATCATGGCGAGAACAAGCTACGATAAGATCATAATGATGTCCGTTTTGTACTAGACCAACACGCTTAGTTGGATTTTAATAATGCTAGCTGACTGAAACAACAATCCGCGGGTAGACATGTCGCTTCACATTACCCGGATTCCGAGCCGACCAGTCTGCTCTTTCTCATTAATGTTCCGTGCTAAGCGAGAAACGAAAAATACAAATTTTATAGTCTTTGGTTTGATTCAACCGGGGCTCGAACTCACACGGATCCACCACACCCGAGCCGAGCACGCTAACCATCACACCACCGACCCTATAAATGTCATTATTTTAACATGTTTGTGCCATTGTATTTCGCGCCGTACCAACCAGCGACGACAATGGATAATCACAACAATACTATATTTAACTACATCTGGAAATTATAAAAAGAAACAATATTTCAGTTATATCGTAGAAGTCAGTTTTATTGGTGGAAGAACTCGAGTACCCGGAGGAAACCACTGACCTGCCCCAAGTAACTGACAAACTGTATCACATAATCCCCGAGGCTTTCGAGACGTTTCGGCCATAGTTTATATTTAATAAGTATGGATGAAGAAACTGAGTGTCGTAGTCTGTACTTTAGTATGGGTTATTAGAGGATTTTTTTAATTAATCATGGTAATACATATCTTGGATTCTTGGAGGAATAAAATGGTTTAAAAAATTAAAAATTCCGAAATTTCATGATTAATATAAAAAAAAATATATAGAAATAGAAATAAGTTTATTAACTAAATCAAGGCCCCATTATTCTTCTTCTCTCAATCGCCGCGATTTTCAGATATACAAATCGCCGCGATTGGGAAAAGAAAAGAAGAACAATGATTGATTGATTGATTCGTGTTTAACGTCCAGCGAACAATTTTCCAGTTATATTCAGGACGAGAACATTTGAAAATTTAAATGCCACGGGACTCGAAACAAGGAAAGGTGATGGGTAGGGACGGATAATTTTGCCAGTGCAACAGGTATCTTATGGACCACTCATCATGAGCATATTGCTCATAATGAGCTGTTACATTGGGTTCTTTAACGTGCGGAGAGGGTGGCAATCTCTCAACACGGATCCTCGGTTTTATTTACGTCTCATCCGCAGGACGGGTTGGTTGTGAATTTCTACATCCCGCACAACCGACGGACGCCCCTTCAAGCCGAAGAAGCTCTCGGTCCCATTTCTATTTGCTAAAATATATCGTTTTAAATATTTTTTTTTTTGTAATAAAGTACAGAAAATGATGATTAATTCCAGATTTTCATATAGGTAACACTCAAAACCAAGGACGTATATAAAGTCAAAACTAAGTAAATCGTAGATTATGACTTTTCTTCGTGTCGATCTGCAAATGGCAGCGATTGGGAAAAGAAGAACAATGATAATATTTTTTAAATAATTTTTTTTTTAAATAAAGTACTGAAAATGGTTATTAAATCTAGATTTATAAGACTTAAAACTATGTAAAACGTAGATTTTGTTTTCTTCTCTTCATGTGGACCTGCACATCGCCGCCATTGGGAAAAGAAGAATAGTGATAATATTTGCTAAAATATATCATTTTTCTCAATTTTTTTTATTTCTTTTTGTATTCAATATGATTATTAATGCATAATATTGTTATAAATAACACATAAAACAACATAAATAAAACCATGGCCGAAATGTCTTTACAAAGTGTGGCCGAACTGGTACTATGGCCGAAACGTCCTGTACCCTCCCTGAGTGGCATTCGAACTCACAACGTTAGTGGTGATAGGCACTGATTGCATTGGTAGTTCTAAATCCAACTATCATACGATCAAAACCATGACGGCCTCCGATTTGTGCTTTGAGACAACTGTTGTGTGCAAAATGTATTCCAGCACTGGGGGCAGGGCTTTCAATATTTTACAATTGTACATGGTACCAGTACTTCACTATTTAAAAGTGGTTCTTTTTCTTAAAATTGAACATTTTTCATAAATATCTTTAAAATTAGGAGGTACCAATTACAATTTTAAATGGGCATAAGTACCTGGTGCCTCCTCTTCTTGAAAGGCATGTGGGAGTTAACCTTGGTGCTCACCAGTAGATACACTGCACTTATGATTTTTTTTTTTTGTAGACACTGGAAGAGGAGAGGGGGCAGTCATGGCCGTGATCGTATGGTAGTTGGATTTACAACTACCTATGCAATCAGTGCCTATCACCACTGATGTGAGTTCAAATCTCGATCAGACCGAGGTGTACAACATTATGTGATAAAAATTGTCAGTGACTTGCGACAGGTCGGTAGTTTTCTCAGGGTTCTCCAATTTCCTCCAATAAAACTGACCGCCAGATATAACTGAAATATTGTTGAAAGTGGCGTTAAACAACATCAAACAAACAAAACTGGAAGATGAGCAGTTGGAGTCAGATCGTCACAATGCGACACTTTTGGCCCTACATCAGGGGGAATATATACTTTCTTCCCTCACAGAAAAGAACATGTGAGTGAGTGATTGCCAACTCAGCAATTTTTCAGCTATATCATGGCGAGAATAGGTTAATTTTAAAAGATAATGTTGAGATCCGCTTTGTACTGGAACAACACGCTTAGTTGGATTTTTATAGTGCTAGCTCACTGAAACAACATTCCGCGGATGGACATGTCGTAGCACTCGTACACATTAGCCAGTCTTTGCTCTTTCTCCTTAATGCTGTGTGCTTAGTGGAGAAGCAACAAATACCAATTTCATAGTCTTTGATTGACCAGATCGGGGCTCGAACCCACGATCTACCACACTTGAGGCGAGCACGCTAAACATTACACCACCGATGCCGATACAACAAATTGTATTTAAATCTATATTTATTCATACAACAACGTTCAATAAAATTGACAATAATGAAAGACAACAATAAATCTATGGCTTCATGTACACATTGTCAATATTTATAACAATACTTTAAATCACCTTTAATCTTCTTCCCCTCCCCCCCCCATCAACATTTCTAACTAAACCTTAATTCCCCCCAACCCAACTAGTCCCCAATCGATACTTCTAAATAAAACCCTAAATAATCTAACCCTTCTTGTCTCCCATCAATATTTTAAGCCTGACCCTTCTTGTCCCCTCCCCACAAATAATAATCTAATATATTCATATTCCATTCCTCCCAGTCCTCAATCATAAACTGTTAATATTTTATTTCTAATTCTTTCGTATCCCACCCACTCCTTGTTTCCAATTTAAATCATGCTTTATTGACCAACTGCTAAAATTTCAAAGAACAAATTCACCTAGATTACACCCCCCTATCCCAGATAATGCCCATTTCCCAGCATTCACCTATTCCAGATCATGTCAATATCCCAGTATTCCCTGATCCAGATTATACCACTTTCCAAGAATTCCCTGATCCAGATTATAACACTTTACAAGAATTCCCTGACCCAGATGATACCACTTTCCAAGCATCCCCAGACCCAGATTATACCACTTTCCAAGCATCCCCTGATCCAGATTATATCACTTTCCAAGAATTCCCCGACCCAGATTATACCACTTTCCAAGCATTCTCTGATCCAGATTATACCACTTTCCCAACATCCCCTGATCCAGATTATACCATTTTCCCAGCATCCCCTGATCCAGATTATACCACTTTCCAAGCATTCTCTGATCCAGATTATACCACTTTCCAAGCATTCTCTGATCCAGATTATACCACTTTTCCAGCATCCCCTGATCCTGATTATACCACTTTTCAAGCATTCTCTGATCCAGATTATGCCAATTTCCAAGCACTCCTTGATCCAGATTGTTTTGCCATTGCTTCACATTCCTCCATCAAACCAGTATAAAACCTCAAATCTTATAAAATCAGAAATAATCTTTAGTTATCAATTATCATGGATTTTGTGGTGCATTTAAACCAAGAATTTGAACACTAATGACATATATATTAATAATTGAGCATTGAAGAAATATCTGAACATGTACGATAATAAAGGATCCTCCAACCAATTTAATTTTCCAAACCACAGAATTTGGTACCAGTTCTTACACTGCATTTCATACAAGTCCCAACTTTACTGTAAGTACTGTTTACATTTGACAACCACATGTGGACACATGACTTTATTCAAACTAAACATAGTCAATGGACCGGAAAAATGAGGTCAAGGTAAGGTGAACAAAGATGTATAATTATTTCGTTCAATCATAAATTCAACACATGTCGTGAATATGACTTCTGGGAATATAACTCGACCACGAAAAAAAATCTCACATATTTGACCACATTATAACAAAGTTAATGGACCATGACAATGATTTAAAGGTCAGCTACAATCCAGGAAGAATGCATGTGGACCAATTATGGTGTGAAGCTGATGTTCGATTTCTGGGAAACAGACATATCCCAAATCTTGAAATTATTAACACTGTTCTGTAAATGAAATATTTATATCTTGCCTTTCATGATTTTCATCTGAGGGTCAGACAAAAATCCATCATACATCTCTCTCCTTTCACATTGAACTTACACACACACACACACACACACACACACACAAACAATTTTCTCCAATAAATCAACATACTTGGCCAAACATATTTCATATCTTCTAGAGTTATTTAGTAATATATATTTGGCATATTTCTTTCATTACTTACCAAACAGTAATCAGACATACTTCATATCAACTAGCACTAACAAGCAAATAAAGAGGCCCACAGTAGGATAGTAGTAGGGACAAAAATGTAAATTAATAACTTTGTGTTAGTAATTCATCGTAACAAAAAATTCATAGAATTTTTTGTGGTCTTACCACTTTCTTTTCACCAATGAGTTATAGGTTCGTGCCCCAGAACTCACGATCATAAAACTTTCGAGTACAAATTTTATATTCATACTCCAAAATCATCCAATCAGAAAGCCACATCCAATAAATATATCATACTGATTTCACAATTATGGAGTATGAGTATGAAAACTTGTACTCACAATTTCATTGACCGTAAGTCTGGGCCAGTCTGGAAGTATTCTCCAATTGTAATAGAGATATCAGGTAAATACCAATGACCTGTGGTTTTCGTCAAGAACCCCATGGTAACCTCGACAACTATTTTTGGGCTTCCAAGATATGACTGACAAATTGTTGAAACAGGTGTCCGGAAAATCAATCTCTTGATAAAATTATCTCTTATTATCAAATGATTTCATAGTAAATTTGAGTAAAACATTAAATACTATGATTATTAAGGATACTTACACATACAGAATATTAGGCATTTTGTTTTTGGGACTAACTTTATCACGGGGTAAAATGAATTATTTAAAACGATATTTTGATGGGATTATTTTTTTGCGGATAGATCTGGTTTTGTAAATGTGATTCGGTTATGGCGCGCGAGGTTCATTCAAAAACTAGTTTACGAGGTGTTAGGATGTGTTTTTTACTATTTGACGTGTGTTATACATTATGATGGTTTTGTTGGATTTAAGTGTGTTTTGGAAATTATAATGTTCGAATATGATACCGGTAAGTAATTTTTGTCATAAAAACTTGTGCTAAAACCGTATCGAATACGTTTCACTGAAATACTCTGAATGTAGGTCAAATCAATTAACATCCATAATAATCCCACTCGGAAGGCATTTAAGATTTTATGTTATTAATTTTAGAAAGTTAATTAATGTATATATATTTGCATATCCAGAATAGAATAGAGAAGATTTAGTTGAGTCTTCCCTGTTACTGATCAGTGCTATGTTGTATTAAATTTTAGCTCTTTTCAGTAATTGGATTGATTTCAATTTTAAATCATCATTAGATATTGCAGTGTATATACAATGTAAGCCTAAGGATGTTCAATCTTTACAAAGTAGTTATTTCTTGTTTTCTATCATTCTGGTTTTGAGACCACAACATTGACCTTTTCCCGTATTATTGATTTTGATGACGCAACTAATTTTTTTTTAAACAAGTATATTCATGCGCGTTAGTTGACGCATGCCTAATATGGACTGACCTAATAATTTTGATTTCACGACCAGTACGTTGAGATAAGCTTTATCAATCGACACTTCAAAGGAAAACTACACAAATTACCGATAAAAAGTCTTATTATACATGATAAAGCACCAATTTTTATGATGGTGTTTGAAACAAATTATTCTTTCAAACACATTTTTTATGACCATTGAGTAAAAAATAATTAGTCTACACAGAATACTCCCCCACTGTGGGCCTCAGTAACAACGGAATGAAAGACAAAATGATGAACAACTAAACCATAACAAGTCATTCAATGGCTTCGATATTCAATTTCTTTTTACTGTCTTTTCGCTTAAAACTTCCTGGTCTATTTTTAGACTGGATGTTGTTTGCTGACCCGTGTCTCATTCTGTTTCCACCAGCTGCACCATTTTTATCTACGATTTCTTTGTCCGTTGGTGAATGTATGCTACTCACACTTAAACTAGACATTGAACTGGATAGATTTAAGTTAGACGAGATCCCTAAGGAACTGGGATATGGATTTAAAATGTCAAGGTCGTCACCAGGTAAACAATTCTCCATCATCATGGCTTCCAAACAATTAACCAATAATTCTGCTGTATCACTTGGAGCAGACTGAAAGATATAAAAAATTAAATGACTCCAACTGTATTTTATAGATTCTACTGTTTCAATTTAGCCCTGTAAACTTTTTTTCTAATATTTGTTTGGACTTTTATATTTAAGTCAGCACTCAATGATATCTGTAGTAACTCGGGGGTGATGTCATGTTATGTAATATTTATACCACGGTTTTCACGAACGTGAAGCATGAGATTGTTTAAATGTTTAACTCAAGAAAAATGTGGTATTATTTTATAGTTCTTAGCTGTTGCTTACATTCTGGTATATAAACCATAAAAAGATCAAAGGAAAAGAATGCATTCATGTTACAATATACAATTTTGTCATGTTTTTTTTTTAAATGAGGAATCTTTGTCCAGAATTTCGCATACATAATTTGGACATAAAAGTTTCAGAGAAGAAGATTTTTAATATATAATATGAAAACCATAAAAAAACAGTAGTCTTGTTTGGAAGATTTGAACATAAAAATTAAACTTCTAAGGACATTGAACTCTAAAATTTACATAAATTTGCATAGGCAGAATATTTCAATATAATTTGTAATTTCAATACAACCTCTGGTTACAAGCAGTGTTTTATTAACATTTGAGGGGCAGTCATGATCATATGGTAGTTGGATTTACAACTATCTATGCAATCAGTGCCTATCACCACTAATTTTGTGAGTTCAAACCCTGCTCAGACGAGGTGTACTCTATATAACATTATGTGATAAAGTTTGTCAGAGAATGACGACAGGTCGGTAGTTTTCTCCACTTTCCTCCATCAATAAAACTGATCGCCAGGATATAACTGAAATATTGTTGAAAGTGGCGTTAAACACCATAACCCTAACCCTTATCAACATTTGAAGAATTAGAAAATACAACTATACATGTGAATTCCCGTTACTTAATCTATACAATAAATATTCAAGTTTTACCTTAGTAAATATTCCAGCAAATCTCCACAATCCACCAAAACCAATACCTGAGAAAAACCATGAATTATATGAACACACAAAAATAATATTTCAGATATGGAATATAAATTATTGAAGCTAAATACCATATTTCACAGAAATGTTATTAAAAGTACTCAAAAATGGCCATCAAGTATGAATAATGTTATACCAACAAAATTTCATTTTAATCTTCTAATGCCCGCTAAAAAATATGGTCGACTACACATCATGACCAATCATCGCATTATATATGATGGCTATTGGACCAACAATATCGGAGGAGTTGCGTTCACAAAGAATAACTATATTGAAAATGCATGAAAATGTCCCTTAACTCCTACAAAAATCCTTGAATGAATATGGGAAACTACACATTATGACTAATTATCTTACTAAATATGAAAGCTTTCGGACAAACGAGCTCAGAGGAGTTGCATTTACAAAGAATAACTATTGAAATTGCATGAAAAAGTCCCATAACTCCTACAAAAATTGTCAAATCAAAATGAGGGATAATATGTTCGATTACAGATCATGACCAATCATCCTACCAAATATAAAAGCTATTGAACCAATGACCTCACAGGAGTTGCATTCACACAGTGAAGCAGGATAGACAAACCGAAAAACTATATGCCCATATACTATCCTATGAGGGTCATAAAAACTCCATGTTAAATATAAACTTACTCTGAAGATATGAGAGTTGTTGTTGAGAGACATCTTCACAGGCAATCATATTTTGGATGATACTCTGAACAGCATTCAGTATGGCTTGGTCATGACACAGGGATAAAACATTGTTGATCTTGGCATCCAACAAAGAATGTCTAAAAATAGAATAAATATTAATAATTAAAATACAATGTATAATAAACACATTAACGATCTCTTCTGAATGATTTAAATAATTAAAAAAAAATTAAAAAATAAAAGATTGTTTCCTGATGCAATAATCAATTAAATTTTCTAAAAAATTACAATAAAAACGTAGATATCAAATTTAGTGTGCACAATACGTTTCTGGAATAACCTTCATCAGGTACGCTCAAAATAACCTTCATCAGGTACGCTCAAAGTAAAAATATTGGAAAGCCAAAAAATTTAAAGGTTTTGGGAGCATGAAAAACCAAAGGGCCTAAACAGGATAGCCAAAACTGGCTAAGGTCACCTATGTCTGAGGGAAGAGAATCTTAGTTTTAATAATAATTACATTCTTATTATAGGAACTGTAAATAACTGGATTAAAGGTGTAAATCAAATGCAACAAGTACATTTGATTAAATTGGGATGACAATCAATTATGAAGCCTTTTATAAACAATAAAAAAAAGTTGTATCAAGGAAAATTATACAGGTGAGCTCCAGAAAAGGTTTTATCGGCAAATTTGACATTTTTCCTTTGATGTGTGCCACTGATAAAGTCTGGATCACTGAACTGACCTTGATCCACAAAAATATTAGGTCTGTTTGTAACTTGCATGTGTAAGAATTGACTAATATTGAAAATTATAGGCCAGTGTGACGTCAAACACATTTTGACCTCACCAATAAAAACATTAACCCCAGTTTGAAGGTCTCGACATACATTATCACATCTCGTCCTGTCGGACTTACTGCGATACTAGCGATAATTTCTGTTTTTACTTTCAAAACTGCCATTATTGTATATATATGTTTTCTTAGTACAGTGTAGATTTAAATGATAACTTAAGCATGAATCTCAATACTGGAGGGGTCATAGATGAAAGGTATGTGTTATCTTAACAATTAATTTTCCTATACACTAATGTTTTAAAGATAACTTACATAACCGGGAATACTTTAGGGAAAACAACAGAAGCTTCTGCTAAATACTCGTATAATATTCTAGCCTCATTTTCATCTGTCGTGTTCCGTACTAATGTTGCCTGTAAAATTAATAACAAAATTATTAATATACACGTTTGTGAAATTTATCCCTATTTTCTTGGAGTAGATTTATTTTTTCGTAATGGGATCCTCTCTTCCTTCTAAATTTAATTTTGTTCTTTGTACCCATCTGATAGAATTAATAGTGTAAAGAGGAAGTAGGGGCCATCATGGTCATGATCGTATGGTAGTTGGATTTACAACTACCTATGCATTCAGTGCCTATCACCACTAATATTATGAGTTCTAATCCTGCTCATGGTGAGGTGTACTCGATACAACATTATGTGATGAAGCTTATCAGTGGCTTGCAGCACATTGTTGAATTTTCTCTGGGTACTCTGGTTTCCTCCACCCATAAAACTGACCGCCACGATAAAACTGTAATATTGTTGAAAATAGTATTAAAGCACCATAACCCTAACCCCCACCTGTTAGAATAAATAGTGTAAAAAGGAAGTTATATATATTAAAGTACTACATAACTATGTTTGTTTTAAGCCTATTAGAGTAGTTGTGGCTGCGACAGTCTTATTTAAATTTACCTATGAAATCACCACCTATAATCATCAAAAATGTAGTTTGATTTACACCTGGAGCTAGGTAGGTGTACTAGTGACAGGTCAAAATTTGGTTCTATTTACAAAGACGATTAGATATGGCTAAGTAGGCTAACAATTACATGTTGTGAGCAAATTACCCAAATAAAAACCTACCAGAAAAGTTAATACGAGAACTTGAGTAGGATAATCTTAAATAAAAACCTACCAGAACAGTTAATACGAGAACTTGAATAGGATAATCTTAAATAAAAACCTACCAGAACAGTTAATACGAGAACTTGAGTAGGATAATCTTAAATAAAAACCTACCAGAACAGTTAATACGAGAACTTGAGTAGGATAATCTTAAATAAAAACCTACCAGAACAGTTAATACGAGAACTTGAGTAGGATAATCTTAAATAAAAACCTACCAGAACAGTTAATACGAGAACTTGAGTAGGATAATCTTAAATAAAAACCTACCAGAACAGTTAATACGAGAACTTGAGTAGGATAATCTTAAATAAAAACCTACCAGAACACTTAATACGAGAACTTGAGTAGGATAATCTTAAATAAAAACCTACCAGAACAGTTAATACGAGAACTTGAGTAGGATAATCTTAAATAAAAACCTACCAGAACAGTTAATACGAGAACTTGAGTAGGATAATCTTAAATAAAAACCTACCAGAACAGTTAATACGAGAACTTGAGTAGGATAATCTTAAATAAAAACCTACCAGAACAGTTAACACGAGAACTTGAGTAGGATAATCTTAAATAAAAACCTACCAGAACAGTTAATACGAGAACTTGAGTAGGATAATCTTAAATAAAAACCTACCAGAACAGTTAATACGAGAACTTGAGTAGGATAATCTTAAATAAAAACCTACCAGAACAGTTAATACGAGAACTTGAGTAGGATAATCTTAAATAAAAACCTACCAGAACAGTTAATACGAGAACTTGAGTAGGATAATCTTAAATAAAAACTTACCAGAACAGTTAATACGAGAACTTGAGTAGGATAATCTTAAATAAAAACCTACCAGAACAGTTAATACGAGAACTTGAGTAGGATAATCTTAAACAAAAACCTACCAGAACAGTTAATACGAGAAATTGAGTAGGATAATCTTAAATAAAAACCTACCAGAACAGTTAATACGAGAACTTGAGTAGGATAATCTTAAATAAAAACCTACCAGAACAGTTAATACGAGAACTTGAGTAGGATAATCTTAAATAAAAACCTACCAGAACAGTTAATACGAGAACTTGAGTAGGATAATCTTAAATAAAAACCTACCAGAACAGTTAATACGAGAACTTGAGTAGGATAATCTTAAATAAAAACCTACCAGAACAGTTAATACGAGAACTTGAGTAGGATAATCTTAAATAAAAACCTACCAGAACAGTTAATACGAGAACTTGAGTAGGATAATCTTAAATAAAACCCTACCAGAACAGTTAATACGAGAACTTGAGTAGGATAATCTTAAATAAAACCCTACCAGAACAGTTAATACGAGAACTTGAGTAGGATAATCTTAAATAAAAACCTACCAGAACAGTTAATACGAGAACTTGAGTAGGATAATCTTAAATAAAAACCTACCAGAACAGTTAATACGAGAACTTGAGTAGGATAATCTTAAATAAAAACCTACCAGAACAGTTAATACGAGAACTTGAGTAGGATAATCTTAAATAAAAACCTACCAGAACAGTTAATACGAGAACTTGAGTAGGATAATCTTAAATAAAAACCTACCAGAACAGTTAATACGAGAACTTGAGTAGGATAATCTTAAATAAAAACCTACCAGAACAGTTAATACGAGAACTTGAGTAGGATAATCTTAAATAAAAACCTACCAGAACAGTTAATACGAGAACTTGAGTAGGATAATCTTAAATAAAAACCTACCAGAACAGTTAATACGAGAACTTGAGTAGGATAATCTTAAATAAAAACCTACCAGAACAGTTAATACGAGAACTTGAGTAGGATAATCTTAAATAAAAACCTACCAGAACAGTTAATACGAGAACTTGAGTAGGATAATCTTAAATAAAAACCTACCAGAACAGTTAATACGAGAACTTGAGTAGGATAATCTTAAATAAAACCCTACCAGAACAGTTAATACGAGAACTTGAGTAGGATAATCTTAAATAAAAACCTACCAGAACAGTTAATACGAGAACTTGAGTAGGATAATCTTAAATAAAAACCTACCAGAACACTTAATACGAGAACTTGAGTAGGATAATCTTAAATAAAACCCTACCAGAACAGTTAATACGAGAACTTGAGTAGGATAATCTTAAATAAAAACCTACCAGAACAGTTAATACGAGAACTTGAGTAGGATAATCTTAAATAAAAACCTACCAGAACAGTTAATACGAGAACTTGAGTAGGATAATCTTAAATAAAAACCTACCAGAACAGTTAATACGAGAACTTGAGTAGGATAATCTTAAACAAAAACCTACCAGAACAGTTAATACGAGAAATTGAGTAGGATAATCTTAAATAAAAACCTACCAGAACAGTTAATACGAGAACTTGAGTAGGATAATCTGTAAGGACTTCTGGATCTAGTAAAACATTGTTTTCATTTGACACAGATCCTCGTCCAACTCGCACAGCAAGTCCAGATTTACCATCTTTTTTAGAACAGGGCGAGGGCATCGATCTACTTCTGGTTGTGTAAAAAGGAGGTCTGGCATTTGGTTCACTGTCAAGACTCCTCCAAACTTTGGGACTGTTGGCTTGCTGTAAAATAAAAGTTCATTTTCATATAAAACCTAAAAGAATATAAATTCTAATTAGTATTAGGTTCATTGTTGATATTCAATCAAATCTAAGTTTATTTAGGCTTGCTGTAAAATGAAGGCTTACCATAAAGGTTTACTCCATGGGATAACCTTCAGGTGAATTTTAGACTCACCAATGAAAATACCACTGTAAAATCTTACAATCAGATGTGGTTACAGGTGGTAAAGGGAAATTTATAGAGAACTGAATAGATATTCCAATGTTCACCTAGACAATGATTGGATTGTTTCAGATGTCATTGGCACTTACCATACTTAAAATATAATTTTAATCAGATTCAGATTCCCTCACAGTTTGTATATAACATTGAGACTGTTGGATTGCTGTAAAATAAAGATTTGTATCAACATTTTAATGTTATTCATTTGTGAACCGACTTCCCAGTTTACAAACAATAATTTCTGTTAAATATTCAAAACGTCGTTAGACCGTTTCAATGTAATTTGGTGCAACTTGGTGAATGTTTTTGATAAAAAAAAATCCTTCGTATTTTCTTGACAGTAATAATATTCTAACTAACTTTTCATAATAGTTGAATGAAGCAAGTACCTGAGCTTGAGTTAAATGAGTATTTGATTTCTGCATTCCCCGAGCTGTGTTCATTGCAGACTGATCTAACAAATCCCAACTTTTCTCTCTTCTCGGAGGTGGCTTTGCCATGGGAAGAGTATTGTTCTGTTGATTTGGTAGACTAGGTGGAGCCGGAGGGGCTGGCGTAGATGGAATTGATTGTCCAGATCCTGCTGAACTGTTAGAGCTACCACCAGGTGTCGTGGACATCTGACCTATATCTGCATTTAAGCTGTCACTAGAGGGAGACTCTGACATCATATACTGACTAATACGGTGCTTGAGATGACATCTGCTGCGTACTTCCTCCGACACAGACACTAAAGCTAAAAATAGAAAATACATGTTTTTATGTATTCATTGCCAAAAACTATTATTTGTAGTGACCTTCGCCTTTCAATCAAAATAGAGCAGCAATGCCTTAATTGTAGCATACATAAAAGTTCAATAACTTGAGGGTGAAAGTTCACCTTAAACTTAAGTCAATATCAAGATATGTTACAATAAATTTCCAAACAAGTCTCCTCCCAATTCTTATTTTTTTAAATTTTTTTTTATTGTGAATACACTTTGTGATACAAGCATGAAAGATAAATAAAACAAGATGAACTGTGAGCTAATGCTCACTTATGATACCCCCGCATATATGTTCAATGTGTATAAAAACCAATCAAGTCGGCAAACAGGAAGTAGGAATCTGATGGGTCCAAAAACGCTTACCACGATATGGGGTACCTATATGAAGCTTATGACCAAATATCAGATTCCTGTCATCAATAGTTGCTGAGAAAAATGCGACGAAAAATGTGCATATATGTTAAATGTGTATAAAAGCCAACTAAGTCGGCAAACAGGAAGTAGGAATCTGACGGGTCAAAAAACGCTTCCCATAAAATGGGGTACCTATATGAAGCTTGTGAACGAAATATCAGATTTCTGCCATCAATATTTGCTGAGAAAAATGCAACGAAAAATTAGCATATATGTTCAATGTGTATAAAGGTCAACAAAGTCGGCAAACAGGAAGTAGGAATCTGATGGGTCCAAAAACGCTTCCCACGATATGGGGTACCGATATGAAGCTTGTGACCAAATATCAGATTTGTGTCATCAATAGTTGCTGAGAAAAATGTGACGAAAAATGTGCATAAATGTTCAATGTGTATAAAAACCAACTAAGTCGGCAAACAGGAAGTAGGAATCTGATGGGTCCAAAAACGCTACCAACAATATGGCACACCTATATGAAGCTTGTGACCAAATATCAGATTTCTGCCATCGATAGCTGCTGAGAAAAATGCGACGAAAAATATCTTGGACGGACGGACAGAGGTAAAACAGTATACCGGTATAATAAAAAAGATCTGTAACAGTACTTTAATTAGTCATTGAAGGTAAATCAACTAGAAAACTATAATGTAATAATACTTCTATGCTTGCACTACAAAACAAAATTAAGATGAACTAGTATTACTGTGAGCACAGCTCACTAAGATATATCCCCCGCTCCCCACATCTGTCTAACCTATTTCCATAACCAAAACATTACTGATTGTTCCGACCAAAATTGAAAGGGACCCTCCTCTCTTCACCGGTAAGCTGCTGATAAAATTTCAAAACATTCTGAGAAACACTACTCAAGTTATCATACGACATAGGGTAAAAATCCTATTTTCCATCATATCAAGTCCAATAACTCTGGAACAGCAAAAGTGAAAATCGTCAAAAATCAAAGGGATCCTCTCTTCACCAGTAAACAGCTGATAAAATTTTAAAAGATTCTAAGAAACACAACTCAAGTTATCGTACGACATAGGATTTGTCTACAGAGGGACGGACATGGTGAAACCAGTATACCCCCCTACAACTTCGTTGCGGGAGGTATAATTATTGAATGACCAAAAAAAAAATAATCAAAAATGACTTGAGAGTCCAAAAGTTTATTTTTCTCTGAATATATAAACTGTCCATTTCAAAAACACACACAAAAATGGTCCTAGATGCTATTGATTAGTGAGATTTCACTGTAACTTAATATGATCATGTTTTTTTTAAACTATTTTCTCACCTGCTAGGTATGGCACTGTTTCTCTCGTCACTTCAAACTTGTCTCTGTAAAATAAAAGGTTATGGTTAACAAATAAAGTATAATTACTACTTTTGTTCAATTCTAAATAGGACAAAAACTGACAATATTTGAATTTGAATAAAAATGTAGATATCTAATTACGACACATTTCTGGAATAACCTTCATCAGGTACTCTCAAAGTCAAAAGGTTGGAAAGTCTAGAATAACCTTCATCAGGTACTCTCAAAGTCAAAAGAATTTTATTAAATAGTTAAGTGTAAGTAATTCACCTGTAGGTGGCATCGGTTTTGAAAAATATAAAAATTGACATGTAAAACTGACCTGGTTGTTGGTTCCTCAGTGCTCAATAACAGTTTTATGTGCAATTAGGGGAGAAAATTTGTATATAAAACTGACCTGTTTGTTGGTTTGACAGTAATGGACAGAAGTTGGTTGAGAACTCGTATTGTTCTGGAGACAGTTGTTGGCTGTGGGTGTCTGAAACCTGAAATAATATAATAGAAGTTAGGCTTATGGTGCTTAACGCCACTTTCAACAATATTTCAGTTATATCGTGGCAGTCAGTTTTATTGGTGGAGGAAACTAGAGTACCCTGAGAAAACCACTGATCTGTCACAAGTCACTGACAAACTTTATAACATAATGTTGTATTGAGTACAGCTTGCCATCAGCAGAATTCGAACTCACAACGTTAGTGGTGATAGGCACTGATTGCATATGTAGTTGTACATATAGAATAACGGAAGTTTTGAAGGTAATTATCGCTAGTATTACAGAGAGTCCTACAAAACTGACGTTATTGATTTCACTGGTAACGTCATAATGTGTTTGAAGTCACACTGACCGATGACATTCAGAATCAGAGTCAGTTCGTTGATACAAACAATATCACTTGATGAGATTAAAGGAAATATGTACAAATTATCGATAAATGTATATAGGAAAATATTGTCATTTGTAATATGTGACCCACAAAAGTTTCAATCAATGTGCCATTGAAGTAATAAATAAAGAATGTACTCTACCTTTCAACAAATGTCCTACTAAAGCAAAGTTAAAGTTGGCTTTAAAGCTGAGTCCCATGGCATGATCAAGTTGTTTAAAGTGCCACTCCAATGGTTCCCTCGTCTCTATCATAATTGTTTCCAAGGGCTGAAATATAAATCTTTGTCATAAACAATAATCTATTTGAATAAATTTACATAGAGTTATCTCCCATGTTTCCTTGCTGTTCATATTAGTTATAGTGTACAATACAAGTCATTTCTAACCAGGAAATGAACACTAAAATGACCACAAAAAAATCGACAGGTATTTGTATTAACCCCGGTTATCTCCCAATCATCATTATGGATACAGTTCAAAATGATCTCACTTGCATGTGCTTATATCAGCTTATGATGCTAACAAGTTTAACAGTCTTATCACAGCCATTCATTGTAACTTCCATGATGTTGTAAATGACCTTATCAAGATGTAAGATTCCTATACTTTGACTTCCATGTAATATAAGTTTCATTTATTTACCCCTGGTTTTTTGTGGGATTCATGTTACTCAATCTTTAGTTTCTGTGCAGTGTTTTGTAGATCAATGTTTGCCCTTGCATCCTTTTTCTTTTGGTCATTGTATTGTCTGTCTTTCTTCGATTAACTGCTTCTGATTACCTCCTTGTTATTTTGTAACTTTTCTGCATCATTATTATACATGCATTCTCATTTCAAATGAGGTTTAAATTAAACAAAATTAAGCTCTTATCTTTATAGAAAAAACTAACTTTTTATTCTAATGTTTGCCTTGTCCAATTGTTTATACTTGGTCACTTAATTATTTCTAATGAATTCATTCCAGCATTTAAGAATGATTTACCTTTACATCAAACAACCCCATGTTGTCTAGTGTATGTAGATTTTGTTCTAACAACGCCAGACCTGCAGCATATAATGACAGTTCATCCAACTGTAAAACTGAGATCGCCATCCAGAATAAGAATTTATGAATCGGTGAATCCTGAAAAACAAAAAGAGTGTTATTAAATACAAAAATCTTTCTTTGTTCCCAGTTCATAGAAAAAGTTATAAAAAGATTACTAGAATTTTTGTGGTTGAAAATTTAAGTATAAGAATGTTATAAAATTAAAGAAAAAAATAGAAGAAGGTGCTCATAGGACATGGATCACTTCCAGTTAAAGCAAACAGGGGGCATAACTCCAGAATGGAAAATGTGGTAAAGTCTAAAATCGAACTTGGACTTTCCTTTATTGTCCCTGAGCTTGTGTATAAAGTTTAAAAGTTTACGAACTTATTGAGCTGAAACCAAATGAGGAATTTATGGATGGACGTACGAACATGGGTTAAACGTAAAAATGCACACGAATGATCAAATTGTAAAAATGAGCAAAAACAATCTTGTTCTTAATAGGTTCTTTTATTTTCTCCAGAGATGGAATCAAATATTTTTTTAAATAAAGTAACAATACATATATAAATAACTCACAGATCTGAGGAGAGGCTGTAACCTGGTCATACACATAACAATGGCTTCTATCAACACAAGATCAGTGAATGATTCTAAGGCCTGTATTAAAATATATATAAAATATTGAATATTAAAGACATAGCTTATATTACTTTGATACATATATTGTAGTACATCCAAGATTTCTTACCTGTCTCTGAATGAGTCCAGGTCATCAAATATAAGTATACAAAATATTGAATATTAAAGGCATGGCTTATATTACTTTCATATGCATTAAACTCATGATTTCTTACCCGTCTTTTTATACAAAATATTGACTCTATATTAACAAGATTTTAGCTAGAATGATAATATAGATATGACAAACTAATGAACTATCATTACTATTTGTATTTTCAACACAATATGTAGTAACTGAGAAACATGGAAAGTTTTCATTAGTGTTTAATGTACCCTTAATGCTAGGTTTAAGGCAAATAATTTGAGGATCAATAAGTTATTGCGATGATAAAGTAAATAAGGAAGCACATTAACAAATAAAATATTTAATGATAAAACTAATTTTCAACCTATTACCGCCACGATATAGCTGAAATACTTCTAAAGTTGCTGATAAAAAACAATCAATCAATCTATTACTGCCACGATATAGCTGAAATACTTCTAAAGTTGCCGGTAAAAACCAATCAATCACCCTATTCAATAATCACAAATATATTGCATACATCTTATTATAATTTAATTTTATTTGAATATTTCAATCTGATTGGCAAATCCGCCTGGAGAAAATTTTGGTTATACTCGATAACCTGGGTTGGTATTGTGACGTCACCTACGTGTTCATCCGCCAACGATAAATTCAAATAGTCACATGAAATAAGAGGAATCATTAAATTTTGTTGTAAAAATTAAACTATAAGGAATATTTGAAATTGTTGAACAGGTTATACTTGCATAACTTGGTTTGGGTCAGTTTATGCTTTTCATAAACTGCTTCGCAGTTTATTAAGTGTAAACTGACCCAAACCAGGTTATATCATATAACCTGTTCAACAATGTCAAATATTCCTTAAATAGATAAGTTCTGACCTTCATCATAATCTTGAGTAGCTGTTTAACTTCAGAGTCTGTGACAGTTTTACTGATACATCCAAACACAATAATAGCTCTTGGTTGTAACGCTGGGTTATACTGGAATGCAAATCTACAAGAAAAATATTATGTGGTAAAAATTACAACTATCTAAGGGATAGTTGTGGCCACGGTCATATGGTAGTTGGATTTACATCTACCTTCGCAACCAGTGTTTATCACTGCTAAATTTGTGAGTTACATTTGTAGATTCCTGTCATGAGATGTGTTCCCTGTTATTCTATTTGATAAAGTTAGTCAGTGACTTGCACATACTCTGGTTCCCACCATCAATAAACTGACCGCCACAACATAACTGAAATATTATTGAAAGTGGCATTAAATACAACAAAAAAACAATTTCAGGAATCAAATGTAGAATTTGTACATCATTC
Source organism: Bathymodiolus brooksi (assembly GCA_963680875.1). Classification (NCBI taxonomy): domain Eukaryota; kingdom Metazoa; phylum Mollusca; class Bivalvia; order Mytilida; family Modiolidae; genus Bathymodiolus; species Bathymodiolus brooksi. Next base: position 64,571,250 of record OY804580.1, on the reverse strand, counting down.
TATTAATTGATCAAACCTTCACTAACATTCTAGAAAAATTCTTAAAAGCTATAATCTTCCACAACTCTTGAAATGAAATAATTTAATTATTTCCCCATTTATTGACCCCTGCTATTTCCCCAGTTCTCTATAATAAGAAGAGTCCATTTTTATAACCTTGTACATACCTTTTTGATAGATCAGTCCACTGTTGTAACCAATCACAATTTGGAATGTCTTTGACACTGGCCTGAAATTGACACTGAAATACAATTACAACATTTTATTAGTTATTGAATGGAGGCTCAAAATAGGATATCTTTTCACATTCATTTCCTATCCTATACAGAATGGGAATCACTGGTATCAACACATTAGGAATAAACTGCTTATTCAAGAAGCTTAAAAAAAATAGGTTTAAAGCTATTTCAATTCAATATTTTCAACTTTACAAAATGACTATTGTTAATCACTAAATAATTTATAAGAAATCCCATGGGGATCCTCAATAATTCTAACAACAGTTAAATCTTGCTAAAATATACAGACAAATATTCACATTACCATTCTCATGAGGGCTGTCGTGGTCATGATCGTATGGTAGTTTGATCTACAACTATCTGTGCAATCAGTGCATATCAACCACTAAAGTCACGAGTTTGAACCCTGTACATGACGAGGTGTACTCAACACAACATTATGTGTTAACGTTTGTCAGTGACTTGCGACAGGTCGGTGGTTTTCTACAGGTACTCCTGTTTCCTCCACCAATGATACTGACCGCCACGATATAACTGAAATATTGTTGAAAGTGGCATTAAACACCATAAACCAAACCAACCATTCTCATGTTCTGGAGGTGAGAAAATGTTACATATTTCAATGTCAGGGTGCTGTCTGATCTACCAGAATAAATTTATTGTTTTTTTAATGCAAATGATTTATAAATAATTTGAAGAGAGAAAGCTCAGCACTTGAGCTATTATCTATAAGGCATAAATCATAGAATTGATGTTCTTACATTCTAAACATCATAAAATAAACATTTCTACCAGTGATCAGTTTCTCCTGTATTATAAACATATTACTTATCTAATTTCAAAGTCAAATATGATTGGTTGATTTCAATTTATGTCCTAGCCATCGTTTTGCCCTCATGACTAACTTCTAATAACACCTTTACCTCCATAATTTCTAACAAAGCATCAACAATGGTCTCTAATGAACTGAGTGATAACTTCTCATGTTCGGGAGGTGACATGGTGAAGGAACGATCTCCTGGTCTAAAACTGGTACGGAATGCACTGACAGCAGCTGACTTGACTTTACTGATACCAAACAGCTGGTAAAACTTAGGTAATGAGAATTCAGCCAAGCTCATCTTCAGAACTTTTAATGTGGCTTCTGTAGAAAGAAAAAAAACCAACACATTTATAACATTTTGGTTACTATAAAATATGCTGCATCACAGCTGGTAAAACTTAGGTAATGAGAATTCAGCCAAGCTTCAGAACTTTTAATGTTTAACTTTTGTTGAGAGAGAATTTTTTTTCTTTCTATATTTTGGTTTATACAATGATATACATGTAATTTAAATCATGTATATAAATTTTGTGGTTCTAATAAATTATATTTTAAGGTTGTAATATTTTGTGGATGTCAATGAGTTTTCTTACAGCTCTATGAGACGTTTACATACTTCGTCAGGTTTCAATCTATTAATTCAATGACTCGCATACATGTAATCAATACCTAAATCTGATACTAACTTAACAGTGACAAACAATTCTTACCCTTCATTAATATAAATATTATTATGATTCTGAAGATAAAAGTCATAATCATGTTAAATCAACCAGTTTTGAATTAAAACAAAAAAAGAATTCTCCTGCGATCACATTTTCTATTTCAGATACTGTTTCTGAATGGGCTCAAAAACTGGTGGGGAGCATTATCGAAAAACATGAATTTTTTTTTTTTACGTAATTCATCAACTTTCTCCTTTATAATAAAAATCAAATGTGAACAAGTACAACAGAAATTGTATGCTGTTGATCGAAAGTCGCAAGTGTAGTCTCGACAAGACATGGGTCCATCTAACTCTTCCATAAAACTTTATCTCATTCCTCGTTATTTTGGAAGTTTGTGTTGTCTAAGCTTTTGTTCTTTTATTGTATATGAACTTATTTTTTTCCAATGTTTCCCCTAATTTCAGCTTGGATGGATGGGTACATCTGGAATATGGAAATAGTGTTATTATAATATTTCTTGATGATTTTCAATCCAAATCATCTTTACCTGAAAATCTCTTTGAATTTGAAATTGCTGCGACCGTCTGCTCATGAAGTGGCCTTACCTTTGAAGTTTAATTGTGAACATGTACACAGAGAATGGATGATGTTGATGACGAGGCCATGAGTGGAGGCTCTAAGAGACAGTGGTCCTGTACATACAAGTAACGTCACAATGTGGAATAAAAATGGTAAATGGCTGGCAACTGAAAAATAAGAAATGAAAGTTTGAACAATCAATCAAAACTATGTACTGGTTAAACTACAGTTTATTGATTGGTCAGTAAGTTATTTATAGTAGTTTATGGGAAGATTAGAAATATTCAAAACTGTAAACTGTGGGTTACTAAACAAAATGCAAAAAGTGTTTGAATGATGGGCAAAAAAATTGTTCATTTCACAATTTTTTCAACATTGTTTCCATGGCTACGTCAGTTATTTGAAACTTTATTTAAAAACCAAACAATATATACTATTCATCAATATTGAAGGAACATTTCAAATAAAATAAATCATTTCAATTTTCTCCACTTTTTTTTCCTTTGGCATTTTCACACTCATTATAATGAGGCCATTTTATTTTGCTTTAATCTATTAAAAAAAAGAAAAGAAAGATAAACCATTTCAATTTTCTAAAAATTATATTTTTGTTTCTATGGCATTGTCATGATTTTACTGAGAGAATCCAACCATACCATAGGTTATCAATGTTACACTTACCGTCTAATGAGTTATTGAATGACAACATGAGTAAATATCTGGCTAAGATGGCTATGTCATCCCACATCAGATGTTGTTCTAGTGTAGGTGTTGGTGAGGTACAAGTCTTGTCTATTAACTGTTAAATAAAATATAGATCATTATAACCCATTCAATCAACAGTATCTAGTACAGTAAACCTGTCTATAGAGAACTCCTTGGGATCAACTTTTGTGTTTGGAATAGACAGGTGTTCGGTTTATGCAGATTAGATTAACAAAGATTTCCTAAGGTGGGTCTATATTTAAAGTATGATTTATTCTTTGCTTTGTTCCTTACATGTTTATAATGTATACTTCAAGATAGTGCTTTATTTGTAAAAAAAAAATCTCTCTTTTTCAAATATCATAGCAAAAACAAGTCTAAACAAATAATTAGCACTATCTTCTAATCAATCATTACATGAAATATGTCCTTTTTGTATATATAAAACCTTTAAATCAGAAACCAGAAACTTAAGGTATGCCATGTTTCAGTACATTTTGTATCAACATTCGTGTTAAAATATTTGAGAAGCAAAAAAAAACAACAACATTTTTTGTTTATGCAATGACCAATGTTAACGGTGCATTCTAGTCACATGACTTATTCATGTTCAGTCAACTTTGGAAAAAACTTGATTTCTGGTCACCTGACACTCACCCTGCACAATCTACCAATGACTTTCCGTGACACCAGTTGAACATTAGCAGACGTCAGAGCTACTGCTGTGTCGGCCATGATTTCTGCCTGTATTGATCCCAACCCACCAGTAACACTTCTCTGCCAAAAGAAAGAAATTTTTAGAAGATATCAATAATGATGGTTTAATTTAATGCGGCTGTTATTTTTCTCAGACAGTTTTTATTGAAATTTGAATATGAATTTCTACTAATAGTCTGCCATATACATGAAAAAGGAAAATTAACATTATAGAAATCTGTTTGTTTGCAATTTTCGAAATGGTCGACATGAAATATATTCAACTTAGTTTCCCTTTTCTGCAAATAAGCAGGACATTTCCGCAATTGTTTTGTTTTACCGGGTAGTGGAGGTAAGATTTTGAGCAAGATAATGTTTTTAATTAAAAGTCATGTACACACAAAAATGATTAAAATTAACAAAAAATTGTGCACTACAATCTGTAACCTGTCCTCCATCTCTTTAGGTGAATGAATACCTGTTCTTACCTTTATTTCATATCTAAAATTTGTGGATAAATCACAAATATATATTTGCAGAAATGAGACAACAAACTTTGTTGAAATGCTTAAATTTAAAATTGCTTTATTTGCGGAAATGTCCTACACCCCTTTGTATATGTATCACACTGAAGTTTTTGTCAATAAATCTAAGTGTGTGAAAATGAAGCTGTTGAGTTTAAAACAACAAATTATATCAAATAAATCATGAAATAATACAAAGCATCACACAAATTTTAGAAGGGTAAAAAGTATTAGATTAAAATTAAGGTTCAATTCTAAAATATAGTCTAATATAATACCTTGATGAAGCTGTCCAGTACCATGTCTAAAAGGTCAGCTACCTGTCCAATGTTTCCCCAAATTTTAGCTTGGATTGATGGGTACATCTGGAATATGGAAATTGTGTCATTATAATATTTATTGGAAATATTTCTCTTGTCATTTCCCAATGCTCTCCCCTTTAAACAGCTAAACTTTAAAATGTCTAGTCCTTAGTACATAAATCTTAGATATTAAAATTTGAAAATTGACCATATCTATAGGACAATATGAAATATACAGATAGTAGACAGAATGTACATGGTATATTTAATGTATAAATTCATTTATACCAATGGTTTTTACAACAAAACTGAAATACAATTTCTAATAAAAAATCAGAATTTACAAATACATTTATATCCATGGTTTTTACATAAAAACTGAAATACCATTTCAAATCAACTTTCAGTTTTTGTACCTATAATTCATATACGATTGACATACTATAATATGCTCAAATTTAGAAGATAATATTTCTTCTTATAATTTATAATGTGGGTTAAAACTCTTCCTTTTTCTTATTAACAAGAAGGGACACTTGTAGATGTCTCACTTGTCCAGACACTTGTAGATGTCTTACTTGTCCAGACACTTGTAGATGTCTCACTTGTCCAGACACGGATGATGAAAAGTTGCATTGCAGTGAAATTAATGTAATTACAGAAATTTACAATTAACGGAACTACTGTCTCCACAACATGAAATGCAATACCCATGATTCACAGTGACTAAAACCTACAATAAAACATGTAACCTTCGTCATAGAGGACTTGATTATCTTACCTCCACTTCCTCTATTGTCATAGTAATCAGTTTATCAAGAATAAGAGCCACTTTCTGTCTTTTGTTCTCGTCTGTATGACGACAAAATCTGTAAATGGTCAATGTAAAAATTCTAATTTGTCTCATTCATCTGTAAGTTTACATACATATAGTTGTATTTGTGAAAATACTTCTAACAAAAAAGGAACATGCTGACATGACCTCTGAACCAGTAGATCAGCTGATTTCATTGTCATAACATTATTAGTTTTTGTCAATAACCATGGCAACATGTGCCTGACCTTGTCAGTTAACCATTAGATAACAGAGGGGATCCAAACATTTCCATAAGAGGGGAGGTCCTGTTCCCCCTGGATCCGCCTATAGATAACCAGGGTATCATTTTTCTTACCTAGTAAGATTAGGTAACCATGGTGTAATGTACTCCAGACACAAATGTTTTAGCTCTATATTGGAATTTCCAAATCCCTGGATACACTCCTCCAGGAACTCTAATGTTAGATGAGGTTCATTAGCTGCCAAGGTTTCACTGATTGTCTTGATAAAGATAGTATTATTAGCTGGGATACACAAGCCTATAAATAAGACAAAATAAATTCAAGCATTATTATAATTATTTTTTTTGCTTTCATAAATGTGTGGACAGACACACTTAGGTAAATTTAACTTTTATTGTTGCTAGCTGTGTTATCATTTTGTAGTAAAGAAATTATATATTAACATTCTGACTATATTTATTCTTTGTCGAGAAATTTGGTTGTTTCAATTCTACTGCATCGGTGGTGTAATGGCAAGCATGTCGTCTCGAGTGTGGTAGATCATGGGTTCGAGCCCAGATCAGGTCAAACCAAATACTATAAAATTGGTATTTGTTGCTTCCTCCGCTAAGCATGCAGCATTACAGAGAAATAACAAAGACTGGTTGGCTCGGAATCAAAATAATGTGTGGGGAAACTCGCCTATCTGGACTGTTGTTTCAGTGAGCGAACACTATAAAAATCAAACTAGGTGTGTAGGTCTAGTAAAAAGGGGACCTCATGATCAACTCACTGAAAATTAACTTGTTATTGCCATAATATGGCTGAAATATTGGTAAGTTGGCATTAAACAACCATCAATCACTGTTTCTGTTCTATCATTTTAATCCATAGATGATACATTGGGTGACATTTCTAGTGATGATATCAGGGAAGACTTATCTTTGAAATATTTTTTTTTATTGTTTTTATATTATTTGAAAACAAAAACTACTGCAATTTTTTCATGTCAAATATTGGTTATCATTTTCACAAGCCACATCTAGTTTTTATATTATTTGAAAACAAAAATTCCTGCAATTTTTTCATGTCAAATATTAGTTGTCTTTTTGACAAGTCATATCTAATTATAAAACAAACCTGTAGTTTCCAGTAGCTGTCCCTCTATTTTGAGATCAAAGGTTTGTGTGAGTGCACACAGTAAGTTGTATGCTGCAGATCTAAGACTTGGATCAGAACTACCCAAGTTTAACAAAGCCACATTCAGTAATGTTCCTGGAACATCTTTTGGTCTGATCTTTGTATGTACTGTAACAGTGTCCTATAAAAACAAAATTGGGTTTAGCAATGTCACCTATTTTTGGCATACATAGTTATCACAAGTATTTTTTATCACCTTTATCATAACAAAAATATAAAGGCATCCTAATTGAAATACATTACAGATTTTAATTTACAACCAAGTACTTTACTTGTGGAATGAATACACTACAACTTATCTACAAACACAAAAAAAATTGCACAAACTATCTCAAGTCCTAACAGTTTTTGCACAGCCTTTAAGTGTGAAGATATACATCTAGTCTTTTTCCTTATAAAAAAAAAGCATCTGTGAAAATTTAATGTCAATCTGTAAGTTTTATTTAAAGATTCCGGATGTGCACATATGTGTCGGTAAAAACACAAAGAAAATTAAATTTCTTATACTTACAAATATGATCAGAGTTTTCATCATGTTTTGATGTATATTATTATTTTCAGTAATACACAAATAGATATTTAATAACTTATACTCACTGGTTGTGAGAACTCCCATCTCATTCTGATGTGTAAGATTATTGTTCGTAGTACACTAATGGACATTTAATAACCTATACTTGCAGGTTGAGAGGGTTCCAATCTCGTTCCGATGTGTAGGATTACTGTTCGTAATACACAAATGGACATTTAATAACCTATACTTACAGGTCGTGAGAGTTCCCTTCTCATTCTGATTTGTAGGATTATTGTTCGTAGAACACTAATGGACATTTAATAACCTATACTTACAGGTTGTGAGAGTTCCCATCTTGTTCTGATGTGTATGATATCGTGTACAATGTTGTCACAATCGTTATGGATGAAGGATAATGGCCCACTCTCATTTGATATCGTCAACGTGAACTGATTGTCATCCACTAAACAAACCTGTACAAAAAATATCAAACAGTTTTAGTCTACGAAACAAATACAATCATATACAATTTCAAAACAGTTATATTGTGTATTCTTCTTTGACTGTCCAATGATATGCAAGATTGTAAACATATATTGACCAATTGGACAACAGATGGAATTTGTGATCAGTTTATCGATAAACAGCAACATTTGTAATAGAAACAAATAACGCAAAAACAAAACAAATTATCATATTTCAGTTTGGAACGATGAAAACAGAAATTACATATAGTGTGCTTATAAACCTTACGTGGAGTCAACTAAATCATAAAACAGGCAAACAACTAATCTTAATTAGACTGCATCAAGAGTAACACAACGGGTGCCACTAGTGGAGCAGGAACTGCTTACCCTTCCGCAGCACCTGAGTTCACCCTGATTTTAATGGGGTTCGTGTTGCTCATGTTTTGTAGATAGTTGTTTGTTCTTTTTTCTTTGCCTAATGTATTGTCTGTCCTTCGATTAGAGGATTCTGATTATCCTTTTGGTATTGTCAAACTCTTCATATTTAGCTGCATAAGGAACATAACTCGGGAGAATTAATTTTGATGCATAAAACATTCTGCTTTGAAGAAACTTAATACAGAACCTTCCATAGGTGCTTCCCACCAAGTTTTGGTTCACTTGGCTAAGCGGTTACAGAGAAGAAGATTTTTAGAAACGGACGACTGACGACGGACGCAAAAAGCTGACAATGCCTTTGGCAAGGTGAGCTAAAAATGTGAAGAAATTATTTGAGTTTCCTTTAATCGATCTGAACTTCATTAAAATTTAAACATCTGTAAATTTGAGGTAAACCTTACCTCCTCTATTTCTGAGGCATAGTAAACATCATTCAACAACACTTGATGTCCTAAAACTCTCAGTTTTTCTGCTGAAGTAATCTGTATAGCATTGGGTCCAACCTGAAAAATACAAACAGTTTTATTTCAGCTTACACCATAGAATGAAGACTTTTAAGCTTAAATAATTTTTACATTTAAATACACTTTAAATCATTATATCTAAAAATTGTGTAAAGGAAGCCTCTAATTTTTTCAAATTTGATCAGTAAAAATACCAATTTAATATTTGGTTTTAAATCTTCAACTTTAATTGTGACAAGAATTTTTTTGAAGAACTTGATTTTGATTGTTTGGTATTCAGGTAATTAGATGTACTTTCAAACTAGAGGCTCAGTGGGCTGAGCCTGTGTCGCTCACCTTTCATTCTGCTTTGAGGAAACTTAATACAGAACCTTCCATACATGTAGATGCTTCCTACCAAGTTTCGGTTCATATGGCTACGCAGTTTCAAAGGAGAAGAATTTTTAGAAATCGACCAATCAGAAACAAGAATTGCATGTGGTGGCCATGTTTGCTAACCGATAGAGACAAAATGAACAATCTTCATAGAGGACATTCCATAGATGCTTCCTACCAGGTTTCGGTGGTATATTCCGTTTGACTTCTATTAATCTTCAGAAAAATATTCTTAAAAATCCAGTTTATTTATTTTTCTAGATGTATATTAATATATGATATATACGAACTCTGACAATTAATTACAAAATTTTTGGTCCATTATTAAAAAAGTTATCCATTAGGTCTCTATGTTAATTATATTTTCTGAAGTGTAAAAATCTGGTAGGAGTGAGTACAAATAACAGACTGTACCATGTGACATATCACATTTAAATATTAAAGGACATCAATAACAATTGACTATCACCTTAATGGTCAGTTAATGAGTAGCCCTTTGATATTTAAATGTCCTATGTCACATGGTACAATGAAATATACATTAAAAGCACATATCTATTATTTTGTTTTGATGGTTGGGCTCTTACACTACTTGTACTCACTCCATGCAGATTTTTACACTTCAGAAAATGTAATTAACATAGAGACCTAATGGGTAACTTTTTTAATAATGGACCAAAATTTTTGAAATTAATTGTCAGAGTTCGTATATATCATATATTAATATACATCTAGAAAATGAATTGTTGATTTGAAAACTGGATTTTTAAGAATTTTTTTCTGAAGATTAATAGAAGTCAAACGGACTATAACCACGTTTGTTAACCAATCGGGACGAAATGAGCAATCTTCATAGAGGACGTTCCATAGATGCTTCCTACCAAGTTTCGGTTCATTTGGCCAAGCGGTTTCAGAGGAGAGGATTTTTAAAAATCGGCCAATCAGAAACAAGAATTGCCTGTGGTGGCCATGTTTGGGAATGGATCATAACAAAATGTGCACTCTTTAGAGAGGACCTTCCATAGATGCTTCCTGCCAAGTTTCAGTTCATTTGGCTGAGGGTTTTCAGAGGATATTAAAATGTGAAAAGTAAACGGATGACAGACGACGGACACCAAGTGATGGCAAAAGCTCATATTGCCTTTGGCAAGATTTACTAAAAAGAATATTAAAATGTGAATACCTACTTGTAATGTATAGAATAAACATGTTACACTATATCAGCATTAGTTAATTTCTCAGGGAGATAATGGCAAGTTATCTTTCTTTTAACAGAGGAGAAGATTTTTTAGAAATCAACCAATCAGAAACAAGAAATGTCTGTGGTGGCCATGTTTGTTAACCGATCGGGACAAAATTAGCAATCTTTATAAAGGACCTTCCATAAATGCTTCCTACCAAGTTTCGGTTCATTTGGCCAAGCGGTTTCAGAGGAGAAGATTTTTCAAAAATTCGGCCAATCAGAAACAAGAATTGCCTGTGACGACCATGTTTGTTAATGGATCGGGACAAAATGTGCAATCTTTAGAGAGGACCTTCTATAGATGCTTCCTACCAAGTTTCAGTTCATTTGGTTGAGGGGTTTCAGAGGAGAAGATTAAAATGTGAAAAGTTAACGGACGACAGACGACGGACGATAAGCTCACATTGCTATTGGCAAGGTGAGCTAATGATTTCTGTGTTGCAATAAAAAAACTTGGAGAAAGTTGGACTACCTTAAAAAAAACCACTGAACTCACAAACATTCTTTCATGGAGAAACCTGGACTACCTATGTCCTCATTATAAATCAAACATATTACTATATAGTGACATATTGAGGCAGCTAAATTTTTACCTTAATTGTGACTTTGGTATCTTTGTGAGACAGTTTAAGATTTTTACCTTAATTGTGACTTTGGTATCTTTGTGAGACAGTTTGAGATTTTTACCTTAATTGTGACTTTGGTATCTTTGTGAGACAGTTTGAGAGCATTATTAGAGATTTTGAGATCTTCTTCCAGAGACAGGGTTGATCCTGGTAGTTTTATCTGGTCTGGTTCAATGAACTCGTGTAGTTTAGCAGGATGATCAATAAACACCAACTTTCTGTTTCCCTACAAAAATAAGATTTTCTCATGTAAGTGTTGAATACAATGGTTTTGCAAAATATTTATCTTAAAATAATATTTATACCAAAGAAAATAACTCAAAAAGAGGTAAGTTTATATATAATAACAATGCCTAAATAGATTCTCATTTCATTTAACTAAAGTTGTCAGTTTGAACCCTGTTAATGTCGAGGTGTACTCGATACAACATTATGTGATAAAGTTTGTCAGTGACTTGCGACAGGTCGATGGTCTTCTCCGGGTACTCTGGTTTCCTCCATCAATAAAACTGACCACCATGATATAACTGAAATATTGTTGAAAGTGGCGTCAAACACCATAAACCAAACCATTTCATTTAAAAACAGTGAAATTTTCAAAAGTGTAACTGGCCAACCATATTAATAATTGATTGGTCAGTTTCAATTTGCGTTTAAAGTAAAATATTGGAAAATAGTATGTGAATTTCACAGAGTGATGCACATATTAAGCCTGAACTATAATTAAATATTTACCCTCAGTGGGGTTAGAATTCTATCATGATATTTGGTATATTCTCTAACCCACGAGTTACAGTTGTAGATGTAAGCTTGGACTATATTTAGACACTTACCCTCAGTGGGGTTAGAATTCTATCATGATATTTGGTATATTCTCTAACCCACGAGTTACAGTTGTAGATGTAAGCTTGGACTATATTTAGACACTTACCCTCAGTGGGGTTAGAATTCTATCATGATATTTGGTATATTCTCTAACCCACGAGTTACAGTTGTAGATGTAAGCTTGGACTATATTTAGACACTTACCCTCAGTGGGGTTAGAATTCTATTATGATATTTGGTATATTCTCTAACCCACGAGTTACAGTTGTAGATGTAAGCTTGGACTATAATTAGACACTTACCCTCAGTGGGGTTAGAATTCTATCATGATATTTGGTATATTCTCTAACCCACGAGTTACAGTTGTAGATGTAAGCTTGGACTATATTTAGACACTTACCCTCAGTGGGGTTAGAATTCTATCATGATATTTGGTATATTCTCTAACCCACGAGTTACAGTTGTAGATGTAAGCTTGGACTATATTTTGGTAGACAGCTTCTGGCATGACAACAAACCATTTTGACAGGAAGTCAGTCTGCAATCAATATATTTGTTTCATATGTCATATTTTATTTGTACACAACTCTATATTATGTATTCCTAATAAAATTCAAATTCAAATTAAACATGTAATATGATTTTGTCATTAGTAGAGCATGAAAATCTTACCTTTATGGTGTCACAGTTTTTGTTGGACTTTGTGTTGTCTGATTTTGTTATTTTGGGGTCTGTTTTAATCTTATTTGTACTGCTTTTTTGGCTTAGTAAAATCATCTTTTACCTATCAAATCATTGAGAACTCACTGCTTGCATAGGTAGATATAAATCCACATACACTGTATCATACAATGGCACTGCAGCCACAAAATTGGAAAACATGACACCTTTTATAATAAATCTTTATATTGTTTTATCAATTTTCAATGTCTTGGTACTTTCATATCTATTTGATTTTTTGACTGTAAAGAATATATACAATGAGTTTCTGTTTTTCATTTCAAATCTTGTTGGAAGAAATAATGTATGAGAAATCAGGGTTTATCTAATACAAAATTTAAGGAAACATTGACTGGACTTTAGAAATCTAGTTCTATTCATCAAGGCTACCAGATTTACCACATGCACTGAAGGTATAACACTTACCCTAAACCTGTTCTCAGCACATGTATGTGTGAAGTCTATCACTAATTCAAATGGTTTGTTATAAAATGGTTTTAATGTCAATAAAACATGATAGATAAGTAGATCTCCATTGATTTCTCCCACTCTGAAATACAAAGATAGAAATTATAAAGACATTAGTTTGAGACATGTTAAAATATCAATTTTAACATAGAAACTGTATACCGAGTAATTTTTTAGGGGGGTTATGGTGTATTACGTCACTTTCAACAATATTTCAGTTATATCGTGGCAGTCAGTTTTATTGGTGGGAGAAACCGGAGTACAGGGAGGAAACCACAGACCTGCCGAAAGTCACTGACAAACTTTATCACATAATGTTGTATCGAGTACACCTCGCCATGAGCGGGATTAGAACTCATAACTTTAGTGGTGATAGGCATTGTAAATCCAACTACCATACGATTTAGACCTTGAGGGCCCCGTAAACTTTGTAAGATAGGATAATAAATGTACAGTGTTAACAAGGTGTTGCTGTTCAAAATCACTCTGGCAGGTGATTTATCACAGTGGTGCCCATGTACTGATGAGAATGTGGGGTGAAACACCAACAAAATAAAATCTGTATATTGTATAGAAATATACATACACGATCAGAAATGTGTAATATCTGAAAAACATCAGCAATCAGAGTGGTAATATACAGTGTTCCATTGTCATTCACCGATGTTAGACCATGGTGTTTTCTTACAGAAACACTTTGTTAGTACTATATGTCTCTTCTTGATACTAAACTTCCTATTTAGGTCATTACAATAAAAAAAAATCCATCTATATCACGTCATTTAGTGGAGAAGCAGTAAATACCCATTTATAGTCTTTGGTTCGACCCGAGTGGGAGTGAACACACAATCTACCATACTCAAGGTTGACAGGCTGACTGGGAGTGAACACACAATCTACCATACTCAAGGTTGACAGGCTGACTGGGAGTGAACACACAATCTACCATACTCAAGGTTGACAGGCTGACTGGGAGTGAACACACAATCTACCATACTCAAGGTTGACAGGCTGACTGGGAGTGAACACACAATCTACCATACTCAAGGTTGACAGGCTGACTGGGAGTGAACACACAATCTACCATACTCAAGGTTGACAGGCTGACTGGGAGTGAACACACAATCTACCATACTCAAGGTTGACAGGCTGACTGGGAGTGAACACACAATCTACCATACTCAAGGTTGACAGGCTGACTGGGAGTGAACACACAATCTACCATACTCAAGGTTGACAGGCTGACTGGGAGTGAACACACAATCTACCATACTCAAGGTTGACAGGCTGACTGGGAGTGAACACACAATCTACCATACTCAAGGTTGACAGGCTGACTGGGAGTGAACACACAATCTACCATACTCAAGGTTGACAGGCTGACTGGGAGTGAACACACAATCTACCATACTCAAGGTTGACAGGCTGACTGGGAGTGAACACACAATCTACCATACTCAAGGTTGACAGGCTGACTGGGAGTGAACACACAATCTACCATACTCAAGGTTGACAGGCTGACTGGGAGTGAACACACAATCTACCATACTCAAGGTTGACAGGCTGACTGGGAGTGAACACACAATCTACCATACTCAAGGTTGACAGGCTGACTGGGAGTGAACACACAATCTACCATACTCAAGGTTGACAGGCTGACTGGGAGTGAACACACAATCTACCATACTCAAGGTTGACAGGCTGACTGGGAGTGAACACACAATCTACCATACTCAAGGTTGACAGGCTGACTGGGAGTGAACACACAATCTACCATACTCAAGGTTGACTGGCTGACTGGGAGTGAACACACAATCTACCATACTCAAGGTTGACAGGCTGACTGGGAGTGAACACACAATCTACCATACTCAAGGTTGACAGGCTGACTGGGAGTGAACACACAATCTACCATACTCAAGGTTGACAGGCTGACTGGGAGTGAACACACAATCTACCATACTCAAGGTTGACAGGCTGACTGGGAGTGAAAACACAATCTACCATACTCAAGGTTGACAGGCTGACTGGGAGTGAACACACAATCTACCATACTCAAGGTTGACAGGCTGACTGGGAGTGAAAACACAATCTACCATACTCAAGGTTGACAGGCTGACTGGGAGTGAACACACAATCTACCATACTCAAGGTTGACACGCTGACTGGGAGTGAACACACAATCTACCATACTCAAGGTTGACTGGGAGTGAACACACAATCTACCATACTCAAGGTTGACTGGGAGTGAACACACAATCTACCATACTCAAGGTTGACAGGCTGACTGGGAGTGAACACACAATCTACCATACTCAAGGTTGACAGGCTGACTGGGAGTGAACACACAATCTACCATACTCAAGGTTGACACGCTGACTGGGAGTGAACACACAATCTACCATACTCAAGGTTGACAGGCTGACTGGGAGTGAACACACAATCTACCATACTCAAGGTTGACACGCTGACTGGGAGTGAACACACAATCTACCATACTCAAGGTTGACACGCTGACTGGGAGTGAACACACAATCTATCATACTCAAGGTTGACTGGGAGTGAACACACAATCTACCATACTCAAGGTTGACTGGCTGACTGGGAGTGAACACACAATCTACCATACTCAAGGTTGACAGGCTGACTGGGAGTGAACACACAATCTACCATACTCAAGGTTGACAGGCTGACTGGGAGTGAACACACAATCTACCATACTCAAGGTTGACACGCTGACTGGGAGTGAACACACAATCTACCATACTCAAGGTTGACAGGCTGACTGGGAGTGAACACACAATCTACCATACTCAAGGTTGACACGCTGACTGGGAGTGAACACACAATCTACCATACTCAAGGTTGACACGCTGACTGGGAGTGAACACACAATCTACCATACTCAAGGTTGACAGGCCGACTGGGAGTGAACACACAATCTACCATACTCAAGGTTGACACGCTGACTGGGAGTGAACACACAATCTACCATACTCAAGGTTGACTGGGAGTGAACACACAATCTACCATACTCAAGGTTGACACGCTGACTGGGAGTGAACACACAATCTACCATACTCAAGGTTGACAGGCTGACTGGGAGTGAAAACACAATCTACCATACTCAAGGTTGACAGGCTGACTGGGAGTGAACACACAATCTACCATACTCAAGGTTGACAGGCTGACTGGGAGTGAACACACAATCTACCATACTCAAGGTTGACAGGCTGACTGGGAGTGAAAACACAATCTACCATACTCAAGGTTGACAGGCTGACTGGGAGTGAACACACAATCTACCATACTCAAGGTTGACAGGCTGACTGGGAGTGAACACACAATCTACCATACTCAAGGTTGACACGCTGACTGGGAGTGAACACACAATCTACCATACTCAAGGTTGACAGGCTGACTGGGAGTGAACACACAATCTACCATACTCAAGGTTGACAGGCTGACTGGGAGTGAACACACAATCTACCATACTCAAGGTTGACAGGCTGACTGGGAGTGAACACACAATCTACCATACTCAAGGTTGACAGGCTGACTGGGAGTGAAAACACAATCTACCATACTCAAGGTTGACAGGCTGACTGGGAGTGAACACACAATCTACCATACTCAAGGTTGACAGGCTGACTGGGAGTGAACACACAATCTACCATACTCAAGGTTGACAGGCTGACTGGGAGTGAACACACAATCTACCATACTCAAGGTTGACAGGCTGACTGGGAGTGAAAACACAATCTACCATACTCAAGGTTGACAGGCTGACTGGGAGTGAACACACAATCTACCATACTCAAGGTTGACAGGCTGACTGGGAGTGAACACACAATCTACCATACTCAAGGTTGACAGGCTAACTATTAAACTACCTAGCTGTTTTCACAATAGTGAATAATGTGCAATTTTTCGAATTATTCTTTCAACAAATATGTGTAATTTTCTAGATTTCCTGTGTATAATACTTGCTTACCTGGTCAAATCATTTTCTCAATAAGGAAGTATGTATCATAAACAACATTACTACAGTCTACATTATGCATAGGGGATTTCCAGCATTATCTAAATATAGAACACAACTTAGTGCATCTCCTAGCAATGTAGTAGAACACAGGGTGTCCCTGTTTACTGGTCCCAGTCTGGTAGAAAATGTGTAAATTCTTTAAAGATTTAAATTCTAAAAATAGAATACAACTTACTTGTATCTCCTAGCTATGTAGTAGAAGACAGGATGCCCCTGTTTACTGGTCCCAGCCTGGTAGAAAATGTGTAAATTCTTTAAAGATTTGAATTCATCTTTTTCATGCATGTTATGTTTGGACATAATCTCTTCAAACTTGGTACTAGTCATGTCCATACTGCTCCATCTACAAGAAACAAGACATCTACAGTTTATATGCTTCCACTGTTCTTATAATCTCCTAGTTAAAAACCAGAGGCTCCAAGGAGTCTATAATTTTTCATCTGGTTCAAAATTTGCTCCATTGGTGAAATTGTCAATATTTAGATATTCTACCAAAATTCAATAAACATAAAATTAATTTTTTTAGTTTTTTTCTCTACCCTCGACTATACGACAAGGGAAATAATATTGTCACATCCTTATTTATTTAGGAACTGATGCTTCTATAGACTTTTAAGAATTACTCAACATGACACCATAACAAATCAAAACATAACAAAATCATTCAACTCAGTATTATAAAGCAACATTAAGACATTTCTATTTTTAGTGATGGTAGCTACCTTGAAGAGCTGGACTGTTAGAGATAATCTTCAAAGCACCATTCCAGTCAAGTTTAATTGTATATAAAATATACATTACGAAATGTGAAAGTTTTAATTTTCTAGACATTTTTTGTCATTTTTGAATACACCAAAATTAACATAGGAAAATGCATGTCAAAATTATTTTCTGTCCTATTTTCTCTTGGTATTTTAGTAACACCTAATTGCACAGCAGTGACTGATTATAAAATAAACAAAATAACATTAAAATTTCTGCAAAAATTAAGAACCAAACATGTTTTTCATTCTTGTAATAATTGGTGAAATTGTCGATCATCAATGTTCACCAATCAAAAAAAAAACATGAACAAGTGTCACTTTTTAAGTTGGTACATGTATATAATTTATAAAAATAGAAATTAATTTTTGATGGAGATGGAATCTATGAAAGTTTAGAAAAGTTCAGAATGTCACATCAGATATTCTTACTGTGAGTCTAGTGGTCTATGTTCTGGTGGACCTAGGTAAGCCAACAGGGTAGCCATCTTGTCAAATGGTCGTCTGCCAACTGCTTTGTGATCTCTGTAGCACAAATAGTATAATCAAAAATTTATTTCTTGCTAAAGATTGCATACCTTTATTAATGGGTTTTTTTTCCATTTAAAACTAAAAAATCTTTTAAATCAATATTAAAACCATATATTTTTGGTCAAATACTTTTTTTTACTTTAAAGAATGTCTCCCCCCCCCCCCCCCCCCAAATGAAAATATATAAAGAATTTATCAATTAGGCCTATAGTACACATAGACCTATAGTAAGAATCTTGTGCAGCATTACAAAATATTTCATCCCTTAGAGAAATGTTTTAAACTTTTATATTACCACAACTCTACAGTACATACATATTTACCATTAAAACTGTTAGGATGATTATCTATTACTTGGTTACTATTCATTTACAAATACATAAATGTAGCTATACATGTATATACGTACATGAAGACAAGCCTTCTTTAAAAAATTCTACGTTTGATTGATTGCTCAGGCCTCGACATTAACGTTTGTCCGATACCAGTGAAAACTGACATCGGACAAGTAGATCTTGTATTATGGTTGTCCGACGGGACAAGTGAAAAAATGACTGTTCTATCTTTTGGAGGTTATTTTCTATGATAAAAATGTGTTGCTTTGTCATTTTGACAAGACAAAAACTTCGTAAATAATTATTTCAATGTGCTTAAAACTATCGGTTTCTGTTGAAGTACACTATCACTAATTATAATGGTGAACCAAGAGATATTCCGAACATATACTTGATCCGTAACTTTTCAGCGATTTAATTAAACGACAACTGGCATTAAGTAATTACAATGAAATAGAAATTGATTTGTTTATAGTGTTTCCTTCCCCTACACAATAATTCCCTGGAAATGTAAATAAAATGTTCATCAACATGGATCTATATCCCCTGATCTTAGAAAGTACGGATTTACAACAAGCGGCGGAGATCAATTCAACCATAAAATCTGATTTTAATTTTCCATTGAGGGACATTCAGTAGCTGATATTGATACACAATTTGCATTCAATAGATGGTGAACAACGACGTTCAAAGCATCCTGGATTCAATCCACATTATATGATTACCGCTTAGATGGGCCTGCTATTCGAGAACCAAACTTAGAAATTTACGATTAGACACTCATACCATGATGGCATCGTTTGATACCAATGACTTTATGACTTATATCTAAGTGTATGTTAATTTGTTGATTAAAGATGTCATAATCATAATTTCTGTTAGTATTAATATGACAGGATGCGTTAATGTTTGCGAGACAATAACCAAATATTTTACACAAATTTCTGATAATTAATCTCTAGTTTTTGTAATTTTTACTAGTTTTTTCGGATAACTAAAAGATTGAGTCGAACAAGTACTTTTTTTAGTTAGTTGTCCGAAGGGACAAGTTAAAAAATAGGTTAATGTAGAGGCCTGTTGCTGTTTAGAATAAAGTTGGTAGTATTTTAGTTATACATACCTGAATAGAACAAGCTTACACACAATAAGTTTGCATGTACCGGTATGCAAGACTAACTCCCACCACCCAAACCACCCAAAATAATTCTCTGGGATTTGTTCAGAAGCCAATATTTCTTTCGAAATAAATTAGAATTGCTTAACTTATTTCATATATGTACACTCTGACAAACTATGCATCTGTTATAAATTTAAACAAGAATACATGTATCTAGTCAGAGATTCCTGTGCCGTCCGACGGCTTTTTGTTCGACTTGCTGGAGCTGTGGGACGTCAGAGCGCTCTCTATAAGGAAAACAGCGTATTTGCCACTCCAACTCTGGGTCGACACATTTCCACGTTTCGTGGCTATTGGATTTTATTTTCTATCCGAAACCCTTATATAAATCGCTTCACCAATCATTTTTCTATTCATTCATAACCATCTTACCCTCAGAAAGTGGTGTTACACTCGAGTACAGCACGATTTGTACATAGATCCTATCATTTCGCCATGTCAGTTTATTTTTCAGCCATTAAACGTGATCTCGCGATATTAACTGAATGATGACAGCAACACATTGCATGATGGGAGCTACTTAATGCAGCGTGCCAAATTATTTGCATACGTAAACAACAACATACATGATATAAAGCATATTCTACAGGACAAACAGTTCCATCTACAGCTCAAATCAGAGCAGAAGGAAATGATACAAAATGTGTTGGAAAGAAAAGATTCAATGGCAGTGTTACCCACGGGCTTCGGAAAGAGCATGTGTTACGTCCCCCCCTCTCACTTTGGACAAGGTAAGATCATATATGCAAATCATCTCCCATGATACATTGCGGTAATCGTAGTTTTCTCGAAGTCAAGTGACAAATGGTTGAAAAATAAATTGACATGACGAAATGATAGGGTCTATGTGAAAATCGTGCTGTACTCGAGTGTAACACCACTTTCTGAGGGTAAGATGGTTATGAATGAATAGAAAAATGATTGGTGAAGCGATTTATATAAGGGTTTCGGATAGAAAATAAAATCCGATAGCCACAAAACATGGAAATGTGTCGACCCCGAGTTCGAGTGGCAAATCCGCTGTTTTCCTTATGGAGAGCGCTCTGACGTCCCACGGCTCCAGCAAGTCGAACAAAAAACTGTCGGACGGCAGAGGAATCTTGGACTAACATGTATCTAGTTAGAAACTAAATTGTTAGTTTATTTTCCAATTTGCCTCCATTCATTAAATTGAATGTTAAACGTAGAATTATTTTAATTAGGCCAAGACAACCACACAATATCTACTACATGTATAAATAAACAATATCTATAAGAATTAATAAAAACATTTGCCTTTTTTCTCCTGTATACCTGCTACTGGATAAATAATCGCCAATTTTTTCCTGATTATTCCAGAGCAGGCGATGAAGAGCTAGGACGTTTGCGTCGTTGATGAAAGAGAGGCTGTGGTTACCAGTGTCAGGAATGTCACAATCAGAGGCAATTTCTGTGAAAAATCTGAAATATAGACGGTTAGAGTAATGGTGTTTAACACCACTTTCAACAATATTTCTGCTATATCATGGCAGTCAGTTTTATTGGTGGAGGAAATCTTAGTACCCAAAGAAAACCACTGACCTGTCGTAAGTCACTGACAAACTTTATAACATAATGTTGTATCAAGTACACATCGCCTGAGCGAGGTTTTAACTGACAACGTTAGTTGTGATAGGCACTGATTAAGAAGAAAATTACCTAAGCGGTCTGTGAGAATATTACAAATGTTTCAATCTTAAGGTAGCACGATACAAAAATTGATATTTTTTCATCAAAATTGTTTTTAATCAATTTTTATTTTATTATAATATTCTTGATACACAGGTGAAAAAATAATTCAGATATGATGTACCATTAATGAGCATTACTTTTAGTTAGTTTTGTAAACAAACACATGTGCTTGAATCAGAGATGATAAAAACAAGTGGGCATCCTTAATTGTTTATCTATTGGATACTTTGATAGTTTTATGACCACTGACCAGTAATACTTGAGATAAGAGAACATTCCATTAAAAGAAGGGGAAAGCAGCATGGATGTAGCTAACTTTTCAGCAATACCAAAAGAAATAAATTAGTTATTTGCAATGGAATTTATTTCAAAATATCTAATGTATAATTTTCATTTAGTAAAATCCAACTAAAAGGGAAGAATACACATAATGAGCAAACTAAGGTTCCAGGTGATTCCTGTTATAATTAGTGGTTCACGTCTGGTCAGTGGAGGTGGAGGTGGAGTTTTGACCTTATCAGTAGGCAGTTAACCTCAAGCTAGGTCAGAGTGATGTAACTTCTCCCACCAATTTCATGTGTTTACTGCACAGGGTGTGCATTTTCCAGCTACATTTAGAGTTTGTGTGAAGAAATTCTATCTTTCTGATCAAATCATTGTTGATTTATGATTCAAGGTCAATCCTGAAGTGTTCCCATGGCACATTTGTGACTTTTATTCAAGAAAATAGGGTACCAAGAGGAAAATTACAACTTTTGGGATTTTTCCACTACAATTTTTGACATAAAACGTCGATTTTGAATGAAATTAGCTCCTGCATTGGTACCCATAGAGGCTTGGTTTTGGTATATGTTGTTCTTAGACCTATTATCTTCAAAAGAGTGTCTCGGATTTCTGATAGAATTAATAGAACAAATTCTACACACAATTAAAGTTGGTGAAATCTTATGAAGTCAGGCTGTATACACATAATGGGGCTTTAAGAGAGATTGAAACATCACAGGAAAAATCTGAGACACAGTTTTGGAAGTCATGCTGTGTTGATTAAGAAATTGTAAAAAGTTTTACCATTTGAATAAACATGAAACAGCTAATTTAAGTGCACACATCAAGATTTTGCAACTAATTGCATAATAATTAATTATGTAATTGTTGCATAATCATAATATTATAATCAGTGGAAAGATATATCTTTCTTCTTTCAAATGGTACCTCATTTGTTAATTTTGATGCAATATTAAGAAAGTTACAGCTGTTTTCAGATGGAAGATTGGAGGAAAAAAATCTTTGTATAGTGCTACCTTAAATTAACAAGGGCAACGCAAAGCGTGGCCTATCCCCTCGCCTAAAAATTTGACCTTGAAAATCAATAGGGTTCCAGATTCTCTTAAGGACTAAGTATGTACCAAGTTTGGTCAAAATCCATTGAAGGATGTTGATTCTAGAGTGTTCACAAGGATGTTACGGAAGGACGGACGGACAGAAGGTAGCATTACTATATCCCTTCGCAACTTCGTTGGCGAGGGGATAAAAATGTAAGTTGGATGAAATATTTGAACATTTATAACTTGGTGTGTCCAGGAATATGTTAACAAAAGTTTCTACTTCTCCAGGATGTTTTTAAAACATATAATTTAGAACTAATTTTCTTTTTTCTCTGTATAAGTGCTATATGCACTGTCTGTTTAAGAAATAAAGTTATATAAACTAATTTTCTTAAAACATGTATAAAGAGGTTAAAAGTCTTTTATGGCATAAAAGAAGACTCAAACAAAACTAATGTCATTTTTTGTTTTTGTTTTTTTCGACATCTCTGTGACTGTTGCTTATCTATTCTTACATTTTTGTACCTGGCCTATTTTCTCACAAATAAAGAATATATGTTTACTTGTTTAGAGATATGTGTGGATATATCTTTATATGTTTACTTGTTTAGAGATATGTGTGGATATATCTTTATATGTTTACTTGTTTAGAGATATGTGTGATTATATCTTTATATGTTGACTTGTTTAGAGATATGTGTGGATATATCTTTATATGTTGACTTGTTTAGAGATATGTGTGGATATATCTTTATATGTTTACTTGTTTAGAGATATGTGTGGATATATCTTTATATAATTACAGCGAAACCTGTCTAAGTTTGGTCCTGAATAAACCAGAATTCCTGTATAAACTGAACTTAGAATAAAATCGCAATGTAGGAAATCTTTGTAAATTCAAACTGTATAAACAGAACACCTGTCTACTCCAAACACACAGGCTGGTCCTAAGGAGGTTCGGTTTAGACAGGTTTCATTGAATATAAAAATCTGCTCCTTAAAATCAATTCCTTTAAAAAAACATTTTTCATATCTTACCTCCTTCCTGCCTCAAAGTTTGTCTTGAGGAAGTCATTGAACGTCCTCATATGATTCTCTTTGGTAAACAGAAGATGATTGGCTATGTTCTGCATTATCTTACACATCAACGTCAATCCCCGTTTTACTTTGGGAGAGGGCTCCTCGTCTATTATACCCGACTCATATGGAGAAACTAGAAAAATAGCATGTCAGCATTCAAACAATCTATCAATACAAGTCATGGACAATAATTAAAATTATTATGCCTTACATACATAAATTTATACTACTAGTATATAAAAGTAATAAGACAATTTTGATGTCTTACAGAAAATTTCCTGACAAGGGAGACAATCCCAACAAATATATTGTAAGTGTTTTGAAAATCTGTTTTTTTTTAATAGTCTGGTTTTATATTTGCATTTTGATGGTTGACAATTTGAAGTTCACCTCATATGAAGGAAATGACTGTTTTAATTATACTCAAACTACTCTCGGAAGGGCATGTTAAAACTCACATTCTGATATCCTTCAAAAGCGATTTGATTCCACAAATCCATCCTCATTCATGGATAATTTTGAAAGATTTGCTGATTTTGTCTTAGTGTTTTGACATTAATTTCAATTTTTTTAATTCTTGTACAAAAAATTAAAAAAAAGACATTAGAACTTATTAAATTACATATCTTTGGTATTACAAATGACTTTCAGAAACATTACTTCATTTGGTTAGACATGACATTTCTTAAAGGCTGTCAGAATTGAATTTTTTTGTTTATATTAAAAGTTGCCAATATTCGATGTTTTATACTAATAAAATGTTCTGAACAAGAAGCCAGGTTTAAAAAATATGTCATAATTAGTGAAATGAATTCGAATGTCTGTCAGTGGAATCACCATTAACACACCTAATTATAAGTCGGCTTCTTATTTCTGAAGTTTGCCGAATACTGATAACTGCTATAAATAACCAGGAAGCATTTTTCATGTAAATTCGTTAGAATTAATATAATTTAAGAAATATATCTATGAAATTGGATCCCGGGGTAATCAGTTAATATTATGTAATGGTATCTAGTAAGAATGACACTTAAAATCAGAAATACGTGATGAAATCAATAAAAACAAACCCAAACTCTGCAAAGGGGCCTGATAAAGGGAAAATTGTAAACAAATTGTATTGCATATTATTAACACTTGAGTTGTCTTGATTATATTTTTTTCGAAAAAAACAGACATGAAGCTCATTATTTTAGTCTCTAATTTAAAAGAGATATCACCTAGCGTTTTCTCCTGAAAAAAAGAATATCTAAAAAACTACGATGCAATTCTACTGTCAAAATACGATTCGGCCGAAAAAAAGATACTAAATTATGCTTACGTGTTGAAAAATGGAGTAGGTCGGTATAACATCTTTTTTTATTTTTACACAAAGCTTGCTGAATCCTCCTTTTTGTGTTGTTTTCGTGTAGAATCCGTCAATGTTTTGGTTTGTGCCATGTGCTTTTTCTTCAACAAACAATTTCGCACATGCGCAAACGCTTTACCGAATGAGTTCACTGTGTAGGTCGTATGAATGTATGAATATTGTGCGGGTAAACATTGGAGTCTTGACTGGATGGAAGAAAATCAAATAGCGACATATTTCCTTCGTTCTAGGCTATTTACGTATGACATTATGAAAAATTTCAACTGCAATTAGTATAAAACATCGAATATTGGCAACTTTTAATATATAAAAAAAAAAGAAGAAATTTTGACAGCCTTTAAGGTTTGGATAATTGTACATGCTGTATATAGTCTAGATGGGAAAATCTAAAATCCCTAAAGGCCCCCATCTAAAGTTTCATAAAAATGATTCATATTTCCACACTTACGTCTTCAAATGAAAGCTTTGCTCACCGGTAGTTGAATCTGCCTGGTGTAGTTCCAGCAGTAAAAATTATTGTTAATCTTTGACAGGATTAGGAGAGATTTTAAAATAGCTTGTCATTTTACAAATAAACATTGTTTCTACATAAGGTGGGTTAGGGCTCTGGTGTTTAATGCCACTTTCAACAATATTTCAGTTGTATCATGGTGGTCAGCTTTACTGGTGGAGGAAACTAGAGTACCCAGAGAAAACCACCGACCAGCTGCAAGTCACTGACAAACTTTATCACATAATGTTGTATCGAGTACACCTCACCTTAGCAGGATTCAAACTCACAACGTTAGTGGTGATAGGCACATATGGCATAGGTAGTTGTAAATTCAACTGTCATACAATCACGAACACGATGGCCCCTATCGTAGGTAGGAATTGTATGCTTCATCAAACAAGGTATGAACTAAAATGACTATTAGTATTAACAATGCATTTAGTAACACAAACTTTGTTAAACAAATCATAACTTCAAGATTAATTATCTATACACTACTGTTGTCATAATCAATGTTATCTACAAATAACTTGATGAGAGCCCTGTTAGTGTTTCTTTGTTTTTATGCTAATTTGATTATTACTCAGTATTGTGAGATATATATGGACATGAAAGACCAATATGTTAAAATATTTTTTTTTTTTGAAAATGTTAAAAGTTTAAAAGGTTAAAAAAAACTTATTAGCAATGTTATTCACATCATTGATAGGTCTACTACCTGGAAGATGTGACCCAGATGTAGTAAAACTGTAGGCTTATGGACTTAGGTACATCTACATACTGTGTATGTCGAAAGAATGTGAGTGTGACCCTCAGTTGTATTTGCTGCATATTTAGAATACAGCAATAAGTAGTATAGTCCGATCCTGTGGTAGCACGGGTTCTATGGTTTCGTGTATTCATGTGCTATTTCAATCAATTTTCACTGCCATATTTTTTATTTAACTACCACGGTACCATAGGACATCGATATAATTGCAAAGACGGATTTGATCCTGAGTAAGGATAATGTGTCCAAGAGAAGAGACATGTGTAAGGATGTACTGATGTTTCACTATAAAAATCCAGCTCGTCTTATTGGTCTAGTACAAAACAGGTATCATTGTCATCTCGTCAAAAAGAGAAATTTGTTCTTTTCATGATATTTCTGAAAAATTCCTTGTTTGGACAAATAACTCGGAATGTCATATTTTGATTTCTATGGGATGGGGCACCAAGATGATGCCTTGTCATTCTCCTTGTTTTTGTCGTAGTTTTTTTGTCCAAGCTTTTGGTCTTTAGGAGAATCATTGGTATCAGCTTAGCCATCATTGAAGTGTGAATATATGTATCAATTTTAACAGCTATTAAGATCATTTTTTTAAAGATTAAATTGAAATATTAGTAAAACTGGTAAACAAGAAAGCATTCACAACACTGTGCATTTAAGCTTGAAAGAATTACAATAAAAAAAAAAGATTTCCAAGCAATAACTAGGGATTAAAAATCCAAAACAAATCTTGTTACTATTCTTTTAAACCAATACTTCCTACAAAATATAATAAGTTGGTTAACAGCACATGTATGCCGAAAAATAGAACCTGCTAAATTTTTTGCTTTTTAAATTCGCTTAATCGCCAATTTTGAATTAAATTATTATATTACACAATTATACTACATCCATCACCGACACTGCTAAATCTACAACATCTTGACACAGTGTAAACCTCCGTTCATCTTAAGATTGACCAAAACCAACAACTTTTTATTAAAATTTGAGTTTCGATTTGAATTATTTGCGGAGTATTTGGATTTGTGATTTGCATAATCTGATCTGGCCAATTGGTATCTGAAATCTTTTGATGGTTTATTATCTTAAAGTTTTAAAAGAGGGCTTTGGATCATTTTTTCTTCTGTGAATTTCAAAAAAAAAAATCCACAAAAGGCATTGGATTAAATTTCTATTTATCACACCCAGGAATTTTACCGACGACACAAAAAATTACCCACCACATTCAATTAGTTTGTTTTTTTCACCTTTGTTACAAGGACAATTGTTCCATAATTAGAATCTCAAATTCAATCTGATTTCTTGTCACTTTGAGTAACAATTCTGTTATCAAATGTGCTTTGCCTACTATCTATGCCTACCGATTGGTCCATTTTAGGATGATTTTATAAAAGAAGAAAGTGGTCAGGCAGGTGATACTAAAAATTAAACCTATCTTTTGGAAGTTTTATTTTGTATTTTCAATAAATTAGAATCGATTCAATACCTAATCTGCCCTTGCAAAAATGCACAGTCAAGTTTATCGGCGGATGAAACCATTAAAGTGGCCGAAGTACGTAACTGACAAACTTCATGAAAAAAATACAACTAACCCCTGAGAAAGAATCAACCTTGCTAACATTAGTGAGATAGGCATTGACAAGTAGGTCAAATAGCAAATTCGTAAGTGGAAAACGGATGAAAATGAAATTGATAGAAAAAGTTACCTTAAACCAAGGACCTGTGCTATTCTTAACCAGTACATTGTCAGGTTGTTCTATTCTAATTAGTTTCAAATTAAGATTTTTAGTTTAGAAAAACAAAAGCAGATTAAATTTTAATCTAAATAGCATTTAGTAAAAGTTAGTAAAAAAACAATATTTCTCATTTAATAACAAATCAAAATAATAAATAAAAAAATAAAAATAAGCCTAAACATTTTTATTTGTGAGACTTCGGCAACCATTAAAAATATTTGTGTGTATTTTTTTCCAAAAGAGAGTGCTAAAATTAACTGGTTTTGTCTCAACTCCAATTTGTATATCAGTTTGTTTGGTTTTC
Source organism: Bathymodiolus brooksi (assembly GCA_963680875.1). Classification (NCBI taxonomy): domain Eukaryota; kingdom Metazoa; phylum Mollusca; class Bivalvia; order Mytilida; family Modiolidae; genus Bathymodiolus; species Bathymodiolus brooksi. The sequence goes on along the minus strand of OY804580.1, from coordinate 64,542,701 downwards.
AATAATCTGCTGCAGGGAGAACCAGATTCCACTGATCAGGGAACCTGAGAGTTTTGTCTACGAGATATAAAATGAGTATATATGTAGTAAAAGCTAGTCTTTTTTTTTAAATTGTCCAAAATACTGTACATTATTTTTTCATGTTAAAAATTTCTAGAAGAAGGTTATGCCAGATAAATATACACATCAACAATTGATCCCAAGTCTAAAATGGATGGTCCCTGAAACCTTTAAAAATATATAATGTTCTATTAATTGATGAAGGAATCATTTAGTTTCCAGTTTACTCAAGTATAAAAGAAGGAGCTTTCATCTCATCTGTATTGGTTATTTTTAGTGATGTTACCAATATTTGGACAATACATGAAGGGTAAAGACTTTTTTTTCAACTGAAAACATTCTTTATTCTACAGGTCATGATTTTTATAATTTGTGACTAAAATTAAGAACATTAGAACATTACCTGGCTAATTTCACCAGGTACACATATCAGAAATTTAACTGGTCAATTTTACCAGTTATACTTGTTATCAGAAATTAAACAATTAAACTACTATTTGATAACAAAAAGTAAAGTGCCAAATGATTATAAATCAGATAATTTTGACATTTAATTATAAAGATGGCCGTATCTCACAAACAAATTAACAAACTGGAGGTTTACACTGGTTCACACCACCACATCTATTTATAGCAACTGTTACCTATCGCAGGGTTGATGAATCGTAAAAATATAACCGTTCCGATAACGGTCCATACGGCTTCAGCGCTACTTTGCTGAAATCGCTGAACCACGACCTGGTACAAACAGTGGCACATACTCCGTAGTTTTGATGGAAACCTGTCAGTAAAAGGTTAAAGTTCAATGCAGGGTTAGCAGACGACAAGCTCTAGATACAAGTGGCCATGCCTGTATTGAAAGGTCATAAGTTCAAGTGTTACAAGCAGGCGGCCATTTTGTTGATGGTTCTGTTACGGTAAACAATTTTGTCTCTTTTTCCCCCGCATTATTATGACAAAAATATATTCATTACATATAACACCCCCGTAACTAAAATATATTTGTATTTTGATATTAGGAATATTTGTGCTGAATTTTTGAGACTTTGATAAAAACAAAGTATTTAATTTACGGACACTAATACAAAATTCAAATAATTAACAGAGTGACCTTTATTTTCAAAACTGGCAGCAAATTTTGTATATAGTCCTGTTGATATCTTTATTTTTTCTAAGAACACCAACATTCTATCTTTAAAAAGAACAATCAACAAAAAGCCGACATGAGAAAAGATTCTGTATATAAAATCCTATGTTTGTTACCTAACGCTGGATTGAAAAATCGTAGGAAAATAACTGTCCCTGTGGCATGTATACTGTGTACTTGTGGAAACCTCATACATATAACTTCATAAGTACAGTGACACATTATACGTAATTTGGGCGGGAAAAAACTGAAAATTAGTTCATTTTTATTAATTTATTTACATAAATATATTCAAACATTAGCTTTCTCTGGTATAATTTATTTTCATGCATATATTTTTTGAATCCTTTTAATTTTGGAGGTTTCAGTTTATTTAAAATTATAGTATACATAAATGTCAAGAAAGAATTTACCACATTGTATCAGAGCGAGTCTGACAGCAAGTCGAGCACCGATACAACATGATCAATCAATCTGAGACACAAAAATAATATAATTGCAGAAATAATCCAAGAAATTGCCAATTTTCCAAATTTAATCTATTTCTACAGTGACATTATGTTGTTCTGTTGGTTGATAAACAAAATTGTAATGCATAAAACGTCATTGTATGGAAACTTCAATCAATCTAGTCCCTGCCAATATTTTACAGCATCAACATCAACATTGCTCAGAGGAATCAATTCTCGTAAATCATATCAGCAATAGTATATATGTATTTTGCTGGCTGAGGGGGTGATTTCTTAAGACTTGTTTCAATGTACTGAACCAATGAACAAATAAGAAACATCAAATTTTGAAGCATGTATGAATTTCTTTACTTCTTTTAGCATCGAATAGTGAAGTTAGCCTTTTTTTTATTTACTACTGAAAGCCAAATATTTCCTAAAACAAAATAGAAAATTAGATTCAACAACAAAAAATACAAAAAACAGCAACAACTATAAAACTGCAATAAACTGGTCACGATTTACAACAAAATCATATCAGATGGTATCTCGTGCTTTCTTTAAGAAAAACACAGACAAAAATAATTCTTTTTCAGACAAAATACGACATGAGAGACAAAATCATAAACGTTGATCTGAAATAAAAACTGAGATTACTAGGATCATTCGGAATCCATGACATCAGAGAACAAATTTACTATCAATTATAATATCTTGATTTTTATGTCAGAAAATGCTGCTGATCACATTTCCGGTGTTTTTGTCTTCCGAAATAAAGAATATTTTTTCTTTTAAGTTTATCTTCTAAAACCAGTAATAGGAATCTCTGTAATAATCTAAGTAAATTACGACACAATACATACGAGTGAGCAGATTCTACGATAGCATTAAAGACTTTCTGTGTAATATTCATCAAATGTCTCTTGTTGTCTTCTAATTTTTCACCGTCTTCTTTTCTGTAAAAATAAAACAAAAGAGTATTTGATCCTTTCTTCACACTTGTATCTACAGGAAAAAATCCATGTGCAGGCCTTTTATTGCTTGTTTGGAAGTTGAAGAGTGAGTGATTGTCGTTTAACACCAAATGAGCAATTTTTCAGCTATATCCTGGCGAGATGATTCAATGAGATGATAATGATGTCTGCTTTGTACTAGAACAACATGCTGTATTGGTGTTTTTATAGTGCTAGATCACTGAAAAACAAGTCAGTGCATAGATGTGTCGCTCTACTCCGACACATTATTCTGATTCCAAGACAACCAGTCTTAGCTCTTACTCCTTACTGCTATGTGTAAATATATTTACATATATATTTTGTTCAAGTTAATACAGATCTACTGTCAATGCTAAATCCTTTTTTATTCATACCTTTTTGGGTCAATTTCATACGATTCTTTTTGTTCTTTTTCCATGACAACCATTTCCATTATTAAAGGATTTAATAAATCCCTCAGATACTGTTGACCGTAAAATCTAAAACAATATGCCATGATCTTACTGGCTAGACTGTTCCCACGAAACAATGTCTGCATACAGTCAGCAATCTCAACCTAAAATAACCAACAGTAACAAGGTTAATTTTGAATACATGTAATTGTAACTCGCTATATTGAATTTGAGTAAGTCGTTTCATCTGGTTAATCAAAGTAAAAATATAGTCTATTTGACCTTGACACTGTAGGGTTAAACTAGTAACCATACCAACACTTTTTATGAAGTACGTATTCATGCAGTAAATGCATCAATGTTTGGGTGAGTGTCAAGCTATATCATAGTGAGAACAAGTTTTGATGAGATGATGATGATATCTGTCTTGTACTAGACCAACATACTCAGTTGAACTTTTACAGTGTTAGCTCATTGAAACAAACAGTACACATGTTACTCTAATCAGACATATTATCCTGATTCCTAGCCAACCATTCTTTGCTAATACTCTTTAATGTATGCTTAGCTCAGAATTAGTAAATACTAATTTCATAGTCTTTGGTTTGACCCTACAGTGGATTGAACCCATGCTCTACCACACTCAAGGCAAGCACTGGTTTGACCCTACAGTGGATTTAACCCATGCTCTACCACACTCAAGGCAAGCACTGGTTTGACCCTACAGTGGATTGAACCCATGATCTACCACACTCAAGGCAAGCACTGGTTTGACCCTACAGTGGATTGAACCCATGCTCTACCACACTCAAGGCAAGCACTGGTTTGACCCTACAGTGGATTGAACCCATGATCTACCACACTCAAGGCAAGCACACTAACTATTACACCACTGAGTTGGTATCAATGTTGCTACAACAACAGATATTTTGCACAGCACTATTAGTTATCAAAATTAGACAGAAATTTTTTACGAGTTATGTAAGACTATGGACAGGTCATGTTTATAGGTATTCTGTCAACTGTAAACTAAGACCTAGCAAACATGAGACCTGCACATGTTCTGTTGGTATCATCATGGCTTGTAATAAATACAATGTCAACAGAAACATTGTTATCACTATTAATTAAATTAGACTGGTATGTTTTATGAGTTATGTAAGAAACATGGATGGACGGGTCATGTTTATAAGGTCATCCATCAACTAAGACTTAACAAACATGAGATCTGTTAAAATGCATAATTTGGAACAATAAAAACTTGCATATGTTCTGGATAAGGTTTAAATAGTTAATTAATACCTCTTTAGAAAACATATTCCACAGAAGTTGGTACAGCAGGTGCTTGGCATCAAATAAATTCACAAAAACTCTCGCTAGTTCATCCTGTAATAAAAAAAAAAAAGAAATCATCGGTCTTTTGCGTAAGTTGTGTGCTGCCAGTCCCCCACCAACACATATATGACTAACTTCAAAAGGGTCTCAATTCAGATAAGCCTAGGAAAAAACAGACTCCCAAGAACCAGTAATCGCTTACCTGGTTTTCAATTTGACAACAAAATTTCAAAGAAATAGTGGGAACATATGCTTAACAAGAAAAAATTCAAATTATATCTGATTCCAGTTTAAAATTAGCCTGTTTTTGCAACTTCAGGAAATTATTATTTCAGTAGTGGCAACCATCTTGAATGGAGGGTGGGACTGTCACTGACAATTTGGACTAGTGAACCAACCAAAGATCATCTCGGCCCAACTGGGTTAAGAGAAACAGATTTGAATGTGATTTTCTATCAAATTAGCCTAATATGTATAATCAGTAAAATCGTCAAAATTCTAAATGAGAGAGATTTTTATACACTTTGCAGATTCCATATTCTAATCTATTCACTGTCCATTGAAATGAGGATTGCTTTTTTTTTTTTAATAGCAAAATAAGCCTATTAAAAGTTTGGATTCAACCAATATTCAACTTTCTGAGAATAAATTGTTGGTATGAAGTTGGAAGGTCTCTCATGTTCATTTATATCCATATCCTTTCTTACTAATTACTAGTACTAATGTTACCATTTTTGAGGTTGGTTTATGGTGTTTGATGCCACTTTCAACAATATTTCAGCTATATCATAGTGGTCAGTTATATTGGTGGAGAAATCCCATAGTACCTGGAGAAAACCAGCGACCTGCTGCAAGTCACTGACAAACTTTATCACATAATGTTGTATCGAGTTCACAGGATTCGAACTCACAATGTTAAGGGTGATAGGCATTGACTGCATAGGTACTTGTAAATCTAACTACCATACAATCACGACCACGATGGTCCATAATGTTCCCATACAGTCCTAGGTTAAATCATTATCTTGCCTTGGAGGCCATCTTCGGAATTCCTATCAACATATAAAGAAAATTCCTAACATGTAACAATTCTATCACTTACGTGGCTTTTGAGAATTTTTTTTTTTTAATTCAGCCAATAAGAAAACATTATCGGCCTAGTAGCCATATTGAATTTTGGAATGAAAAAATAATAACAAATAATGCTGACTGGATTGTGAAAGATGACAATAGCAACTGATGCAAAGTGATGACAATACATCACATCGAAGATTGGTCCAGATGAGCTAACAATGTCAAGTGGCAGTGGTACAGATATTTGGTATGGCTGAGCAAGTTTGTATAGCAAGCAATGTAACATATTTTACCATTTGTTGAGTAGGAACCACAGTAGCTAATGCCATGGCGATGGGTAATTCCCCTTTATCACCAATCATAGTAACCAATTCAACCAATCTCTCAAACCTATCTGCCAGCGCTGTCTCAGCTAACGTCTCAAATTCTGTTCCTTGCTGGAGAATCTTCGTTAGGACCTCCATAAAAGCTGCTCTGGTCTGAGGATCTTTGTGATAGCCCAATGCTGTAGATTAAAATAATAAATGTACATAGAACTGTCAAATATCCGCTGTAAGACCTCAAATAGAATATATATCAACATGCCGTAATACATTTTGCAAAACCCCTCCCTTTCTTTAAAAAAAATTTTGATGAACATTTTCCACCCTTTTCTTCAATAATCATAAAATTGCCAATTCCAAAACAACTTGACAATAAAGAAAATATTCTGAAATATTTTCCTCTTTAACAAGATAAGATGACACATAATATATTTAATCTGATATGGTGTATTGAGATGGCATAAAATAATCCACTGTCTACATATGTTAACAATAAGGTTTAACATGGCCTGTACTGTACAGTTAACTACTCTGACTGGAATACGCTGTATGTGTAAGCGTACTTTCATTCCACTGTGTGTTTATTCCGGCCAAACATTATTTACTAGGACTATTGTATGTAAATAGTGTGAAAACGTCGAACAAGGTATATTTGATTATGTTTATTGTACTGGTAAATTGTTTGCGTAATAATGGGTAAAAATACATAGGATTTTCTGGTAACCAGTTCAATGCATCTAAATCAATCCAGCATTTTATCATATAGTATTATAGTCTTGTTTAGTAGTTCGAGATGTCGATGTCAAATTACTTTATGACTTGTATCCTGACATCGACATCTCGAACTACGAAACAGACTATACAAAATAAGTCATGATTTTTGATTGTGTGGTGTAGTTCTAGAGTTCAGTAAAATGGCGGACAGTTCGAAGTGAAGTTTGGATTATTTTGCCGGATATACGCTGTAAAAGGTAAGGAAATATCAATATTTTTGCAGATTTCAATTAGAAAATATGTCTATATATGAAATCTTACCTGCACTTGATCTGACACAATCCGTCCATGCCAAATAATCCATCAGAATGCACCGGGGTGGGGGGTGGGTTTAAATAAAAAATTTCCCAGAATACCCTTGTCCTTGAAACGAGATTACGATGAAGATACAGACAAAAATTTCTTCGGAATCCTAATCTCAACGAGATTATATCTTATGTTGAGTTTGAATAGTCAGGTATTTCATCGTAAATAGGATAAAATTTTCTAGGATATACACACGTGGATATACATATACAGTGAATTCTTTCCACCAGTGTATTCTTTCCTTTTGGATAAAACACACTAGTGTAGAAATTCCACAACAGAAATCTTCTGACGGAATAAACACACTAGTGCAAGGTAGAAATACACACACGCACCCGGACATTCTACACACTGGAAAGAAAGTACGCTTACACAAAAAATTCCGCCAGTGTATACTTCATCCGGTGGATGAAATTTCCTAGTGTTTTATATCCACCAACATAAATGCACTAGGTTTTTTAATCCGGTAAGTGTTGGATATTTTACACTAGACCCAGATTAAAAAAACTAGTGCATTTATGTTGGTGGATATATTACACTAGGAAATTTCATCCACCGGATGAAGTACACTGGCGGAATTAATCCACTGTTACATATGCACATAAATTCCTTGATTTGTTTTGCGAGAATGGATTTCTCAGAGCAATATCACATCAAAGGTGAAGCCTGAGATGTGAGATGCCTCAGAGTAATATCACATCAAAGGTGAAGCCTGAGATGTGAGATGTCTCAGAGCAATATCACATCAAAGGTGAAACCTGAGATGTGAGATGTCTCAGAGCAATATCACATCAAAGGTGAAGCCTGAGATGTGAGATGTCTCAGAGTAATATCACACCAAAGGTGAAGCCTGAGATGTGAGATGCCTCAGAGTAATATCACATCAAAGGTGAAGCATGAGATGTGAGATGCCTCAGAGTAATATCACATCAAAGGTGAAGCCTGAGATGTGAGATGTCTCAGAGTAATATCACATCAAAGGTGAAGCCTGAGATGTGAGATGTCTCAGAGCAATATCACATCAAAGGTGAAGCCTGAGATGTGAGATGCCTCAGAGTAATATCACATCAAAGGTGAAGCCTGAGATGTGAGATGTCTCAGAGTAATATCACATCAAAGGTGAAGCCTGAGATGTGAGATGTCTCAGAGCAATATCACATCAAAGGTGAAGCCTGAGATGTGAGATGTCTCAGAGTAATATCACATCAAAGGTGAAGCATGAGATGTGAGATGTCTCAGAGCAATATCACATCAAAGGTGAAGCCTGAGATGTGAGATGTCTCAGAGTAATATCACATCAAAGGTGAAGCCTGAGATGTGAGATGTCTCAGAGTAATATCACATCAAAGGTGAAGCCTGAGATGTGAGATGTCTCAGAGCAATATCACATCAAAGGTGAAGCCTGAGATGTGAGATGCCTCAGAGTAATATCACATCAAAGGTGAAGCCTGAGATGTGAGATGTCTCAGAGTAATATCACATCAAAGGTGAAGCATGAGATGTGAGATGTCTCAGAGCAATATCACATCAAAGGTGAAGCCTGAGATGTGAGATGTCTCAGAGTAATATCACATCAAAGGTGAAGCATGAGATGTGAGATGTCTCAGAGCAATATCACATCAAAGGTGAAGCCTGAGATGTGAGATGTCTCAGAGTAATATCACATCAAAGGTGAAGCCTGAGATGTGAGATGTCTCAGAGTAATATCACATCAAAGGTGAAGCCTGAGATGTGAGATGTCTCAGAGTAATATCACATCAAAGGTGAAGCCTGAGATGTGAGATGTCTCAGAGTAATATCACATCAAAGGTGAAGCCTGAGATGTGAGATGTCTCAGAGCAATATCACATCAAAGGTGAAGCCTGAGATGTGAGATGTCTCAGAGTAATATCACATCAAAGGTGAAGCCTGAGATGTGAGATGTCTCAGAGCAATATCACATCAAAGGTGAAGCCTGAGATGTGAGATGTCTCAGAGTAATATCACATCAAAGGTGAAGCCTGAGATGTGAGATGTCTCAGAGTAATATCACATCAAAGGTGAAGCCTGAGATGTGAGATGTCTCAGAGTAATATCACATCAAAGGTGAAGCCTGAGATGTGAGATGTCTCAGAGCAATATCACATCAAAGGTGAAGCCTGAGATGTGAGATGTCTCAGAGTAATATCACATCAAAGGTGAAGCCTGAGATGTGAGATGTCTCAGAGTAATATCACATCAAAGGTGAAGCCTGAGATGTGAGATGTCTCAGAGTAATATCACATCAAAGGTGAAGCCTGAGATGTGAGATGTAATGAGAAATCCATTTCGAGCAAAACATATCAACGATCGTCTGTTTATCAAGGATTTGGTAACACAACGTCAGTTACATCATTATAACGTCATATTAGAAAACAGAAATATTATGTAAATATCACGCTAGTTGCTTGACAATAAATATTATCGTGCGTAAAGATCTAATGCAAAATGTTAAATCATCGATAACAGAACATACCTATAGAATGCATTAATCCACTGTCTATGTTAGCATTGAGAAGGTTTGACATGGCCTGTACTGTACAGTTACGTAAAGCACTCAGATTTGATGTGCTACGTTTTCTATTGGGATCCATTGCTGTATCCTGCTCTTCTTCTGAACAATCGTTTAACAGATTCATGAACAAAGTCAAATATCTACAGAATAAAGCACATTAGTTAGGACCAGTCTTATAACACAGGATTTACTTATCATATATTAAAGTGACAAACAGAAATCAAATGAGTTTTTGTCTATATGTTGTTTTACACTGCAGGTGTCTTATAAGAAGCAGCAACTGCTTATTTTTCCCAGAGCACCTGAGTTCACCACCGTTTTTTTTGTTGGGGTCACTGTGTTCTCCTATTATGCGTCTTTACGTTCTGAGTTCCATGTTGCGATATCCGTTACGATTTCCGTATAAAAACGATGTTTAATTCGTCTTTACCTCCAGTTGTTTGTAGGAGGGCACATGTCTTATTTATGTTATTTGTGTTTGTTTGCATATAGTGGTGTCCCACACATATTGTGTTGTGTTTTTGCTTTGTTTTTCTTCGTCTTGTGTACACAATGTTGCCAATTTCCCTGGATTGTCCATTTTTGATTGCCCCTTCGGTATTCTCTAATGTTTATTTACATACATCTTAATCAGGTTTTTATATACTTGTGCAACAGTTAATTTATTTAGTTTGTACAAATTTAAAAATCTAAAAACTTAAGAAAGCCGTTATGCGAGTTCTCTATTCTGTTGCAAAAGAAACAGAGTGCAAAACATTCCACGTCTAGAATGGCTTACTTGAGAAAGAGTTGAGATTTAGCCTCCATTAGATCACCCCTGTCACTCTCTTCTGGCTGTAAAGGTAAACCTGCTAACAGAGCAGCCACTGCTTCCATACTGGCTTGATCTAAATCTCTATGAAAAAATACAAAATATTATAAGTTTTAAATTTTACAGGTGCAATTTTCCTACAATTTGAGTTTGCTTCATGTTTTCTGTTCTCCAGAAAAATTTATGTTAAACACAATGAGAACCTGACAGTTGTGTTAGTTCTCTGTGCCTTTGATAATATGGCAGTTTCATAGATCTCTGTTGATGATAATGTGATAGTTGTCTTAGGCCATTGTACCTGAGAATTTGACAGTTGCTTGTGATAATGTGACATTTGTTTTAGGCCTCTGTGACCATGTTATGTGACAGTTGCTTAAGTATCTGTGTCTGTGATAATGTGACAGCTGTTTTAGGCTTCTGTGCCTGTGATAATGTGACAGCTGTTTTAGGCTTGTGTGCCTATGATAATGTGACAGTTGCTTTAGCCTTCTGTGCCTGTGATAATGTGACAATTGTTTGAGGCCTGTGTGTCTGTGATAATGTGACAGCTGTTTTAGGCTTGTGTGCCTGTGATAATGTGACAGCTGTTTTAGCCTTCTGTGCCTGTGATAATGTGACAAATGTTTGAGGCCTGTGTGTCTGTCATAATGTGACAGTTGCTTTAGGCTTATATGCCTGTGATAATGTGACAGCTGTTTAAGGTTTTTGTGCCTGTGATAATGTGACAGCTGCTTTAGGCCTCTGTGCCTGTGATAATGTGACAGCTGTTTTAGGCCTCTGTGCCTGTGATAATGTGACAGCTGTTTTAGGCTTGTGTGCCTGTGATAATGTGACAACTGTTTTAGCCTTCTGTGCCTGTGATAATGTGACAATTGTTTGAGGCCTGTGTGTCTGTGATAATGTGACAGTTGCTTTAGGCTTATATGCCTGTGATAATGTGACAGCTGTTTAAGGTTTTTGTGCCTGTGATAATGTGACAGCTGTTTTAGCCTTCTGTGCCTGTGATAATGTGACAATTGTTTGAGGCCTGTGTGTCTGTGATAATGTGACAGCTGTTTTAGGCTTGTGTGCCTGTGATAATGTGACAGCTGTTTTAGCCTTCTGTGCCTGTGATAATGTGACAATTGTTTTAGGCCTGTGTGCCTGTGATAATGTGACAGCTGTTTTAAGCTTGTGTGCCTGTGATAATGTGACAGTTGTTTTAGGCTTGTGTGCCTGTGATAATGTGACAGTTGTTTAAGGCTTATGTGCCTGTGATAATGTGACAGTTGTTTTAGGCCTGTGTGCATGTGATAATGTGACAGTTGTTTTAGACCTGTGTCTGTGATAATGTGACAGTTGTTTTAGACCTCTGTGCCTGTGATAATGTGACAGTTGTTTTAGATCTCTGTGCCTGTGATAATGTGACAGTTGTTTTAGGCTTCTGTGCATGTGATAATGTGACAGCTGTTTTAGGCATCTGTGCCTGTGATAATGTGACAATTGTTTTAGGCCTGTGTGCCTGTGATAATGTGACAGCTGTTTTAAGCTTGTGTGCCTGTGATAATGTGACAGTTGTTTTAGGCTTGTGTGCCTGTGATAATGTGACAGTTGTTTAAGGCTTATGTGCCTGTGATAATGTGACAGTTGTTTTAGGCCTGTGTGCATGTGATAATGTGACAGTTGTTTTAGACCTGTGTCTGTGATAATGTGACAGTTGTTTTAGACCTCTGTGCCTGTGATAATGTGACAGTTGTTTTAGATCTCTGTGCCTGTGATAATGTGACAGTTGTTTTAGGCTTCTGTGCATGTGATAATGTGACAGCTGTTTTAGGCATCTGTGCCTGTGATAATGTGACAGTTGTTTTAGGCCTGTGTGCATGTGATAATGTGACAGTTGTTTTAGACCTGTGTCTGTGATAATGTGACAGTTGTTTAAAACCTCTGTGCCTGTGATAATGTGACAGTTGTTTTAGACCTCTGTGCCTGTGATAATGTGACAGTTGTTTTAGATCTCTGTGCCTGTGATAATGTGGCAGTTGTTTTAGATCTCTGTGCCTGTGATAATGTGACAGCTGTTTTAGGCCTCTGTCCCTGTGATAATGTGACAGTTGTTTTAGACCTCTGTGCCTGTGATAATGTGACAGTTATTTTAGATCTCTGTGTCTGTGATAATGTGACAGTTGTTTTAGACCTCTGTGCCTGTAATAATGTGACAGCTGTTTTAAGCCTCTGTGACGGTGATGATATGGCAGTTTTATAGATCTCTGTGTCGATGATAATGTGATAATTGTTTTAGGCCATTGTGACAGTTGCTTCAGGCCTCTGTGACCATGGTAATGTGACAGTTGTCTTCAGCTTCTGTGTCCGTGATAATGTGACAGTTGCTTTAGGCCTCTAAGGCTGTGATGTATGTGACAGTTACTTTAAGCTTGTGTCTGTGATATATGTGACAGTTGGCTTAGGCTTCTGTGTCTGTGATATATGTCACAATTACTTTAAGCTTCTGTGTGTGATAACGTGACAGCTGTTGGATTTTTTGTGACAATTGCTTTACTTCATTTTGTGATGATGACAGACAGACTGACACAAAGCGATGACAATAACTCACATGGCCCTTCTGTCAGGGCAGATAATAGTATGATGGTATGACAACAAAAATATGGACTTACAAAATAAAACATCCATGCTGTAAATTTGAAAAGAAAACACAAAAATTATAACTAAAATATAAAAACAAATTGTAAGATTAAGATAAAAAGCAGTTTGGTAAAGCTATCAGTCGAGCCCATGGAAAAAAGCTGTTGTTCATTCTAAGCATTTAGAGTGAAACCTATCTTGAGGAGCCACTGTTTCAGCCAGAAAAGAAGTGGTGTTTCAAGAGAGGTTTAATATGCAGATAATGAAAAGTTGTGACATTTTAAAGTGATCTCACAAAAAGAGTTATCTCCCATTAGAGACATTTATTGTATTACGATTTTTTTCCCCTTACATTTTAAGAGCAAATTGATAATAGCTGATTTTCTTCATCTCAAAGTACAAAATACGATAAAATAATTTAAAGTTATTTGTGGTTCAAATAAAATTAAGTTTGGTAATTTAACAATGAAAGTGACCAATCGGTATGATTTTCTATTTTCTTGATTGTACTGTAATGCATTAGATCTACATATTAAAATTGTATAGGAAAGATTGCATTCACAAAGTGAAACAAAAATAATTTATATTTATAAAAAAAGGAATTATGAACATCTAAGTTAAAGCATGAAAAACTATATGTCCCCATACTATCGTATATGAGGCACAAAACCAAACTTTCATTTATAAGAAAATTTGACTATCAAAATTTAAAACAAAGGGAGATTATGTGGTTTTTATTTCAAATTCTTCTGGACTTGGTCTAAAATTTTCATCACCTATTGTTTTGGTGTTTGCAGTTTGACATACATGTAAGTTTGAGTGGTTCATGGTTACTGCAGTTGTTTTTGCTTTCAAACATTACAGTTACTAACTTCTTATTTTAAGTTCAAGTAAAGCGAGTCAGACATAACAAGATTCACCTGTATTTGGAAATCAATCCCTATTGAGCTAGTAGCAATGGTCTCCACTCCTATTCAACACAAAATCTTATGGGACATATTCTTTACTCAAGTGAGCAATGTTTTAAACTCGTATTCAACACAATATCTTATAGGATATGTTACTTGCTCCAGTGAAAATTGTATATTTTTGTAATAATTTTTCCAATTCTTTGATTTTTCCCTTTTTCGAAGTGGAAAAATAAATTATACTTGCTTCATATGAATGTAATTTTTTGTACAACATGAACTGTTGCTTCATATTGAAAATAGAAACAGTCAATTATTACTAAGGGCAGTAACTCTCCTGTATCTACTGAAAATAGAGTCATGTATTACAAAGGGCAGTAACTCTCCTGTATCTCTGATACTCATATAACTAAAGGCAGTAACTCTCCTGTATCTCTGATACTCATATAACTAAGGGCAGTAACTCTCCTGTATCTCTGATACTCACACATCTGTTTGAGATTGAAGAAATAAAGGCGTGGGAGCTTTATTTGAACACTGATTGTTGGTTTGATTTGAGTGGATGATTCTCTGAATCGCTGTTCTTGTTGGTCGCCTGGTAACAAAATAAATAACAAAAATACAAAAAACTAAAAAATTATTTACAAAAAAGCATTATTATTAAAGGACTTTTCCAGAAATATTCGAAAAAAATATTGCTTTTGACATTTTATTCAAATATATCAAAATAAAAGTGGGAAAAAAAATTATTTTCTAGAAAACAATACTTACAAAATATTTAAATTCCCAAAACAACATTTTTTGGTCAAATTCAAAATTTTACAAATTCCCAAAATATAACATTATTTGGTCAAATTCAAAAATTTTACAATCTGAAAAATTCCCAGAAAATCACATTTTATCTAGTCAATTGTCAAAATTTCTGTTATGAAGACTAATACTTCTGTCTTTCTTTGTTTATTACATCTGGAAGAGCCTAAATAGGGTACATTTTAATATACAATATACAAAACAAAATAGCCATTTCAAAATAATGCAATTCTCATTCACAACGTGTAAAAGGGGAATTACTTATTTTTGTGACATATTAGGAAATAATGACAAACATCAGACATACCCATTTTATGCAAAAAAATATTCAATTTATCATCTTGCCCCCAACCTCCCCCCAGCTTTTCTCTCAACTTTTAAAATGAGTACATTATTCTGTTATTCTAGATTAAGTGGATCTCTCTCCCAGACTTTTTGAGAAAAAAAATTCAATATGCAGGACATAGGTCCTGCACCCAATAATTTTCTGCAGGACCTACTGAAATTGTGCAGGACCGGTATTTACAAAATTCTAAAATTTAAACGGAATCGGTGATGGGAACAATAAAAACCCGACCCACCATGTTTTCAATTATAAACACACGAAATGGTCGCGTTGATGCATCACAGCCAGTTTAAACTATAAAAATACAATGATTAATAGAATTACCATGGAAACAGGTGCATGTTTAAGAAGTAAATGTCATTTGAAGCAGAATCTAATTCCGAGTTGACCGTGATCGTTCCGGCATACCAGTTGCATTTCCGATTTCCGGTGCAAAACAATATACACACAAAAAATTTTGTCCAACACCCGGACCGGCATACTTGGCAGTATTGCCGGTCCTTGTGATTTTCTGCCCGCTCGGTACGACGAATTTCAAAAAGTCTGCTCTCCATGTTCCAAACACATGTTTTCAGTCCAACAAATACCTTTCCTTTCTCTCTTTTAAAGCATATTTTCCTACAATTGACTGGCCCTTTGTCAGTCCTCGCGATGAGCACCGCTCCTCCGGCTCAAGAGCAGTAAAACTTTGTTTCGACCATTAATTTTTTCAGATATATATATATACATGTATAAAAATTCAAGAATATGATTTGGAACAGTAAATTCAAATTTTCATTTCGAGGACTGACTTTTTCATCAGAATTATAGGCCAAATGGAATTATGACCTTTTATGCAAATACCGGTAGTTTACAAAAACTCCAATTCGTATATTTATTGTAGTGCTCAAGATTATCACAATAATAAAAATTCAATAATTAGAAATTTGTTTTTTGTTTCATAATTTCCAGTAATGTCTGTTGTCATTCTACTTCAGATGTCACAGTTCAAGTACCCAATCAGCAACAAGCCTATGAAATGCTGAACAGCATAGAATTTTTTGAAAAGAATAGAGGGTTTCCAAATGTGATAGATAAGAATGGTTGCCTAACATAAACTAAGAGTGAATGTCTTTAACTGTTTGTGGATCATCAAAAAAATCCAATAAGCACCTAATTTTATTTTATTAGACAAAATATTAATTGTCCATTTTTCAAGTTTCAATTATATCTAAGACAAAATTCGGAGATTATTTTAACCATAAAATTAATATTTTACCAGAGGAATAAAAAAAGCCCATCTGCCAAATTAAGCTATCATTTAAATAAAACTGTTTAAATGTGATAATAAAAGATGAAACAGCAACAGAAAAAAAACCGAAGGAAAGTTCAGGAAAAGCGTGACTACAAAAAGGGGTTACATTCAAGCACAACACACATGGATAGCTCCAAATGGAACAAAAGTTATAAAAGTCTCTAGACTAAAATTAATAAAAAAAAATTCCAACCTTTTAAATTCCTCAACTTGCTACAAAATGTTTATTTTGAATCATATCTACTCTGGTAACGTTCAGATAATATTTTCAACGCAAAATATAAAAAAAATCAATCATTCATTGGCTTCCTTCCTTTGTATATAAAAAAAGTAGCAGACGACTGATTTTTGTTCCAGTCACTAAAGTAGCAGATGACGGAATTTTGTTCCGGTCACTAATGAAGCAGACGACAGAATTTTGTTCCAGTCACTAAAGTAGCAGACGACTGATTTTTGTTCCAGTCACTAAAGTAGCAGATGACGGAATTTTGTTCCGGTCACTAATGAAGCAGACGACAGAATTTTGTTCCAGTCACTAAAGTAGCAGATGACAGAATTTTGTTCCAGTCACTAAAGTAGCAGATGACAGAATTTTGTTCCAATCACTAAAGTAGCAGACAACAGAATTTTGTTCCAGTCACCAAAATATTCTTACATTGAACAGAATGGTCATGACTTAAAATAAACATGCACTGGAAATTGGATTTTATTTATAACATAAGATTAACCTAAAAATAGAAGGATGCAGTGATGATCTGTGAAATTGTTTTGTGATAATAAAAGTGTTGTGAGAAAATTTCTGGAGAAGTTACATGCAAAAAGAAAACTGAAAAAAAATACATGTATATGATTTACATCCATTCTACATGTATGTGAGAATTTTTAACAAAATTTAGCAGATGATACTTGCATAATAGTATTTTTAAGAATTTTCAAAAAGGAAACATACGATAAAAAAAATTAAACGATGTATGTTTCTTCGACAATATAAGTAAATAGGTTCTCATCTTATCAATAATATTTGTAGGTCAATAGGTTCTTATCTATTATTTAATGCCACAATATAGCTGAAATATTGCTAAAGTTGGCATTAAACACCAATCAATCTATTATTTATTTATTCCATGTTATTTTGTATGAGTTTATCAATGTGTAAACTCGACCTACTCATTCATGAGATAAATCAGTTCCACATGATTTTAAGCTAAGTCTATCAATGAAAGGCTGAGTATACACTCTGACTGACTCGTACAAAATAACGATCAATTCTTATAATTCCATTTTCTGTGAAAAAATGATATAAGTTATGAACAAATTTATTTGACATTCATACGCATAGTCAGTGCAACGGCAAATAAATATTAAAGAATAATTATTGATATGTGAACATTTATGACTTGAATAAACATCCAATAGAATTGCAGAAAACTGTCACATGCTACACAAAATGGAATTATACAATAAATAACATTGTTCTCCTTTACAGGAGTAAATCTACTTACCAATTTTATAAAAATCAAACCGTGCATTTAACATAAAATCACACACAATATCAATTACTCCATCAATGACAATACAAACCTTGACATGCTGCAGATGTCCCCAATATTGACCTGATGGGAATTCCCCATTATCCAGTCAGTTAAATATTCTACTAGTTTGTTCCTGAACTTCATTTCCTGTCTAAACGTAAGATCATCACGTCGCTGCATCATAGTCTCCACTAACTGACAGAGTTTGATCTTGATTTGAATGGCATGAACTGTAGAGTCAAGATGTCTGACATACCTGTTTAAAAATTGATTAATTCTTTCATATTTCATGGACAATAGAGTCTGACATATTTGTTAATGTGTAATTTAATAACAATGTGCAGCTTTCACTGAGTTATTGATTTGATTGATTGAATATTTGTTTTATGCAAAAGTCTATACCTTTTTGTTTTGGTGAAAAGATTGTAATTATTACAGATGATCACTTGCCACACCCCCCCTTAATTATTTTCAAAATTATGAAATTAAATTTTTGCCTTGTGGAATTTTCTGAACTTTCTAGAAACATCTTTTCACATACAGGCTAAGATGTCGAGAAAATGATTTATAAATGTTCTAAAGGTTATATAATATGTATTGCATATATAATTTCGATAAACAGTTCTGAAAGCTTTTAGTGCACTGCTTGTGACTTTTTAATTCTGAAAGTTGTCTGTGATCTCTGAAGAAGAATAGCTGTGGAACCGTAGCTCTTATCAATAAATTACCTGTGGAACCGTAACTCTTATCAATAAATTACCTGTGGAACCGTAGCTCTTATCAATAAATTACCTGTGGAACCGTAGCTCTTATCAATAAATTACCTGTGGAACCGTAGCTCTTATCAATAAATTACCTGTGGAACCGTAGCTCTTATCAATAAATTACCTGTGGAACCGTAGCTCTTATCAATAAATTACCTGTGGAACCGTAGCTCTTATCAATAAATTACCTGTGGAACCATAGCTCTTATCAATAAATTACCTGTGGAACCGTAGCTCTTATCAATAAATTACCTGTGGAACCGTAGCTCTTATCAATAAATTACCTGTGGAACCGTAGCTCTTATCAATAAATTACCTGTGGAACCATAGCTCTTATCAATAAATTACCTGTGGAATCATAGCTCTTATCAATAAATTACCTGTGGAACCGTAGCTCTTATCAATAAATTACCTGTGGAACCGTAGCTCTTATCAATAAATTACCTGTGGAACCGTAGCTCTTATCAATAAATTACCTGTGGAACCATAGCTCTTATCAATAAATTACCTGTGGAACCGTAGCTCTTATCAATAAATTACCTGTGGAACCATAGCTCTTATCAATAAATTACCTGTGGAACCGTAGCTCTTATCAATAAATTACCTGTGGAACCGTACCTCTTATCAATAAATTACCTGTGGAACCGTAGCTCTTATCAATAAATTACCTGTGGAACCGTAGCTCTTATCAATAAATTACCTGTGGAACCATAGCTCTTATCAATAAATTACCTGTGGAACCGTAGCTCTTATCAATAAATTACCTGTGGAACCATAGCTCTTATCAATAAATTACCTGTGGAACCGTAGCTCTTATCAATAAATTACCTGTGGAATCGTAGCTCTTATCAATAAATTACCTGTGGAACCGTAGCTCTTATCAATAAATTACCTGTGGAACCGTAGCTCTTATCAATAAATTACCTGTGGAACCGTAGCTCTTATCAATAAATTACCTGTGGAACCGTAGCTCTTATCAATAAATTACCTGTGGAACCATAGCTCTTATCAATAAATTACCTGTGGAACCGTAGCTCTTATCAATAAATTACCTGTGGAACCATAGCTCTTATCAATAAATTACCTGTGGAACCATAGCTCTTATCAATAAATTACCTGTGGAACCGTAGCTCTTATCAATAAATTACTCAACAAATGAATTCATTTTACTCGAAAGACCAGAAAGGTCAGAATTCCACAAGATTACAAACAGGTAATATCCTTAGCTCTACGGAAAAAAAGGTTAAAAGAGATACGGTTCTGCATGTAGGAAGACTAGTTTACCTGACAATAGCTAACATAAGAGATTCTATACTGGTGACACCCACGTTATCACATGGTTGAGCAACTTTACCTGACAATAGCTAACATAAGAGATTCTATACTGGTGACACCCATATTATCACATGGTTGAGCAACTTTACCTGACAATAGCTAACAAGAGATTCTATACTAGTAACTCCCACGTTATCACATGGTTGAGCAACTTTACCTGACAATAGCTAACATAAGAGATTCTATACTGGTGACACCCACGTTATCACATGGTTGAGCAACTTTACCTGACAATAGCTAACATAAGAGATTCTATACTGGTGACACCCACGTTATCACGTGGTTGAGCAACTTTACCTGACAATAGCTAACTTAAGAGATTCTATACTGGTGACACCCATATTATCACATGGTTGAGCAACTTTATCTGACAATAACTAACTTAAGAGATTCTATACTGGTAACTCCCACGTTATCACATGGTTGAGCAACTTTACCTGACAATAGCTAACATAAGAGATTCTATACTGGTGACACCCACGTTATCACATGGTTGAGCAACTTTACCTGACAATAGCTAACATAAGAGATTCTATACTGGTGACACCCACGTTATCACATGGTTGAGCAACTTTACCTGACAATAGCTAACTTAAGAGATTCTATACTGGTGACACCCATATTATCACATGGTTGAGCAACTTTACCTGACAATAGCTAACATAAGAGATTCTATACTAGTAACTCCCACGTTATCACATGGTTGAGCAACTTTACCTGACAATAGCTAACATAAGAGATTCTATACTGGTGACACCCACGTTATCACATGGTTGAGCAACTTTACCTGACAATAGCTAACATAAGAGATTCTATACTGGTGACACCCACGTTATCACATGGTTGAGCAACTTTACCTGACAATAGTTAACTTAAGAGATTCTATACTGGTGACACCCATATTATCACATGGTTGAGCAACTTTATCTGACAATAGCTAACTTAAGAGATTCTATACTGGTAACTCCCACGTTATCACATGGTTGAGCAACTTTACCTGACAATAGCTAACATAAGAGATTCTATACTGGTGACACCCACGTTATCACATGGTTGAGCAACTTTACCTGACAATAGCTAACATAAGAGATTCTATACTGGTGACACCCACGTTATCACATGGTTGAGCAACTTTACCTGACAATAGCTAACTTAAGAGATTCTATACTGGTGACACCCATATTATCACATGGTTGAGCAACTTTACCTGACAATAGCTAACATAAGAGATTCTATACTAGTAACTCCCACGTTATCACATGGTTGAGCAACTTTACCTGACAATAGCTAACATAAGAGATTCTATACTAGTAACTCCCACGTTATCACATGGTTGAGCAACTTTACCTGACAATAGCTAACTTAAGAGATTCTATACTAGTAACTCCCACATTATCACATGGTTGAGCAACTTTATCTGACAATAGCTAACTTAAGAGATTCTATACTAGTAACTCCCACATTATCACATGGTTGAGCAACTTTACCTGACAATAGCTAACATAAGAGATTCTATACTGGTGACACCCATGTTATCACATGGTTGAGCAACTTTACCTGACAATAGCTAACATAAGAGATTCTATACTAGTAACTCCCACATTATCACATGGTTGGTCTGTTTTGATTTCTAGAATATTCTTCATGATAAAGATGACATTCTCTATAAACTGAGTGTTCAGATCTGTGACTATCACCTGTAAAGTACATAATGATTTACTAACAATTCAATGATTGATTGATTGATTGGTTGGTGTTTAACACCAACCTTAGCAATATTTCAGCTATATCACAGTGTGAACAAATTGACAATACTGAACATCCTGTAAACCAGGAGACGAATAATGTTGGAAGTCTTTACCTTTTTCCTCAATGTCGAAAATACGGATAATTGGTATAAATTCTAAATTGAAAAATGTTATCAAGTTCAAAATCAAACTTGGCCTGCCATTTGCAGTCTCTATAACATTGTGCATAAATTTCAAATGATTTGCATATGTGGTACCCAAGTTATTGATATTGCATCATATTGACATGCATTAAGTCGATATTCACAGTTATTGCATATCGGTTTTGTACTATGTAATTTCATTGGTTGAAGTGCGGTCAGGTGGTGTATCAGTTTTGTACTATGTAATTTCATTGGTTGAAGTGCAGTCAGGTGGTGTATCAGTTTTGTACTAGGTAATTTCATTGGTTGAAATGTGGTCAGGTGGTGTGTATTATTTAACTGTGTAAAGCAGTCAATATAACCAAGTTGCATAGGATTTATGGACCGACAAGGCTCTATATAATGTACAGTCTGCTCATAATTTCAAAGTAAAATTAAATATTGATTCCTTTTGCCATGTGACAAGTCACTATCTATTGTTTTACCATTTAACTCTGAAAACCTTGGTATAAATAATTTGTAACATGAAGCCATGCAATATCACCTGTATGTCGTTGATTACAGCATGGCTCTCTGAGAGAAATAAAACTACAGCCAGATTTAAAGTGTGCAATATCTTGCATCTGTGGGTAATATTTCATAGTTCTTAGCAGTTGCTTACATTCTGGTATATAAACCATAAAAAGATCAAAGGAAAAGAATGCATTCATGTTACAACAATAATGATTTAATTAAGTTATAAACTAACCTGTCCTGAGGGATCAAAGAATTTATCTACACAAACTTTGATTTGGTCAAACAATATTGGAAATAAACCTGGATTCAGTTCATGTCCCACTAATTCTTTAACATGCTTCTGTATCTGTGCCCCAAACTTCTCATTCTGACAAACCAATAGCTTTAACAAGTTACTTATAAACCTAGAAAATAAAAACAATATCTATCTTTGAACACTCATTCTTGACAAATCAATAAAATTATTGTCATCTTTTCCCCCTTGATGTCAGAAATCAAACAGGTTGTAAAATATTCTTATAATTTTTTTACTTCCAGTATAATGTTTCTATCACATTAAAGTGGAGCGTTTTTTATTTATTTTTATTTTAACCAAATTTATAGTTAGTGTTTCATTTCCATCTGCAAATACAGTCAAACCTGTCCATGCGGTCATCTCTATTAAGCAGTCTCCTGAATTAAAAGACCACCCTTTTCTTCTCATGTCATATGAATTTAACCTCTTTTAAGAGGTCACCTGTCTTAAAAGACCACTACATATTTGTCCCAAAGGTCATGACCGTCTTCATACAGATTTGACTGTACAGTGAAAGCTACAAAGACACAAAAAAAATTAACATGATATCTATTACTAGTCTAGTTGACTTACTGAGTTACAGGACAATAACAAGTTGACTTACTGAGTTACAGGACAATAACAAGTTGACTTACTGAGCTACATGACAATAAAAGTTGACTTACTGAGTTACAGGACAATAACAAGTTGACTTACTGAGTTACAGGACAATAACAAGTTGACTTACTGAGTTACAGGACAATAACAAGTTGACTTACTGAGTTACAGGACAATAACAAGTTGACTTACTGAGTTACAGGACAATAACAAGTTGACTTAGTGAGTTACAGGACAATAACAAGTTGACTTACTGAGTTACAGGACAATAACAAGTTGACTTACTGAGTTACAGGACAATAACAAGTTGACTTACTGAGTTACAGGACAATAACAAGTTGACTTACTGAATTACAGGACAATAACAAGTTGACTTACTGAGTTACAGGACAATAACAAGTTGACTTACTGAGTTACAGGACAATAACAAGTTGACTTACTGAGTTACAGGACAATAACAAGTCGACTTACTGAGTTACAGGACAATAACAAGTTGACTTAATGAGTTACAGAACAATAACGAATTGACTTACTGAGTTACAGGACAATAACAAGTTGACTTAGTGAGTTACAGGACAATAACAAGTTGACTTACTGAGTTACAGGACAATATTGTGAATCTCCACAAGTCTGCATCAGACTTGTTTTCCTTGTATCCAGACCAGCTGGTATAGTGGTGGCACTAATTCTGTGTGGTTTATTTTGTAATCTTACTCCACCAAGAGCACACAGAAATCCAGTCATGTTTGCCCACTCATTTAGTTGGTCCTTAAAAATGGAAATATCGCAGTTTAACAACACACAAAAATACAGTCATGTTTGCCCACTCATTTAGTTGGTCCTAAAAAAAATAAAATACCATAATTTTTTAAAACAAATATTTATAGGTCTTTCTCAAAAGAAATATGTTGACAACCTTCCAATGATACTTGAAAACTTTTGAAAGAATTTGAACGTACCTGTGTTAAGGGAGGTAACTCATAAATATTTGAGAATAAATGAAAGATCAGCAAAGATAAAATAAAGAAAACATGAGAACAAAACACAAATACCTTACTAAAGAAAACAGCATCCTTGAATGAATTGGCTAAAACATCAAAAATAAGTTAATGTGTACAAAACAGATTTTTTGCTTCACAAATGTTAAAGCATGTTTTTTTATATTATGAGAAAAAGCCATATTTTCACATCAACTTTCTCACCTCAAGTTCATGATCAGTACTAGCGTGATGTGGAGGTTTCCTCTTCATTGGGATACTTGCCCCTAATCCAGCACTACTACATTCCTCCATCTTGACTTTAGGGTCTTTGGGGAAAGTCTCAAGATACTGTGTGATAATTTCCCAGTTTCTGTAAGTATCATCCCAAGCCTGAGAGTTACCAGACGTGTGTTGATCAATCTTCCTCAACAAAGCCATTATTCTCTTCTGTAAAGCAGCTCTTCCTAAATAACAAAACATAAAATTTTGAGCATGATTTTTTTTTACTCATAGTACAAAATCATCATTCAATTAAAGCATCATTCATTTATAGCTTAGAATGCCAAATACAATACAATAATAGGGGCCATCGTAATCGTGTGGTAGTTGGATTTACAATTACCTGTGCAATCAGTGCCTATCACCACTACAGTTGTGAGTTCTAACCCCGTTCATGGCGAGATGTATTCGATACAATATTAAGTGATAAAGTTTGTCAGGGACTTACGATAGGTCGGTGGCTTTCTCCGAGTACTCCGATTTCCTCCATCAATTAAACTGACCGCAACAATATAATTGAAATATTGTTGAAAGTGGCGTTAAACACTATAACTCTTACACATACAATTATAATGCATCAATTTTCTAAAGAAAAGAGCACATTTTTTTTACTTATACGGCTACATCATCCACCCAAAGCAATTGTTTCATTTAGAGGTAAAGGTTTCTCCTCAAACGTTTACCGTAAATATTGTTGAAACCTATATCTATGTGTTGACTGAATGTAAGTGTTATGGTTACAATATACACCAGAATAATTTAAATATATTTTTGACAACATAAGAGTAATGGTCTTTGACCAACAGATGTTACATGCTTAGTCAATAATCAGTTCACAACGATCATTCACTGGTCCTGCTATTCTACTGTCCATGTTTATGTTGTCATTCAATTTTGTGACAGTGTGTGATCTTTTTGAGTGGAAGAAAATCTGTGCATATATCTTAATGTTTGTTTGTATCTGTATTGTCGTACGAGATCAAATTATCAGAGGGGGAGGGATGGGATCCCATTAACTTGTTTAACCCTGCCACATTTGTGTGTCTGTCCTAAGCCAGGACCTGTTGGTTTTTTTTACGTTCAATTGTTTTAGGTGAGAGGAGGTTGTTCGTTTTGTTGATATTGGTGGAATTGTGGACCATTGCTGTTTTAAATTTTATTTCCTAATTCTTTGACTAACCTGTAGTTAATACAGTGCTGGCTTGAGCCAAGTCAGCATACACATTATAGTTGGGCAATATCTGTGTTACTGCCATCTCATCTGCCCCGCAGCGAATATCTGCTTCCTCACACAGCAGACTGAAACATGACATCGCTGTCAACACTGCATCAATATCAATACTCCATAAATACATGAAAAACACAACCTGTAATGTACATTCTATCATGTAAAAACACAACCTGTAATGTACATTCTATCATGTAAAAACACAACCTGTAATGTACATTCTATCATGTAAAAACACAACCTGTAATGTACATTCTATCATGTAAAAACACAACCTGTAATGTACATTCTATCATGTAAAAACACAACCTGTAATGTACATTCTATCATGTAAAAACACAACCTGTAATGTACATTCTATCATGTAAAAACACAACCTGTAATGTACATTCTATCATGTAAATTTTACATACCAATTAAATCTCAGGTTAAACAAACAAGTTTGTTTAGATTACATTCAAAATTTGATCATTTGATCTAACATCCAATAAAGAGATGGATAACAATTAAGTCAAATATGATAACTCAAATAAGAGGTCCATTGAGCTTAGCAATGCCTTGACCTTTCATACAATAATATTCTACTATGGGAAAAACATAAAATATAGAAATGTTCAAAATAAAAAAAAAAGATTATAATAAAAATATTTGTTTCTCAGACCCTTGTTACTTTCATAGCCTAAATACTGCCAATGGACACCATTTTGATTTCCCATATCATTCAAAAATGAGGACCCCCTCCTACAATGTACAACTGTTGATACCAAATCATCACTAAAGTGAAGAAATATGGTTACAAACATCTTTGTAAGTCAAATTGAAAAGGGAATTTCTTTGCAGTTTATTCAGTGACCCATAAGTGACACAGAATATATTGTAAACAAAATAATTAATAGACAGTAAATGATCAGATTATTTTCTTATTTGGACCAAATACAAATCCTAGTTAATACATAAAAGGTCAGATATGGATTAAACTTCTGTTATAAAAATAACAATATCTTTTACCTCTAATTTGATATGTATACAGATAGTTTTATTATTTCCTATATTAGCGCTGGCACTATTTTTCTGTAAGAAGATATTCCGACACACCAAGATTTCCCGTAACCATTTGAGAATTTCTGTGTAGTTGGCGAGCTGTCTTTGTATCAATTTCTGTGAGATTGAAAACAACACCTGAGAACTGTAAATAAAAAATAGACTGGATAAATTTGTTGTTATATACTGACTGAAATATAGCTTTTTCTGGTACCCCTGTCACATGTTACATGTTGAGCTTTGGGAACCTAGTTGTAAATCCAGTTTACTTCCTCAGAAAATATCAAAAGGGTCAAAGAGATAATTATATAATTTTTTTAATTTAATTCAAAATATAAACGTCGATGGATTAATATGATTTTTCGGTAGGATAAACACAATATTGATGCAGTGTCTTAAAATATAAAGTTTATGTGTATTCAGTGCAAAACTGGGGAAAGGCTCGGTGAACCTTGTTTTTGTCCCAGTTTTTAAGACTCATACACATAAACTTTATATTTTAAGACACTACACTAATATTGTCTATATATCATATATAGTCACATGTCATTTTATACGTGTTTTGATTGGTTTAAAAAGTTGAGGTTATTTGTCAATGAAATCTCTTCACTGGTAAGCTGCTGATAAAATTTCAAAACATTCTGAGAAACACTACTCAAGTTATCATACGACATAGGGTAAAAATCCTATTTTTCCGTCATATCAAGTCCAATAACTCTGGAACGCAAAAGTGAAAATCGACAAAAATGAAAGGGATCCTCCCCTCTTCACCGGTAAACAGCTGATAAAATTTTTAAAAGATTCTAAGAAACACAGCTCAAGTTATCATACGACATACGATTTGTCTACAGAGAGACGGACGGAAGGACGGACTGACAGATGGACGGACATGGTGAAACCAGTATACCCCCCTACAACTTCGTTGCGGGGGGCATAAAGATATACAAAAAACTTTTTATAAGTTTCTTTGGAATGGAAAAAGGGATAAGGTTAAGAGGGAAATACTAACAGTTACGAGGATGGTGGTTTGAAAATGATTGATATCAAACTTTTCTGTCAAGCATTAAAAATGACATGGAAAAGGAAATATATAGATCCTTTAAATTTTTCTCCTTGGAAAATACTGTTAATTGATTCTTTAGAAAAATGGGGTGGAGATAAAATTCTACCACCTGGAAAAGAAGGACTGAACACAGTAGCAAGCACTTTAAACCCTTTTTGGAAAGACATTCTGGATAATTTTAGTAACCTAGAAAATGAAAAAGTGATTGATGGAAATGATGTCTTGAACCAATCCATATGGCTAAATAGTCATATCAAAGTCAACAATACATCTCCCTGTTTGAAGAATTGGATTGAAAAGGACATTTATATTATAAATGACTTACTTGATCAAAATAAACAAATAATGAGCTACGAAATTTTTCGGGACACATATCATGTTGACACCACATTCGTAGAGTTCTATGGTATTATAAGTGCAATACCAAGACATTGGAAGCACTTGATCAATACCTGTCACAATTTAATATATAAGGAGAATAAGTTTCTTCATCAGTTACAGATTGACCCAAAACCCTGTAAATATTTCTATAGACAGTTTATTGATAAAAACACAGTTGTACCTGTAAATATTATTGATAAGTGGTCAAATGAGTTTGATATAGAAGAAACCGAATGGGGTCTTATCTTTTCAGTCTTTTTCATTATCAAAAAATAATAAATTGTCATGTTTCCAATATAAACTAATTCACAGAATTCTTGCTCTAAATCCATATCTCTCTAAGTGTAAGATAAAAGAAACTGAACTATTTTCCTTTTGCAATGAAGCAAAAGAAACTTATAAATACTTTTTTTGGGACTGTAATGTAACAACAAACTTCTGGTTTTCAATCATGGACTTCCTAAAAAATATAGATGGAAGCAATGTAAACTCCAAAAGGTATTATTTTGGAAAATGTACAGTTTGAAAGTAATCTACCTGTACCGAATTGTATACTTATTTTCAAGTATTACTTGTATATATGAAAGTTAAAGGATATGTTACCAAACTTGAATGCAGTGTTACAATATCTTAATTCTGAAATAAAAATGGAAAAGTACTCTGCACGTCTTTTATCACCCTCTGATTGCTTCAACATGAAATGGCAGCCTCTTGAAGTAGCATTAGCAAATGTACATGGTTAAAATAGAGATGTATTTATCATTGAAAATGAACTTAGTATATGTGTGATGGGTGTCAAAAACAATATATAATTGATTAATGTAATTGAATGTTTACATTACATGTTTATTCCTTTTTCAAAAATAAACAAATTACAAAAAAGAAAAGAAACGATCTATGACACAACTTAAAGGAATAACATTAAAAAAAATAAGATTATTTTATATTTCTATATTCAAACATTTTGAAGGAAATAAGATAGATGCTATGCTACTGTATTGTATTTTGTCAAAGGAAATTCCAAAAATTAAATGTTTAAATAATTTTCCTGTCCCACCAACTCTTAACAAGTACATTATTTAAATTACCACGAAAAGGGGGAGGGTTAACAGCTATCCCACATGTTAAAGGTAAACATATGACTTATTGATCTACTGATAAGAATAATTCTAAAAATAGAATTAAATTATCATTACCTGGGAAAAAAAAAGAGAAAATTAAACAACTTGACAAAATGGCATCCTCACATTCCATAGGAAAAGGACAGACTGCCTTAGTTTGTCAATTATGTGAAAATGATCCAAAAATTAAATGGAAATGTATGGATTGTGGACTGCTGATGTGCCAAAGATGTAGAGATAAGGTTCATCCAAAGTTTCCATTAGCCAAGGACCATATTATCATTGACATCAAAGATATCCATCAACACCAGTCTGAACCTGAACTGGACTTTACCCAGCTGGAGTGTGGGGTACACACGGGACAAAAGTCTTATTTATATTGTAACACATGTGATGAACTTGTATGTCCTCTGTGTATAGCTAAAACTCACAAGAAGCAGCATGACTTAATTGAAATCAGTGAGGGATACCAAATTAGAGCTGAGAAAATAAGAAATGGACAGAAAAATATTGACCAAAAAATCCAATTACAGATCAGAGGTGAAGAAGACCTTGGGAAAATAAAACTCCAAGAACATACAAAATTTGAGAAGACAAGAAAAGAAATTCTGGATTTTGAGAAAGCTTTATCAGCTGCAGTTAATGCACATGTCTATAAACTTTTAAGTGAACTGGATCAGCAATGGAGAGATGTGTCCAAATCTATTGACGAAGAAACAAATAAGGTGAAAAAAAATCAAAAGACATTACTGGAACAAAATGACAAGATAAATTATATAGTTCAGTCATGTGATCCCAAAGACATTCTTTGTGTCTCCGATACATTCCTGAAATCATTGGAAACAGATATTAAACCAATCAACAATATCTTTCCTCAAGTACCAAAGTTTGTATTGGGGGACATATCAAAGTTTCCATCTCTGCATGGCAACTTGGTGAAAGCTACTCCTCTGAACTACCAGACAAAGCTTGAAGTGGTCAAACAATTGACAACAGACATAGGTGGAGTCAATAATATTCTAAACTGCCGTGACGGTTCTCTCTGGATAAATGATGGCGATAATCGACAATTACAGAAAGTTAATCCAGTGGGGGAAACACTGCATGTAATATCTATCATAAAAGTGACCGTTCATAATATGGCACTTACAAGCTCTGAAGACCTACTTCTGGCCACTGGTAAATCTACGATCCAAGTCATACCATCTGGTCAACTAGAATTAATGGATTCTTTATATAATGTATCACCATTACTACCAACAGCTGTCCACGTGACACATGATAATAAAGTTATAGTTGGGGCTGTAAACAAAGTACCATGCTTCCCAGTCACAGGACCCAGACAGGTTATAATAATGGATCATACAGGAAAGGAAAAGAAATTCTTCCAATTTGACGGAAATAAGAAACCTTTATTTTCTCTACCTATCCGTATCGCTAGTAACAGCAGAAATAATATTGGTGTTATCGACTGTCTATCGACGAATTTACAGGGGAGAATTATTGTATTGGATCAAGAAGGAGGCGTCAAAAATATATATACAGGACATCCAGACGTAAATCATGGAAACAAACTGTTTTGCCCCACTGGCATTGTAACTACACCTTCAGATAAATTTGTTGTAGCTGATCTGTATGTCCATATCATACATATATTAAGCAGTGATGGTGGCATCTTAACATACCATAAAACTGGAAAGGTGGGAGTAGAGCTACCTTACTCTCTGTCCATCAGCCACACAGGACAGCTATACACTGGGTGTAGTAATTATACAAACAGCAAGGAAAAGGCCAAGATACATGTGATAGATAACTTTGGGTGGTAGTGTCAAACTGGAAGTGTGGCAATGTAAACATTTCTATCTGGAGTTCATTACGTAGTAAAGACAGGGACCATCCTGGCCATGCATGGTTCTATGGTACTTATGAATACAATCAATACTTATCATTACTGAGGTTATGAGTTCAACTTCTACATGTAGTGATGTTCACAAGATATAACAACTCTATTTCTTAATATTATCTTTGACAGTACAAAACATCTGACAAATTAAACAGACAAGACAGTGTACCATATTATACTCATGTCAGCAATTTAATTACAATATTTTATATTTCTTTTGTATTGATCTTACATTTTCTTCCTCGGCAAGGGGCCATCGTCGCCGTGATCATATGGTTGTTGGATTTATAACTACCTATGCAATCAGTCCCTATCACCACTTATGTTCTGAGTTCGAATCCTTCTAAGACGAGGTGTATGCAATACAACATTATATGATAAAGATTGTCAGCGAATTGCGACAGGTCTGTGGCTTTCTCCGATTTCCTCCACCAATAAAACTGACTGTCACGATATAACTGAAATATTGTTGAAAGTGGCATTAAACACCATAACCCTGACCCCTTCCTCAGCAATATCAATCCTTGCGAGTAGGTTATCTTTCCTTGGAATGCAGAATGATCAATATTGATTAGACTGGGGTAATGGTTAACATGCTTTCCTCGAGTGTGGTAGATAATGGATTGGACCCCTCATTGGTTTAATTGGTATTTCCTGCTTCTCTGATACACATGCAGCATCAAAGAGTAAGAGGAAAGACTGGTTGGCTCAGAATCAGGATAATGTGTCTGAGTGGAGTGACATGTCTACCCATGGGCTGTTGTTTCAATGAGCAAACACTATTTGATTTGATTGATTTGATTTAGTTTGCTCTCGCCGTGATATTACTGAAAAATTGTTCACTTGGCGTTAAACAACAATCATTCACATTCAAAAAAATTGTTTTAATTTTATTGCCTTTCACCATCGTTATTTCTGTTTGTAAAATGATGTAATCACAGCTTAAAACCTCATCTGTTCAGAGATTAAACAACATTCCAAACATTCATATTCTTTTCTATTACTATTATCCAATAAAAAATAGCAACATTCCACACATGAACCAATCACAAAATGGTTTACATCTCCAACTAAGCTATTCATCGTTAATAAGTAAATAAAACATGACAGACAGCATTGTTTTATACTTTCCTAAACAGTAGTGTAACGGTACGGCTACCTCACGATACTTTTACGATACTTCATAGTATGTAGTTGTCATTACAGATGCTCCATATGTCTATATATATTTGAAATGTTTTATTTACGGTAACAAGGCCTCTGTCACTGAAATCAGCAGATTAATTTGAGCCTTCGCTTTTTTCTCAGCATCCACTGAAACTTCAAGAAATTGAGGTAATCCCGTGTTTTCATCGAAGATGGGTTGACATGTTGCTGGTATTGCAGGTCTTGTAGCTCACGTCATTCATACAAATTTTACATACAGTGTTATCTTTGTTTGTAGTTTCTGTTCCATTTATGATGACAATTTTAAATCCCAAGTATTTCCATACGTAAGATTGGTAGTTGCAGGTGGATCTTTTGTCTTATGTTATTATTCTCATCACAAACACCAGGTGTATTTAACGACACGAAAAAATCAGATTAATCGAAATATGAAGGTTTGTAAATATACAGAGAGCACATACTGTGAAACCGTTATTAACTGTGGGGTTCTAATTTTCGCTGATTTCGAGGTCCACTTAAACCACGAAAATAAAAATCTAACGAAATACAAATTACCCATTTATTGTTGCCTGTAGTGATTGAAACCACGCATTCAAGAACTCATGGATCAATGCAATTTGTAGAAATTACGAAAATTGGTGCCAACGAACAAAAGTACTTTCACAGTAATCTTATTTAGCACTGATTTATCTTTACATTTATATCAATTATATCTATGATAATTGATCTATGTAAACTGTTTTGGATAATATGTGTGATAGACCTACTATTTATGTATTTCAAATAGTCATCTCTAAAAACTAAATGTTGATTATTTAGATTTTTTTGCACCGTAATGCACAATTAATATTTTTATTTAATTAGAAATGTATATACATTTATATTATCTCTAAATATAATTGATTATGTAACATAAATTTGTTCTGAATAATGAACATTAATAGATGCGTTGCTTACATGCTGCAGGAAGGGACCATCGTAACCGTGATCATATGGTAGTTAGATTTACAACTACCTAAGCAATCGGTGCCTATCACCACTGATGTTGTGAGTTAGAATCTCGATCTGGGCGAGTTGAACAACATTATATGATAAAGTTTGTCAGTGGATTTCTCCGGGTTCTCTGGTTTCCTCCACCAATAAAACTGACTGCCACGATATAACTGAAATATTGTTGAAAGTGGCATTAAACACCATCAAACAAACAAACATACATGCTGCAGGCAAGGGAAACTAGTATTACTGTGAGCAAAGCTCACTAAGATATACCCCCTGTTCCCCACATCTGACCAACCTATTTCCATAACCAAAACATTACTGATTGTTCCGACCAAAAATGAAAGGGACCCTCCTCTCTTCACCGGTAAGCTGCTGATAAAATTTCAAAACATTCTGAGAAACACTACTCAAGTTATCATACGACATAGGGTAAAAATCCTATTTTCTGTCATATCAAGTACAATAACTCTGGAATGGCAAAAGTGAAAATCGTCAAAAAAGAAAGGGATCCTCCTCTCTTCACCAGTAAACAGCTGATAAAAATTTAAAAGATTCTAAGAAACACAACTCAAGTTATTGTACGACATAGGATTTGTCTACAGACGGACGGACGGACATGGTGAAACCAATATACCCCCCTACAACAAATATATTTTTCAATATCATAACAAAAAAAGTTTGAATTAATTTATAAGGATTGATCGAAATTATTTGTTCGGTTCATTTGAAATAACCTCAATCAGATGGTACACACCCTTGTGTAACCCGCTACACGGGTTACTCAGTTTGTACAACCTGATTGAGGATAGTTCTTCATAAACCGAACAAAAATTGCAATCAATCCTTAAATGTTTAATATTTACCTGACATCCCAAAAGGTATGGATAGGAGATTCAGGATTCCATAACTCAATATTCTCTGGTTGATGTAAACATAACAAAGCCTACAAAACAGAAATAACAACATATATTGATTCCTTAAAATATCTATAGTTGCATACGTTGATGTTTATTCTTTTACAATTCCAAAAATTCATTTGCTAACTGATCAAAGCTATATTACAATGTGTAAAAATAAATAAACTATACTTATGTCTTTGTACAAGTGCAAAATGTATGTCAGTCGAGTTGAAACAATTTGAGAAAGTTTATCTTTTCATTTAATTACATGACTTCCGGTTTTCAATGTCCCTCAGTTTATCGCCAAACTTGTTACCGACTGCACAGAAGGTGGCGGTTTAACGAGGGAGCACTGTATATAACTTGCCATTTTTTGTGAGCATTATTTTCGCCAGTTTCATGAGAAAGAGAAATTTTCATAACATAAATAAACCCTTGTATAATTTCATAATTTTTTGCTATGATTTTTGTAAGAAATATTAAAATTCCCGAATTATAAATATATTTGAGAATAGGAATTTTAACAACAGGCAATCTTCAAAAATCACTCCCCCTTAAAAAATGACTGAAGCTGATGGAAATCTAAGTTCTCATTAGGGACAGCAAACATATGTTGCAGGGCTAAACTGGTTAAGTGGATCCTAACTCTTCTCTCTTTGTTTATTAGATCTCCATCTATCAACATGGGTAAAAATGTGTTTTTTTGGACAAATACTGAATTTTTTTTTACTATTAAATGTTGGTCATACTATGTCACCTGTGAGGGTCGTAAAGCGAACTGAAACTGCTATGGGGTTTGGGTGTGTATATATAGAGACTACTATACTGACATTTCACAAATGAATGGGAGACTGAAACAAAAATCAACAGGACTTGAACAGTCAGGATCCCTTCAAAATTTTTCATTTCTTTGTCAAAAATGCATACTTCACCCCCTGAAAAAAAAACTCATCAAATTTACACAAATCTCGAGAACTGTCTGGATCTTTGCCAAAAAACCTGAAATCAGTCAAAATACTGAAAACTTTCACCCATGTAATCAAACAATAACAAAAACTGCACAATTTTGCTTTAACTCCCAGATCACACAGAAATGATGACAACACAAACATGTTTGAACTTTCAATTTGCAAAATTTAAATATACATGTATATTACAAATAAAGCAACCATGACCTCATTACTCTGCGACTTACTTCCATAGCTTCTGAAGCTACATCAGGCATACACTGTTGATGGACCAGAGAGACCAGTCCATTCATCAGTTCTAGAGTGCTGCTTTGTACCTCATGGCCAGGTTTACCTTGATTCTGAAAATAACACAAAATCAATTAGGATCGTTGACAAGCAATATATGAAACCAAAGATGCCATAAGTTAAGGAAACAACTAGTTTTTATTGACTAAAAAGTAACTCTCAATGCCAACGATTTTAGATAGAAACATACTACAATGGAACCTCTGAAGTTTGACATTATTGTTCATTCAATGGTCTTATAAGCTTAATTTACTCCCAAATGATTCAAAATTAAAAATCAAACATACATCATTTCTATTATTGTGCAATTTCTCAATAATCCATCAATATAAGATTTGGGTTGCTATAGATATATGAAAAAGACTATTATCACATTTCTGACTTAATTCTAAAATTATATATTTTTACATGTGTAATATGAGTTATTTCCCTTTAAAGCAGGCAAAAGTTCCCATTTCTTGCAAAGTTCTATAATAGTAACATATACTTTTCCTGAGAATTGTGAGATTTTTAAATGTTACAACAACTTGTGAATTTTCTATTTGCTTTAAAAATACTGTCCGATTTTTTTTTGTAACAAAATTTTATTCAAATTCTTTGCCTTTTCCGTTGCTTGTACTAGAACGAGTACCAGTCATAAGGGAAATAACTCATATAAACAAGTCTGGAATTGTGCAAAAGGTCTATTTACCAAAGGTTTTGGTTGTACCCAAATATTAAGGTTGCTACAAATATACAATGAACCAATACTTGAGTTGTCATGGATATATACCAAAGATTTCAGTTTATATCAAGAATGCATAAATGTATCTAAAGATTAGGGTTATCAAAGATATACATACATGTAACATAAGATTTGGGTCATCATGGATGAGTCTGACAATCCACAGCAGAAGATATCTGTACGTTGTCATGGTTTCATCTGTAGCCTTGTTTATCTTCTGCAATGTTAACTTTGATATGGTCTGAAATGGAAGCTATAAAAGCACTCTCTGTTATTGTTAAAAAACAACAAATATTTCTTATAATATGAAAAAAACTGCAATGTAGGTTGGTTTATGGTGTGAAACGCCACTTTCAACAAATATTTCAGTTATATTGTAGCAGTCAATTTTATTGGTGCAGGAAATCGGAATACCTGGAGAAAACCACTGACCTGCCACAAGTCACTGACAAACTTTACCACATAATGTTGTATCAAGTACACTCGCCTGAAAGGGGTTCGAACTCACAACATTAGTAGTGATAATACTGATGTATTTCGTAAAAAAAATGAAACAAATCACAGGCTTGATGGTTTCTATAAAACAATTATACAAGTAGACCTGAGATCTTTTTTTTATTTGGTTTTACATATAAAAATAAAATGTTACATTGAATTTGTGTCAGTGAGTGATTGTTGTTGAATGCCAAGTGAGTAATTATTCAGCTATATCATGGTGAGAACAAGTTAGATATCGAGGAGGCTTGCATTGTACTAGACCAACAGGCTGAGTTGGAATTTTCTAGTGCTGGCTAACAGAAACAATAGTTTGCAGGTAGACATGTCGCTCCATTCAGAAACATTATTCTGATTCTAAGCCACCCAGTCTTTGCTCTTAATCTTTAATTCTGCGTGCTGAGCAGAGAAGCAGCAAATACCAGTTTCAGAGTCTTTAGTTTGACCTGACCAGGGCTCTAAGCAACGATGCACTTGATGCAAGCATGCTGACCATTACATCACTAATGTGGTTGAATTCGTGTTAAATTAACTATATCCGTGTCTAAAACGAAAGGCATTCCTATGTTGGTCACAGGTGTTTTGATGTTTGTCCAGTATATAAGAATAAGATTATTTATTATTGTCGACCACGACACTGATAAAAAGCAGAATAATCAATTACAAATTACACAATACATAAATGATTATATTGAATTGTACATTTCCACACATTTATTAATAGCAGTTTACAATTGATTTGAATGAAACAGACAGGTCTATAAATAAAGTAATATTTATACCATATACATGATTTGTAACACGAAGCCATGCAATATCACATCTAGGATTATTGCATGGCTCTCAGAGGATAAAAAAACTACAGCCCAGCTTTAAAGTGTGCAATATTTCGCATCTGTGTGTATTATTTCATAGTTCTTAGAAGTTGCTGACATTCTGATATATACACCATAAAAAGATCAAAGGAAAAGAATCCATTCATGTTACAATAGTTAATAGAATATTAATCTTATGAAGACAATTTGCTATCAAATTTTTACTCTCTTTTTATTTTAAATAAAAATGACAAATTTTCATATATTTTCTATTTCAACATTCTTCTATTCCACACTAACAATTTAATGTAATATTAAGCATGACAACAAATATGTCCATCTTGAATATACATGAAAAGTGTTACTTGTGTCTTAAAAATTTTCCTAATTACATTAACTTCTTACATAAGGTAGTATGACACCAGCAGGCTTAGGTGCTGTATGAGCCGCCATTCCTTGTGTCACTTTGTTTAATGTGTCGGTAAACATGTTTCTCAACT
Source organism: Bathymodiolus brooksi (assembly GCA_963680875.1). NCBI lineage: Eukaryota > Metazoa > Mollusca > Bivalvia > Mytilida > Modiolidae > Bathymodiolus > Bathymodiolus brooksi. The sequence continues at coordinate 64,504,744 of OY804580.1, read as the reverse complement.
CTGCTGCTTTTCCATAAATAATAGTGATATTTGGCCACCATGGTAGTCGTGGCTGTAATACAAATCAAAATCGTAATAAACAGCGGTTCAGTTTATACACCTTAAATTTAAAAAAAGATTTCTTATTTTGGGACTTTATTTAAAGTTAGGTTTATACAGGATCTGCTTTGGACAGATTTGCACAGCATACCCTACGATCTATTTGAGTGAAATACTGCACTATATATTCAAGCCTTTAATACATGTATGATATATTCATACTATAGGGGACAGTTGCAGTAGTGATCATATGGTTGTTTGAATTTTATCTAGACTATGCAGTCAGTGCCTATTTCCACTGAGGTCTGTGATCACCACAAGTAGACAGATTTATATAAGCAGTTTCCTTGTTTATGATATAATTGTTGCTCATTTATTTATAATTGTTTGACACCTGTAAAATATACTATATTCTTCAACAATAAAATAATGTTTACACTAAGGTTTGTGAGCTGTTCCTAATAAGATTAGGTGTTAAAATTTGTCTGTAACTTATGAAAGGTCTGTGGTTTTTTAGAGATACTCAAGTTTCCTTGAACAATAATACTGACCATCCTGATATTGTTTAAAGTGGAGTTTATTACCCATTGTACTAATTATGTCTGTCAGTTCAGTTGTGTCAGTTTTATCATTGGTGTTGTTTTTTTCTTGTATTACTTCACAATAGTGAAGCATCAATTAAGTTCTAGTAACAAGAAGAAATCTAGATTATTCTGTATTTAGAGGATACCTGTTATTGAGTATTAACCATCTGAATAATTACATGTAACTGTAATTAAATATGATTAGTATCTTTGAGATCACAAATTATCGTTGCACGATTCAAGGGCAATAACTCTGTACTAACCTGTGTAATAATTCTATGGAGTGCATTGACTAGAACAAAATGATAAATGGGTGGCGAGTTTGGATGTAAACAGACTTTGAGGACGTCATTGTTGTGTGGTGTGATACGGAAACAGGATACGAAGCAATCATTGTAGAGATCCAGATCAACAATACTCTGTCCACGGGAAAATGGCTTTGTGTTGGGTGGAGGGTTGAATAACAATTGCTGCAAAACAGGCATAGATATATTATACAATTACAGACTTTTGTAGAAGTGAATATGAGTTTTTATTGACCTGTAAAATAATATTGACCGAAGCCAAAGGTTGAGGTCAATATTGGTTTTGCAGGTCAATAAAAACTCATATTCACTGATACAAAAGTCTGTAATTGTTTTATTACATATACTATATATAAGGCTTATGACATCACCCAGTGAATATCACTTTCAGCAGGTGAATACCATTATTTCTTGACTTCTAGACTTTACTTAGCTAAAGTACAGATATTTACAGTCATTATGTAATAAAACAATTTATTAGATCACATGTTCCTTCATCTATAAAGTATCATTACAACGCCTTTATACATGTAGATCAAACATCAGAAAAGACTCGTATGTATATATCAACTAATGGGGTCTAGGACAAAAGCCCCCTGACAAAAATCCCCCCAATAATGAATAGTATACAATTATAGTCTTTTGTTGAGGTCAATACGAGTTTTTAAAACCATAAAAACTCGTATTGACCAATACAAAAGACTGTAATTGTTTTATTACATTAAAATGAAAAGTGAAAGTGAAACCAAATCAATATGAAATTAATCACTTTATTATGACGTCATACATAATGCAATGGAAAGTGAAAGTGAAAGCGAGTCAATACAAGTTTTAATCAAACAATATCAAATTTTACGGAATGTCAGGTGACAGCATGATAGCCAATTAAATTGTTTAAATAAAACCATTATGTAAATAATACAAGTTATTTATATATTGATATCTTTGCACACATTTTGGACTAATTGTACTGCTATTTATGGGTTAACATTATTTTTGAATACCATTTTTCATAATAAGCTATTTTTTAGAACTTGAACATAAACAATTGAAATATTTATTAAGAATTATAATAACCCTCATCAAAGAAAGTAAAAATAAAAAAAATAAAGTTGCTTTATCTTTTTTAAAATAAAATCATTATAACATGCAGGATGAGAAAATAACTCAACTCATTACTTTTAATAACTTCAAAGGTTATAAATGTAATTATCAAATGTTTATCAATAAAAACAATTCCTGATTAACTTTACCTGACTAATTTCAATTTAAACAATACAGCAGTGTTTTATTTAATTTACACTTTATAAATGAACATAATGTGGATGAAATATGTTTTTCGAGTATTATATTTTTAATAGGGGCGAGTTTTTTTTTATCTTTAAGATATCTTTAATATCACCATCAACATAAACAAAATGTAATAACATATTGTATGATTAATTCATTATGGGGGGCTTTTTGTCGGGGGCTTATGTCCTGTTCCTCAACTAATGACCAGCTTATTCCTGGTTTGTATTTCTAAACGAAACAGAAGTCCACAATTGACAGTGAAACCAGTCTTGACGCACTACCCAAATATGGTCTTTCAAGACAGGTGGTATCTCAAATTATGTGATAAAGTTTGTCAGTGACTTGTGGCAGGTAGGTGGTTTTCTCCACCAATAAAACTGACTGCCACGACAACTGAAATATTGTTGAAAGTGGCATTAAACACCATAACCCTAACCTAAATTGTTCATTCTAAATAATTAAAAAAAGAGTTGTGACATATTAAAAGAGGGTTGTCTCTCTTTGGAGAGCTCTCATAATTGATAAGGTCTCTCAACACAGGTTTTACAATATTTCTATTTAAGCCTACAGTGGAGGTAGGTAGGCAATATTTTTTTTCTTTATAGGTTGTGGTTCCTCAATGATATTGTATTCACTTGCTACCATACTCCTTCTACTGTATGTCACGCCACGATATAGCTGAAATATTGCTAAAGTTGACGTTAAACACCAATCAATCAATCAATCTACTGTATTCTGATTGAAATAAGAGTACAAAAACCACACTTAAAAGTTTTAGGACTAACTGTTAGACCAGAAGTATAAATATGTTAAAATCATGATGTTGGATATTTTATTGTACCGGAGTACTAATAGGTACATCTTCTAAAACATCTTAATTCAAAGTACCCTTTATACTTAAAGATTAAGAATGCATTTCAATTCCTTTATATAAAAAGTCAGGACTAAACTGTTAGAAGAAAATTTGTTTAATATATTCTCAGATAATTTTAAGATAAAAGCAGCGATATCTTACTTTGAGATCATTAATAACAGACTGCACCAAACTAAATAAAACATTCAGACGATCGTTGATACTGATATAAGTAGATGCTTTACACAGACGAACACACGTAACTGCAGCTCCCTCTGTTAATTTAGATACAGCATGATGGGGTGAAATGACTTTTTTAACTTCATCTATGAAATGTTTCTGAAAGATAACATACAATATTGTAATTGGAATTAAACATACAATAATGGTTCCTCCTCCTTTCTCTGTTTAAAAAATTGGGTTGGTCATATATTTTATTGAAGATACTTTTTGTTACCCTTCAGGTAGGAAGACGGCCTTCAAAATAACTTTTGTTGTTGGTATACAGACGATTGTTCTAGAACCAGAATAGGTCTGAATACTGGTATACATAAACGTAAAAGAAAATTTGATAGCCACTTAAAATAAATGGAGATGCTATGATGATGTTCTGTATCTCACATTCACAAGTAGTATCTTCAATGATGAACAGAACCAAGTGTAAAACAGCCCATATTGAAAACCTAATCTCCTAATCTACTTCTTACAGCAATGGTCATTACAGACAATCTGTATAAGACTGAATGAAAAAATATATATGTATAATCTTGTAAATATATTCAATTTCATGTCATTTGGAACAAATTTTCAAAATGAGAATTCCTTTAAGTAATGTCTTGCAAACTTAGTTTCCTTCCAAGGCAGATATCTTTAAAGTCAAGTGTAACCTGTATTGAAAATAAAAATAACTACAACTAGCATAACTGCACTGCCCATTGTGATAATCTCATGCAATTTCACCACACTGAATAGGGTTATAACTCATACAGACAAGGGAGGTAACTATAGATCTTTTCATTGTACTGACAAGGGAGATTACTCCAACTAATATTACCTTTTTCAAATGTTGAGCAGAACAGGGGGCACCATTATCTGCATTGTTTATTTCTTCCAAGATTTTCTGAAATTGAAAATAAAATTTAATGCATCAAAAATACTCTATTGTAATTGGCTGTATAGTTGAAATTTCTTATTTCATTGGTACACATCTAAAATATATATGTAATAACAAAGTTATAATCAGTTCTTTGAATTTATTTCCTGAAACAAACCGTATTTAAAGGAGAAGGGGTTCTTAACATTTTAACACTGAAATGTTGATCATTTGGGGTTTAACACTATTTACTCATTATTTTGAATGTAAAAAAAATTAAGTAAGCAAACATTTAAATTTTTTCCAAATCTTTTGGCATTTTCTGTTTCATTGTATCTGAAAATGTTCAGCCAACATGACAATTTAATTTCTTTATAAAGCCTTTTACATTTTCTGTTTCATTATTTCTGACTAAGTTTATGTAAAATAAATGTCTTGGTAAACCTAGAATTCTTTCTGTTTCAAAATTGTAAGTTAATATGACCTTGAACTTACAGGACATAGCACCAGTAACATCATCTGAAGAGGCCAAATGGCTGCTTTCTTCTTGGAGTTCTCCATACACTGGTTAAACTGGTCAAATAACTTATCACAACAATCTATTATAAACAAATAGCATACAGTGTCATATTACTTATATTTAACAACTGGCTGCCAAAACACAGCATACATTCAATATCTCATGGGGTCTTGAATAACCTCCCTTTATTTTGAGTTGTCAATATCAACAATGTGGCATTGGAGAGGGGGTTATTTTAAACTTCCTACTATATTTTGTGTACTAAACGTCAAGACGTTTTTACTTAAAAATGTTGACTTTTCCCCATTATAACACAAATACTGACAATACACTCATAGACTTAAAGTCTGGAATTTAAACAGTTGAACTTCCTTATCTCAAACTCTGATACATTGCTTCCTTGGATAACTTCAAATAAAAGGTTGTCCATTTGTAGTAGATTTGAGCTTAATATATACTAGATAACTCAAATACTGGTTTACTTTGAAGTTATATCATCAGTCACTTCAACTTCCACAAAACAAAATTTGACTAATAAAAAAAAATCTATTATTTAACCACTATGATCTTTGATTCATGGAATAAGTTACACTTTATACAAAAACTCAAAATTTTAAAATTAAAATTTCACTTGAATTATTTTGAATCTCAGAGAAAAAAACCACATAAATAAATACAGGTTTTTCCCTCATTAATCATTATGATTAACACTAAGAAAAAATTGCAAAAATATCAGAGATGCCCAAGCTCAGTTTGTGTGTGTGTGTGTGGGGGGGGGGGGGGGGGGGTGCATGTAGTTTGTATTTTGATGACTATACCTTGAAGTTCATCATTAGGCCTTTTCTGTAGTTCTGTAAATTCTTCTGGATAATTGTCCATCCACATCCAGATAGCCTACAAAAACAGTCCATTAATTAATAATCATTAAGAAGTTCACATACATTTTCTTCACTGGACAGTTGATATTTAGATTCTAAATAGACTAAAGTTGCATAGTTGTGCAGGACTGGTGTATTTAAATCCCTCCCCTTCTCAAATTAAAGTTTCATCCAGTTTAAAATGACAGGATATATAGTTTCTATGGCATAATTGGATTATGGGTACTTAATACCACTTTCAACAATCTTTTAGTTATAGCCTGGCATTCAGTTTTATTGGGGATCAAACTTGTCATTGTCTGTATTTTTTCAAAATGACTTACGAATAATTCATGACTATGGAGATATAATGTTCATTCTAATGTAGTTGTTTAATATTCCTGGTTTGTGATTGGACAATGCTGTAATTTTCACGATATCCATTCCACGGTTGAAATATCAGGAGATATTTTTTAGAATTTTAGCTGATTACCACTTAAGTCATCTTGTCAATAATGTGGCAATACACATCTATACACATGATAACATTAGAATGGAGATAACTGTATTGTATTTCAAAATTTCACAGCATCAATTGTGGATTTAATGCTGTAAATTTTACGGTATCAATTCCATGGTTGAAATAGCATGAGATATTTTTAGAATTTTAGCTGATTACTGCTTACGTCATCTTGTCAATAATGTGGCAATACACATCTTTACACATGATTACATTAGAATGGAGATAACTGTATTGTATTTGAAAATTTCACAGCATCAATTGTCGATTTCATGGTGGCAAATATCCGTTTATTCAATTTGCCACCATCAAATCTCCAATTGATGCATGAAATTTTCAAATACAATACAGTTATTTCCTAAGTTGACTCACTAATGGTGAGTGGAGAGCATCAGAGTGGGATCAGCTACAGGTTACTGCCAATGCCAACTCATAAACCTTATTGGTTATAAGCAATGATTAAATACGGCAGATTTAAATACATCTAGCATAAGATTACCACCACAGAGGCCCTTTATGTCAAATGATGATCAAACTTACCTTCTCCAGATTGTAGGCCAGTGTGATGACATGCTTTGATTTCAGGAATTTAAAATTGGAACTGATAGCTGAAAATAGAAATATACATATATTGTGGTAGATGTATTTATCTTAAATTAGAATACACAGGAAAGCAAATTAACCATAACCCATACAAAAATAGGTTGTTTGTTATGCATGTAAGTAATACATATTCAAGTGTCAACAAGAAATTAATAATTTCCATCAATTTTCAATATTTATGTTCTGTTTGTTTATATGTATTCATCTATCTTTAGATGTATTAATTTTTGTTGAATCTGACTTTTTACGTCTCACTGTAAAAATTGCACTGCATTTGTACAAATGGATCATGTCAACTGAACAATTGGAAAACAAGAATACAGTTCACACTTATCTTGTTCACTGTTTTAAATGACATTTCATAACTTTTAATTTGTTGTTTTCCAATTTTGTAATATTACTTGAAGAAAAAAAATCACAAATTTTACAACTGCCAACACTAAGATAGACAAAGGATATGTCAACCATCTAGGATCTATATTTCCAACAGTTTTTTTGCTTAGATGTATAAGATAAGCTTAAGGACTTTTTTTATTTACCGTTCGTGTATATCATACTATTAACCATTACCGTTTATTACATAATTATACCATTGAAAAGCTTAATGAGTCTGTGTACATCCACGTTGATGTGCTGTATCAATTCTAAATCTGACAAATCCTGGTCATCACTAGCACCTGATAGTGAGGTCAGCCTGAAATAGATAGGGGTTATGGTTATGGTGTTTAACACCACTTTCAATAATATTCAGCTAAATCATGGCAGTCAGTTTTATTGGTGCAGGAAATCGGAGTACCCGTAGAAAACCACCTTGAAACAGATATAGCATGTGATTTATCACAATGTTTGGATTGGTTGTAGGCTTAGGTTTGGTTTATGGTGTTTAATGCCACTTTCAACAATATTTTAGTTATATCGTGGTGGTCAGTTTTAATGGTGGAGGAAACAGGAGTATCCGGAGAAAACCACCGACCTGTCGCAAGTCATTGACAAACTTTATCACATAATGTTGTATCGAATTTCAGACTTCAATTGGTCATTACTAGAACCTGATAGAGAGGTCTATCTGCAATAAATACAACATGTGACTTATTTATATAGATCTGATTGGTCAGATCTGAGAAAAATACCTGTGAACAAATTTATATACATGTATACACTTACTTTGCTGAGATTCTGTTGAAAACTGCAGTAAAATTGTTCAGACTGAGAGCAAAGAGAACTTTAGATGATAAATTCTTTAGTTGTAACACTAATGTGTTTGGTGTGTCTGTAGACTGATTCAAAAACTGAAGAAAAAAACTTTACATTAGACATATCGTTCAGTATACATAAATCATATGATAATTACGTTTAAGTCAAAGTCACATTTGGGCAACTGTACTTGACAATTTAAAAGAATAAGAGTGTTTAGTGAAACACGTTTAAATTATAGGTGAACATTTCTACATGATCAATTGCTTATGGTCTAAATTCGAAAAGATTATAAAACTTCAAATCAAAAATATGATTACTTGAAAAAGGGGGTATGCTTGAGTAATAAATTCATAACTACAGTTGACTCTCATTGTCTCGAACTCGGTTGACTCGAATTTCCAGTTGAGTCGAATTTTTATCGAAGTCCCGAACTTCGTTGTGTATAAATATATATAATTTGACTCCTGTTGAGTCGAATTCGGACGAGTCGAAATTTCAGTTGTCTCAAATAAAAGTTTTGGTCCCGAGATGTAAAAATAAGCCATATTATTTACATTCGATAAGTCGAATTTACCTGTCAAAACATGTGTATTACCTTGGGATTAAAATCGGATCACAGGTGAAACATCCGGTCATTAACTTTGACATTTTTACCTTAGGCTATTTCACATGTTTATTTCACAATCTGTCAAATTAATTAGTGATAATATTTGAATTGGCTTGGTATTATGACACAGGTTAGATGTGTACAATCAAAAATTATTGATTCATAATAAGTGCGCTTGGGTCAGCATACATCAATGATTATGAAAAGTACACAAAGGAAGCGTTTTATCTATTGAATTATTTGTCGGAAATTAATTTTGATTAAAGAAGAATAGTTTTCTTCTACACTTTATTGAATAATAAAAACACACAATTAATTGTAAATAAACAGTATTGCACAAAGAAAAATATGTCATGATGGGTGAAGTTTAATGACAATGCAACAGCTGAAAAACATAAACAAAACAGATAAACATATTCATACACACAAAAAAAGATATCTAGAAGTTATCAGTCTTTCCACAAGATTCAAAGAATTTAACAGAGAGAAAAAAACAGCAACAAAAACATTGAATATGTTTAAAATCGTTCCGAGAATAGGGACATGCGATGCTGGTTTTAGCTCTTCAAAATTTTGCTTGAATTGTCTCCCTTTCGTCGTTAAACAAACTACACTTCCGGTATTTTCGTAGCTCCTCTTGAGTCGAACTACGGATGACTCAAATTTTTTCAATGGTCCCATCGAATTCGAGATAACGAGAGTCAACTGTACGTACATTATCCTATATGTTATTTATTCATTGTACAACAAAAGTTGGACTTCATATCATGACATATCCTCTCTTAGCTTCCTACATATGTTCTTAATACAACACCCTGCTACATATATTTTTAATCTTTTTATTTCCAACAACTCTATGAATTTTGTAACATATTATTATACCTTACAAATTTCAGGTAATAATAACTTCACATAAATGGCTTCATCAAGTCTGGATGTATCTTTTGGTTGCTGAAATTATATTAAAAATTAATGTTAATATAATTAAATTACATTTAGCTTTTTTTTTATTCCATATATTCAACAGAACTTTTATAATAAAACTTTGTTTAACAGTAAAATTGCTTACCGCTAAAGGATTTCACAACAGACATGGATTACATATAGTAAGCTTGAATTCAAAGGAATACTCTTGATTTATCCATATAACAAATATACAAATTTGCTTTCTGGACTGGGTTGCACTGCCTCAATTAAATTTAAGTCTCAGTTAAACATTATGTGTAAATTAATTTCATGATCATCTCAAGTAAATTTAACGATCAGTGTCAATTAACTTTTAATTGACACTTACATCTAAATGAGGTTTGTCAAACCCAGTCCTGATTTTGAATGTTCAACAATATTTTAGTAACATCACATCAGTCTGTTTAATTGGTGGAGGAAAATACAAGGAGTAAACCTCTGACCTTCTATAAGTTATTGGTGAAGGAAATACAAGGAGTAAACCTCTGAACTTCTATAAGTTATTGGTGAAGGAAATACAAGGAGTAAACCTCTGATCTTCTATAAGTTATTGGTGAAGGAAATACAAGGAGTAAACCTCTGATCTTCTATAAGTTATTGGTGGAGGAAATACAAGGAGTAAACCTCTGACCTTCTATAAGTTATTGGTGGAGGAAATACAAGGAGTAAACCTCTGACCTTCTATAAGTTATTGGTGAAGGAAAATACAAGGAGTAAACCTCTGATCTTCTATAAGTTATTGGTGAAGGAAATACAAGGAGTAAACCTCTGACCTTCTATAAGTTATTGGTGAAGGAAATACAAGGAGTAAACCTCTGATCTTCTATAAGTTATTGGTGAAGGAAATACAAGGAGTAAACCTCTGACCTTCTATAAGTTATTGGTGGAGGAAATACAAGGAGTAAACCTCTGACCTTCTATAAGTTATTGGTGAAGGAAAATACAAGGAGTAAACCTCTGATCTTCTATAAGTTATTGGTGAAGGAAATACAAGGAGTAAACCTCTGACCTTCTATAAGTTATTGGTGGAGGAAATACAAGGAGTAAACCTCTGACCTTCTATAAGTTATTGGTGAAGGAAAATACAAGGAGTAAACCTCTGACCTTCTATAAGTTATTGGTGAAGGAAATACAAGGAGTAAACCTCTGACCTTCTATAAGTTATTGGTGAAGGAAAATACAAGGAGTAAACCTCTGACCTTCTATAAGTTATTGGTGGAGGAAATACAAGGAGTAAACCTCTGACCTTCTATAAGTTATTGGTGGAGGAAATACAAGGAGTAAACCTCTGACCTTCTATAAGTTATTGGTGGAGGAAATACAAGGAGTAAACCTCTGACCTTCTATAAGTTATTGGTGAAGGAAATACAAGGAGTAAACCTCTGACCTTCTATAAGTTATTGGTGGAGGAAAATACAAGGAGTAAACCTCTGACCTTCTATAAGTTATTGGTGAAGGAAATACAAGGAGTAAATCTCTGACCTTCTATAAGTTATTGGTGGAGGAAATACAAGGAGTAAACCTCTGACCTTCTATAAGTTATTGGTGAAGGAAATACAAGGAGTAAACCTCTGACCTTCTATAAGTTATTGGTGAAGGAAATACAAGGAGTAAATCTCTGACCTTCTATAAGTTATTGGTGAAGGAAATACAAGGAGTAAACCTCTGACCTTCTATAAGTTATTGGTGGAGGAAAATACAAGGAGTAAACCTCTGACCTTCTATAAGTTATTGGTGGAGGAAAATACAAGGAGTAAACCTCTGATCTTCTATAAGTTATTGGTGGAGGAAATACAAGGAGTAAACCTCTGACCTTCTATAAGTTATTGGTGAAGGAAATACAAGGAGTAAATCTCTGACCTTCTATAAGTTATTGGTGGAGGAAATACAAGGAGTAAACCTCTGACCTTCTATAAGTTATTGGTGAAGGAAATACAAGGAGTAAACCTCTGACCTTCTATAAGTTATTGGTGGAGGAAAATACAAGGAGTAAACCTCTGACCTTCTATAAGTTATTGGTGGAGGAAATACAAGGAGTAAACCTCTGACCTTCTATAAGTTATTGGTGAAGGAAATACAAGGAGTAAACCTCTGACCTTCTATAAGTTATTGGTGAAGGAAATACAAGGAGTAAACCTCTGATCTTCTATAAGTTATTGGTGAAGGAAATACAAGGAGTAAACCTCTGACCTTCTATAAGTTATTGGTGAAGGAAATACAAGGAGTAAACCTCTGACCTTCTATAAGTTATTGGTGGAGGAAATACAAGGAGTAAACCTCTGACCTTCTATAAGTTATTGGTGAAGGAAATACAAGGAGTAAACCTCTGATCTTCTATAAGTTATTGGTGAAGGAAATACAAGGAGTAAACCTCTGACCTTCTATAAGTTATTGGTGGAGGAAATACAAGGAGTAAACCTCTGACCTTCTATAAGTTATTGGTGGAGGAAAATACAAGGAGTAAACCTCTGACCTTCTATAAGTTATTGGTGGAGGAAATACAAGGAGTAAACCTCTGACCTTCTATAAGTTATTGGTGGAGGAAATACAAGGAGTAAACCTCTGACCTTCTATAAGTTATTGGTGGAGGAAATACAAGGAGTAAACCTCTGACCTTCTATAAGTTATTGGTGAAGGAAATACAAGGAGTAAACCTCTGACCTTCTATAAGTTATTGGTGGAGGAAATACAAGGAGTAAACCTCTGACCTTCTATAAGTTATTGGTGGAGGAAATACAAGGAGTAAACCTCTGACCTTCTATAAGTTATTGGTGGAGGAAAATACAAGGAGTAAATCTCTGACCTTCTATAAGTTATTGGTGGAGGAAATACAAGGAGTAAACCTCTGACGTTCTATAAGTTATTGGTGGAGGAAAATACAAGGAGTAAACCTCTGACCTTCTATAAGTTATTGGTGGAGGAAATACAAGGAGTAAACCTCTGACCTTCTATAAGTTATTGGTGAAGGAAATACAAGGAGTAAACCTCTGACCTTCTATAAGTTATTGGTGAAGGAAATACAAGGAGTAAACCTCTGATCTTCTATAAGTTATTGGTGAAGGAAATACAAGGAGTAAACCTCTGACCTTCTATAAGTTATTGGTGGAGGAAATACAAGGAGTAAACCTCTGACCTTCTATAAGTTATTGGTGAAGGAAATACAAGGAGTAAACCTCTGACCTTCTATAAGTTATTGGTGAAGGAAATACAAGGAGTAAACCTCTGACCTTCTATAAGTTATTGGTGGAGGAAAATACAAGGAGTAAACCTCTGACCTTCTATAAGTTATTGGTGAAGGAAAATACAAGGAGTAAACCTCTGATCTTCTATAAGTTATTGGTGGAGGAAATACAAGGAGTAAACCTCTGACCTTCTATAAGTTATTGGTGAAGGAAATACAAGGGGTAAACCTCTGATCTTCTATAAGTTATTGGTGAAGGAAATACAAGGAGTAAACCTCTGACCTTCTATAAGTTATTGGTGGAGGAAATACAAGGAGTAAACCTCTGACCTTCTATAAGTTATTGGTGGAGGAAAATACAAGGAGTAAACCTCTGACCTTCTATAAGTTATTGGTGGAGGAAATACAAGGAGTAAACCTCTGACCTTCTATAAGTTATTGGTGGAGGAAATACAAGGAGTAAACCTCTGACCTTCTATAAGTTATTGGTGGAGGAAATACAAGGAGTAAACCTCTGACCTTCTATAAGTTATTGGTGAAGGAAATACAAGGAGTAAACCTCTGACCTTCTATAAGTTATTGGTGGAGGAAATACAAGGAGTAAACCTCTGACCTTCTATAAGTTATTGGTGGAGGAAATACAAGGAGTAAACCTCTGACCTTCTATAAGTTATTGGTGGAGGAAATACAAGGAGTAAATCTCTGACCTTCTATAAGTTATTGGTGGAGGAAATACAAGGAGTAAACCTCTGACCTTCTATAAGTTATTGGTGAAGGAAATACAAGGAGTAAACCTCTGACCTTCTATAAGTTATTGGTGGAGGAAAATACAAGGAGTAAACCTCTGACCTTCTATAAGTTATTGGTGGAGGAAATACAAGGAGTAAACCTCTGACCTTCTATAAGTTATTGGTGAAGGAAATACAAGGAGTAAACCTCTGACCTTCTATAAGTTATTGGTGAAGGAAATACAAGGAGTAAACCTCTGACCTTCTATAAGTTATTGGTGGAGGAAAATACAAGGAGTAAACCTCTGACCTTCTATAAGTTATTGGTGGAGGAAATACAAGGAGTAAACCTCTGACCTTCTATAAGTTATTGGTGAAGGAAAATACAAGGAGTAAACCTCTGACCTTCTATAAGTTATTGGTGGAGAAAATACAAGGAGTAAACCTCTGACCTTCTATAAGTTATTGGTGGAGGAAAATACAAGGAGTAAACCCCTGACCTTCTATAAGTTATTGGTGAAGGAAATACAAGGAGTAAACCTCTGACCTTCTATAAGTTATTGGTGGAGGAAATACAAGGAGTAAACCTCTGACCTTCTATAAGTTATTGGTGAAGGAAATACAAGGAGTAAACCTCTGACCTTCTATAAGTTATTGGTGGAGGAAATACAAGGAGTAAACCTCTGACCTTCTATAAGTTATTGGTGGAGGAAATACAAGGAGTAAACCTCTGACCTTCTATAAGTTATTGGTGAAGGAAATACAAGGAGTAAACCTCTGATCTTCTATAAGTTATTGGTGGAGGAAAATACAAGGAGTAAACCTCTGACCTTCTATAAGTTATTGGTGGAGGAAATACAAGGAGTAAACCTCTGACCTTCTATAAGTTATTGGTGAAGGAAAATACAAGGAGTAAACCTCTGACCTTCTATAAGTTATTGGTGGAGGAAAATACAAGGAGTAAACCTCTGACCTTCTATAAGTTATTGGTGAAGGAAATACATGGAGTAAACTTCTGATCTTCTATAAGTTATTGGTGGAGGAAATACAAGGAGTAAACCTCTGACCTTCTATAAGTTATTGGTGAAGGAAAATACAAGGAGTAAACCTCTGACCTTCTATAAGTTATTGGTGAAGGAAATACAAGGAGTAAACCTCTGACCTTCTATAAGTTATTGGTGGAGGAAATACAAGGAGTAAACCTCTGACCTTCTATAAGTTATTGGTGGAGGAAATACAAGGAGTAAACCTCTGACCTTCTATAAGTTATTGGTGAAGGAAATACAAGGGGTAAACCTCTGATCTTCTATAAGTTATTGGTGAAGGAAAATACAAGGAGTAAACCTCTGACCTTCTATAAGTTATTGGTGAAGGAAAATACAAGGAGTAAACCTCTGACCTTCTATAAGTTATTGGTGAAGGAAATACAAGGAGTAAACCTCTGATCTTCTATAAGTTATTGGTGGAGGAAATACAAGGAGTAAACCTCTGACCTTCTATAAGTTATTGGTGAAGGAAAATACAAGGAGTAAACCTCTGACCTTCTATAAGTTATTGGTGAAGGAAAATACAAGGAGTAAATCTCTGATCTTCTATAAGACACTGAACAGTTTTATCACATATGATTGCATTGAGTAAATTTGAGCTCTATTGAGAACATCTTGCCACAAACAAGACGAAAAACATTTTTCTCTAGCAAAAAAATATATACGTAGTTTGAAAATTAAAGTAATTGTTTCTGTGAAAAGCTTTGGCAGTTGAAAATCTATTTATCCATACACTAAGGTTTGAATCATAGGAGTTAATTGTAGTATACATTAATATATAGAACCGTGCCTGAAATGAGGGCCAGTCACTGGCCCGAATTTTTTTTTTTTGGGCCAGTAAAAAATTAGTCACTGGTTCAAATGGCATAATGGTGGCCCAAACATTTTATGACATTTTTTTTATGAAAAAAAGACATCAGATATCAATATATAAACAGTTTTCAGATTAATTGTTTTTATCAATAACATTAAAATTCATTCTTTCACTAATCTCACGGGGGTTTGGGGGCGGCTCTTCAAGGTAATTTTGGTAGGTACAGGTGTGCAGCTGAAATTGCAAAAACACCCCAATGCATATATTGCTATCAAATGAAACCTGAATTTACTTGTTATAACCTTTTTGACAACCTTGATGCCATTGGCTAGGGTGGTCTTAAGAAATGATGCTAGTCCATCGGATGGGGACAATACAAGGCTGGTTTGTGTAAGGGGAGATCAATGCCATGATCACATTAAAGACATCCGGAAAAGAGTAGACTAATACCACTACAAGGACCACTCTTGCATTCCCCAGAGTGAAGAGAGACATCACTTGTTACAATCCACTATGAAGAAGTGATTTTAAAGTAAAATAACCTCTCAGTTCGGGGTAATGTCAGTTGGTTATTCATTCCAAACAAGTATCTCACTTTGTTGAAATAACAAACGGTGGTGTCATTTTCTGTTATATACACAACTGTTAACTTTTCCTGTTATTTTTTAATTTGTAAACAAAAGTTCTGATTCCAAAAAAGAAAACCACTCCCAATTGTTATTAAAATGTAGCCGTTTACATGAACTATGAAAAGTTTAAAAGAAGTGACAGCCCAGATCATTTCTGTAGTTTGACATTACTGTCAACGATTTTCTCTCCGTTGTTGGGGAAAAGTTTTTCAATGATTACCTAAGGATTGACACAAAAAGGTTTTCGATTTCTGTAAAAATGAAATTTGTACATGTACATTTTGCAGCAGATTGAATGAATATATTTCCGAACCGTGGAAGATACCAGATCGCAAACATTATAAGTTGACAGAATTCTCTTTATTGTTCACAACTTTCCACTTCGTCCGTGATTTTTAACAATTCTAATAATTAAATCATAAAGAAACAAAAAAACACGTTTCTTTTCTAATATTTAGTCAATACTTGTGTATTACATGAAAACATGCAGGAAACGTGTTATTGATTGGCTCGATAAAAATACATAATTGGGGAGAACAGTAAATTACATTAGCTGTGTATTCATTGGCTACAAAAATGTATTTGGACCAATCGCTGTGCTCGTAACAAACCGTTTTCGACTAGAACAGAAGAGTTATCTACCGTTGAAGTTACAATTTATGTCCGGTTTCGGTAAAACAACAATGTTTAACGGTCTTTTAGGCAATCGCCCAAACGTTTTTTGTTGGGCCAGTGACTACCTAATTTGGAGCAGCTTTTGGTCGGCCGAATAAGATATTACATGTAGTCGCATTTGGCGACTGGGCGACCGTCCATTTCAGGCACTGTAGAATTGCCAATCGCTATGTGATATTATCGTTTGTCAGTGACTTGCAACAGGTCGTGGTTTTCTCCCGTTACTCTGGTTTCCTCCACCAATAAAACTGACTGCCACGATATAACTGAAATATTGTTGATTTGATTTGATTTATTGTGTTTAACGCCACTTTCAGCAATATTTCAGCTGTATCATGGCGACCAGTTTTGTGGTGGAAGAAGCCGAAGTACCCGGGAAAGAACCACCAACCATGGGCAAGCAACTGGTAAACTTTATCACTTGCGGCTGCGAGTCAAGTGCACCCTTTTTGTAATTTACAAAGCTGGGTGCGAACCCACGTCGTATTGGTGATAGGCTTGTATGACTTGTTAGGTAATCCAACTACCTAACTCATTGAGCCACCCAGGCCTCAACATATTGTTGAAAGTGGCATTAAACACCAAAAACCAACCAACAAATCATCACTTGATTTTTGCTTGTTTTCATTTCTAAACTCTCAAGTAATAGATATGGAGTGGCAGAAAGGGGTCTTTTCTTAAAACTAAATATATACATACGGAATTAAGAACTTGTTCTAAAGTGTCTAGGATTATCAACTGAGATTCGTAGTAGTTCCGTTCTGCTTCTGGACCAATAATGCGCTACAACACAAACAAAAAAACAAAAATTAATTTGAAATCCAAATACATGCACATGTGAAAAAGATTCCTCTGAATTTTTTTTCCTATTAAATAGATTTGGGAAGAACTTATTTCATAAGAAATTTAAATGAAAAGTATTCCACCATTGAAAAATGAATTACATATGTTATCTGTTGAAATATGTTCCATGGCTGTGAAATAAGCTCGAAATCTGGTGAAATGAGTTCCATGTTATAACATTTGTTCTAATACATTGTGATTTAAAACCTATGGTTTCCTATAAAACCAGATTAAGATTGAAAATACAATAATTACCTTTCATTGCTTCAAGCTGTCAGATATAAGTTTTGAATATATCATAGACACTAAAGCTTTGGCATAAACCTGCATCTGCATTGTAAGCAGGGCCAGATTATGATCTTTTGGAGTCCCTAGGCTAATGAAATTATGGCCCTCTCAGACAGATCAACCCTCTAACTTACCAGCACCGGTCTTGAATATTTTTTACACGTGACATATTTTAGTGACATTTATATAACTTGAAGTAAACTTTTTGTAAGAGAGTATAAATTTAGTGGTTAAAAGTATCAACAAGACATGAATTATAGGAAATTATCAACATGTATTCACATGTTAGAACCCCTAAGCAGTCACTTAGAATGATGGAATTTGCAGTAATTTAAAAATACCCTCCTCTCCACCCCCACTGGTTCAGGACACTGATTTCTTCAATTTAAAAGGAATATATAATTTTTTTCATTAGATAAACCTGCATTAAAAGAAATAATTGCCATACTAATTACCTTTGTTTATAACAATATTTGGTTTAAAATAGTGGTGTTCTGATAATCGATTATGATAAAAAAATCGGTAAACTATTTGAATTTCAATGACAATCCATTATAATTTTTCAAAATCAATCGTTTCGTACTTTTCCGGAAATACAATTTTTCTAAATATGTTTTGTATTTAGAATGTATGTCTTGCAAACGTTTGTATGAGACAGTAAATTATCCCTTTCAGAGCTTGAAACTGACATAAACTCATCAAGGTTATGGAGTTTTATGATAATAAACTACAATTTTGAGTGATCATCAACTACATTTGAACCTAACTAACAAATTTTCAGTTAACATCTATAACAAACAACACATTCAAATTATAATCGCAAATCGAATCCAATTAATTAATTATTTTTTTCTAGCCGATTCCCAACACTAGTTTAAAATTAATTGATTGATTTATTTATTGTGTTTAACGCCACTTTCAGCAATATCATGGCGACCAGTTTTAGAGGTGGAAGAAGCTGGAGTACCTGCAGAGAACCACCGACCATGGGCAAGCTACTAGTAAACTTTATCACTTGTAGCTGCTAGTCGAGTGCACCCTTTTTTGAAATTTACAAAGCCGGGCGCAAACCCACACCGTATTGGTGATAGGCTTGTATGAGTTGTTAGGTAATCCAACTACCTAACTCATTGAGCCACCCGGTCCCTAGTTTAAAATTGAATATATGATACTAAGGAAAACCCTTCAAGTTTTTTATGTGTTTTTTTTGTTGTTTTTTTTTTGGAGAAAACAACATACCTCTGAACATACAAAGGTCAAGGAAATGTCTGACATGGTCCTTGCTAGGTGCAGCTAAATCAGTCAATTTTGTCACTTTTCAACAATAAAATACTACAGGTATTAATAAATGTAAATAAACAAAAGATATAAATTAAAGGCTTTTTATTATTATGCCCAATTATGTCAGAAAATGTGTTAACATATTATCAAACAGCAAACTATAATTAACGCATAAAGTAGGTCATCAATATACAGGTAATTTTAAATAAATAAATAAAGTTTAAATTACAATTTATCAATGTTTGATAAAGAATTGATATCAATATATACAACTTCCCAATCCTTAATGTACCTCGATAGATAAGGGGGGAAGTACAAGTTGTGATATTGAACCACGTGTATGTGACCAAAAAAAAAGAAAAAAAAAGAAAAACAATCAAAATCATGGAGAAAAATGAGAAAAAAAATGCTGAAAATAGCATGAATGGAAAATATATTTCAAATGTGGAATTATTACCTGTTCCTGTTAAAAGGGGTAAGAATATAAATTTGATAATATTTATCTGTACATGTATTATATATATATACATACAACACCCAGTATATGTCTTGATAACATCTTATATACCTTATGTCATATACCTTTTCAGAGATATTTGCAACTTGTCCAACTAAATCCTGGACTTGTCACTTTTGTTTGGACAAAAAAAACAACAACAAAGAATGCACTAGTGGGATTCTTTACTTAGCTTTTTGGTTGGAACTCGTCAAAATTTTAGCATACAAGGATCTCTGTTTTTATTAAAATTTTAACATTAATGTCCTGCTTATTTTAACAGGATAGAAAATCCAGCTGAAACTCAAGTACCAGTACATTAATGTGTAAACATAAATCTAATCCCTAAGAAAACTTTTCCTCCTGGATAATATTTCTGAAGAGATTTATTCCGTCAGGTTAAAATATCACTGACATCCTATGTAAATACATCTTCCTTGGCAGAGATCCTTCCAAACTCGCCTAGATAAGTTCTCGACTCACCATTTTCAGTTGGGATTCACCAATGTTTTCACATGTTAGATTTTTACTATGGTGAGACTCGCCAAAATTTTCAGAAATGTCTTCTGGACTCGTCAAAATATATCCCTGTTCCTTTGGATAGTATATATAGAATGACAGCAGTTATGAAAATCAAGAGACATTATTGCTAGTATCACAGCGAGACCTTAGAATAACGGCAGTTATGAAAATCAAGACTTATATTATCACTAGTATCACAGCGAGGCCTTAGAATAACGGTAGTTATGAAAATCAAGACTTATATTATCACTAGTATCACAGCGAGGCCTTAGAATAACCGCAGTTATGAAAATCAAGACAGACATTATCGCTAGTATCACAGCGAGGCCTTAGAATAACCGCAGTTATGAAAATCAAGATAGACATTATCGCTAGTATCACAGCGAGGCCTTAGAATAACCGCAGTTATGAAAATCAAGACTTATATTATCACTAGTATTACAGCGAGGTCTGAGGCCTTAGAATAACGGCAGTTATGAAAATCGAGACTTATATTATCACTAGTATTAAAGCGAGGCCTTAGAATAACGGCAGTTATGAAAATCGAGACTTATATCATCACTAGTATTACAGCGAGGCCTTAGAATAACAGGAGTTATGAAAATCAAGACAGACATTATCGCTAGTATCACAGCGACACCTTAGAATAACGGGAGTTATGAAAATCAAGACCTATATTATCGCTAGTATCACAGCGAGGCCTTAGAATAATGGCAGTTATGAAAATCAAGATAGACATTATCGCTAGTATCACAGCAAGGCCTGAGAATAACGACAGTTATGAAAATCAAGACAGACATTATCGCTAGTATCACAGCGAGGCCTTAGAATAACAGCAGTAATGAAAATCGAGACTTATATTATCACTAGTATCACAGCGAGGCCTTAGAATAACGGTAGTTATGAAAATCAAGACCTATATTATCGCTAGTATCACAGCGAGACCTTAGAATAACGGGAGTTATGAAATTCAAGACAGACATTATCGCTAGTATCACAGCGAGACCTTAAAATAACGAGTTATGAAAATCGAGACAGATATTATCGCTAGTATCACAGCAAGGCCTGAGAATAACGGTAGTTATGAAAATTGAGACAGAAATTATCGCTAGTATTACAGCGAGGCCTTAGAATAACAGCAGTTATGAAAATCGAGACTTATATTATCGCTAGTATCACAGCGAGGCCTTAGAATAATGGCAGTTATGAAAATCAAGACTTATATTATCGCTAGTATCACAGCGAGGACTTAGAATAACGGAGTTATGAAAATCGAGACTTATATTATCGCTAGTATCACAGCGAGGCCTTAGAATAACGGCAGTTATAAAAATCGAGACTTATATTATCGTTAGTATCACAGCGAGGACTTAGAATAACGGTAGTTATGAAAATCAAGACTTATATTATCGATAGTATCACAGCGAGGACTTCAATTTCAAAATTGTTGTTATTGTTTTTATTGTTAACATCATAAGTGTGTTCAACGAAACACTGACTAATAATTTTCAGTTTCAGAGTTAGTCTGTTGATATTGAAAATATTCCTCAGTAAGATCAAAGTAAATATGTATCAATTACCGATAAATATGCCATATTGATTGATTGGTGTTTAACACCAACTTTAGCAGTGTGCAAAATTTAATAATTCTATGCCCGATACAATTTTGTAAATAGTATATCCCTGGGATTCCCATGGGAAAATATTTCAGTGGGATAAAATAAATTGTTACAAATTTGTCAATGTTCATGTAAAAAAAAATCAAAAGTTAAGAAACACCCATTGTCAATGCTATTTAGCATTGCATAGTGGATAAGCCATTGCAAGATATTTAATAATTAGCATAAATAATAGTATTTTATCATACCCCATACCAGCCTTGCAATAAAGGGTGGTACCAGGTACTTTTATGTCCCTAAAATGGTCTTTGATACCTCCTGATTTTAAAGATTGTTGTAAAAGATATCAAAGAAAATTGTTCAAATTTTAATCAAAAGTACCACCTGTAATAATAGTGAAGTACTGGTAGACTTGAAAAATATTGAAAGCCTTGCCCATAGTGAACATAAGATGTTTTCTAACTAAGATACATGTACATACATGCAAGATCTGAAGTACTCTCAAATTAAAACTGATTAACTCTACAGCTTGATAAGTAATCTTACAATCCTTAGGGATGGCCACCCAGGCACATTTTTTATTTATATTTGGATAATTTCTAGAATAGTTGAATTAATCAAATCTGAAATTAAATCATCAGACATACATTTACTGGTATATGTTTGTCTTATAATAGCAGTACAAATGGTTATGGAAGAAAACTCACAATCGTTGACAAGATCAAACAAATATCTTCTCGCATTGTAATCCAATGCTCTACCAAATTAGCTTAAGGATGTATCTTAATTAGCCCAGTTATTAGCTGAGGGTAGTTATGAACTAATTACTGTTACAATAAACTTATGTAAAGCCTGTTATCTGCTATACCCTTCCCCCTCCCCCTAAAGTGTCAATATATGATGACAATATATTACTGTTACAATAAACTTATGTAAAGCCTGTTATCTGCTATACCCTTCCCCCTCCCCCTAAAGTGTCAATATATGATGACAATATATTACTGTTACAATAAACTTATGTAAAGCCTGTTATCTGCTATACCCTTCCCCCTCCCCCTAAAGTGTCAATATATGATGACAATATATCAATTACCTGTACATGCACAAACATTCACTTCGACCCATTTTTCCTCTTTTGACCATCGTGTTATGATGTTTGGTGCCAATGTAACATAGTTGAGCATATTTTATCTCCATAAAATGCACTGTCCCCAAAGGCCAATGAAAGTTGATCTTTTTCATAATACATGTCACAAGTCAACATTCTACCAACTGAGCAATAGGAGAGCTCCACTTACTTACTTTGTATGAGCCTACTATGGTTTCTATAACCTCAGCAGAAATCCTTGCAACTCACCTAGATGATTCCCGGACTCAACATTTTCAATTGGGACTCGCCAAAGTTTTCACATGCACCAAATCTAACGTTTTCAAATTTCAGATTTTTACAATGGTGGGGCTCGCCAAAATTTTCAGAAACATCCTATGGACTTACTAAAATAAATTACTACAAGAATGCCTTCTTCGGTAAAGGAGTGTACACATTACATTATGATCAGAAATACATGGTAAACTACAAGGTTTCATTCAGAATATTGATGATACCTGTGAACTTAAAATATTAGAATAGATAGACAAGTATAAGATATAATACTATTGAAACAAAAGAAACGACTCGTATTGGATATAACAGGTTTCTTTTTCTGCATGATTACGAATGTGGAAGTTATAATTTCGAAAATAAAAAAAAAAGTTGTGAGAACAGTTTTGTTTGTGAATGAGTTTACCTAATTTTCCTATTGTACATTGGTCAAATTCTTAAGCTCGTTCATAAAAAGAACTGCAAAAACATCGGTCTCTAACAGCAGTCTGTAACTGATATTAGAGGCTACATTTACAATAGCATTGCTGGGGGTATTAATGTACAACTCACCATACAGGAAACAGACTGCAAGGTTTTGGTCAGGCCATTGATGACCTCTCTAAACTTGTATTTACTGACATTAATTAAACATTCTTTATTTTGTTCCACATTTTGGATCGATTGTGTTGTATGGAGACCTGTCTTTATAGGCAGCTGAAAAAATAAACAAAATAATAGTTAATATTTTCACCAAGAGAACTATTATAGGCAGCTGAAAATATAAACAAAATAATATCTAATATTTTCACCAAGTGAACTTTTATAGGCAGTGATTTTTTACATAGAGTTAACCCTCCTCTTATATTACTGTAAGGGATTTGTTATAAAGATACATGTACCATATGTCACAATGCACATGGGAAATGTGCAAACAATATACATGTATGCAGTGTTTCCAAAGGTAAATTGAAGTTGAATGGACATTCAGTTCATTAAAGGAGTACAAATTACTGGACCCAGCATCAAGTTTACAGGACTTTACATACTCCACAGAGGAGGTGCTCAGATTCCTACTAGTCATTTGGTCCAGTAATGAATAACCTTTTACTAGACCAAACCAATTTTTACTGGACATTGCCACATGTCCGACGGACCTTGGGAATGACGGTGTATGATGTACATGTATGTAAGATTAAGAAGCAGAACATTTCTAAATCATATTTTCTAGATCTAGATTTCTCTCTCTGATACAGAAATTCTTGCAACTCAACTATAAGCTAGATAGATTCTTGCAACTCAACTATAAGCTAGATGAGTCCTGGACTCACCATTTTCAGTTGGAACTCACAAAAGTTTCCTAATTTTAGATTTTTATGATGGTGGGTCTCACCAAAATTTTCAGAAATCAGGGCTCAACAAATCATACCAGTTCCCACTAGCCCTTGGCTAGTAAGGAAACATTTTTTACTCGCCAACAAAACTTGTCAAAAGTATGTTACTTGTCAGTCAATTATAACTACTAAATAACTCCAAGAATAGGCAAGATGTATTGATACCAAATTATACTATATACATTGTAACTCCAATATGTATTCATTTGTAAACAATTATTAATGCCCTGAATGAGACAGGAGATGCTTACTCTCTTGAACTTTTTGTAGGTCTGTGTTGTTACTTGTATTTTTTTTATTTATTAAAACTAGTAAATAAAGAAACATAAAAAAATTAAGAGTAAATTTTGAACTAATACAGTCTAAATATCCGGGCCTGCCTTTCTGCATAAATCGCAATACATAACGTCATAACTGGAATCATACACGAGCCAAGAAAACTTCGACTTCCCGACATCTTGGAATTTACGCTTTCAGCTTTAGAACCTTCATCAGTATTTTCGATTGATACTTCCCGCGATGCTGCATCAGGCAGGCTAGTTTCATGATCAGTTGATTCAACCGATTTATTTTTAGCGAAGAATTTTTTAAGAAGGTTTTATTTTTTCCGTTCATCGTAGTCACTTGCAAGCGCTAAAAGTACGTGATTTAAAATTTTGTGTCTGAGTGCGGTTTAAAAGATCGGATAATCGAAGTCGGAAGTTAAATTGAAAAAATCGGTGAGGAAACGAAAATTTTCTGGATTATATAAACTCGCCATCTGGCAATCAATACAGAATTTTTACTCGCATTTTACGAAAGTAAATCGCAAATGAGATAGTTTTGGTCGCAGTGTTAGAGCCCTGGAATTGTATTATGGACTCCTCCAATTAAATTTCTTTAGGGGTCGTCGTGGCCATGATCGTATGGTAGTTATATTTACAACTACCTACATTTTTTGTATGCAATCAGTGACTATCACCACTGATGTTGTGAGTTCGAATCTTGATCAGGTGTACAAAATTATGTGATAAAGTTTGTCAGTGACTTGCGACAAGTCGGTGGTTTTCTCCGGATCCTCCGGTTTCCTCCACCAATAAAACTGACCGCTACGATATAACTGAAATATTGTTGAAAGTCAAGTGGCGTTAAACACCATCAAACAAACAAACAATAATCCTTGTTTTCTCTAGATCTCTTTCTCTCTGATATAGATGTAAATTTATATAAATATTTAGCTTTAGTATATTTTTTAAAGAGACATCATGTACATTTTTTCGAATGTTAACAAGTCAAAAAGATACATTTTCTTGACCAAATTCTTTCTTTTTTTTCAAATTTATTTTACAATTACCAGTAACGATCAGTGAGGTTAAAATGTTGGACGATAAATTTGTGATTTATACAGTATGTTACAGATAAAAATAGATAACAAAATGATAAACTGTTTATCATCACCTATATTTGTATATACAGATATGTTTACTGTATTCAGTCTTGAGGCTTTTAACGTTTATTTATAGTTTTTTTTATCTCACAGCTTTATTAGCAAAAGTATTAGTAAGATACCATTTAATGGACTTTCACCTTATAAAGAGGTCTTTTATTGTAGGGTTAGAGATATGGTGTTTAACACCACTTTCAACAATATTTTAGCTACATCATGGAGGTCAGTTTTATTGGTGGAGGAAACCAGAGTACCTGGAGAAAACCACCGACCTGTCGTTTTAGGTAAATCCCTATATGCATCAATTTAAAAGAACAGATTTCAGTGACCCTTTTTTAAGAAAATATGTTTTTTAAACAAATGTACAATTCTAATGGATTGTGTTGAAAAATAATAATGCCAGTTATTGTCTAAACATTTACTGCCTTGAAAGAGTCTGTAAATTTTGTTTGTGATAACGTTGTAATGCATACATATGATATTGTAGTCAACAACTCAATATCTCAGTGAGCATTTGCAACTTCTTTCATTTTTTTTCTGTATATGCATATTTGTTCATTTCCGCAACAATACAAATATATTGTTTGAATCATCTATATTGTCATCTTCATCTCAGCATATCGAGTACAATCTATTATGTCAGTATCAAAATACTCAGTTTTGAGTCAATTTCAACAAGGTTTTTTTTCCAAAAGCTCCTTAACCAAATTGGAAAACAATTGGGGGTATATCATCACTTTCATTGTCAGTGTTAATATCCCAGTGATCCTTGCAACTCACCTAGGCGAGTCTTGATCTCACCATTGTTGGGACTTGTCAAATTTCAGATTTTTACAATGATGGGACTCAATAAAAT
This sequence comes from Bathymodiolus brooksi, assembly GCA_963680875.1. NCBI lineage: Eukaryota > Metazoa > Mollusca > Bivalvia > Mytilida > Modiolidae > Bathymodiolus > Bathymodiolus brooksi. The sequence continues at coordinate 64,478,149 of OY804580.1, read as the reverse complement.
TTTCAGAAATGTTCTTTGAACTCATCAAAATAAATTGCTAAAAGTATCCTGAATGTCTAATTTACTTCGTGAATAAATCCACACCGACCGCTTTAAAGCATTTTTTGATAACTGCATTGTCGAGTTTGTTCCAAAAGTTACTGATTCATGATATTAGGCATCAACTTGCTAGTACAGACTTACTTAGTACATCAAGTACAGATATTTGTTTAAGTACGTCTGTACTAGCGAAAAAAAAAAAATACCAGCCAGTTTTGGTAATGTAAGGTCTTTACCATGTACAAATGTAGCTAAAGGACTATATATTGGCCAAGTGTGTTCAAAATGGACACTTGATACTTTTAAAATAAATTAAAGACATTCTCAATCTTTGAACAAATAAACGTAACTAGAGAAAACTGAAGGGACAATCAAGAATGCCAGGACAATCCAGAGACTGGCAATATTGGTTATAAAAGACACTGGACGAAGACAAACAAAACAAAAAACACAACACAGTTACACAGAAAACTAAAAAGATGAGCAACACAGACCACAGCAACAACTGGGGGTGAACTCAGGTGCTAAAACGTTCATGTTAACATGATCAGATATGCTTTGAACTTTCTGTATGAAAATATTTTGATCAAAATATTTTTTCAAAATGATCTAAATCTGTTATCAGTAGATAAAATTGATATGAAACCCTAAATGGCATATATCTCAAATCGCTTTAAAACCCAGACATACTCTAATACATTAAGTAATAATAATAATAATAATATAATATTCTTTATTTATAGAGGGTTACACAGTTAGTTAATAACTTATCTTCGCTGAGGCCCTCATTGATATATTAACATACATTGTAAAAATACAGTCTACAATGTATATAAAATGTAATACACAAGAAGCAAAACATTGCAATAAATATACACAACAAGATTTAGTAACTTATGGTGCATCATCACTTAAATAAGACTTGTACCTTTTGTATTAAACACATTATGAAGCTTGTAGTATATAAAACTGAAGTTAATTCCATAGCTTTGGTCCAGAGACAGAGTATTTAAACGTTTTCTTAAAAAAGTTCAGTTTTTGACTTTGAGTTTTGTAAATTTTCACTAGCAACATTTCTGAGTGTGTAAGGATTTCTTTCACACAAGTACATGTATTGGATCTCATTATTCTTTTGACATTTAGAAACAAGAAGATGTTATATGATGACATTTGATTTTTTGTATCAATACTCATCCATCCCAATTTTTCAAATAGAGGTTCAAATGGTGCTACATAGTGTACATGTATATGGCTATGGGATCTTGATTTAATGTCAATCAATGGTCTATTAATTATAGATCTCATGTAATTAATACATGTACATTGTCAGTGTTACTGTTTCTATTAGAAAAATATTGTGAAATGTAATATGGAAACTTTATTAAAAAAAATCAATTGATGGTCATGATTATGAAATTGGTTGTTAGCTTGAACACTATATACATGTGAGTGATATAAAGCAAGGATATCATTTCATTTTGATATATAACCATAAATCAAATAAAAAGAAAAGTTAATATTACATTTTGCATATGATAGTCGGTTTAATATATTAATAAATTAAGATCGTAAACTTATTTTTCGTTTCAATGGTGAATCAATATTGTTTTCTCCAATCTTGTAATATTAGTATAAACTTAACATAGTCATAGGTACATATAAAAAATCACTGGTATACAAGACTCCAATAGTCATGGTAGACAGAAATAAATATTTGAAATTGGGGCCATAATTAAAAATATGTTTGTTTTGCCCGAACGTGGCCGACCCAAAAAAAACAAGCCTGACACAAATATTTTTTTTTGTACTTCCGGTCGGTCGGAAATTTTCCGGTTCCCTATGGTAAATTTGTTTTTAAAATTCTATATCATATCACTGTTTGGGTAGTAAACCTGTAACACTTTCAAACGGTTTAGTGATCTAGTTCTTCTTCATTCGACTTCTCTCTGTGGTTATCTAGTCATTATTCAGATGTCCGTGAAATGGCAGCCTACACAAGCGCGTCGTCTGTCAATATTAAAACGGGAAACAAAGGAACCTGTGGGTCGGATTTGGGCAAACTGAAATATTTTTAATGGTGGCCTGAATAGATGTCCTTAAGGTAGTTATGAATAAACAACCAGAACAAATCAGATCAGACAGCTTTCTAACTATTTACTAAATTTGAGCAGGGTAACTTCAGAGGGATTTCGATTAATCCCAATTCACTTCTCCCAGAAGTCTCCTCACTTCTCTCGGTTCCCTGTGAGCTCTCTAAATGAAAAGTCAATTCTCCCTCTAATTTTAAAGTAGTGCTAAGCCATAATAAAAATTAATTTCACTTACCTAAAGCTAAAAAAGCTACATTGTTAAAAACATTTATTTTATTTCAAAAAGAAATTTTTTCGTAATTGCCAGGAATGGGTTGCACAAACCTCAATAAAATTTTGAGGGTCAATTAAAACTTAATTTCTGGAAAGGACAAACTACTAAGTATACATGCAGTATTTGAAGTAGCATTAATATAAAACAATATTCAGTGATTTCAATTTTTATTTTTCATATCAAGGAAGAGCAAAGATTGGTTGGTTGGCACGGGATCGGGATAGTGTGTCCGAGTGAAGAAATTATATGTCTACATTTGTGCCAGCAGAGTGTTAAATTGGTTCAGGGAACTATCATTATTAAACTCAACTAAGGCCAAAGAAAAAATATTGTTGGTTTCCCCTAACCCTGCCGGGTCAGTTTTATCCTGCCTGGTCAATTAATTTTATTGGCATTTTTAGTAGAAAAATTTTTTTTTAAGCCAACCATGTCAATTTTTTCAACACGAATTAGAGAATTTTTATTTTTTTTCCTTCTTTCCATGGATACAAGAATAAAACTGAGTTATCTACCTTCCAATGAGGAATAACAGAACAAGTATGATTATTAGGAGCATACATGTATTATTCTAAGTACTAAGGAAATGAAAAAAAAAATAATAAAAATAATAAAACAAAAAGCCTGCCTGCCAGGCTATGAAAATTTTCCCATGTTAGGAGAAACCAACAATCAATTTTCCATGGCCTAAGAGTGTTGTTCTTGTATAATGCGACATCATTATAATATAATCCAATGTAACTAGTTCTTGTCATTATATAGCTGAATAATTGCTTATTTGGCCTTGAACAAGAACCATTCTCACTCCTTTTAGAATCAATCTGATGATGTTTAATTTGTCAATGACTTCTCATCCTGAAATCAGGAAATTTGTCAATCATATACATTACTATGGGAAAGGCATTTCAATAACAACTGAAATACAGGTCAAATAATGTTGACTTGCAGGGTTGCTCATGTAAAATCAGAGTGGAGTGAAAAGCATGACAATGTATTGATTATTTTGCAAATATTATTTTGATGTGTTTCCAATACCATAGGAGTGAATTGATGTCAAAATTACTGTCCAATGCATGAAATCGAATTTATTATGGTGATAAGTCGACAGACAGATAATAAATTATGAAAAAAAACGCCTACGCATAACCTATCCTATCTTTTCTTGCAAAACCAAATTTACAGAGGCCGACTAATTTTTTCAGACCGCTACTGACATTTAGCATGCATATTGTTTAAATTTTGTCAAATGACATTATCCTATTTAATCTGTAACGATCGAGTAAACAAACACAAAATTCGGTCACACGCTCCAGGGCATTGTGTCGGTGACATTCATTCATAAATTTCAGAGCCAAGTCCTACAGCTGCGATTTTACTACGACGGAAACACAAACAACGATTGTACGATCAGACATGACAATCTTACCTGTGCGTCGAAACGACCGATAAGTGCCTGCACCCATTCCCCTGGTTTTTGTGTCGCCATCATCAGAAAGATGTTTCAACTAAATTCATTCAAGCTCTAGCCTTCCGGTTCTGCATTCGCCATGTTTATTATGTTGATATTATTTACGCATGCGCGTCACAATATTGACCTTATTTAGATTTACTCCGGAGATTACGATGCGATCACAGGTACTGTAATCTTTCAAACTTTCTTGTTCCACGGCGAATCTTCGATACCAATATAGTTTTACACATAAAAAGACTTTGTCTCAAAAGAGAACAAAACGTAAATAATCAGAAAATAGTGATCTAAAAGCAGAATTTGCTATGGTAGTTTATTTCTGACAAAAAACAACACTAAATTGAGGCGTAGGAGTGGATCGGAAAGTGGTGGGGCAAGATTTGCAAGTGGAGCAGAAAGGGGGAGGGGAGGAAGCAGGAAAGTGGTATGGGGTGTAAAAACTGGCCAGCATAAAAATAAGGTTTTTTTTCTAAAAGATGAGACAAAAACATAGTTCTGCCTCATCCCCACTTTTGAACTGAGGTTTGTGTGTGGGAGGGGGGTGTCGGTTCTCCCTACTCAGGCCTGGATTAAACCTTAGGCAAAATAAACACGTGTTTAGGGCATCAAGGGGCACCACAAAAATTCGGCCGCAAGGCAATTTATTTTATCAGCCAGATATTAGGCTCAAAAACACACCAAAAATCCCAAAATATGTAGGAAAAATTAAATAAAACACTAATACACGTTATAGTCTCTATTTATACAAGTTTTAAAATTATGCCAGTGGAAGATGCGGGGGCACTAAGGTTAGCCTGTGATTAGGTAATACATTGGCTTTAATCCGGCCCTGCCCCTACGTCAGGCACCAACACCCCAGCTATATAAATTTCGGCTTTGCTGAGTATCTCGAGACTTACTGAAATCTGATCAGAGACATATGTTTTATGTGTGTCTCTGACTGTTGTGATGAATTATTGTTCTTCTTTAAATGAGACTTACAAATTCTGATGCATTCAATTATTTTCTTTAAATATACATGTATCATCTTTTGTTTTTAATTGATATTAAATCTGTTCGAAATATCAGTTATATGATTTTTTTGTCCAAAGAGAAATGGTTTTAACCAACAGATTTTATCTTCCTAGCTAGTCATCATGTATTCCTGCACTGTTCATGCATTCATTTTTGTGATAATCTGTGTTTGTTTTTTTTTGCTTTTTTATTTGTTTTTTTTTAGTGGAAGCAAATCTGCGGAATTTTTAGCGTTCGTTTATTACCATAGGGGGGATCCAGTGATCAAGAGGGACTTGGTAACCCATTTAATAGGCTTAAACTCGCCACCGTGATTTTTGTTCATGTCCTAAACTAGGATCTGGATTTCTAACGTCATATTTTGTGTTCAGTGTGTGGAGTCAAGGTGAGGAGGCGAATGTTCAAAATTTATTGTATTAACTAAATGGTATTTCTACTTGTGCAATAATACCCCCAGCCACGCAATTGTAAATGCGGCCTCTAATATCAGTTGTACAATAATACCCCCAGCAACGCTATTGTAAATGCGGCCTCTAATATCAGTTGTACAATAATACCCCCAGCAACGCTATTGTAAATGCGGCCTCTAATATCAGTTGTACAATAATACCCCCAGCAACGCTATTGTAAATGCGGCCTCTAATATCAGTTGTACAATAATACCCCCAGCCACGCAATTGTAAATGCGGCCTCTAATATCAGTTGTACAATAATACCCCCAGCAACGCTATTGTAAATGCGGCCTCTAATATCAGTTACAGGCCGTTGCTAGAGGCCACTGATACAGGCCCGTGTTGGTGTTTTTTTTACCAATGTTGCAATAGGAAATGTAGGTAAACTCGTTCACAAACAAAACTGTTCTCACGACTCTTTTTATGTTTTATATATAACATCATTATTGTACAAGTTAGATACATTACTATTGAAACAAAAGAAGTTGCCCGTATTGGATTACTGGGTTTCCTTTTCCGCATTCATACTTAGGTACCTATCTCGGCCTTCACCTGAGTATGCATGCCGCAAAAGAAAGCCGTTATGACGGACCGTTTCTTTTGTTTCAATAGTACAAAATCTTATACTTATACTCACATGCCGTTGGTAATGGCCGCTGATACAGGCCGATGTTTTTGTAGTTCTTTTTATGAACTTTTTAAGAATAGGAAAATTAGGTAAACTCGTTCACAAACAAAACTGTTCTCACGATTTTATTTTTTATACATATATAACATCATAATTGTACAAGTTAGATACAAATACTATTAGTTGCCCGTATTGAATATAATAGGCTTCTTTTTCCGCATTCGTACTAAGGTACGCATCTCGGCCTTCACCTGAGTATTCATGTGAAAAAAGAAGGCCGTTTTATCCAATACGGGCCACTTCTTTTGTTTCAATAGTACTATAATCTATACATATAATTAATTTGCTATTGAAAAGATTCTTTGAAAACAACTTTCTTTATAATATGCATACAGTGATGAACTCATTTTACCTTTCAGTCAGTGTATGTTGCCTTAAAGTGCTAAGCATCTGCAATACTTCTTACAATGTGGTTTTTTTTATACTTCAACCCAACCAAGCAATATCGTATCACAGTTGACAATGACCTGGCGCAAGCAGCTCGAGCGTTGTGTATGAGTTATAATACCTTGTCTTGAGAAGGGATGAATCTTATTTTGTAAAAGCAAAAACTCTGATTCCAACAAAAAAGTATCTGAAACTGATATCATCGAAATGCTCGAGTCTTTGATTGAAAACATATTTGCTACACGGTATGTTTGGTGGACGTATTTTTCAACAGACAGTCGGATGTCATGTGGGTGCCAACTGTGCTTCTTTTCTCGCCGACTTGTTCCTTTTTTCGTACGAGGTATGCTTCATATAGGGGCTTCGTAAGAAAAAGCTAGTCCGATTCTTTAATTTCACATTCCGCTATATATGCGACGTCTTTTCACTAAATAATTCTAAGTTTGCCGAATTTGTTGAGCGCATCTATCCCATTGAGCACCTTTCTCTGGTTTGAAAATTTGATATTTTCAGAAATAAATTAAATAAATCGAAGGGGAAATAGTTTGATTATTTAACAGTTTCTTTGTTAATTATAACTTTTTGATCTATCCACGCGAAATAAACAGATAATTGATGTACACAGGTAAATGACACATACCTGTATATTGACACAGTTCTATGACAGGTGAACAATGCTATGGGTGTATATTCGACTATTATCTCAGAGACAACCTCGATGGTATATTATAATAGATAATACATCCATGGAAATATGAAGTTTATTGACGTTATATTTCATATTTTTCTCATCATCGAGAATCATTCTTATTTTGTAAAACATGCATCTCGAAATATGCATTTAGAACCAAAATAATATGGCCATGCCTTTTTTTTGGGTTAATTTTACCACGGTATCATATAATAAAAAAATGATATTATAACAGTCACTTAACAAACAGAAAAAAAAACCCTGGTTTCTAACAAAATCTTTAAAGGTGACAAAATAAAGTTAAAAAGTACTCTCGTTATCAAAAATTAAATATCAACATCAAAGATGAAATGTATTAATTAATCACAAAAAACACTGGCGGTAAACTGTAGTTACGACGATTACAACATGGCGGAGGCAGAAATAGGTAAGATCGTTTTCTGCTAATTTCTCCATTCTAACTTGTTGTTGTCAAGAATTACTCAGCCGCAAGGTTGATCTGTACGATTTTGTTGTATGTGTGTGTTCTTGATACCATATATTGGAAAAAAAATATGATTTTTTTGACGTAAAATCGTGATTTTTCACACGAAATACCCCAAAAATTTTCACGCCTCCCTCCGCTCGGCGCAATTTTTTTAAGCGCGCCCCCCTTAACTTGAAATCCTGGATCCGCCCCTGCAACTCACATGAAAACTAGTGTGCCGTGGCTTCCACACAAGGCCGTTAAAAGTTGTTCGTATATACAGTTTAAAACTATTTACAGCACCACTTTACCCTACTCTTCAATTAAAACTGGAGTGAGGTCTTGAATGCCTGAGCCACAGTTTTCTGGCTGACGACCCTCTCTGGTAGGTTGTTCCATTCCAGTAATGTCTCTGGAAAGTAGCTGTATTTGTAGCTGTCATTATTACAGCTAATTGGAATAAAGCTGTTACTGTTTTGTCCTCTTGTCGTTCTTGTTGGTCTTACGACATAGGGTGGTATCTGGAGAGCGTTGATGTGGTTTGTAGAGGTTTACCAATCGCTGTTCTTGTCGTCTCTGTTGTAGAGATGTCCATTTTAGCTCCTGGAGCATCGATGTGGCACTTTTGGTAGCGATTGTACTGACCAGTTACAAAGCGGGCAGCTCTACGTTGGACCATTTCAACTGCATCAGTTTGATATTGGCGGAAAGGGTCCCATACAGATGATCCGTATTCAAGGTTTGGGCGTATGAGTGTTGTGTACGCTTTCCCTTTGACTTCTTTGCTGCATTTATTGAGGTTCCTCCTAAGGAATGCCAAAATGCCAATTACTTTGGTGGTAGTCTGGTCAATGTGGTGGTTCCAGTTGAGGTTATTCCCTAGATCCACTCCGAGGTATGGATGGTTTTCTACCTCCTCCAGTGTACTCCCATCAATGTTATAGTTGTTAATAGAGACGATGTGCTGTCTTGATCGTTTGAGTCTCATGACATAGCATTTTATGGCATTGAATCTCATTAGCCATTTCTTAGACCACTCTGTCATTTTTCTAAGATTTTCCTGTAGCTGTTTGGTGTCGCTTTCAGATTCAATGGTTCGATAAAGTAAGCAGTCGTCTGCGAAAAGCTTAACCTCCGAGTTTACGCCTTCGCCTATATCATTTACATATAGTAAAAACATCAGGGGACCCAAGACAGTGCTTTGGGGTACCTCAGAGTCGACGTGGACTTCTGAGGAGGCTTCACCATCGAGAACTACTCTCTGCTTCCTGGTTGTTAACCACTGTCTAATCCATTCATGGGTATGATCTCTTATCCCATAGTGGTCTAATTTCATAAGGAGTCTTCTATGTGGCACGGTGTCAAATGCCTTAGAAAGATCTAGTATCATCATATCTACTTGTTTTCTCATGTCTAGTGTTCTTGATATGTCTTTTATGGTGGTCAGTAGTTGAGTTTCACATGAGTGGCCTGATCTGAAGCCATGCTGGTAGTGTACAAGGATGTTGCTGTCATTCAGGTGTTTCATGACTTGACTGAAGATGTGTTCCATAATTTTACATACCACGCTTGTTAATGATACCGGTCGATAGTTGCCCGGATCAACTATGCTCCCTTTCTTAAATATAGCTGCAATATTTGCGTTTCTTCAGTCGTTTGGTACTTGTCCGATGTCATAAGAGTGCTGGAATATTATTGCTAAGCATAGTGCGACTTCCGTGGCTGTTTCTTTTAGGATTCTCGTAGAAATATTGTCAGGGCCGCTTGCTTTTGTTGGATCAAGGTTCTTCAATAATTTTTCTACTCCTTCTTTTGTAAATAGAATATTGGCCATAGGTGTTACCAGTCCATCCTCTTTAGTTGGTATATCTCCTGGAGGCTCTTCAGTGAAGACTGACTGGTATCACAGGCACTTGACCGATGGACCTTAATTTCCCCGTGTTTGCCACGGTGGTACGTATTTTCAGGGCTAGTAACGATGTAGGGCCACTATTTCTGGGTCCTGGGTCCACACGAATACTAGAAATAAACACAAGGTAAGCAACAAAATGGCGGGGTACTGCTAAATTTCTTATTATTGTCGATTTCCTTGATTTTCTGAAAAATAAACTGATGGAATGCACTAACCTTGTGGACCCCCATCAGTTGTGGTGCCCCTGGTTTACTGTCGTATTCGTACTATTTTGCATATATACCCACTACAATCTTCCCAAGACCGATTGTCAACTAAGTCGGAGGTCTATTTTGGATTCTCTCGGACTTTTGATGTACGAGTAGAATTTTTTGGGATTTTCAGAGGCATTCAGGTTAAGAAATTTGTCTGTGTATTCTCTGTGTGCTTTCTCGATTTCTCGTTTTACATTCTTTTCGGCGGTTTTGTAATTCTCCCAATCTTCTGTTTTCTTAGTCTTTTTTGCTTTTTTCCATTTTCGTTTTTAGCTCACCTGGCCTTTAGGCCATGCGAACTATTGCCATTACTTTTCGTCCGTCGTCCGTCCGTCAACATTTCACATTTTAATCTTCTCCTCAGAAACCACTCTGCCAATTGCAACCAAACTTTGGTGGAATGGTCCTTGGATGGCCCCCTTCCAAAATGTGTCCGGTGAACCCGACTTCCAGCCAAGATGGGAGCCAAGCTAAAAATAGAAAAAAGGGGGGATGCAATTTTAATTGTCCATTGCTGCTTTATTATAAATCTAAATGAGCTCAAATTTTGACTGCAGCTACATGGAAATGAGTAGTTTAACATGTATTCTTGCCATCACTTTTCGTCCGTCGTCCGTCCGTCCGTCAACATTTCACATTTTAATCTTCTTCTCAGAAACCACTGGGTCAATTGCAACCAAACTTTGGTGTAATGGTCCTTGGATGGCCCCCTTCCAAAAATGTGTCCGGTGATCCCGACTTCCAACCAAGATGGTCACCAAGCTAAAAATAGAAAAAAGGGGGATGAAATTTTAAACAAATCTTCTCCTCTGAATCTACTGCTTTAGTATAAGTCAGAATGAGCTCAAATTTTAACTGCAGCTACATGGCAAGGAGTAGTTTAACATATATTCCGGGTTTTTCTGCGAAATTGTTCTTTCAGACGATTTATATCGATTGTGCAAATTAGGTATATTTTGATAAAAGATCACATTTAAATATTTTCCTCTGAAACCGCTGAACCAAATTAAACCAAATCTGGCAGGGATGGTCCTTGGGACGGTCCCTTTCACAATTATGTCCGACAGTCCCGCCCTCCATTCAAGATGGCTGCTGTTACTTAAAATAGACATTTCTTCAATTGTCCATTGCTGCTTTATTATAAATCAAAATGAGCTCAAATTTTAACTGCAGCTACATGGCAATGAGCAGTTTAACATATATTACGTTTTTTTTCACTTTTCGTCCGTCGTCCGTCCGTCCGTCAACATTTCACATTTTAATCTTCTCCTCAGAAACCACTGGGCCAATTGCAACCAAACTTTGGTGGAATGATCCTTGGGTGGCCCCCTTCCAAAATTGTGTCTATCATTACAGACCTCCGACCAAGATGGCCGTCACAGCCGAACTTAATTTAACATAGGACCCTATTCGAAATTTCCATAAAAAATCTTCTTGTCTGAACCATTTGCTCAATAAGAACTAAATTTTGATGAAATAGTCATTGGATTGTTCTCTTCCAGAAATGTTTCCGGCGGTTCGGCCCTTCGACCAAGATGGCCCCCACAGCCGAACTTAGCTTAACATAGGACCCTATGGGAAATTCACATAAAAATATTCTTGTCTGGAACCAGTTGCTCAATTGGAACCAAACTTTGATAAAATAGTCATTGGAAACGTACTAGTGTCTGGTGGTTCCACCCTCTGACCAAGATGGCTGCACAGCTGAACTTAGTTTAACATAGGACCCTATGGGAAATTCACATAAAAACCATCTTGTCTGGAACCAGTAGCTCAATTAGAACCAAACTTTGATGGAATAGTCATTGGATGGTCCTTTTCCAAAACTGTGTCCGGCAGTCGCGCTCTCCCACCAAGATGGCCGCCATAGTGCAGTTGCGTCGTTATTGAAAGCAGCTTTGATCCAGGTGAGCGATTACAGGCTCCTGGGAGCCTCTGGTTTAAGTCTGCAGAGTCTGCGTACTGATGGTGTCATCCATGGGAGGTTCCAACGTGATGTAATCTTCTTTCTAGGTATATGCTTGTCAGTTGATTTTACAAGCGCATCTTTGAATTCGTTCCAGGTCGTTTCGGTATCTTTAGTCCGGTGATCTTGTTCACAGAATTTGTCTGAAAATGCTTTCATGTCTATACGTATACCATCCATGTTTCCTTTTTTATACTGTTATACTGTTCGTTCCGGTCTACGTTGTCTTTGTGCCCCAATATTAATGTTAGCTATGACTATTTCGTGGTCGCGCATTCCTGGTTCAATTTGAAGATCGTTGACAAGATCCTGATTGGTGGTAATGACTAGGTCTAGTATGTTGTCATTTCTAGTTGGTTCATCAGTCATTTGGTGTAGGCAGTTATCTTTTGACGTGTCAATAGCTCGTTGGTTCAAAGTGTTTGAGTATTGTGGTCTATCTCTGATACTATGGTCCATCTAGTTGATATCCGGGAGATTAAAGTCACCTGCTAGTATGATGTTTGGCAATGATTGTCGGTTAGTCAATTTAGAGAGTGATTCATCCAGTGCGTTCAGTGGTGATAAGTTGATGGTTGTCGATAATAAGAGCCTATATATAGAGGCGGTTGTTTCCATGTCTGTATTTGTACCCAGTTGAGTTGACAATTAGTATCAAGGTCTATTTTCGGTGTGGCAACTATGTTATTGTTGACCGCAATAAATACGCCTCCTTCTCCTTTTTTCTTGTCTTTACGATATATTTCATATTCGTCAGTTGGAAAAACTTCTTCGCTCTTGATGGTGTTATCTAGTTTTGATTCACAGCCGCAAACGATATCAGGCTTGTGGTCATCAATAAGTTGGCTAAATAGTGCTTGTGTTCTGTTACTCACTAAGCTGTTGCAATTTCCTACCATTAATTGAATGTTCTTGTGTGTTTTTTGTAGTTTTGGTGGTTCCTCGTCAATTTCGCTCGAGGTAGTATTTATGGTGGATTCAAATACATTATCATCCTCGTCGCTACTGAGTTCCTATATGGGTTGCTTATATCTATATCATTGTCATTTATAGATGTTGTGCTCAGATTTATTGACCCACAGGGTGGACATGTCCATGTGAAGTGTCTTATTGGTTGTAATCTGTTGTATTCAATAGGTGTAATATTCCCACATCTGATGTGAATCCAGTCATCACAGTCATCGCACTGATGGCTCTGTGGTTACTAGCGACGGTTCATTTACATATCCCGCATGGGTATTTTGACGACCCCGGATTAATCTCAATATCACCGGACAGAAGTAGTATCGTCCAAATGCATGGTTGTATTTTCCTAGTGCTACATCTATGTTTGTTTGATGTTGCATAACTAAGTGATAGTATATTTGGAGAAATGTTACTTGCTTCATTTGTGAAGTTATGCATGCCATAGTTTATTTCAGATACTATAAAAACCTCGGTCTGGTCCAGTATTATGCTACCTGTGTCAATCACGTATTGTTTTGGATGGTTACTCTGCTGAAAGTTTGTGATTAATATGATCAGAATTGAGTATGTCAGGTGGAACAGTGTGTACAAACCAGCGAGGCGTCCCCAAGAAAATCGCCGTCGGAAATTTAAGGAAGATAATCGTAACTCCAAAAGAAGATAATCTATTTTTTATATATTATAATTTATGGAGTTACAATTATCTTCCTTAAATTTCCGACGGATATTTTCTTGGTAACGAGACCATATATGGTATCAAGAACACATACATACAACAAAATCGTACAGATCAACCTTGCGGCTGAGTAATTCTTGACAACAACACGTTAGAATGGAGAAATTAGCAGAAAACGTTCTTACCTATTTCTACCTCCGCCATGTTGTGATCGTCGTAACTGCAGTTACCACGATCAGTTTAACGCCAGTGAAAAAAGACGAAATTCAGAAAACGAATGATATTATTTCTAAATCGCTTTACTTCCGATTATCCACCGTCTTAATTTATCGTGCAAAATGACAATTTTCAAACCAATTTTCACGTAATTTCTTCACAAATTAAACTTATCACCGAATTTGGTCACTAATGGAGAAGGAATAGCTACCCTTCCGGAGCACTCGAGTTCACCCCCGGTTTTTAGTGGGATTCGTGTTAGTTTAGTTCTGAATCTTTAATTTTCTGTGTAGTGCTTTGTAAATCATTGTTTGTCCCTCTGTCAGTTTCTTCTGACCATTGTATTGTTTGTCTTTCGATTAACGACTTCTGATTACACCCCCCCCCTTTGGTATCATCAAACATTTCCTTATGAACTTCATAGCGGGAGATGTTGGTATATTACTATCAAAGCCTTGTCTGCAGGTACAACAACATATAGACAGAGGTGTAGGGTTGGACCGGAAGGTGTCACGGGGAAAGCTCTAGGAGTGGACCAGAAAGTTTGTACAAGCTTTGGGAGTTCACCACCATTGTACCATAGAACTACTCCTTCTGTTTTGAATTGTATATACTCAGGGGCGGATTTAGAGGGGGCGTGCGGGGCGTGCGGGGCGTGCGCTCCCCCTAAAATTCGCAAAGCATATGTTATACAACGTTAATTAAGCAGTTCAACAAACAACTTTTTCATGAATGGTTAACTCGTAACCTGCAGTAAAATATTCCTACACATTGTAAATACACGTTGGGTGTGTTCGTTGATTCATATATGGATTCGCCGACAATTTCCGCTTTTGTTTGTCTATAAACAAGAACGGTCGAATCATATGTTTTCAATGAATGAATCAAACGACGAAAAGAAAAGCCCCATCCGGACGGGCAGTATTAACTAGAACCACCCGAAAGGACAAGCACCGAAAGTACAGACCAATTAGTGAAATGAGGAATGCGTTAAAACTAAACCAATAGTTCTTTGAAGGGTTAAAATATCGTGATCGATCAGTCATGAGTTGAACAATTCGCATCACGGTTGTTCAAAAAACGTTTTACTTTAGGTTCTTATAATCTGACCAAAATATACTGTTAACAATTATCCGACAAAATTAACTCAAAATCAAGTTTTTTTGGTCTGATAAAAATGGTGTGGTTGGTTCAAAAATGTCGTTCAAATAAATGTCTGTAATACCTAAAATCCCCAGAGCTTCAGGGGGCAAAGCCCCCCCTGGGCCCCCTACCAGGCTTCTACCCTGGACCAGCTGGGGACCTTAAGCGGTCCCCAGACCCCTCGCCTACTCACGCCCCCCCCTAACCACAAATCCTGGATCCGCCCCTGATACTGGACATTTTGATTGTACATGGGGGGGGGGGGGGCAGTTTTATTGTGTCATATGAACAGTGTGATTATACTCAACCATGAGTTCTGCACTTACAGAAGAAGAAGAAGAGGAGTGGACCAGACAGTGTGTGTGCGAGGAAAGGGGGGGGGGGGGTATGTGGGCTTTAGAAGTGGACCTGAATGTGGGGGATGCTCTAGAAGAGAACATGAATGAGCAAGAAGGAAGCTTTCAAAACTAACAAGGGTAAAAGTCAGTTTGCTTCCAACCATACCCTTCTGTCCCACTATTCTGCTACCATGATTAAAATTACATTGTTTCTGAAGATGTGGGGGCGACACTTTTCCCTTTTCCCGGCGCCCAGTGATATGTCATGACGAGAAGACAAACACTGGTTTGCCTTTTTATCCTTAAATGCTAATTTTGGTTCAGCATTTGGTGCTAAAATTTCATAATCATTATGTTGAATATTACTTAAAATATTTATTCAATATTTGTTTGAGCTTAACGTTCATAGGCACAGGGGCTAGGTGCGTCCGAAAAAAACCAAAAAACAAACTATATAATACTACAAGGGGGCGAACTCACTTGCTCCCATTTTTTTAAGTCGTCGTGTTAAATTGATCGTAACTTCGGAACGCCTTAATATTTTCCAAAAATGTTTCCACCAGTCGAAAGTCAAGTAATTTTCCTTTCCAAAGAGACCCCAATTGTTAGTGTAGGCCTCCGAACTGCTGAGGTATCATACACGAACCAAAACAAAACGGCGTGAAAATCCGAAGTCGTACAAACGCTGGGATGACCACTTCCCATCTGTGTACAGACTTTCCCATGCGTAAACGAGTCATTTTGACTAGCTAAATACTTTCATCCAGTCAAATTATGATAAAATTTCTTACCTTACGCCAATTTATATGTCCTTTAAGTCTGTTTTTGAAAGAAATCCCATTTGCATCCTTGACAAACGCCATAGACGTGAAAATTGAGAGAGTTCTAACGGGCTTTTTGATTGGCTGAAACAGAGAGTTCTAACGGGCTTTTTGATTGGCTGAAACAGAGTGTTTCAGCCAATCAAAAAGCCCGTTAGAACTCTCTCAATTTTCACGTCTATGGCGTTTGTCAAGGATGCAAATGGGATTTCTTTCAAAAACAGACTTAAAGGACATATAAATTGACGAAAGGTAAGAAATTTTATCATAATTTGAATGGATGAAAGTATTTAGCTAGTCAAAATGACTCGTTTACGCATGGGAAAGTCTGTACACAGATGGGAAGTGGTCATCCCAGCGTTTGTACGACTTCGGATTTTCACGCCGTTTTGTTTTGGTTCGTGTATGATACCTCAGCAGTTCGGAGGCCTACACTAACAATTGGGGTCTCTTTGGAAAGGAAAATTACTTGACTTTCGACTGGTGGAAACATTTTTGGAAAATATTAAGGCGTTCCGAAGTTACGATCAATTTAACACGACGACTTAAAAATATGGGAGCAAGTGAGTTCGCCCCCTTGTAGTATTATATAGTATTTTTTTTTTTTTTTTTTTCGGACGCACCTAGCCCCTGTGTTCATAGGTTGTGTGTAACTTTTAACAGGTTTCCTTGATCCACAAACGAGCTTAATGTATATTTAGCATGTCTCTTATGATAATGATACAAGCAGAAGAAGTCTTTGACTTATGTTACAAATAAAGGTAATAACAAAATTACCGAACTCCGAACAATCTTACAAAGGGAAAGTCAAAACTCATAATTATATAAACAGACAAAATCAGTCAACAACCGGAAAACTGTGAAAACCGTAATGACCCTGACTTGGTACAGGCATTTCTAAAGAAATGGTGGGTTGAATCAGATTTTAAGGCGCCAAACCTCCCGCTCTCATTACGGTTCAAAGGTTCCGGCTGTCACTGTAACAGTATTTAAATACAGGAACAAAATAGGTATAATAGTTGTCAAAGCAGTACCATATTCGGTGACGTAAATGTCAAAAATATTTTTACGTCACACATTGACAAAAAAATTCTTGACATTTGTGACTTCTTTATCTTTATACATTTTCACTATATGAAAATGCATCGCTTATAATTTTTTCTGCAGAGACGGAATATATTTCGACAAGATATTGGTATCGGAATATAAACTTTTTAAGAGATCGAATAAGGCGAATCTTTTTATAGCCCTGGTCCAGTAGCCTGTTTCTCAGATGAAGATGACGTTTCAGGAAATCAGAATAATTGCTACTGGCCCTTGCATAGCGAATCAATTGCGAGATGTAAACACCATATGCAGGAGAAGCTGGTATATTGCTGCACATGTTTGGAAAATTTATGATTTTAAAATTGAAGTCGTCCCGCTTATCATAAATTTTAGTACTGAGTTGACCACTGTGGTCAAATTCGAGGTATAAGTCCAAAAATGATGCGGACGAAGCTGTATCGGTGGTCTCTTTAACTTCCAGCTCTGGAGGATATATCAATGGAAGAAATTCTGCAAATCTAGAATTATTGATAGATAAAACGTCATCAATATACCTGTATGTGAAATTAAAGGCTCTAGCCTCATGAATCTTCTTATCTTTTACAAGCTTTTGAAGAAACTCCGACTCATATGAGTATAAAAATAAATCGGCTAGAAGAGGGGCACAATTCGTACCCATTGGTATGCCGACGACCTGCTGAAACAGTGTCCCTCCAAAGGAGACAAATATGTTATCGATGAGGAACTCCAGCATACTGATCACTTGTTCCTCGGAGTAGCATGTTTTACCTTTATGAATTTTGTTTGAAAAATATGTGGAATTGTAGCCTAACACAACAAATTTTGAGCCATAGTTTCTATGACTAAAAGCTTTATGAATTGTTTCTTTTAAGCGGGTTTTTAATTTGTCATGCGGTAGGGTGGTATATAGAGTTGAAAAATCAAATGTTTTGATGGAGGATACCTGAGAGAAAGATCTTGATTTCAGGTTATCCAAAAGATCTTTAGAGTTTTTCAAAATCCACATGTGATTTATGCCACTACGCGAGTAAACAGTTTCACAATATTTCTGTTGTCCCTCTTTTACTGCAGACAGAATCTTTGTCAGGTGAATAGACAATTCTTTCGTCGAACAAGTTGATGATCCCGCTATGTACCTTTCTTTGTATGGTGTCTTATGGAGTTTAGGTATCCAATATAAGTAGGGTAAATCCTCAGACTCTTTACCAGAGGGAATGTTTAAAGAGGTCATGAATGATCTGTGGTTAGCTAGGATTTCATCTTTGTCGAACGAAGTTGGTTTGTATGTGATATTACTAGAGGTGTTGCTATTTATGCCTAATTCCTTGATTAGGCATTCGAAGTAATAAGATTTACATACAAACACGATATTGTTGGAAGCCTTGTCAGCAGGAACGATAACATATTTGTCATGAAGAGAGGAAAGACACTTAACAGCTTCTTGGTCTTTAAATACAGACTTAGGTCGACTATTAACACAATTTTTGAGTTTGTGAATCCGACCTTGTACTAGAGACCTAATTGTTCTAACCCAGTCTGACAAGGACTCTAACTCAGGATCTTGGTCTACTTCTCTCTTTATCCACCTTCTGGCATAATCTTCAACAGCATCCATAATTATCTTGAAATTATGTTTCCAATTGATGTGTTGAGGTTCTCTGAATTTAGGACCATGAGAAATCACTTTTCGGAGACTCTCATGTTGAATGATATTCAGATCACCAGTGATTACATGTCCAGATGGGTTGTATTGAAAAGGAGAGTGGGAGCAGTCACAAGTCAGAGGGTTCTTAAGGTACTCTTCTACAACCGCAAGATCAAGGTATACAAGATATCAAGGCTTTACGAAAGCATTCGTATTTTATCGACTTTCCCGTTACCCGATCCATGATTAGAAACCTAACACTTGCTTCCGCCAGGTGGTGGAAATGATGATCTCCCTTGGCTATATACTCAGCCATTACAAAATATAGAGGGGTGCTAATGTGTGTATCGTGTTGGATAAATGAGTTTGCCAGACATTTATTTATGGATATATTTTGACAAAATATGGATGTAATAGTTTGAAATATATATTTCCCAAGGAGGTTTGTATTATTTTACATTCAACATACGTATTCTTGTAAAATTTTGGATGTGAAGTAAAATACAATAAAATTTTTGGCCAAATGTTACCAGCGAGCTGCTGGTAAGATCAGGATCAGAATCAGGAAGATTTTTAGTTTGACAAATTTTTCTGAATGGTTTTTTGTTCTTTTGTAAGGTATTTTTACCTTAATAATTATATATAAAAACAGAAAATATAGGTTATATATTTTTATAAAATAAATTGATTTAAAAAAAACACGTGTTTTCTTAGAATATGGTAAATCCGAGGATTTATGATATGCAGATGTTTGTTTACAAACAATATTTATATATATAAGTGTATTTTGTAAACAACTAATGGTACGTAGATACATTGTATCTAACATAGTTAAAACTTAATCCAAATTTTATTTAGCATACATATGCATTTTTATTATTTTATTTTATAAATATAAATTAAAAACAGAGGATCTATTTAGATCATAGATGGGCTTCACACTCCTACAGGAGTACAGATAGTATTGTAAAATATTTATTTCATTTTTTTTAAATATAAGCTTATAGACAAACTGTGTTAATCACTATTGGTTCAATTTAAAAAAAAAAAGTTTTTCAGTAGTAATTTTATAATACTATACTATGATTATCTCCCTTTATTTAAATTCCTTAAAAAGCATTTTCCCCAATAATTATTGTTAATTCAACTTTTTGCATTTAATTGTTATATTTAGAAATTGTTATCAATATTAAGCAATACAAACATTTTGTGTTCATATTTATATGAATATTATAGTTGCAATTATTTAAATTAAATGTACCTACCTTGAAGAACTTTCGATTTATTTATATAATCAACGCCCACTTTATTATAAATATATTGCCGAATTTCCTTCGATATGTTCCTACTTATTTCGGTCGATTCTAAATTTGCATAGAAACTTCAAATACGTCAAAAAATTATCCAATGAAAAGTTTCTCGATATACGAGAACTAAACGAGAATTTCCTTACTTATTATAAAATCCCGAGATACATCGAATGGTAAAATCGGCCATTTTCTAGCATCATTATTTGCTGATTCCATCTCCTTTCCCTATGACAACCCCTGCTTCCGCCAGTCAAAGAAATAATACGGAGTACGGACCCTTCGACCTGTGTCACTGGCCAATGAATCACGTGAATTTTGTAAACAATAATAGATAAATGAGCTTAGTAATCGCACCATTTGACGACACATTTCATCTAGATGATATGCCTGTTGATGTTTCAGACACGGCCCCAATAGTGAGTATAGAAAACGAAAATGACAGGATCCCTGACGTGAGAACAGTGACAGAAACTGCTGTAGAATCCGGAATAACATTGGACATCAGTAGAGGCAGAGCTTATGCCACAGTTGCTATACTTCTCACAGTCAATTTGCTAAATTATATGGACAGATATACCGTTGCAGGTAATTTAATTTAAATTGACTTTGTAGACACCACTCTGACTTAATAAACAACTTCCTAGTGAATATGGGTCTGTTCGTCCTAATACACATTAACCCAGTGTTTGATATATGTATAAATGATTTCATACCTGTTAACCTCTGGGAACTGCTAGGGGGAGATCTCCCCCCTACCAACTCTTCTAAGGGGGAGATTTTGTGCGTCGCCTTTAAACGCACAAAATTGTACCTTGTAGTTGCATACATGTGATAGAGTTGCTATGCTACAACCACAGGGGCTAGGTGCGTCCGAAAAAAAAAAAAAAAAAAAAAAATACTATATAATACTACAAGGGGGCGAACTCACTTGCTCCCATTTTTTTAAGTCGTCGTGTTGAATTGATCGTAACTTCGGAACGCCTTAATATTTTCCAAAAATGTTTCCACCAGTCGAAAGTCAAGTAATTTTCCTTTCCAAAGAGACCCCAATTGTTAGTGTAGGCCTCCGAACTGCTGAGGTATCATACACGAACCAAAACAAAACGGCGTGAAAATCCGAAGTCGTACAAACGCTGGGATGACCACTTCCCATCTGTGTACAGACTTTCCCATGCGTAAACGAGTCATTTTGACTAGCTAAATACTTTCATCCATTCAAATTATGATAAAATTTCTTACCTTACGTCAATTTATATGTCCTTTAAGTCTGTTTTTGAAAGAAATCCCATTTGCATCCTTGACAAACGCCATAGACGTGAAAATTGAGAGAGTTCTAACGGGCTTTTTGATTGGCTGAAACACTCTTGATTGGCTGAAACAGAGTATTCAGCCAATCAAAAAACCCGTAGTATTATATAGTATTTTTTTTATATTTTTTTTTTCCGGACGCACCTAGCCCCTGTGCTGGTGCGTTGGGTGATAGCATACGTTTTGGCATTTTTGTTGTTTATCAATTCCATCCTGGAACTTAGTCCTTAAATAATACTTTGATCGGCTTTGGTCCCAAACAAGCCATAACAACTCAATCCGAGATGAATTCATTGCACGTTTGATTGAAATAAGAAGTTTTCCTCGGCATCAAAGGTTGTCCGACTCCTGTTTGCACAACGGTTTATAACTATTTTTAATTGCCGCTATCACACTTCTAATCATCTAAGCGTGTGCCACAAACCCACTTCCTTATCCCCAATTAACTGTCAATCAGTGGATAATTGTTGTATAATCATCAACACCTTAATTAATCTCCATGACCCAATTTACCTGTAAAAGTGTCAAACAGATCAATAACCGGATATCATTTACATTCGTATCTCTCGGCGTTTTTCATCAGCGCAGGAGTTCCAAATGGGGAATTTCCAGAAATATTGATCGCAAAATGTAGGCCAAGATTTTATTGTACTTTATTTTTTTGTTGGGGGGATATCGTGCGGGAGATTAATGTCTCCCGCGCATGAGACCCAGTCCATGCGGGAGATAAGGCTCTTACACGGGAGACTCCTGCGAAAAGGGGGAGGGTTAACAGGTATGTGATTTGAAGTGACATATATGTAGAACATCTAGATTAGTAAAATTAAATAGTTTTATAGTCAGATTTATACTGATTAGATTAAACTTATTTTATTGTTTACTTGATAACATTTGGATCGGACACAAGTTATATACATGTATATCAACTGACAGTTATTTTTTCCTTTGTTAACCGCATCAGTGGTGTAATGGTTAGAGTGCTCGCCTCCAGTGCAGTAGATCGTGGGTTCGAGCCCAGATCGGGTCAAACCAAAGACTATAAATTGGTATTTGTTGCTTCTCCGCTTAGCACGCAGCATTAAGGTGAAGGAGTAAAGACTGGTTGGCGTGGAATTGGGATAATGTGTCCAAGTGGGGTGACATGTCTACCCACAGACTGTTGTTTCAGGTAGCTAATACTATAAAAATCCAGCTAAGCGTGTTGGTCTAGCACAAAGAGGACCTCCTCATCATCTTATTGAAAATTAACTTGTTCTCTGCATGATATACATTTTTGTAGCTGAAAAATTGCAGAGTTGGAGTTAAACAACAATCACTCACTCTTCCTTGATAACCATAGTTAAGTAAAGTGCAATAATTGTTAATTCCAATGAACAATCTTAATACTGATATTTTATAATATTCTCAGTGTTTTTATTTTGTTTATTTATCTAACCTCAATGGATGCAAATATGAACAATTCATGGGCTTTGTTGCATCAGTCATGCAGAAAGTTATTAATCATATTATAAAAAAAATGACTAGCACAAAATAAGCCACTAGGGATTAGAAATTCTGCAAGAAATTCTACAAATTAGCCTCACAGGACACAATTGCAACTTTTAAATAAAGATACACAAAAGATAATTAAGTTTGAAAGATATGTTTTTATATTCTCAAGCTGATTTACAAACAATACTGTATCATATAAATGTATTTAATCCAAGTTTAAAAAACTCCTAAAAGCAAACAAAATATACATAATCACATTCAGATCTCTTATGCCTTTTCAGTGAAAATATCTTGTTATTTTATCAGCAACCAAAAGAAGCAATGCATATTAAACCATTAAAACACCAATACATGTATATAAAACGATGATTATGTTTGGGAAATACATTATAATTTAACATTGGAATTATGACTGTTCATATAAAATAGCTACATACCTTTTTGATTTTTAAGGATATGTTCTCTTTAGGAATGTTAGATTTCATATTTTCTACTGGAAAAAAATGTTGTCCATAAAATTTTCATTATGCATACCAATTTTTTTTCCAAGAACGGCCTGAAGTGCACGTTTTAATGTATTAGTTTTATCTATTATTTATCATTTGAATATTTTGGAGTATTTGATTTTTTTTAATGAAAATTAAAATTGTTTGTATTATGGCCGGTCCTAATTGTGTCCATTGGGGCTAGTTCTGAAGAATTAAATAAGTACACAATGTGCAAATGTTGTATAAGATTGTATATTAATATATTGAAAAATAGGCCAGACAGACCCAGAACAAATGAAGCCAGATTACTACTATGTATTATACAGTATATATATATATAGAATATTAGAAATTACTGTGTAAAATAAAATGAAAAATTGAAGTTTTCTACTACCAACAAGAGGAATAAATGTTGAATCTGAAAGATAATGTGAGATAATATCATTATTATAAGCAAATCTACCAGCTATTTAAATTTTGGTGCTATTATTTAAAATTCTATCTTAACAGGTGTATTGTCAGATATACAGAAAGCATATGGGCTATCAGATTCCAGTGATGGGTTGTTACAAACAGTATTTATTCTAACATACATGGTTTGCTCCCCAATTTTTGGATACCTAGGAGATCGATACACTAGGAAGTATATAATGGCGGGAGGAATATTTTTCTGGTCATGTGTTACTTTAGGCTGTTCGTTTGTTGATAAGGAGGTAAGTATGTATTAGTCGTGGGAATCAAACAATTTTTCAGGAATGATGGTTTGGTTTATGGTGCTTAATACCATAACTTTTCAGCAATATTTCAGTTATATCGTCATCATCTACGCTCAAGACCGAAAGAATGGAAAGCCAAATAATTTAAAATGGGAGCAATAAAACCAAAAGATCTAAACAAGATAGCTAAAATTGGCAATAATGCAATACAAAATGTGTACTCCAAAGATTTATGACTGTAGGGACAGGTTTTTATGATTGGAGACTTTAATGTGAATACGGAATGAAACACATCAATCAAAGACTCTAGATACGGGGATTAGGGTTATGGTGTTTAACGTCACTTTCAACAATATTCCAGTTATATCGTGGGGGTAAGTTATAAGATGGCAGCCGAGCTGTTCACACACTAAAAGTCAGCTCCTGCATTTTTTGCAAAATCCATTGTTAATTTGATGTGGATTTATATATTTTTGTGATAAAGTGATGCATAATGGAATGAAGAACCTCTATATGGATTTTTAAGCCATAAAATTGTGAAATTTAAGACTTAATTTTCATGTTAAATTTGTGAAATTCTGGATTTTTTAAAGTAGATAGTATTCACATACATAATAATATGCCTGGAGGAAATAATACTTCAACTAGACCTGTGAGTAAACCTGGTCAACCTAATCCAGTAAAAACAGTTCAGACATTATTAGCAGCCAAAAAGAAAGACACTAGTAACAAAGAGCCTAGAGCAAAAAGAACTCACTCTGAAGTCTCTAACGACTCTAACACCAGTCATGATCTATCAGGACTAATTAACTTTCAAAAAGATCTTGATGAAATTAAAATTAGCTTGAGGGATGTAACTACAAAAGATGATCTGAATGAAATGACAAAAGACCTTGTCAAGACTTCTGACTTAGAAAATATTGTCACTGGTATTGTGAAAAAGCTCTTTAGCAAGTTTGAGTCCTCGTTAGAAAAAAAGATGAATGAAAAAATCATAAAAATTCAGAATGAGATGGAAGAAAAGGTTGAGGCACTTAGTATTGAAAATGAAGACTTGAAAAAGAGACTAGAAGTAGGTACAGCCCAAATAACATCAATCAAAAAAGAATTTTCAGAAACAGTACAAGTTGCTAAGCAAGCAAATATGAGCAGCAACTACAACGAGCAGTACTCTAGGAAAAACAATATCAAAGTGTTCAACTTTCCTAGGAGAGAGAAGCAAAACCTACGTCAGGATTTTATTAATTTGGTCAAACGAGATCTGAATGTAACCTTAGAAGAAAGGGATGTAGTAGCAATACATAGGCTACCAGCAGAACATGAGCCGAGCCCTTTAATTGTGCGCTTGTTCAGTAGTGATGTAAAAAGGAGTGTAATGCGGGTAAGGAAGGAACTGAAAGGAAGAGTGAAATTTGTGGATGACGTCACACAAAGGAACATGGAGCTCATCAAAAGACTAGAACGAAGTCAGCGTTTCGACCAGGTGTGGTACTTTAATTGTGGCATTTATGGTAGAACAGAGAATGGATTACAGACGAAGTTTCAGATGTATGATGACATTAACTTTAAACTCAGACAACGGCCTTCACAACGTCCTGGGTGGTAACTTTAAATTTTTGATGTTGAAAAATATTTAGACAACTGAAAAGATCTGTCTTTATTGTATTAAATATTTAATATCATAAATATATTTATGCTTCACGTATAAAAAAAACAATAATGTTATACAATTGATTGAAAATTTTACTGCAGATTTTGCAAAAATTGTACCAGTTTACAACAGGTATATTATGACACTTGTCATCTTAGTTCTAAATACATGTTTTTATCTATCATTTTTTCAGTTATTTTCAAAAGAATTTTTGAAAAATTCATTTACATTTACAATAGTTCTATTCTTATTTGCTTGATGAATATGTATTGTCAGAGTTTTGTATATATCTACTTATTTATAAGAATTATATTCCCCTTGAAATGGGTTCCATAAAATTTCTAACAGTTAACTGTCAAGGCCTTGGTAATATTGAAAAAAGAAAAGATGTGTTTCATTTTCTAAAATCCAAAAATTATAACATTTATTGCTTACAGGACACACATTTTACTTCTGAAATAGAGTCTAATATTAGATCTATGTGGGGATTTGATTGTTTCTTTTCATCTTTTTCTTCAAATTCCAGGGGGGTATCTATTCTGTTTAATAACAATTTTGAATATGAAGTCCTGAAAGAGAAAAGGGATCTGAATGGTAATTATTTAGCATTAGATGTTGTAATTGATAAACAGAAACTTACACTTCTGTCACTTTATGGACCCAATATGGACAATCCTGATTTTTATGATCAGATTATGAATATCATTGAAGATTTTGGAAATGAACGTTATTTACTTTGTGGTGATTTTAATTTGGTACTTTGCCCACATATTGATTGTTACAACTATTTACATGTTAATAACCCCAATGCTAGAGATAAACTTATTGAAATAGTAGATCAATGCTCCCTAGTTTAGAGAACTTTTTCCAGATTTACAACGATATACTTGGAGAAAAAAGACACCTTTTAAACAAGCTCGACTTGATTTTTTTCTTTTTCCTGATAGTATGTTGACAAATTTAGTAAACTGTAAAATTGAACCAAGTTATCGTTCAGATCACTCCATGGTAATTTTAGAATTAGAGTTTATACCTTTTATGCGTGGTAAAGGACTATGGAAGTTCAACAATTCATTACTTTATGATTTGGAGTATGGTGCCTTGGTTTATAACTTTGAGAATATACATGAAATTTCTAACGATGATCTTCATTTCACTATTAATAGTCAATTGTTTCTAGAAACACTGTTGATGGAAATTAGAGGCAAAACTATTTCTTATTCAAGCTACAAGAGAAAAGAAAGAGACAAAATAGAAAGAGATTTATTGAAAGATATTGACACTTTAGAATGTAATGTAAACCAAGCCTCCATACAACTTTTAGAGAATAAGAAGCAAGATTTAGAAAATATAAGAAAAGAAAAAATAAAGGGTAAAATAATACGTTCTAGAGTGCAGTGGATTGAAGAGGGGGAAAAACCTACAAAATATTTTTGTGGGCTAGAATAAAAATATTTTACTAGTAAAATAATTCCCAAAATAGAAAGGGATGATGGCAAAACTATAACTAAACAATTTGACATCTTGAAAGAAACAAAGGTATTTTATGAAGAACTATATGAATTTAGAGAAGGAAATGGGTGTAAAGTGAGTGATTTAGAAAGAGATTTAAAAGACTTAAACTTTAATAAATTGTCTTTAGATGAACAATTAAGTTTAGAAGGGGAAATAAATGTAAATGAAGCAAGTAAGGTTTTACAAAAAATGAATAATAATAAATCACCCGGGTCGGACGGTTTTTCAACAGAATTTTTCAAATTTTTCTGGATAGATTTGAAGTCATTTGTTGTAAATTCTATAAATTTTGGGTCACTTTTAGGTGAGCTATCAGTAACTCAAAAACAGGGAATCATTACATGTTTACCAAAAGATAACAAACCAAGACACTTTCTCAAAAATTGGAGACCAATATCACTACTGAATACTGTATACAAAATTGGTTCTGGTGTTATTGCTAGTAGATTGAAGAGAGTTCTGGAAAAGTTGATTGATTTAGATCAAACAGGTTTTATTAGTGGAAGATACATTGGAGATAACATTAGATTAATCTATGATATGCTACAATTTACAGAAGAAAACGACATACCTGGTTTGTTACTTTTGATAGACTTTGAAAAGGCATTTGATTCTATATCTTGGGACTTTCTTTTATCTGTATTAAAATTTTTCAACTTTGGGGAATCTATTATAAACTGGGTTAAAGTATTTTATAATAATATATCATCAGCAGTCATTCAGGGTGGTAATCTTTCAGAATTTTTTCAAATAGGCCGTGGTTGTAGACAAGGTGATCCGTTATCGCCATATCTTTTTATTTTATGTGCAGAAATTTTAGCCATTAAGATACGGGGTAATACAAATATTGGTGGTATAAATGTGACAAGGATTGAACATAAGTTATCACAGTTTGCAGATGACACATCATTAATTTTAGATGGCAGTGAAAAGTCTCTAAATGAAGCTTTACTTGAATTAGATTGGTATGCAAAACTCTCTGGGCTAAACATTAATTTTACCAAGACACAAGTAGTATGGATTGGGAGTAAAAAATACAGTAATGACACTTTAGGTCAACACAGAAACTTATCCTGGGGTAAAACATCCTTCAAGCTATTGGGTATTAATTTTGATGTTGATTTGGATAAAATTGTAAATATTAATTATAATGAGAGAATTTTGCAAATAAAAAAACTAATTGAGATATGGTCAAAAAGGAATCTTACTGTCATTGGAAAGATTACTGTTGTGAAAACTCTTGATTTTACCTGTCTTAAATCACCTAATCATTACATTGCCTAATCCTACTCAAGACATCTTAAAGAAGGTGAACCTTTATATGGAGTTCACCTGTGCACAGAGTTAAAAAGGAATTGTTACAAAAAGACTTCTGTGAAGGAGGATTAAAAATGATTAATCTAAATTTATTTATTTTAGCCCTAAAAACAACCTGGGTAAGAAAGCTATTTCGAACTGAATGTAAATGGGATAATATCTTATTTTCTACAATAAATCAGGAAAAATTATTCAATTTTGGTAATGGTTATATTTCTTACATAAAAGAAAATGTTTTAAAAAATAAATTTTGGAAAGATGTGTTCCATGCTTGGAACACCTTTATTGATAAAGAAGAAAACTTTACATGGGAATATTTTTTGTCTTCTCCACTGTGGATGAACAAAACTATAAAAATAGAAAACAAACCAGTATTCTATGAAGACTGGTTCAGAAAAGGTATTTGTTTTGTTAATGATATTATGTCAGAAGATGGAAAATTTCTCTCCATTGATCAATTAGAGGAAAAATTTAACATTTCAAAAAATATTATGAAATTTAATAGTATAATTTCAGCTGTAAAACATGCTGGAAAACAAAATGTGTATAATAGTTATAAGCTACTTACCCCATTTATCCCTTCGTTTGTTAAGACCATTTTGAAGAGTAAAAGGGGAACTAAAGATATGTATTTGTTACTAATAAGGAATAACATAGTGTCGAAGGGTCAGAAAAAGTGGGAGGAAATTTTAGCTTTAGGTTTAGATGAAACGAAATGGAGAGAAATATTCAAACTACCTTTTATAGTCACACAAAATACCAAACTACAATGGTTACAGTACAGAATTAACCAACGTATCCTAGGAACAAATAAATTGCTGTATAAAATTAAAGTAAAAGACAATGCCTTTTGTACTTTTTGTCAGGAAGATGAGGAAACTATAGAACATTTATTTTGGAACTGTGAGATTGTACAAGCTTTTATTGATGAAATTGATTCTTGGTTATTGTCAAATGGTGTTAGTATTCCATTTACTATGCAATTTTTTCTTTTTGGTGATACTTCAAAATCGTCTCAAGGAGATGCTATCAACCTCATTTTATTACAAATAAAGCAGTATATTTTTAACTGTAAATATTTTCAGAAAAAATTATCATTGGTCACAATGCAGAGGAAAATACAGTCACTATATAACATTGAGAAATCTACTGCTATTAAAAATAAAAAAATGGATTTTTTTCAACCAGATATGGAATGCTTTCACTTTACTGTTTAATTAGATATAAAGATTTATACAAATATTCATTCTGTATATAATATGATAGAAAAGAAATAGCCTTTTGTTTTTATGAATGCTAAAATTACCTATTCATCAAAGCAAATTAAAAAACTTTTTCTTTCTCTTTAAAAATTATGTTTATGCCTAAAAAAACTCAATAAATTAAACTTTTTCCATTTTTTTCTTTTACTTCTATAACTACTTAAAACCCTATTTTTTGATTATCTGTATATTTGTTAATTTGGTTTATTATGATTGAAAAACTCATCTTTATGTGGAATCACATTATTTGGTATTTTCATGTCATGTTATTCTAATAGAAATAGTATGCCATTCTGTATGTAAATTACTAACAAATACTAACATCTTTATATGATATGTGCTTTACTAATGTTAACGAGGCCGGGATAAGGTACCGGTACTTTATGTATTCAATTAACTAATGTACAGATTTCAATAAAAATATCACAAAAAAAAAAAAAAAAAAAGTTTTATTGGTGGAGAAGACCAGAATACCTGGAGAAAACCACATACCTGCCGCAAGTCACTGACAAACTTTATCACATAATGTTGTATCGAGTACACCTTGTCTGAACCGGATTCTAACACACAATGTTAGTGATACAAATAGGTTGGTAAATTTGTCTTTATTGATATGTACAAATCTTAATAAAATGAAGTCAAGCCTTTTGAAAATAACTACACTTGAAGTATATAAAAAATTATACAGTGCATATTTCTTCCATTGCTACATGTCGGTGGTTTTCTCCAGGGACTCCGCTTTCCTCCACCAATGAAACTGACTGCCACGATATAACGGAAATATTTTTGAAAGTGGCATTAAACACCATAACCATAACCATATTTCTGCCATAAGCATAGTGTAATGACACACTCTTTTAATTAGAAGAGCTATTGACTTTCCTCTATAACTAGGTCATAGCTTGACACTAAAAATAGGTTTTGATAATATTGTTATGTCATATCATTAGCTCACCTTGCCAAAGGCAATGTGAGCTTTTGCCATCACTTGGCGTCCGTCATCTGTCGTCCGTTAACTTTTCACATTTTAATCTTCTCCTCTGAAACCCCTCAGCCAAAGGAAGTGAAACTTGGTAGGAAGCATCTATGGAAGGTCCTCTCTAAAGATTTCTCATTTTGTCCCGATCCATTAACAAACATGGCCGTCATAGGCAATTCTTGTTTCTGATTGGTCGATTTTTTAAAAAATCTTCTCCTCTGAAACCGCTTGGCCAAATGAACCAAAACTTGGTAGGAAGCATCTATGGAAGGTTCCCTATAAAGATTGCTCATTTCGTCCCGATCCGTTAACAAGCATGGCCGCCATAGGCAATTCTTGTTTCTGATTGGTCGATTTAAAAAAATCATCTCCTCTGAAACCGCTTTGCCAAATGAACCAAAACCTGGTAGGAAGCATCTATGGCAGGTCCTCTATAAAGATTGCTCATTTCGTCCGATCCGTTAACAAACATGGCCACCACAGGCAATAAAGAGTGCTCTTTTATTTCCGATCCATTAACAAACATGGCTGCCACAGGCAATTCTTGTTTCTGATTGGTTGATTTCTAAAAAAATCGTCTCCTCTGAAACCGCTTGGCCAAATGAATCGAAACTTGGTAAGAAGCATCTATGGAAGGTCCTCTATAAAGAATGCTGATTTAGTTCTGATCCATTAACAGACATGGCCGCCACAGGCAATTCTTGTTTCTGATCGGTCGATTTCTAAAAATCTTCTTCTCTGTAACTGCTTAGACAAATGAACCGAAACTTGGTGGGAAGCACCTATGGAAGGTTCTGTATTAAGTTTCCTCAAAGCAGAATGAAAGGTGAGCAACACATGCTCAGCCCACTGAGCCTCTAGTTTTAGGGAGCTGTCGTAGCTCTGATCGTATAGTAGTTGATTTAAGACCTACATTTGTACATATGAAATAAGTAAATGCGAAAGTTCTTAATTTGATTCCTCGCCTCATGGCGAGGTGTACTCGATACTCATTTAAGTAGGTCAATGGTTTTCTCCACAAATAAAACTGACTACCACAAAATAGCGGAAATATTGTTGAAAATTCAGTTGCTGTAAATTAACACCCAATAACTTATTTAACTTCATAATGATGGAGTAAAGTAAAAGGAAAGTACAAATAGATTATGGCATGTGACTTTGGTATACCTGGGAGATGTGAAATATTTAAAGTGGAAATGATTCAATGTCTCAAATATTAACATATATATATAATATATATTTTTAATAATAATTTTTTTGCAATCTCTGTACATTTGTTAGTTTTAAAACATTGAGTACGATAGATTTCAATAAACACTATATCAACATTTTCATAGACAAAGTTATGCTGGCGACATAGGGCGACTGTTCAAAATTACAAAACGACTTCAACTTCGCTTTTGACCAACGAGAAAGCGAATGCAATCTTCACACGGTGACTTCTTCATCCAAATTGCCCTGTAGCATGAGCCCTGGGCACGTTCATGTTAGTATACATGTTAAACATTGGTGTTAATACCGTAATTGTTTGTTTACATTTTGCATCATTTAATTTATATACACTTATGTATTCTTAATTTCTCATATATGATCCATCCCACACACATGATACATCTATATACATACATGCAATAATTTGCACATCAATATCTCTTTCATATATATATATAATGAATACAAATAAACATTATCTTTTTAAAAAAAAATGTAAAACAAAACAAACAGTGAAACTGAACAAACACAAGACACCCATTTAATGATTTATATCCTGTTCTAAGGGTGTGTTATCTGTTTATTTGTCCAGATTGTACCTTAGAGAATTTGTCATATTTCTGCTCTGTTTTAGGGTCTTAGTATTACAATTGATAAAAGATATCAGTAGCTCAACTATTGGCCCCAAACTGATAGCTATCTTGTTTATTTCTTTTACAGCACAAGGGATTTTTCTTTTTACTGCGAGCCTTGGTTGGTATAGGAGAAGCAAGTTATTCTACGATAGCCCCAACACTGATAGCTGATTTATTTGTAGGAGGGCTCAGAACAAGAATGCTGATGGTATTTTATTTTGCTATACCAGTTGGCAGGTTAGTTTAATTTGGATTATAGTTAGGGTTATGGTGTTTAATGCCACTTTCAACAATATTAGGTCAGTTTTATTGGTGGAGGAAGGCGGAGTACATGGAGAAAACCACTGACCTGCTGCAAGTCACTGACAAACTTTATCACATAATGTTGTATCAAGTACACCTCACCATGAGCGGGATTCAAACTCCAACTACGATACGATCATGACCACGACAACCCCAATTTAATTTAGAGTCATAAACACTCTGGGTTAATAATGTATTGGGGATAGTGAAAAATTTGAAGATTTTATTTATATTAATGCAGACACTAAGTAATCTATAACATCTAATATAATGTATTCCCTTTCATGGTTAGCATTAATGAAATACTTGTCAAGCTCTCGTTCAATTTGTAAAAAAGAATTCCATTTGACTTTTCTTCAGTCTCCTTTTTTACAGTTTTATTTACAATGTACTAGTGGTGCACCGATCATCGGAAACATCGACTAATCAGTCGGACGTCATCATACGATCCGATGATCGATTCCTAAACCTTGTGGTCGATTCTGATTCTATAGTGTCTAAAATATATCTGCTTAACTTTGTTCTTTGGTTGTTGTTTTTTTTTGTCTCCATACTGACAAAAATATTGCAGTTTTATCCCAGCTGGTTTTTTTTTGCCCTCATACTGACAATATCTGGCAGTTTTGTCCAAGCGTACTTTTGACACTCAGTCAATACACATTTTTGGACTATTCTATTATTTATCCACTTCCCGGAATAGTCCATTTTATATCAGGTGTTACACATATGGAAAATGATCTTTTGTTTTGTTCTAAGTTAATGTTTACAAATGGGAAAATTGTAGTTTGTAAATATATTATTTGATTTTATTCAAATCTTTACTTTTGTTAAACACATATTTGGACTAGTCTATTATTTATCTATCTATATCAGGTGTTACACATATGGAAAACGATCTTTTGTTTTGTTCTAAGTTAATGTTTACTAATGGAAAAATTATAGTTTATGAATTTATGATACAATTTTATTCATATCTTTACTTTTGTCAATCATATTCTTGAAATAAAGACTATTTGATTAATTATAGTCAGTAAATACATGTGTACATTTAGCAAGCAATTGTCACCGATGATCGATGATCGGTCGATGTTGATATAACGATCATCGATCTTGAAAATGTTACCGATTCCCATCACTACAATGTACATGTATTGTGAGTGTGTAGCTTGTGTCAATATTTGTTTGTGGTTCAAATATTAATAATTTGTCATGATGGCCCCCCAATTGACAAAAGAAGTTTTTAATTGAGTAATATAATTTCTATTTCAGTGGTCTTGGATACATTGTAGGAGCTAATATAGCAAGTGCATTAAATGACTGGCATTGGTCACTAAGGGTAAGATCAGATATATCTGACCTGTATAAGAGGTCAATAATGGAGGGTAAAAATGGGTGAAGTCAATGAATATTAATTAGCACCATGCTTTATATCTCAGGTAACTCACAGCTGATCACGCTTTGATTACTCTCTACTCGTCACTCATGGATCAACTGGACTATCAGAGAAATCCTCCTAGTCATGGAATTGTTTTAAAACTTAAGATGACTGTCTTTATAGCCAATCAAATCACAGCTTTTAAATGTATGTAAATTAAGAAAGGAATTCCTTGCAAATTATGAGAGTCCTCATTTCGGTTTTCTATCAGATTCTTTAAAACTTTTAGCATGGTTGCTTATTGTTATATGGGGAACCGCATATCATTGCAGCATTTTGATCAGACATAAATGTTTTTGCATCAAAAACATAATCATTATCATATATGTTACTTGTTCTGACACTCATATGGAAGGCTGGGGGCTTCACATGTCAGTTAGGGCTTGCCATCCTTTCTCCCTTTAAATCTGACAGTCATGCTTTATCTAAAATAAAAACGTAGATATCAAATTTAGTGCATACGACACGTTTCTGGAATAACCTTCATCAGGTACACTGAAAGTCAAATAATTTTAAAATCTTTGGGAGCAAGAAAACAAAAGGGCCTAAAAGGGTAGCCAAAGTTGGCTAAGGTCACCTATGCCTGAGGGGGAAGTACCTTAGTTTTAATAAAGATTACATGATGTAAATTTCAATATGAAAGTGATGATATAAACAACAAGAACAATAACCCTAATCTTCTGACACTCACTCTGGCTAGTATTTGATCTATTTCTTTTATGTTATATATGCTTAATTGAGAAAAATGCAGGTGATACATTATCTCAGGAAACCGCATCGGTGGTGTAATGGTTTGCATGTTCACCACAAGTATGGTAGATTGTGTGTTCGAACCCCTGTCATGTCAAACCAAAGGCTATAAAATTGGTATTTACAGCTTCTTTGCTTTAGCGCTCAGCTTTAAAGAGTAAGAGCAAAGACTTATTGCTTTGAAATTAGGATAATGTGTCCGAGTGGAGTGAATACTACCTACAGACTGTTGTTGAACTAACACTATAAACATTTTAGCTTTAATAATTGATTACTTTTTTTTTGTACTAATTTTAGGCCACCTGGCAAAAAGGTCATGTGATCTATTGCCATTGGATCATCCCGATGATGTCTGTTAATTATTCATCATTGTCAAAAAACTTTTTCATATTTTAATCGTCTCATCTGAATTCACTGTACCAAATTATTCAATCTTTGCTGGCCTTTAAAGACGTAGTACAATGTATATTTCTACTTTCAGTTTATCTCTACCATGTGATATATTTCTACTTTCAGTTTACACCTCCATTTGGTATGCTTTGTGTGATATTAATTTTATTTGTTTTGAAAGAGCCTCAAAGAGGTCAGTCTGAAGGAGGTAGAAATCTACATAACACCACATTTTTAAATGATCTGAAATATCTTTTGAAAAAGTAAGTTGTTTTACATTTTTTTAAAGTAATATTACACCAGTTTTGGGTGAAGAAAATTTTCCCCTGAAAATTCAATTTGGAATACAGCGGTACCTTTACTATAAAGGTATTCATGCATGTTTCAAGTCGAAATATATTCCCAACAACTAGAAATCTGCAAATCCGTGTACATGTTTATTGCCTCGCCATTGTTGTGGAGACTGATTAACTTTCGATTGTTTTGTTCCAATGATTGCCGATCATGACCTCGTGAAGAAAAGTTTTGGTCCGATGATTGTCGATCATGACCTCGCGAAGAAAAGATAAACAATCATGGATGCTGAGGTAAGCACGCACACATTCCTGACCATGATTATTGAGGAATCTGTCGTTTCATGTCGTGTGAACCAATTTTTTTTTGCAATTATTCTTATGTGGTACACACGGAATATATATATTTTTTTTAACATCAACTCAACATTGCGCATGAGCGATAATCTCCCCGAAAGAGTTCAAATCTTGTGTCACGCGCATATCATTTGCATTACTGTACTGGAAAACAGAATTATCTGCTGTCAAATATTTTGTGATTTGTATTTTGAAAATTATATTTTGTAATTTGTATATTAAATGAATGCTGAATGTTAGTTATACATTAGACACACATATTGGAACTGAATTAATGAAAAATATAATATATGCTTAAGACCATCATATATTATGGACTGTCCTTATAATTAGTAGCTTTCTACAGTAATATCAAAAGGCCAGTTCTGCATTATTAAAGGCACACAAAGCTGTCAATTATATCAATGAAAAAATATTAGTTTTATTTCAGTCATTTCTTTAAAAAAATTATTAGAGAATGAAGTCGTTTTCAGGATTGTAATCTTCCCAGATAACATCACAACAATTGGGTTATTGTATGCACGTAACCATCTTTTGCTTTAATGGATGAAAAATATTTTCACAAGCTTTTTTTAGCACCTAGGTGGTCAAAACGTTTTGGAGTCTGACTGACTTTCCTTGTACTAGCCTCCATGACCTTGATGAGTCTATGTCACTTTTACGCTTTGAAAAGGATAATTTACTCTCTTACAAACGTTTGCAAGATGTACATTCTAAATACAAAACAGATTGAGACAAACTGTATTTTCAGAAAAGTTTGAGATGATTAATTTTGAAAAATTATAATCGATTGTTGTTGAAATTTAGATAATCGACCGATTTTCTATCATAATTGATGATCGGAACACCACTAAATGATATCTCTTCTTTTTCAGTAAAAGTTTTGTATTATCTACATTGGGGTTCACATGTGTAGCCTTTGTGACTGGTGCCTTGGCACTGTGGGCACCGCTGTTTATGCAACGTTCTATTAAGGTACAGTCAAGGAAAGTAGAACCAAATATGTAAGTTAACATTCCTCTTTGTGTATTGAGATGCTTTTAATTGGTTTTTGTTTGTTTGTTTGATGGTGTTTAATGCCACTTTCAACAATATTTCTGTTATATTGTGGTGGTCAGTTTTATTGGTGGAGGAAACTGGAGGGCCCAGAGAAAACCACTGACACTGACACTGACGGCCCCGCTTTTAGTTGGACTTAAAACCTGATGTCTGAGATTCTGTTGTTAACTTTATTAATTGAAAATTCAGTTAGTGCATAGGCAAAATTTATCAATCAATGTGTAAAAATTATATGTAGCTGTTAACCTCGTTTTTTTTAAATATAAAATATTCCATGAGTTATGCACCTTTGCAGGACTTTGTGTCAGTGTCACCCTTTTAAATGTCAGGTAAAATGGTTGGGAAATGAAATCTTCTTACTCTTTGATCTTTACACGCTATAATATACCATTATTGACTTTCATTTCGTTTAATATAAGGATCTATCGGCCTTGGTAAATATCATATATCTTGGAACGATAGATCCTTATATTAATCGAAATGAAAGTCAGTAATTGTTTTATTATATGAAACTGTTATTTATGTCCTCTGTGTCATTTATGAATTAGCATTAAACACTACATGTGTGTTTTTTTTGTAAATTTTAATGGTAACAAGAAAGATTTATGCATATTGCAAAGATTAATTTAGATCGTTCCAGAGGAGCCTTTGGAACGTTATATTAACCTCACGTGACGCTAAAATTAAAAGTAGGTGTTTTCCCTATTTTAGCGTCATGTGAGGTTAATATAATGTTCCAATGGCTCCTCTGGAACGTTCAAAATCAATCTTTGCAGAAATTAAAGGCTTCCACAGTATTCATAAGATTCTATCAAGAAAAAATGTCATGCTTTTAGCCAATCAGATAAAAGAAATATTTATAGTCATATAATAATATCTATTATCAAGTAAATACATGTAGCATGATATCAACATAATATCCCTGTTTTCTAATGTGACGTTTACATGTAGCATGATATCAACATAATATCCCTGTTTTCTAATGTGACGTTATAATATGTATATATGATAGACTCAGATCAGCATCCGGACTCAAATCGGCGTCCACTCCTCAAATTGGCATCCACTGACGTCATTATCTCAAATCATGGTCCGATTTAACTGTATTCTCAAATCGGCATCCTTTTCAAATTCTCAGATCTATGGCCAATTTATTGGTTAGGGTTAAGGTTATGGCATACATCAGTGACGTCATTGTATGTCCATTTGAAAAAGTGAGAGACGACTATAGATTTTAGAAATTGACACCGTTTGAGAATTTGAAAAAGGACATAGATTTGAGAAATGAACACCGATTTGAGAATTTGAAAAAAGGACATAGATCTGAGGTACAGATGTCTGTGACGTAGAAATCAGACATGGCTAATCTGTATTCTGTTTCTATTTCAGTATCAGTTTAACGTTTGGAGGTATTACAATAGCAGCAGGATTTATCGGTGTGTTCTTAGGTGCCGAAACATCACGACGGCTTAAGAGCATAAATCCTAGAGCAGATCCACTTATATGTGCCTTTGGGTTACTAACGTGTACTCCATTTTTATTCCTTGCTATATTTACCTCTAGATATCATACAACTATTACTTGGGTAAGTCTTTGTTATAGAGGGGCCATTGTGGTCGTAATCGTATGGTAGTTGGATTTGCAACTACCTGTGCAATCACTTAAGTTGTGAATTTGAATCCTGCTCGTGGCGAGGTGTATTCAATACAACATTATGTGATAAAGTTTGTCAGTGACCTGCGACAGGTCATTGGTTTTCTCCACCAATAAAACTGACCGCCACGATATAACTGAAATATTCTGGAAAGTGGTGTTAAACACCATAACCCCCCTTAATTATAGTGTTGAATTAAAAACACTTGTTCATTGAAGATAAGTCACATCAGTGGTGTATGGTTAGCGTGGTTGCCTTGAGTGTGGTAGATCGTGGGTTTTGATTCCCTGTCGGGTCAAAGCAGACTAGAAAATTGGGATTTGTTGCTTCTTCTCTAAGCATTCAGCATTAAGGAGAAAAAGCAAAGACTGGTGGGCTCGAAATCAGGATAATGTGTCCAGATGGCGTGACATGTCTACCCACGGACTGTTGTTTCAGTGAGCTAGCACTACAAGATTCCAATTAAGTGTGTTAATCTAGTAACAAGTAAACTTCATCATCATCTCATTGAAAGGTAACTTGTTCTCACCATTATATAGCTGAAATATTGCTGAATTGGCTTTAAACAACAATCACTTACTCACTCCATTTAAAATAAGAACATATTAGGTCTATCAATATTTGATATTTCAAAGAATATGTTTAAACTTTGTTCGCGAGGGGATATAGTAACGCTACCGTCCGTCTGTCCTTTTGTAACATCCTTGTGAACACTCTAGAATCAACATCCTTCAATAGATTTTGACCAAACTTGGTACATACTTAGTCCGTAAGAGAATCTGGAACCCTATTGATTTTCAAGGTCATAGGTCACCTGGTCAAATTTTTAGGCGAGGGGATATGCCACGCTTTGCGTTGCCCTTGTTATTTGAAGAAATCGTCTCCATAGAAACCATTGCTTCAAAGGAAACGAAATTGGATTAGGATGGTCTAAGAGTGTTCCACCTTCAAAATCGAGCCTTACATCCAAGATTGTTAAAATAAAAATTTATGTCAATGGCAAAAATAGGTCAAGTTTAAGCTGGAATCAGCTGAAATTTGAATTTTAACATGTATGCCATATATATTCAAACATTTTGTATAAAATTAAGAAGTTTGATTGAAAACCATACAAGAGATTACAGGTTTTTGGGAGCCTTTTGTGCATCTTTAAGTTGCTAATTATTCATAGTACTGTATGTGTAATTATGAGATGACACATATTTTCACATGTACATTTTTGTATCTTCATTCCCAGTAAAACAATGTGATTTTTAGCTCACCTGGCCAAAAGGCCAGGTGAGCTTTTACCATGACTTGGCATCTGTCTTCTGTCAACTTCTCACATTTGAATCTTCTACTGTGAAATCACTTAGCCAAATGAACCAAAACTTCGTAGGTAGCATCTATGGAATGGACTCTATTAAGATTGCTAATTTCGTTCTGATCTGTTAACAAATATGGCTGCCATAGGCATCTTGTTTCTGGTTGTCAATTTCTTAAAAATCTTCTCCTCTGAAACAGCTTCATCATTACATTAAGAATTGTCATCAAACTAACGTCGCCCTGTCAAAAAACAAAAAAACAAAACAAAACAAAGCAAAAACAAAAACTACATATACTTCTTATTTTCTTTTCAGATACTTATTTTTCTTGGTGAAGTTTGCTTATGTTTGAATTGGTCAATTGTAGCAGACATGTTATTGGTAAGTATATAAGTTGCCATCTCCTAGGTACAGTCAACCTTTTTCTTATATTGAGATATAAGAAATATATACTATCATTGATAGGATTTCGTAAAGCAGTATTGCATGGAAGGCGAAGAAATGTTGTAAATAATTTTTATCAATGTATGACGCTTTTCGCTTGATAATGGATGTTATTATGTGTAAAAGATCAAACAGGAAAATTTTACAAATCGTCAGTAAACTTTATTATCACAGAGTTTAACTAGCTGATGCACAGATGAAATATTATGTTTGATTTGATTGCCCTTTTTTTCTCAAGTTATGGCACTATTTTTATATTAGTATTATTTCAGTGAAATTGGGGATGTATGAAACACATTTTTTTGCTAAAGCCCAATCTCAAAAATCTTAGTTTTTGTTTTGTTATTAAGTCTCCCAAACAAATTTTGGAGACTTATTGTTTTTACTCCGTTTTTTCATTTTTACTTTATTTTGGTGATTTATGAAGTTTATTTGTTTATTTATTTTTCAAAATGTATATTTTCAGTATTGTGTTATACCAACAAGACGTTCTGCGGCTGAATCGGTGCAGATTTTATTGTCACATGCATTAGGTGATGCCGGTAGTCCATATTTAATTGGTGTCGTAAGTATCATATATATAAAAATGTTTATTTACAGGTAATCGTTAAACACGACATTCTTCAATATTTCAACTTTTTGTAGCAATCAGCTCTACACAGAGAAACATTTTTAACCTTTAGTAATGTATTGACTAAACTTTTTCACATAAATTGCATTTAATACACCTATCAACAGATGGTAGTCAAAAGTCCCAAACCTTAGTAGTAATAAATAGACAATAATTGTATGCATAAATGTTCGTAGGTATATCTAACTTTCACAAAATCATGACCAGGGGCTGAACTCGTTTAAAGATAATTGAGATACTTCCTTATTATAATTTTCATTCAACCTTGGAGTAAAAAATTGTTATTGAGCTTTCTCCTCTATCTTGAAATAAGGGCCGTCGTGGCCATGATCATATGGTAGTTGGATTTACAACTAACTACCTGTGCAATCAGTGCATATCACCACTAACGTTGTGACTTCGAATCCACCTCTGACGAGGTGTTCTCGATACAACATTATGTGAACAATTTTGTCGGTGACTTGCGACAAGTCTGTGGTTTTCTTTGGGTACTCCGGTTTCCTCCACCAATAAAACTGATGGCCATGATATAACTGAAATATTGTTGAAAGTGGCGTTAAATACCATAACCTTAACTCACCCACCCTTGTAATTACTTGTTTGCGCCTTCTATTTGTTGTAATATACATGTAGAATAAACAGACCTTTTGCCTACCCTTCCGGAGCACCTGAGTTCACCCCCGGTTTTTAGTGGGGTTCATGCTACTCAATCTTTAGTTTTATATGTATGTTTTGTTGATCGTTGTTTGTCCTTTTGTACTTTTTCTTTTGGCCATTGTGTTGTCTGTTCTTCTTCGATATACAGATTCTGATTGCCCATTTGGTATCTTCAAACTCTTCTTTTTATACAAGTAATTTCCCTTATGGCAGGC
This sequence comes from Bathymodiolus brooksi, assembly GCA_963680875.1. NCBI lineage: Eukaryota > Metazoa > Mollusca > Bivalvia > Mytilida > Modiolidae > Bathymodiolus > Bathymodiolus brooksi. Next base: position 64,436,202 of record OY804580.1, on the reverse strand, counting down.
AAATTGGTACCAGATCTAGTAAGAGCAATGAAAAAAACAACGAATTTGAGTGCCATTTTCTCATAATTTGTTTATATTTGAACCACGTAAAAAAATCAGAGGATAATTTTATAACAAACAGGAAATTCACAAGTTGTTACAACATTTAAATATTGAACAGATTATGGAGAAAATATATGCTATTTTCATTGATTTTTTGCCTACCTTTAAGGGAAATAACTCCTGTAATTGTAAAACATATAATTTTAGAATCAAAGTCGGAAATGTGCAAATGGTTGATTGGCAGGAAATCTTCACAGCCATTTATAATTTTACATATCAAGTAACAATCGTAATTTGTTGGATTTCAATTTCAGCAATATTCCAGACTGACAATGTTCCTTTAATTTGTGTCTAAGTGTAAAGTTGAATATGTTTCATATCCTTTCTTACTAAAAAGTGGATAGTCTCTCATGTTCATTTACATCCATGTTGGATAGTCTCTCATGTTCATTTACATCCATGTTGGATAGTCTCTCATGTTCTTCATGTTCATTTGCATCCATATCCTTTCTTACTAAAATTGGGATAGCCTCTCATGTTTATTTACATCCATATCCTTTCTAACTAAAAATTGGATTATATATTTTTACAGATGAGCGATGCTTTAGCCAAGCATTATAAAGATCCACCTAAGACACCTAGTGTACAGTTCCCTACTTTACAGAATTCTCTGTATATTACACCATTTGTATGTATTCTTGGAGGGGGGTTTTTCTTAGCGACAGCTTTATGCATAGAAAAAGATAGAAAAGATACGGAAAGACTTACAAAAGGTGAGGAAAATCTAGATTTGTGATACAAAACATAGATAAATTTAGTACATTCAAGATTTATGTTAAAGAATATTGATAAAATGAGTACATTGTACAGTCACACCTGCCTATGTAGTCACCTCAATGAAGCAGTCACCTGTCTTAAAGGGTCACCTTTTTCTTGTCTAGTTCATATGGATTGAACCTCTTTTAAGAGGTCACTGTCACTGAAATTCTGAGTTTGTGTTACATAATAGAGTGAGTAAATTCTGAGTTTGTGGTACATAATGGAGTGAGTAAATTCTGAGTTTGTGTTACATAATAGAGTAAGTAAATTCTGAGTTTGTGTTACATAATAGAGTGAGTAAATTCTGAGTTTGTGGTACATAATGGAGTAAGTAAATTCTGAGTTTGTGGTACATAATAGAGTGAGTAAATTCTGAGTTTGTGGTACATAATAGAGTAAGTAAATTCTGAGTTTGTGGTACATAATAGAGTGAGTAAATTCTGAGTTCGTGGTACATAATAGAGTAAGTAAATTCTGAGTTTGTGGTACATAATAGAGTGAGTAAATTCTGAGTTTGTGTTACATAATAGAGTGAGTAAATTCTGACTTTGTGTTACATAATAGAGTAAGTAAATTCTGAGTTTGTGGTACATAATAGAGTAAGTAAATTCTGAGTTTGTGTTACATAATAGAGTAAGTAAATTCTGAGTTTGTGGTACATAATAGAGTGAGTAAATTCTGAGTTTGTGTTACATAATAGAGTAAGTAAATTCTGAGTTTGTGTTACATAATAGAGAGTAAATTTTGAGTTTGTGTTACATAATAGAGTGAGTAAATTCTGAGTTTGTGGTACATAATAGAGTGAGTAAATTCTGAGTTTGTGGTACATAATAGAGTGAGTAAATTCTGAGTTTGTGTTACATAATAGAGTGAGTAAATTCTGAGTTTGTGTTACATAATAGAGTAAGTAAATTCTGAGTTTGTGTTACATAATAGAGTAAATTCTGAGTTTGTGTTACATAATAGAGAAAGTAAATTCTGAGTTTGTGTTACATAATAGAGTGAGTAAATTCTGAGTTTGTGTTACATAATAGAGTGAGTAAATTCTGAGTTTGTGTTACATAATAGAGTAAGTAAATTCTGAGTTTGTGTTACATAATAGAGTAAGTAAATTCTGAGTTTGTGTTACATAATAGAGTGAGTAAATTCTGAGTTTGTGTTACATAATAGAGTAAGTAAATTCTGAGTTTGTGGTACATAATAGAGTGAGTAAATTCTGAGTTTGTGCTACATAATAGAGTAACTAAATTCTGAGTTTGTGTTATATAATAGAGTAAGTAAATTCTGAGTTTGTGGTACATAATAAAGTAAGTAAATTCTGAGTTTGTGTTACATAATAGAGTGAGTAAATTCTGAGGTTGTTGTACATAATAGAGTAAGTAAATTCTGAGTGTGTTGCATAATAGAGTGAGTAAATTCTGAGTTTGTGTTACATAATAGAGTGAGTAAATTCTGAGTGTGTTGCATAATAGAGTGAGTAAATTCTGAGTTTGTGTTACATAATAGAAGTGAGTAAATTCTGAGTCTGTGTTACATAATTAGTGAGTAAGATATTAACAAAGTGAAATTGCAAAAGTTGTTTTTATAGGATAGGATTCAAGAAAAACATAAAAAAGAAGGTTTAATCTGACCAAAATTGTTTAATATTATCTACACTACATTGAATTGAAAAATAATATTATTATCAAAGAACACTGTGCAAAATATTATACAATTACAGACTTTTGTAGAAGTGAATATGAGTTTTTATTGACCTGTAAAATAATATTAACTGAAGCCGAAGGCTGAGGTCAATACTGGTTTTGCAGGTCAATAAAAACTCATTCACTGATACAAAAGTCTGTTATTGTTTTATTACATATACTATAATGCTTATGACGTCATCTGGTGAATATTACTTCCAGCAGGTGAATACCATTATGTATTGACTTCTAGACATTATTTAGCTAAAGTACAGATATTTTATAGTCATTATGTAATAAAACTTAACTGGTCATTTTTGGAAATTTTTGGTGATGCAATAGTAAATTGCCAATAAGTTAATTTCCTTATGAAAATAAATCTACTGTGGTGTTTCAATTATGACTGGTTCCATTAAATTTAATAAGTGAAGGATTTTCAAACTACATATAGTTTAATTGTTTAAAATATTTGAAAAATGCACTTCCTGAGGCATTTGGAGTAAACATTAGTATAATTGTGATTTTGTATAAATAACCCAACTACTAAAATTATCAGTTCAGTTCACACTTCCCAAACTGTCAGATTATATTCAAACAAGTGTACGAAAAGTGGTTATCATAAGCTGTTCGTCTTTTTAATTTCAGAATTAATCAGGTTAGATATTCTGTATTGAAAGTAACCAACTTATATCTTAATATCTAAAAAGATCATATTTGATATTACTGACAGTGTTTTCATTTGAAGCCGGGAACCGGCGCACTTCACCGTCTATTGCTATAAAATCCCCGGCTGTGAACTTTCCAAGCATGGGTTTTAATGTTCAAAAATAAATCGCGTTGTCTTTTCTATTTTAATTCTGTAAATTTGTCATTTGCAGACACGTATTCTTGGGAGTGAACAAGGGATTTATAATTCGGCGACTGAAAGCAAATCTTAGTGTTTGAACTTGGCTACGATTTTACCTTTATTTCGTGTATGATAAAGCGCTGCTGTGACTAAGAAACGAGTCGATGGCCATTTTTTTTCTTTCGGCCCAAAATCCTCGTCCCATTTATGAAATTTCAATTACTTCCGGATTTTATCTAACGGTTTTGTTTCCTTCAGAGGATAAATATGCTATGAACAAAGGCTGAAGAAGTGAAGAATTAATTATTTATTATGTTAGAATAGTACTATTCACAGTAATAAATAAAAGTTTAATTATTCCAATGGACTAGCTTTGGTCCGAATGACCTTGATATCACGACCTAGCAGCAGAAATAAACTTTTGTCAAAAAAAGCAAAACGGTGATTAAAATAATTTGATTTAATTGATTGAAAGAGTGAAGGAAATATAACCCACTTTTATGCTTTCTATTAAAGTAAGCAGGGTTTGATCTTGTAAAGTTGCATCAGTATGGAGAAGAAAAAAAGGGGGGGGGTCCTCACGAATATACGATGAGCACAAATCCTCCATTCCAAGACCAGTAAAACTTTGTTCAGACCAGTAATTATTTTTAGTTTTTATTTAGAACTATATAAAAATAATTGCAGGAATTTGATTCAGACCAGTAAATTCAAAGGTTCATTTTTGGGGACTGGGCTAGTTGGGGTGTAAGATGCCACATTCCTTTCAAGTTCTTATGTCCGGTCATATTCAAGAGTCCCCTGCCTGAAATTATTTTGATTTTTAGTTTGATGACATGGGATATACATGTAAATGCATTAACATGAAAAGGTCTCTAGTCTGTCAAACTATAGACTATCTGCAGATGTCAAGAATATAAGGAACTGACTGATCCCCTTCTGAAGCACATGAGTTCCCCCTTAAAATATTTTATGTGGGTTTGTTTCATTTGTGATTGTATATTTTCAACAAAATAAAAGTTTATTGTAATGTATGAGTCTTTGACTACTTTCATTCTTCATTTTGTATTGATACTGGTTTGTGGTTACATTAACAATCAGATTCTTGAATATTACTTCCTTTTGAAAGTTCTGTTATTAATAAAAAGTTAAATGCATACTCTATTTCAAAATCTTAAGAGAGAAATTACATTAAGAATATAGAAAAGGCTAGCAAATTAACAAGTATATTCTTTAAATGTGCATTTAGCTTTAAGATAAGAAATTCCTATAATGATGCTATTTTAGTAATTCAAAAACTGCAAAGAATCTGAATGTTGATATAACTTCATACTATGTCAAGGAAATGAAACAAACACCAATATTATCAAATCTTTATTTTCAATAGTACATAATCATAGGGGAAGTCCATATTTCTTTTCTGAATGATCAAGCTTATTTCTACCAAACTTATACATTTGTCTTTGACCTGAAAAAATGCAGAACCATGTGACATTTTTCTAAGAAATAACAATGGAAAATGACTGATGGTTGTTAATCTTGAGAAATCATTATCAATGCACTACTAGTACTAGTCTAATGAAAAATTTTTCAATGGTCAAGAAAATGCTGATAATCCTGTCTGAAAAAAGGTTTATTACATTTTTCTTTTTCTCAAAGTTACTCAGTGTAAATTTAAGCAAAAAGAAACCATTTTAAAACTAGGAAACCTCCTCAAAAGCAAGTCAAAATTCACCAAATCCAAAATCGGCTAGAGTGCTTTACCCTGAACCCACTGGGGGGCCTTCTGACTCTCGGTCGAATTTTCTCTCCATCTATAATTCTAAAATCTCCCCCTAGCAAAATGTGTAGTGAAAACACTGACTGATGTAAAGTAACCAACTTATATTTTAATATCTAAAAATTATTGATTTAAAATCAGTATTTAAATTCAAAAGTAACCAGATTAGATATTAGTTATTTACGTTATACATAAATGCCCATGAAATACTGGGGGGCAGTCTTGGTTGTTATTGTATGGTAGTTGGATTTACAACTACCTGTGCAATCAGGACCTATCACCACTAAAGTTGTGAGTTCGACTCTAAACAACATTATGTGATAAAGTTTGTCAGTTACTTACGACAGGCCTGTGGTTTTCTCCGGGTGTTCCGGTTTCCTCCACCAATAAAACTGACCGCCACAATATAGCTGAAATATTGTTGAAAGTGGCGTGAAACACCATAAACCCAACCCTAGATATTATTGATTTATATAACCAGTCAATATTTAAGCTTTAAAAGTAACAAGATTATACGTTGATTGTAAGAACTGTAACCTTTTCTTTAACTTTATAGCTGCTTTCAATTGAAATTAATCAAATGATGGTACAGTGGAACTTGTGCGATCCGACACCTGAGTTTTTCCGACATCCTGTGTCATCTGACAAAAATTTATGGTCCCAAAGTATTTCTGTTAACTAAAATAAAACCTGAGTATTGCGATATTCTGTAGAATCCAACACATTTCCCTAGTCCTGTGGTGTGTCAGATTAAACAGGTTCCACTGTACCTATGATATCAAGCAAATTTTGGTTATATTATATTAAGCTATTGTATGATAACTACAGGTACGGTAGCCACAGAATCTGAAGCAGATTTTAGTGATATAGCAGATTTAATAGACGAAGATGATGATGGATTATTGCCGTATGCGTAATTTGTTGTGCGTGTATTTCTCTTGTATTTCTGTTTGATTTCTGGTTTTAAATAATTTTGCATGAGTTATTTAGTGGTTATATTACACTAACACTGCCTTTAGACTTATTTGGTGGTTATATTACACTAACACTGCCTTTAGACTTATTTGGTGGTTATATTAGACTTGACACTAACGCTGCCTTTAGACTTCTTTCAATTTATAACATAAAAACTATTTATTAACAAGGTTTATTAGACTAGCGCTGCCTTTAGACTTCTTTTAATTTATTACATAGAATATATTTATTAATCAGGTTTTTGCACTCGTTTTAATGTTCCATGACGAGACTAATACAGTAAATAAGATATAGATATTGACTCTGAACATGCACCCTTGACTACACAAAATTATTATGAAAAAAAAATCATCTGATTTTTGTTTTACAAAAACTGTATTTTTAGCCAACTTTCGACAAAGTTTCCATCGTCGTATGGTTTGGTGAATACTTGACAGATTCAAACCGAATTTATTTAAGGACAATAGTTCAGTCGATTCTAAAAAAAAAAGTTGTCAAGAATTTTAAGAGTTATGCCCCTTAAAGATGTAAAAAAGTTGAAAAAGTTCTTGCTATGGCACAAGCAGATTAGTTCAACTATTTCAAATATAATTTTTACACAACTATTATATAAAAAATGTCTCTGTTCAAAGACCATAATTTTTCATAAAGAATTTTATGAGTTATGTCCTTTGAATGTAAGAAAAAGGACTGGTATATGAAAAATCAGTTTTTTGAAATTTTAACTGAAGCAAATTATTACAAATATCTAAGTCACTGATGTGTTTTGACAAAAAAAACAAAAAACAAAAAACTTTGAAATGATATACACTATACATATATTAGTAAACTTCACAATATTAAAGAAAATTGATGGATCGATGGGTCTTCGTTACTGCTGAGAAAAATTTTAACTGTTGACTACCTGTACTTCAGTTTCAAGTGATATAGATAAAGGCAACCCAGCTTCTGCATCCCTGATGCTTTTACAATTTTGAAAAGCTATTTCTGTTAACCTTCTTCTGTTGATATTTACTAATATATCACATTTTTATTTTTGTTTTATAGTATGCACAGATTCTGTTATTTTATCGTTCTATATTAACATTGATGTTTTGTAACACTGCATGGGATTTTTTTTAATTATTTTATTTAACATTTTTGTATTTGTTTTATAGTATGCACAGATTCTGTGGTATTCTGTGTTTTACCGTTCTATTAATTTATTTAACATTTATGTTTTGTAGCACTGCATGGGATGTTGTTTTATTATTATACCACCCACAACGAAGTTGTAGGGGGGTATACTGGTTTCACCATGTCCGTCCGTCTGTAGACAAATCCTATGTCGTACGATAACTTGAGTTGTGTTTCTTAGAATCTTTTAAAATTTTATCAGCTGTTTACTGGTGAAGAGAGGAGGATCCCTTTCATTTTTGACGATTTTCACTTTTGCCGTTCCAGAGTGCTTGATATGACGGAAAATAGGATTTTTACCCTATGTCGTATGATAACTTGAGTAGTGTTTCTCAGAATGTTTTGAAATTTTATCAGCAGCTTACCGGTGAAGAGAGGAGGGTCCCTTTCATTTTTAGTCGGAACAATCAGTAATGTTTTGGTTATGGAAATAGGTTGGACAGATGTGGGGAGCGGGGGGTATATCTTAGTGAGCTGTGCTCACAGTAATACTAGTTATTATTTTATTTAACATTTTTGTGTTTGTTACATTATTTATCAATATACAATGTATCTGGATTGCCTGACTAAAGAAAACAATGTACAATTCCTATTTTGAATACTGCCACACTTGTTTTGGTTTGGAGTAAGATCACTTTCAGAAGGTTTTATGATTGTAAGTCTTGGTATCTAATGATAGGAACAGAATAAACATTTATTTATAAAATAAATGAAAATGTAACTTCAGTTTATTTTGAAAATTATTAATTTCTATTTATTTATGATGATTTTAATATTTTATAAGGCCATTTTTTCACTGCATAAGGTGTGGACTTGTAAGAGGGAGATAATTGTAACTGAGATATTTATAAATGGTAAACTCTTCAAATCCAAATCATTCAGTTTACAAACTGATTGAAAAAGGAGAGATAAATGATACACAATATATTTCTATTTACGACTGACTTGAGAAAATAATTTGCTTCCTTCTATCAACTCTCTCCTGATTATTGGAGAGATAAGAGTGAGATAAATATAACAATTTGAGGTTAAAATATATTTTTTTTGGTTATTTTACAGACATGACGGTTGCTAACGAAGTAACAGGAATTGGTAACCCTTCTGTAGTGAACGATGATATAACAGTTACTGTGGCAACACCACAGAAAAGTCAGCCTTTGTGAAACATTGTCTCTATCTTAAAAAATTGTGTTATCATGTCATGAATTTAAGTTCAGTCAGCTTTGTAAAGATAAATTTGTGTGGAAGTAAAGTTTATATTTCAGAAGGAAACTGTGTATCTTTTCATTCCAATTTATATTATTAACATTTTTGAATTTTGAAATATTTGTGAAATAATGTATGCCAGTACTTAAAGTAAAAAATACCTAACAATTTAGCTATCTTTATCTTACCACAAAAGAAGAATAAGACGTGTATCAGCAAAATGTTATTTATATATGTATTAACTTTGTATTTGGATTGTTTTCGTTTACTTACTTGAAGGTCCCGTTGAGGTTTAGACATTATGCATGATGCACGATAAAGCATAGTTAAATATTCACAAGAAATAAAGAAAAGATAATATTTTTGTTGTTGTTGTAATATTGTAATTAAAAAGCTTTCACTGAAAGGACACAAATCAAATGTGTGATTGTGAATGAGATCACCAATAAGACCTCCTTATCTTCTGCAATAAGTTATTAGTATGCTTTGTTCACAGTATACAGACATACTGATAAATTTTAGTCTTTGACAAACATGACACAAAGATAACATGTTTCTTCAATAAAAGTCTTATTTTGCATCATATAAATACATGTACATCTATCATTGATATTTATAAGATCTTTACATGTAGTCAGACCACTTATATTTACTTGTACCACTGAGAGATTGATATTGTGACAACTTATATATACTTGAGCACTGTCGGAGTTAGGGAATTTGATACACTTTATACAAGAATAGAATAGGAGTAATATTTAAAGTCAATTTCAGCAATATTTCAGATGTATAATGGCAATGAGTTTCATTGCTAAGGGAAACCAAGAGTACAAAATATGTAAAATAAGGAATATTTCATAAATTATGCAATAGTTCTATTAAGGATTTACATTTTATTTTTTAATATTTGTTGATTGAATGAACTGTAAAATTATTGTAAACAAACTACAGTTTGTGGATTGCAGAATATAATAGGGGGAGGGGGTGTTCATGATTATGTAAACTGATTACCAATGAACAATAACAAATTTAAAGTTTGTAGACTGACGAATGTAAGGGGGTCTTGTATTTCATTATTGTAATAATAGCGTTTCATGGTGCAACAGTACTTTACAGTTTCTGGGTTTAGGAATGCAAGGGTGTTGAATTTCATAATTATTAAAAAAAAATATAGATAGAATACTCACTTTGTAAATAGGAATGTTAAATTAATATTTTCCACATTTAATATATTAATTAATTAATACTTCTATAATCAAGATGCAAAAATCATCAGAGATCTATGGTAGTCATGCTTCATAAAAATTGACATAGATGTTTCAGAGAAGATTTTTTTGTTATTATTTTATCATGTTAAAGTACTGTCAATAGTAATTTGCATAAACATTTAAAAAAATAGTTTTATTACAAAATGTATAGAAATGCTGCATGAATTATCTAAAATATTTGATATCATTTTAAGCAAGTGACATCTTCCGTATAGTGTAATATTGAATTGTACAAAATAAGGTTACATATCTTTCCTGCTCACCTGATTTTCGTCTGTTTGAGAACTATTTAAAACTATCAAAGATAGTATGAGTCAAAAATTGATTTTTATGTTGATTAGTTGATTGGTGTTTAACACCACTTTCAGTAACTAATATTTGTAGTGGATCTGTTGAGAGAAAGTATTTGTAACAGATCTTTTAAGAGAAAGTTACTGCCAAACATTATGATCTGTATATAAGATTTTATCCTGCATTTTGAGCAGTCAAATTGGATTGGCTGGATAATTTTTTGTTATATACGGTCGCTGACTGAAATATAGCCTTCCGTTACATGTTGAGATTTAGGAAATCCAGTTCACTTCCTGTTGACAGAAAATATCAAAAGGGGCAATCAAGGGATAATTGTATAATTTTATTATTTAATTCAAATATGGATCAATGTGATTTTTTTTTTCTGTAGGATGAACACAATATTAATACAGTCTGTCTTAAAAATACAAAGTTTTTTGTGTATTCTGTGCAAAACGAGGAAAAGGTGTAATGAACATCAACCTTGTCCCAGATTTTAAGCCTCAAACACATAAACTTTACATTTTAAGACACTACACTAATATTGTATATACCCGTTGCATGGAAACAAACTTTTTTCAAACCTTATTGGTGATGGCTACAGAATGATCATGTAGATATACACCAAGTATTATATGAACATGACCACAGATGGTGCCCCCCCCCCCCATATTTATTGACATAGACTGAGGGGTTGAAAACTGATATATACCTCACTCATGGACACAAGCTCATAGTTTTGTTTAAATTTTAGTTTATAGTGTGCTGCTTTGTTATGAAACAAGTGATTGTGTTTCTTTCATTTTTTTTTTTTTAATTTTGATAAAAGCAGTTCGACCTGTGTTTTAATAGAATTCTGATGTAGAATGTTTTGGGGTTTTTTTTAGTTTGAGATTTGCCAGAGGTAAAGTTTGTGTTGTTGTGTAACTTCTTATTTTCAATCACGGAATAAATTCCTGTTTATTTTAGTACCTATTGACTATGTTTACACATGTATCTAATTATAAAATGGCAAATATACGAGCGACACACATTTTTGTAAAACTTGTGTACATACATATTTATATATTAAAAAAATTGTATGAGTGACATGTTATGTGTTGCTATGGTTACATTGAAACTTGATTAGTGTTGATTATTACCAATGAAATAAGTGCTATCATTTTGTACATAATTCATGACAAGACTACCAATTAATTTATAATGATTTTTGTATTTATATAAGTGCAGCTTGTCAAGACTGTCAAAAAATCTATTTTAGGATTTTCAATTGTTTTTGTAATAAATAAAACTTGTTACATTAAAATTTATTTTTTATTTATTTATTTACGAAAGAAAATAATTTTATTTTCAGCAATTTGTTTAGCTATGTTATGTCACACAGTTTTAATGGGACCATGATCGTATGGTAGTTAGATTTACTACCTATGCAATCAGTGCCTATCACCATGAGTTTGAATCCTACTCAGGCGAGGTGTACTCGATACAACATTATGTGATAAAGTTTGTCAATGACTTGCAGCAGGTCTGTCGTTTTCTCTGGTTTCCACCACCAATAAAACTGACAGCCACGACATAACTGAAATATTATTGAGAGTGGCGTTTAACACCATAACCCTAACTCCTAACCCACAGTTTTAGTATACTGTAATAAAACTTTACATTTAATAGCCTGTTGATTGGAGGTCCTTTTCTTTCTATGCTTCCTTACCTATGGCAGAGGGTAGGATGTAAAATCAAGTCCAGCCCCTGTAGTTTAGTTGTAACTTTCTTTTAATTTATATGAATTAAGCTGATGTTATATATCCTTAATGTTATTTTGGTAACCCATGTTTGAACATAGACACTTTAGGCTTTTGTTGACAAAGATCCTTGTATTTTCATCTTTATAAACCTGAATGCCTACAAATATTCTTGACAGAGGTCTTGAGGGTAAAAGGGTATAATGCCACTTTCAACAATATTTCGGTTATATCGTGGCAGTCAGTTTTATAGGTAAAGCCAGTGACCTGTGGAGAATACCACTGACCTGTCTGTCATAAGTCACTGACAAACTTTATCACATAAAATTGTATCGAGTACACCTCACCCTGAGTGGGATATGAAATCACAACTTTAGTGCTTGAATAGGTAGTTGTAAATCAAACTACAAACGAACATGACCACAACGACCCAACCAAATGAAAAACCACTTCTCACCTCAAACCACTGAACACGATAAAGATCACCACATCTGGTGAATGCCTACAAACCACTGAACATGATAAAGATCACCACATCTGGTGAATACCTACAAATTTTCTTGAGATAGAGATTAAGTCTAAACCTGTGTGAACCTTTGGTATCTCCAAACTTTTCTTTGGAAAAAATGAATGACATCCGATTTACCTATTTACTACACTGCACTACTTTTGCCTAAAATCAGATGGAAAATTGTGCAGTGAAAATGCACCTTAATTTCGACCATGTGAAGAAGTGTATTTTCAGAAAATGTGGTTATTTTGAGAAGAACACAGAATAATTGTACATATTCTTGAAGAGAACCACGTAACCACTATTCCAACTAAGCTTGATGAAATTCACTGTGGTTACAGAGGACAACATTACCGTAATATGCGACAATAAAACATCTGTGAGTGAGTAATTTTTCAGCTAGATCACGACGAGAACAAGTAATATTTGATGAGATGAAGTCCCCTTTGTACTAGACCAACATGTTTAGTTGGATTTTTATAGTGCTAGCTCACTAAAACAACAATCTGTGGGTAGAAATACCACTTCATTCGAACCAACCAGTCTTTGCTCTTTCTCCTAAATACTGTGTGCTTAGTGGAGAAGCAACAAATACCAATTTAATGGTCTTTGGTTGGACCTGATTGGGACTCAGAACCCACCATCTGCAGCACCTGAGGCAAGCATGCTAACCATGGCTAGAACCCACCATCTGCAGCACCTGAGGCAAGCATGCTAATCATGGCCATGGCTAGAACCCACCATCTGCAGCACCTGAGGCAAGCATGCTAACCATGACTAGAATCCACCATCTGCAGCACCTGAGGCAAGCATGCTTAACCATGGCTAGAACCCACCATCTGCAGCACCTGAGGCAGGCATGCTAACCATGGCTAGAACCCACCATATGCAGCACCTGAGGCAAGCATGCTAACCATGGCTAGAACCCACCATCTGCAGCACCTGAGGCAAGCATGCTAACCATGGCTAGAACCCACCATCTGCAGAACCTGAGGCGAGCATGCTAACCATGGCTAGAACCCACCATCTGCAGCACCTGAGGCAAGCATGCTAACCATGGCTAGAACCCACCATCTGCAGCACCTGAGGCGAGCATGCTAACCATGGCTAGAACCCACCATCTGCAGCACCTGAGGCAAGCATGCTAACCATGGCTAGAACCCACCATCTGCAGCACCTGAGGCGAGCATGCTAACCATTACACCATTGATATGGTTTTAAACATCTGAATTATGAATGCTGCATGTCACATGACCTTAGACCAGATCAGCTAAATATGGTTGTTTCACTGCATTTTATGTTAATTTTGTAATATGAATAAGCCATATTGTAGATAATATTTATATAAATATATTTAATATAATAACATTCAATAAATTATTATAAAGTTATTGTCATTTGACCATCATCTGTCTTAGTTTTGTTGTCAAAACCATCCATTTTTCTTTCCAATTCTGTAAACTGCTCCCTTCAACTGTTACCCAAGGTACCACATACTGAGCTGGCTGGTTCCACCTGTAAATGTTAATAAATCAGTTTGAAAAACAATGTTTGAATTATTGGACAACATTTTAATGTTTCTGTGAATTGTATGATGTTTCAAATTATTAAATGATTTTTGATATAAATATTAATATTTAATAAAAACCAGGACTTGATTGCATAAATTTCTATAAAATTCAACTACTAATTAAATCTTATGTGTAGAATATATTTCTCAATTCAACATATAGTTGATATTTAAAATTAATTGAGCTAATACAACTCAGTCCTGAACTAAGATTAGGTTTTTTAATCATTAAAAACAAAGGACAGGGTACAATAATTTGGACCCCAATTTTAAATGACAATGAAATTGAGGGAATTTAGTATAAATTTTCCAGGCAAAACTAATCTTGAAAGTACAATACTTAGGAAATATGAAGTCTTGAAGTGATAATTTGATCAGAAAATTGTGAAAATAAGATAAATTTTGGCATGCTAAATCTAAAACATCAAGCAATATAGCATAGATACATAAAATATGTAATTACTTCTAGCAACAAAAAACTTCTAGTTATCAAAGGTAAACAAATAAGATCATTAATTTGAAAAGAAATTTAATCTCTAATGCACAAACAGACAAAATTCATATTTCAAAAAAAAATTGAAGAATGTGTCCATAAAGTAAACAGGGGCATAACTCCAGAACGGAAAATGTAGTAAAGTCCAAAATCGAACTTGTTCTTCTTTTTATGGTCTCAGACCTTGTGTATATATTTCAAATGATTTGGATAAGGGGAACCTAAGTTATTGAGTGGCAGGATTTACAGAGATAAGGGGAACCTAAGTTATTGAGTGGCAAGATTTACAGAGATAAGGGGAACCTAAGTTATTGAATGGCAGGATTTACAGAGATAAGGGGAACCTAAGTTATTGAGTGGCAGGATTTACAGAGATAAGGGGAACCTAAGTTATTGAGTGGCAGGATTTACAGAGATAAGGGGAACCTAAGTTATTGAGTGGCAAGATTTACAGAGATAAGGGGAACCTAAGTTATTGAATGGCAGGATTTACAGAGATAAGGGGAACCTAAGTTATTGAGTGGCAGGATTTACAGAGATAAGGGGAACCTAAGTTATTGAATGGCAGGATTTACAGAGATAAGGGGAACCTAAGTTATTGAGTGGCAGGATTTACAGAGATAAGGGGAACCTAAGTTATTGAGTGGCAGGATTTACAGAGATAAGGGGAACCTAAGTTATTGAGTGGCAAGATTTACAGAGATAAGGGGAACCTAAGTTATTGAATGGCAGGATTTACAGAGATAAGGGGAACCTAAGTTATTGAGTGGCAGGATTTACAGAGATAAGGGGAACCTAAGTTATTGAGTGGCAGGATTTACAGAGATAAGGGGAACCTAAGTTATTGAGTGGCAAGATTTACAGAGATAAGGGGAACCTAAGTTATTGAGTGGCAGGATTTACAGAGATAAGGGGAACCTAAGTTATTGAGTGGCAGGATTTACAGAGATAAGGGGAACCTAAGTTATTGAGTGGCAGGATTTAGAGATAAGGGGAACCTAAGTTATTGAGTGGCAAGATTTACAGAGATAAGGGGAACCTAAGTTATTGAATGGCAGGATTTACAGAGATAAGGGGAACCTAAGTTATTGAGTGGCAGGATTTACAGAGATAAGGGGAACCTAAGTTATTGAGTGGCAGGATTTACAGAGATAAGGGGAACCTAAGTTATTGAGTGGCAAGATTTACAGAGATAAGGGGAACCTAAGTTATTGAATGGCAGGATTTACAGAGATAAGGGGAACCTAAGTTATTGAGTGGCAGGATTTACAGACATGGGTAAAACTTAATGCCCCAGATGTCAATGTAAAACTTAATGCCCCAGATGTCAATGTAAAACTTAATGCCCCAGATGTCAATGTAAAACTTAATGCCCCAGATGTCAATGTAAAACTTAATTCCCCAGATGTCAATGTAAAATGTTAGACAAACCATTCGTTAATTGTATCTTTGACTTGTACACAGTCAGCTAAGGCCTTCCCTGTACAGTTGATTCTCTGCTTCAGTAATGGTAGCATTCTATTTAATAACTCTTGATCATGTTCATGTACACTCTTGCATAAATCTAAAAGAGAAAAGAAAAGGGTTCCTGGATTTGCTATATTGATAAAATTTTGTTTGATAATTATTGGTCATATCCATATTAAATAAATCATTAACAAATTTAAAAAAGTTAATTTCTCTCTTCACTCAATCAATAAATTTTAAATCAATACTTAACATAGGTAATATTTTATATATCAACTGTACACTCCAACATAACTACTTAATAAAAAACATTATTCATTCTAAGGTACCATGAATGATTAATAATGGCCACATTTATTTCTTGAGCTGTAAGCATAGAAAAGAAGTTAGATTTTTAAAGAATTTGGTGTTCTGAGAAAATTATGTATAATATTACATTCTATAGATAAAAATACAATGCTCCAACTACACTATTTAATACTAAATAAAGCAAGAAAAATGTAGACAACAGACTCAAAAACCAAACAAAAATATTACCCAACATAAGCAACAGTATTATTTCATTTGTAAACTTTCTTAATGCAAAAATATAAAATTACATACATGTAAATGAAACGTTAAGTCATTTTTGTTTTATTCCTTAAAACAATAAATTTTCTAGGCAAGCAAACAAAATACCTTGTATTTGTTTAGAAGAGATATCATCATCTGTCCATTTAACTTTTGTTAGTGATTTTTCATACTTCATCTGTAAACAATGTAACAGTATGCATTCTGGTGCCTGGAAAACAAAATAAACAAAATGTCAAAACTTCTTTCAAATCGGTTGACTCAAAACAGTTCTTTCTAAGCTCGACAAAAATCATATTGGCTGACATAAAAAAATATATAAACAAATACTTTATAATGTCTATGCTTAGACAGTTTGTAAGAAATGACGTACAGTAAAATCTGTCTTACCTGACCTTCCAAGGGAACGTTGAAATAGGGTTACGGTTAGGGTTTTGGTGTTTAACGCCACTTTCAACAATATTTCAATTATATCGTTAGTTTTATTGATGGAGGAAACCGGAGTGCCTGGAGAAAACCACCAACATGTCGCAGGTCACTGACAAACTTGATCACATAATGTTGTATTGAGTACACCTCGCCTGAGTGGGATTCGAACTCACAACTTCAGTGGTGATAGGCACTGATTGCAAAGGTAAATCCAACTACCATACGATCATGGCCACGACGGCCCCGACTGCAGTTGGTGGTTGGCTGAGTTGGATAGTTTAAACATATTTATTTGTCATAAACAAGACTGTATAATAATGCCCTATAAAATGAACAACTTTTAAATTACCATACCGTAAATGATAGAAACTGGAGAGTATGTACATTGTACAAATGTAAGATATATGGTGATAAACATCTAACTGGAGGTCTGATGTATAGTAATGTCTTATCAAATGTACTACTATTAAATTACAATACCTTAAATGATGGAAACTGCAGAGTATCTAAGACTTGTTGTAACTGGTTGTAGGCTGGGTTAGATGTCTGGTGTATAGAGATGTCCATTAATGGTATCTTCATAGCACTGTAATATATTTATAAATAAAATGTTAATCATTTTAAACTGCAGCAATAAATAACAAGATGTTGCACGCTACGTCGTGCTAAGAATACCCCCACTCGTTCATTTGTAAGTCGCACGGTAAACAGGAAGTAGATGGGCGGTAAACCTACAAGTCACCATGCCAAAGCCATATATCAAATATAAAATCATTTCTTCCAGTAGAAGTTGAGATAACTTACGAAAGTTTTCATTACGGCAAACATGAAAAATTCTAAGTCGCACTGTAAACAGGAAGCAGATGTGCAGTAAACTTGGAAAGGGGAGACACAGTACAAGTCACCATGCCAAAGCCATATATCAAATATAAAATCATTTCTTCCAGTAGAAGCTGAGATATCTGTTACGAAAGTGTGAACGAACGGACGGACAAGGTGATTGCAATATAGCCCCCACTCTATGAGTGGGGGTAAAATATACAGTCAAACCTGCCTTAAAGGGCACCTCTATATAACAAATAGCTGTTTATAAAGGGCACCTCTATATAACAAATAGCTGTATATAAAGGGCACCTCTATTTAACAAATAGCTGTATATAAAGGGCATCTCTATTTAACAAATAGCTGTATATCAAGGGCATCTCTACATAACAAATAGCTGTATATAAAGGGTACCTCTATATAACAAATAGCTGTATATAAAGGGCACCTCTATATAACAAATAGCTGTATATAAAGGGCATCTCTATATAACAAATCACTGTATATAAAGGGCACCTCTATATAACAAATAGCTGTATATAAAGGGCACCTCTATATAACAAATCACTGTATATGAAGGGCACCTCTATATAACAAATAGCTGTATATAAAGGGCACCTCTATATAACAAATAGCTGTATATAAAGGGCATCTCTATTTAACAAATAGCTGTATATAAAGGGCATCTCTATTTAACAAATAGCTGTATATAAAGGGCATCTCTACATAACAAATAGCTGTATATAAAGGGCACCTCTATATAACAAATAGCTGTATATAAAGGGCATCTCTACATAACAAATAGCTATATATAAAGGGCACCTCTATATAACAAATAGCTGTATATAAAGGGCATCTCTATATAACAAATAGCTGTATATAAAGGGCACCTCTATATAACAAATAGCTGTATATAAAGGGCACCTCTATATAACAAACAGCTGTATATAAATGGCATCTCTATATAACAAATAGCTGTATATAAAGGGCACCTCTATATAACAAATAGCTGTATATAAAGGGCATCTCTATATAACAAATAGCTGTATATAAAGGGCGCCTCTATATAACAAATAGCTGTATATAAAGGGCACTTCTATATAACAAATAGCTGTATATAAAGGGCACCTCTATATAACAAATAGCTGTATATAAAGGGCACCTCTATATAACAAATAGCTGTATATAAAGGGCACCTCTATATAACAAATAGCTGTATATAAAGGGCACCTCTATATAACAAATAGCTGTATATAAAGGGCACCTCTATATAACAAATAGCTGTATATAAAGGGCACCTCTATATAACAAATAGCTGTATATAAAGGGCACCTCTATAAAACAAATAGCTGTATATAAAGGGCACCTCTATAAAACAAATAGCTGTATATAAAGGGCACCACTATATAACAAATAGCTGTATATAAAGGGCACCTCTATATAACAAATAGCTGTATATAAAGGGCACCTCTATATAACAAATAGCTGTATATAAAGGGCATCTCTACATAACAAATAGCTGTATATAAAGGGCACCTCTATATAACAAATAGCTGTATATAAAGGGCACCTCTATATAACAAATAGCTGTATATAAAGGGCACCTCTATATAACAAATAGCTGTATATAAAGGGCACCTCTATATAACAAATAGCTGTATATAAAGGGCACATCTACATAACAAATAGCTGTATATAAAGGGCACTTCTATATAACAAATAGCTGTATATAAAGGGCACCTCTATATAACAAATAGCTGTATATAAAGGACACCTCAATATAACAAATAGCTGTATATAAAAGGCACCTCTATAAAACAAATAGTTGTATATAAAGGCAGCTTCATTTTTTCAATGAATGAATAGTGCATATAATTTTAACCTGTATACAAAGGGTAGCTGCTCAATACTGGCACATTTTCAGGTTCCCTTGAGTACCTTTTATATACAAGTTTATCTGTAAATGTCCAGTGAAACCTGTCTAAACCGACCCTCCCTGGGATGCTGTTTAGATTTGGTATCACTGTACAATTTATAGGTCTATTTTCTCAAATAATGTGTGTCATCTGACCCTCACTGACAATTAAAATGATAAATGTTAGAAAAGGGCATTACCGGTAGATGGGGAAGTGGATTCTTAAGAAAACAATTGGAAAACTAGAACTGTGAGTGACCTCACTGAGTGATACCCCCCGCTTGCAATACTATGATGTTCAAACTTTGGAATTTTAGACAGCAATGGTATTCCTTCATGCACATCTGCAGGTTGTATACTACAACTGTGTAAAGTTTCATAAAAATTCAATAAGTAGTTTAGTAGGAATTGCATTTACAAGGTACATGCCCCCCCCCCCCCTTTTCGTGAAAGTATAAGTTGAATTATCTCCCCTTTTAAATTTTGGACAGCAACCATATTCCTTCATGCACATCTGCAGGTAGTGTACTACTAATGTGTAAAGTTTCATAAGAATCCAATAAGCGGCTTAGGAGGAGTTGCGATTACAAAGTACATGGACGGACGGACAGGGTGATTCCTATATACCCCCCAAACTTTGTTTGTGGGGGGTATAATAAAACAGGAGGTGCTCATTACTAGATTATGAGAAGGGAAGTAGAAAAGTTAGTTTATGTCACCAATGTTAGGCAAGGGGTATTGGTGTCTATTGTTACTTTCAGCAATTTTTCAGCTAGTTCCTGTAATACTAGGGGAAATCACAGATCTATAAGTCATCTACAAACTTGAGCACATATGGCAGTATCGAACCTACTTCTCATTAGTAGGATACAAACAAACGAAAAGTTAATATTGTTCAGCAATTATTCCATAGGAAAATCAAAACTTACCACTTCTAACAAGAAAAAAACCCCAAGAACATCACATTGTCAAATAAAAATAAAACAAGATGTTGCACGCTACGTCGTGCTAAGAATACCCCCACTCGTTCATTTGCAAGTCGCACGGTAAACAGGAAGTAGATGTACAATCATTTCTTCCAATAGAAGCTGAGATATCTGTTACGAAAGTGTGAACGGACGGACGGACAAGGTGATTGCAATATAGCCCCCTCTCTACGAGTGGGCGTATAATATCCACTATAGAAAAAGTACAATGATGTAAGAGAAATGTATTACCTGTCATTTATAACAATAAATAGTAGATGAGGAAGGCTTAGTGTTGTAAACTTGTCTATTTCACTAACAACACAGCCATGTAAACCATTTGATAATGTTTTTGTTTCTGTGAAATGACTAGACAAAGATCTCTGTATATAATGGTCTATCTGGAATGAAAAAAAGTTGTTTTTTTTAAAACGAAAAAATCTATTAATGAAAATATTTGAAATTTCTAAAAGATCCTATTTTTGTAACAATTCTTATTTATATGTTGATCTATTGTAATTTGTATCTTGTATGATTATTTGACCAGTTAATGAAAAAATGGGGGACAAAAATAATATCTCAAAATATGTACTTACTCAATTAATTTTAACATAAAACCACAAAAACAATCAATTAGTAGAGCCAAATAGTGTCACTGGTAAGTATTATATAATGCACATCCCCCTTTATTTTTTGCTTTGAAAAATCAGAAGCAATATTCTGCACTCTTGAGTGAATTTCTAGGTATATCAAAGGTTTGATAAAGATGCACATTTTCTGATTTCAAAATTTCTATATATAGTGATTTAACCTTTTTCATAATTAATTCCTCTTGTATTCTATCTTAACCAAACTGTGTTTTGCTTTCACCTATCTGATCATTATTTACTAACGCACCCACAAGGTTGATTGTTCTTTGCAAATAGTGCAAAACATTGAATTGGGCTCTATGAAAATTTATCGGAAGGTCAGCCAGATTTCCATTTCTACTTCTTACTTCCTGGTCATATTTTTTTGTACCTTTCCCACTTTCTTTCCTCTTTATTTTCTGTGCTTTGAATTTTTTTTTTAAACCCCTTCACATATCTGTACAATTAAGATTAAGAATTGATAACCCATTATACAATTTACTGTTGACTTCTGAGAATTGCTACCAGTACTAAAAATAACTAAGGTTATTTCCATGTTTATTTCAATCAACCAAGCCAATATTTTCCTGCAATATGCTGAAAATGAATAAAAAAATCATTGTCACTATCGCTTAGAAACATACATGCTGAAATTAAGCAGGCTATCACTGACAGTTATTAGTCAGTCAGACTGATCTTTTAAAGATATTGTCAATCTGTGAGGAAAGCTATTAGCCATGGACTAATGCATGCCCATTAATTTCAATGCCATCTTGCCCTAAATGTTACCTCTTTTCTCTGGTCCTCCAATCTTGACTTAGCATTATAATTCTGTCTAGCCAACACTTGTATCAGATTCTGTTTTCTTTCCTACAATATCAAAGTCCCATTTCAGTATTTCTAAATTTACCCCTTTTGGCACGTCCCCAATTAGGGAACCAGTTTTATTTGTGTAAGTTTAAATCTCCTCATCCGAAACATCATCCAAACCAAATGGGGTTCCAATTCTCCAGGAGATTATTAAAACATGAAAAAGTAAAAAAAAAAACTGATAAACAAAACAAAGGTCACATGACTTTTGGTCAGGTGAGCTAATGTTTTATACAAAGTAACTTAAATTTATACTATCTGCAATTGTTGTGACAAGATTGAAGGAACAGACAATATTATTTAAAATACTCTTGTGTTTGTGTTATCTGGAGTTAATAAGTTAGCAACCCATATAAATGAATCATATTTTGTCTTATTTATACAGTCAAACCTGCTTTAGTTGGTTGGTTTTATGACTTGCGACAGATCGATGGTTTTCTTCGGTTTCCTCCACCAATAAAACTGACCGCCTCGATATAACTGAAATATTGTTGAAAGTGGCATTTAACACCATAACCCTGACCCTAAAACACATTAATATTTTTTATGCATTAAAAAAAGAGTAAATGTTTGTGGTACCATAATTAAGTTTCAAATCTGTTTTGTCAACTTACTGCTGTTTGTTTGAAATCTTGAATCCTCTGATATTTAGCACATAAAATATCTTTTTCTTTCAATGATTTTGAGATAACTTCTCTTAATCTGTTAGCTTCACAATTTAGACTAGCTAGAATGGCCTTCTTGCCAACCAGATCTATATCACATTCTATCAGTTCTCTGTAAAGACACAATTATATATCTTAAATGTATAAAGGAAAAATACAAGTGGAATTATATTTGAAAACAAGATCTGTATACATGTACTGGAACTATATTTTTACATGTAGCAAAGTGGTGTTAAACACATAAAAAATAATTGAATCCAATATGATAGCTGGATTCAATTAACTTTGTGTGTTTAACACCACTTTGCTATATTTCAGTTATATCAACCAAGTCAGTGTTATTGGTGGAATAAACTGGAGTTAAGGATAAGTTGAGATTTCATTGCAGTACAAAAATTCAACAATCAGAGGAGCACAATTAGTTCTGTTTGGTAACAACTGTAACAATATGATCTATCTAATGAAAATTTAGAATTCTTGTAAAAATAGACTGAATTAATTATTTTGTGTTATATCCTGTCAAAGTCCTTGTCAGAATAAATCTTGATAAAAATAGAAGAATTAATTCAGTTGACAAAAACTGTGGCATTACCTGGCTAGTTTTAAATCTTTATGATTTTTGAAGACAAACTGTAGCTTTGTATCTATTTCGTCTTTTAATTCAGTAAATTGTTTCTCTAGTTTCCAGGTTTCATTACAATATTTTTCTGATTCTACAAATCTGTTTATCTGACTGACTTGGTTCTCCTGGAAGACAAAACATGGTTTAATTCAGCAAATTGTTCAGCATTATTACATAACCAATATCATTCAGAAGTTTTGTTTAATTTGTATTGCTGTTACATGAGTCAATTCATAACAAACTGAAAAATCTAGTAGTCTGAAGGTTCATCTAAAAACCAAAAAATAGAAATGTACTGGAAAGTAGTAAAATTATGCTTAAACCCCAAATTTATGATGTCCATATTATACTAAAAGTTTTAATATCATTGCTTATAATACTTTTAAAGAGTACCCGGAGAAAACCACTGACCTGCCTCAAGTCAGTGACAAACTTTTATCACATAACATTGTATCGAGTACACCTTGCAAGAGCAGGATTCGAACCCTCAACTTTAGTGGTGATAGGCACTGATTGCATAGGTAGTTATAAATCTAACTACCATACGATCACAATCACAAAATTCTGTTATATATCATAACATAAACTTTCCAGTAATGAAACCTATAAATAAAATATGAACATGGCCAACAAAATAGTTGTCAGCATGTTCTTCACATACTGGTGTCCACCAAGTAACAATTGAAGAATTATAATAGGTTTGTACATACTATAATTCATTATTTCCATCATAGGCTATTCACTATCCAGGTAGTCTGATAAAAGGGGGACTACTGTATTTTGTTATATTACAGGAAATGAGACCAATGAGAGTTCTTAATGATGGTATTTGTATTTATTACTCCCAATTAAAATGAACATTCTTAATACTGTCATCTGCACCAGAAAGGTATCATGAATTTATTGCAAACAAAAAAAATAAAGTCAATCTTTTCAATTGATATTCTCTTTTCTGGAATGAAATTACATTATGCTGGACCAATCATGGATTTGAATTTGTGATATGAAGAAAATGTTTGATAGTGAAGCCAAGCAAAACCCTGTAATTCTACATAGACTGCAACGATAATTAATTATTTGATACATTTTGAATCTATCAACATTAAATTACATCTCTATTTTTATTTTATTCAAATTATATATGACAGGTTTATTTTAAATTACAAAAAACATAATTAAAATTCATAGAATAGAGGTAAAAAATCTGGAGTATACCTGCTGGCTTTGACCTCCTTCAATTATTAAATGCCAGATGCCAAAATAAAAGAATACACTCATGTTTCTATGTTACACATCGTTTTATCGGTAATTTGAATATTTTTTCTTTGTTCTCACCGAGTGGTATTGTCAGTAACAACGCACTGACGGTGACACTGAAATTATCAAACACATTATGACGTTACCAATAATAAAATGAATGTCAATTTATAAAGGTCTTAATATATGTTATCACTAGTATTGCAGCTCTTCCTATCAGACTTGATGCGATACTAGACTGTGATAATGTCTGTCTCAACCTTCAAAACTGCCATTATTCTATATTTACCTCTAATAATTGATGAACACTCTGTAACATATTTGGTGGATTTGATTGATCCCGAAGCTGTCCCGTCCTTTCATATTTAAACCTGGAAAACATAAATATGACAATTTAATAACTACAAACCCTTCCTTGTATGAATGTATGTCTAAATTCTCTTATTTTTTGTTGATGTCCAATGAATCATAAAATATTGCTTCATATATTATAAGGCAATACCAAATCATATTTTATGTTGCCTACTTTTGTTTTATTATTATTTGTGACCAATGTGTGGATTATCTGTTTAACATACCTTAATTTTTCGGCATCTTTTCTGATATCTACTTTGGATGTCATTTCCCTCAGATTAAATGCAGACTCCTGTGTGTTTGTGACTAGAGAGTTAAGTATCTGAGTAACACTAAATTCACTGAGAACTTCCTCGACAGACTTCCATAAAACATCTTTTTTTGACTGGCTACAAAATGGAAAATGCTGTTATTGCATAATGAAAAGATTTTGTTTGAATGAAAATTGTTTCTACCTTAATTTTAAAATAGATATGAAAATGTTTTTAGCAATATAAACAACATTCATTAAAATGATACTTAATGTGTGGCCTAGATTACCAGTTAACAGTAAAATAGGAGACAGAATACTATAATGTTCCTCATTGCCTAGCTTGATACATGTATAATTGATTGATGGACTTATTATTCTTTAATCTCAAATGAGCAGTTTCCCCCGATATTCACGACAAGAACAAATATTACAATACATCATGCAGGTAAATTTGGTGCTGGGATGAGCTTATGATTTTGACTGCCAAAAGAGAAGGGAGATATACTGGATAGGGTAGGAAAATTTTGCCTTGCAATGAACAACTAATGACCACTACTAACAAGTTGCTGCAAGTTGTCTTTTATGTGTAAGGAATATGAAAATCTCAAAACAAGAGACATTTAACAAAACTGAATCAGTAAAATATTGATACATTTCATTCGCTTACATTGCATTAAGAAAAAGATTTTGAAAAATAAAAAATGTCAATACTAAAAACAGCAACAGATAAAAATATGCAGTTTAAAACTTGAATAAAAACCAAAAATTATTT
Source organism: Bathymodiolus brooksi (assembly GCA_963680875.1). NCBI lineage: Eukaryota > Metazoa > Mollusca > Bivalvia > Mytilida > Modiolidae > Bathymodiolus > Bathymodiolus brooksi. The sequence continues at coordinate 64,410,210 of OY804580.1, read as the reverse complement.
TCAAATGTCTTATTGTATTTTTTGTGGTACATTTTTGTTTTCAAAATTAACTTAAAAGTGAAAATATTAATCTTTTTATCTGGAATTTTATTTTTGACCACAAATTACAAAGGTATATATACCTACAAAATATTTAAGGATTGATCGCAATTTTTGTTCGGTTCCTGAAGAAATAACCTAAATCAGGTTGTACACACCGTGTTATGATATTGACAAATATATTTATTTTTTCAAAATAAGGCAAATAATCGGAAATAAATTTAAATAACCCCAAAGGTACCTCATTTAAAGAAAATCACCTGATGACAACGACGTTTATTTTTATATTCCTTACATTGACAAATAACTTCAACTTTTTAAACCAATCAAAACACGTATAAACTGACATGTGACTCTAAAATTAATTTATATTTGAATGAACATACAGTAAGCAAAAGTTACTGAATATAGATAAATAAAACCATAACAGATATAAAATATCATTGTCTGTTTCTCCTCACTCTATATAATTAATTAAGTAGGTATGACTGGGCTTACGGTTTATGGTGTTTAAAGCCACTTTCAACAATATTTCAGTTATATCGTGGCGGTCAGTTTTATTGGTGGAGGAAACTGGAGTACTCGGAGAAAACCACCGACCTGTCACAAGTAACTGATGAACTTTATCACATAATGTTGTATCGAGTACACCTCACCATGAATGGATTCGAAATAACAACATTAGTGGTGATAGGTACTGACTGCACAGGTAGTTTGGAATCCAACTATCATAAGAAACTTTTAACCGTAATAGAAGCGGGAGGATTGGCACCGTAAACTCTGATTCAACCCACTATTTCTTTGGAACTGCCTGTACCAAGTCAGGGTCATTGCGGTTTTCCCAGTTTTCCAGTTGTTGACTTATGAGTTTTGCCTTTCCCTTTGGAAGATTGCTCGGTGTTCAGTAATTTTTTTATTACCCTTATCATGATCATGACGGCCCCATACAAGTTGAAATTAGGTAGATATGACTGAATATTTATGATAAATACATGTATATGTATTTAGAAACAATAGCAAATCTAAATAATCCTGGAATCTAAAAATAAAACATACAAAACTGTTTTATCTGTTCCAAACTCTCCTTGTAACATTTTATCTAAAAAGCTTCCAACAGCTTCACATGTTTCCCGAACTTGTTTCTGTAATTATAAAATAAAATGAAAAACAAAAAATACCACACTGTCGGAACATGTCCAAAATTCAATACAAAATTTGTAGAAAGAGACAAAATTGGTACCCCTAACACACAAACACATGACCCCTAACACACAAATACATGACCTCTAACACACAAATACATGACCCCTAACACACAAATACATGACCCCTAACACACAAATGCATGACCCCTAACACACAAATACATGACCCCTAACACACAAATGCATGACCCCTAACACACAAATACATGACCCCTAACACACAAATACATGACCCCTAACACACAAATACATGACCCCTAACACACAAATACATGACCCCTAACACACAAATACATGACCCCTAACACACAAATACATGACCTCTAACACACAAATACATGACCTCTAACACACAAATGCATGACCTCTAACACAAATACATGACCCCTAACACACAAATACATGACCCCTAACACACAAATACATGACCCCTAACACACAAATACATGACCCCTAACACACAAATACATGACCCCTAACACACAAATACATGACCTCTAACACACAAATACATGACCCCTAACACACAAATACATGACCCCTAACACACAAATACATGACCTCTAACACACAAATACATGACCCCTAACACACAAATACATGACCCCTAACACACAAATACATGAGCCCTAACACACAAACACATGACCCCTAACACACAAATACATGACCCCTAACACACAAATACATGACCTCTAACACACAAATACATGACCCCTAACACACAAATACATGACCCCTAACACACAAATACATGACCACTAACACACAAATACATGACCACTAACACACAAATACATGACCACTAACACACAAATACATGACCCCTAACACACAAATACATGACCCCTAACACACAAATACATGACCACTCACTTTCCTGGTTTGGTATAAGCACTTCAATAAAAAGTGACAGGGTTAAACTGTGCCATTTTGTTTAATGAGTCAACATCAATAAATGTCACAGTTAATAATTCCTACAATGAATTTGATTAAATTTAGAAGTTTGTCAGGTCTTTTTTATTGTTTTATTTAGTGTTCCTTTGACCAGGCAGACGACATTCAGTGTTCCTTTGACCAGGCAGACGACATTCAGTATAGAGTCAAGTCATCTAAACTTTTATTCACATTCAGAAACTCTTTACTCTTTTCAAAAACTACAATACTGTTTTAATATCTCTAGATTTCATGTGCTTGTTGCTGATTGGTCGTTTAAACTGTGACCCAATATGGAATGTTTTTAGATGTTAATTTACCCTTAGAAAATAACTAATTAAATACATGTACTGGGTTCACATGGAATCTGTTTAAATATGCTTCAGCTGAAACTGATCGTTTGAAATATTCTGAAACCAATCTGCATTTAGAAGTCAAAACTAAAACATTATAGGAATTGTCTTGTAAAACGTATTGCGTCCATACAGAAAATAGATTAAAATGAAACAAAATGTTGTTTCATTATAATTCATTGATGTCTTGCGTTCCAGAAGTTGAATTGTTTCGAAAACATGTAGGTCATGCATTTTTGAAATGTTCCAGCTGAAACGATTTCAAAATGCACAAGAAATTTGATGATGTGTGAATGCACTATGAGATTTCTAAAAGATTTCGCTACATTTTAGAACCATTTTCAAGGTACGTAATTTTAATTTGATTGAATTTCCAATACATTACTTAATTAATTAAAAAAAGAAGAATATTATCATTTTTTATCTCTTATTTCAAAAAAACGTATTGTATGAAACAAGAGAAAAATTTGTTGGTTTTTTCAGTGTTTATTTTTTTTTCTTAAACATTTTAATACCCCTTGTCTGGTCTCCAATGCTGTATTGTTACTATAGTGATCATCATCTGTAGAACTTCTTTTTCTGCTATAGTACTCTGACCCTTTTCTGAAAAAAGTACAAACATTTAAATGTAAAATATATAATTTGATACACAACTTTTTCATTCTGGTCGAGGCCCCGGGTGGCTCAATGAGTTAGGTAGTTGGATTACCTAACAACTCATACAAGCCTATCACCAATACGACGTGGGTTTGAGCCCATCTTTATAAATTACAAAAAAGGGTGCACTGGACTCACAGCCACAAGTGATAGAGTTTACCAGTTGCTTGTCGATGGTCGGTGGTTCTCTCCGGGTACTCCAGCTTCTTCCACCACTAAAACTGGTCGACATGATATTGCTGAAAGTGGCATTAAACACCAAATATCAATCAATCAATCAATCAATCATTTTCATTCTGAAAAAAAATTTCCATGGCAAAATAATTTAATAGGTTCTTCAATATAACTAAATGTTTCAACAATAAATAAATAAATAAATAAATAAACTTTTGAGCACATATTTACTTCAGGGACTAGGTTCCATTACTGCATCATGTGTATCTGATAAACAGTAGCAGATGTGGTCAACAGCATACATTAATTTAATCTGATTAAAATCACATCTCTCATTTGTTCCCTTTACCGAAATGTTGTGACATAGGAGATCTGAAGAAAGCACATTACAGGTCACACACGAGATATGATTTTAATCAAATTGACATTTATTTGGCTTGAAATAAAACAATAAAAAAAAATTAATGTTTAGAAGTCAATTTGAAAAAATAATTGAACTACATGTATATGTTTAAAGGCTGAGTGTTAGAATTGAATTTTTTTGTTTATATTAAAAGTTGCCAATATTCGATGTTTTATACTAATAAAATGTTCTGAACAAGAAGCAGGTTTAAAAAATATGCTATAATGTCGTAATTAGTGAAAAGAATTTGAATGTCTTTGGTAAAATCGCCATTAACACGACCTAATTATAAGTCGGCCGAATACTGATAACTGCTATAAATAACCAGGAAGCATGTTGTATGTAAATTTGTTAGAATTAATATAATTTAAGAAATATATCTATGAAAATGGATCCCGGGTAATCAGTTAATATTATATAATGGTATTTAGTAAGAATAACACTTAAAATCGGAAATACGTGATGAAATCAATAAAAACAAACACTTGATTACATTTTTTTTAGAAAAAAACAGACATGAAGTTCATTATTTTAGTCTCTAATTTAAAAGAGATATCACCTAGCGTTTTCTCCTGAAAAAAAGAATATATAAAAAATTACGATACAATTCTACTGTTAAAATATGATTCGGCCGAAAAAAGATACTAAATTATGCTTACGTGTTGAAAAATGGAGTAAGTCGGTATAACATCTTTTTTAAATTTTCACACAAAGCTTGCTGAATCCTCCTTTTTGTATTGTTTTCGTATAGAATCCGTCAATGTTTTTGTTCAATCCCACGATTCGATTTGTGCCATGTGCTTTCTTCATCAACAAACAATTTCGCACATGCGCAAACGCTTTCCCGAATGAGTTCACTGTCAGGTCGTATGAATATTGTGTGGGTAAACATTGGACTCTTTACTGGATTCAAGAAAATAAAACAGCGACATATTTCCTTCGTTCTAATCTATTTACATATGATATTATGAAAATTTCAACTGCAATTAGTATAAAACATCGAATATTGGCAACTTTTAATATAAAAAAAAATCAATTCTGACAGCCTGTATGCCTTTAACACATTTTTATCCAACACATAGTGAGCATAATTTTTATTACATTAAATATCTTGGAGGGAACAAGTTTCTCTTTGATGAGATGAAGATAACGTTTTTATATTACTAAATCATTCACCATGTAGACATGTCACTCCACTCAAACATAATTATTATCCTGATGCTGGGGAATCCAGTCTTTGATCTTATTTCTTACAATCTAGCATGAAGCAGCAAAAATGATTTTATAATCTTGGGTTTGTCCCAAGTGGCGATTGAACCTGTGATCTACACCATGCTTAACATATATTGGAACATATTTTTCAGAATTTTAATAAAAGTTAAATATATTTATAAAATAGCTTTTATTTTCATTTCAACACTCGTTTTGTTGGTCATAACATTTTGAATTTGTAAAAAAATACTTTAGATATGTTGATCTGAAACATCAGTCCACACCTTAACCTTTCAGTACAAAAAGTGTTTTTTTTCTTTTCCGAAAAAAAAAAAAAAAAAAAAAAAAGCTCACATAGATAGTATGCTCCCAAGTAATATTATAATTCAATATCAAATTAGACACCTACTTAGCTTTGTTGACCAGTTTATCAGCTTGTCCTGTTATTTTCCTTGAATATTCATCATAATGTTTAATAGTATCATTTGTCTGCTGTGAGTATGTCTGTACTAAGGCTTTCTGTCTCCTCAGGTCACTGGTCTCAGCACAAGCAGACTGGTACCCTGTTTCTGTACAATGATAAAAAAATATGGTGAAGATACTGCAAGCAATATTTATTACTGTCAAAGTTTGTTCACATTTTTTTTTCTAAAGAAATATCAGCTGCATTATGTTGGTTTTTTGGGGTTTGCTCACGGTAGCAACTACAGGCTATTCCAGAAAGAAATGTATGATGGGTTGTAAGGCAATTTTTCCAAGACCCACCACCGGGCATACAATTTCATAAGGAAACTGAACTTCTGAGCAATTTCTTACATTAGTCCATTCATATAAGGCCATCCCTTTCTGTGATGAAAAAGTAGCCTCTCTTGAGGAGGACAAATTAGTATTTTACTGTCTCACTGCCTCTGACATTTGGCCTGATAGGAGGTGGGTGCCATTCAGTATTTGTGGCCTTTTAAAAGGGGGAGACATTAAAGTATCTGTTCTTTTATAAACTTCTTATTCAATGAGTTAAAAAGTACTTGTGTTGTTAGAAGATTACAATGCCTTAAGAATTACCACACTACTTGCCTCTATAGACTTATCAGATATATTTATTACTGAAATTTACAGTTGCTAAATAATGTCATTATTAATAAAACTAAGGTTCACCTCCCTCTGACATTGGTGACCTTAGCTGATTTTGGTTATCCCATTTAAGCCCTTTGTTTTAATTGTTCCAATTTTTTAAAAATTATTTGGATTTCCAATAATTTGGTTTTGAGCGTACCTGATGAAGGTTATTCCAGAAATGTGTAGTGTGCACTAAATTTGATATCTACTTTTTTAATTTCATCAAGTATGGTATGAGTTTAAGTCATTAGGTATGCCATTATAAAGTTGGCGTAAAAATACCAATAAAACAATCAATCAAATTATGTCATTAAGTACAGCAATAACATCCCTGACAGGAGTTACTAATGCATTGCATGTATATTACCACTAAAGTTCTGAGTTTCATCCCATCCACAGTGAGGTATAAATGATAAAAACTTCTGTAATAAAGTTAGTAAGTGACTTGGACAAGTAAGTTGTTATCTCTAATTCCCGTTCAAAGTGAGGTATATGCAAAACATCCTTCTGTGATAAAAGTTTGATAGTGACTTGCGACAGGTCGGTGGTTTTCTCCAGCTTCCTTCACCAATAAAACTGACCACTGCAATATAACTGAGGTATTGTTGAAATCTTGGTTACTTCAATATTCCATAAACCAAAATCCCCTATTAGATTGTAATTTGAATTATTTCCCCTTACCTGCTTCAATAACTTCCTGTTCAAGTCGATTGAAGTCATTATTTAAATGGTTGATGTCTGTGAGTAGTGTGGTTATCTCCCCTGTTAGTTTATTTCTTTGATGTAGAAGATTCTGTTTTTCTTCATCAAATTTACTTCCTGACTTGTATTTCACCTTGTAAGATTTATCAGCATGACGCTTTCTTTTAGAATATTAAGGAAAAACTTTTTATAAATACATGTTAATACATTACCATTATACAGTGGAACCAGTTTAATCCGACACACCAAGGGACCAGGGAATTGTGTCGGATTGTACAGGAAGTCAGAATACACAGGTTTAATTTAGTTAACAGAAATACTTTGGGACAATTATTTTTTGTCGGATGTCACAGGATGTCAGAAAACTCAGGTGTCGGATTGCACAAGTTCCACTGTACATAAACTAGAGGATCAACTGAGCCTGTTGCGCCTTGCACACAACTACTTATTCATGCAATGCTTGGGTTCAAGCAAGTCTGTAGTTTCTGAATAAAAGCTGTTCATTCACATTTCCATTTGGGTCCTATGTTAAACAATGTTGTGTGGTGACAGCTAACTTGCATTTTCAATCCACACAAAAAAATTAAAATTTTGTAAGTGACCATCCAATGGTTATGCAGGTACAGTATGGGTTCAATCAAGCATCTCATCTCTGAGAAAATATTTCTGAATGAAACGATAATAACAAATAAAGTCATTGTCCACACAAGGCATATTTCTGTCAAGCTTACTTGCATTTGTTCCAGTGATTTCAGATAAAAAGATTGATATGGAAATGCAAATGGATGCATAAGATGATGACAAAATCAACACGAGTCTGTGTTCCAGGTGAGTTAAAAAAGACCACTTCTCTTTTTCAATACGCTTAGTCAAAAGTCCATGACTTTTAGTCAGAAATCCATTATTTTTAGTCAGAAATCCATTGCTTTTAGTCAGAAGTCCATTACTTTTAGTCAGAAACCCATTACTTTTAGTAAGAAGTGCATTGCTTTTAGTAAGAAGTGCATTGCTTTTAGTCAGCAGTCCATTACTTTTAGTCAGCAGTCCATTACTTTTAGTCAGAAATCCATTGCTTAGTCAGAAGTCCATTGCTTTTAGTCAGACGTCCATTACTTTTAGTAAGAAGCCCATTACTTTTAGTCAGAACACCATTACTTAAAAAAATTATATATAAAAGGATACAAAGCTAGGTTTCCTTTTACTTTCTTCACTGTTCTGTAAAAAAAGAAATTTGGGATCCGATTAACAGGTTTAACCCTGCCACATTTTTGTGCCTGTGTCAAGCCTGGATTTCCAAACCTATATGTTGAGTTCTAATGTTTTGCATTCATTGGCTTGAGGTGAAAGGTGGTTGTTCATTTTGTTAACAATGGACGAATTGTTGACCATCACTGTTTAAATTAATAAACATATTTTCATAATTGATGAAAAAAAACAATGCTCATAATTTTCTGTCCTTTATTTGTTTAAGGAAAGTAATACATGTAGGCTAATAAATGGAAACATTCAAAGCAGAGTACCAGTAATTGAAAAGTCCTAATCTTATTTGAATGAGAAAAAAATATTGATTCTATATTTCCAAGCAGTTAGTGTGACGTCTATTCTCTGTTTATCTTAAAAATAACTTATACATTTAAACAAATAATTTAAGATGACAAACCATTCAATATTTTACACTACATTTATAATACATACTGTGCTGATCTAACTCGGGACAATATAAATTTCCAAAAATCTGCAGACGGTCCACGGACAATTCTGAAAACAACAACAATAATCTTTTCAAGGAGGAGAACATTAATTGCATTGGCATCCTGTTAAAATATGCCAAACTCAGAACCTCATTCAATTTAAATTATACCACATTGCTTCAGTGAGTCTCAATTCGACCAAACTACGTGATCCTATGTGTTAGCTAGGGTATTATCTTTATACACTATGCAAGACGACACAAAAGCTGAATCAAGGAGTTAGTCATGAGATTTGTGTCACTTTCAACAAAATTTTAGCTATATCATAGAGGTCAGTTTTACTAATAGATGAAGCCATAGTGCCTGAAGGAGAGCATCTGTCTACAACAAGTCACCTAGAGACACAAAAAGCTGAATTGAGAAAAATGCATATCAACATAAACGTGCCACATGGTTTTATTGTCATGAAAAAAGAATGTCATTGTCTGTAGCGACCACTGCTTCATAGCAATATAAACATTGTGATGTGAAACTTACTGTTTGAACTGGTTTGCATTTGGCAATATCGTGTTTACATGACGGCCCTGTGGATGGAAGTGCATCTCTTGTATGGCCCAGGAATGTAATTTAGCTGCAATGGCTTCATCAGACGCCATGTTTGGTCAGGTGTTCTGGAATAATATTATACAAATTTAATTTGACATTATTGGTTGGCAGGGGGTTATGGTGTTAAAAGCCACTTTCCACGATATTTCAGTTATATCATGTTAGTTTTAATGGTTGGAGAAACCGGAGTGCCAGGAGAAAACCACTGACCTGTTTCAAGTCACTGGAAAACTTTTGTATCGAGTACACCTCACCATGCACAGGATTTGAGTTCACAATTTTAGTGGTGAAAGGCACTCATTGCACAGGTAATTGTAAATCCAACTAACATACAATCACGATCATGACAGCCCCCAGTTATGGTACCAGGAATGGTCCATGTCTTACAATGATGTTGATTATCTGTTTTGTTTCTCACCAAATGAAAATTTAAATCAGTAATGTGTGGGTTTTTTTTTTACTTTGTTAGAAAATTGATGTGTTTTTTGCTTGCATACATAAGACCTGTTTTTTTATTCTCAAACTTGTTTATGGTTGAAAACAACCTGAAACATGTTTAAATCATGAACCATAAACGTGTTTAAGATAGATAAAAAACACAATGGTTGAAGAACAAGATCATCCAGTGGATGGATAGCTGTATACCGAAAGAAGAACAATATTTAAGAGAAATGTTCTAGTTCATTCATTATTTTTTAACAAAGTAAAATTAATTCTTCATTAACAAATAAAACAATTCAACTCTTAAACACACAAACAACACAATAAAAAACAAATAAAATAATTTGATTCTTTATAAATAAATACAACAATGCAGAATGTCAAGAAACAACTTGGAAATTGGTCTATAATACACATGTTCCTATTACAAACACATACTGGTAATTAACAAGGTTCAAACATATTCAACCGTGCTTCGATCCTGGTTAAGATGTTCTTTAACCATTTAACTGCATGGTTAAAACCACACCGTAAAAAAACACTCAACCATAAAAAAGTTTAAAACCAGGTTAATGGTTAAGAATTAAAAAACAGGCCTATAATTGTCACAATTTATTGAGTAATACTAAAATGCCATGGGCACAGTACAGATGAATATGCATCTTCACCATTATTATTGTTCAATCCTTCAACCTTCGTCTGTTCAATGAGCGGTTTAGGTCTAATAGTTGACATTTTATTGTATATCGTTTCCCCCTAAATCAGAGCTCCAGATAAGCTGCGTATTTGCGTTTTTTACGCTATGAAAACGAGTAAAAACGCATGTATTATCAGATCAGAGTGTACATTTACGCATACATATTGCTGTGTAAGCAAACTTTCCAAATTCGGAGCGTACTTGTACGCTGTTGACGATAATACATCGTGTACATTTTTGACTTTGAGAAATTCCCCGTAATTACTTCTCTTTATACTTTTCGAAAGAGAAAGTGTATACATCCGAGGGGTACCGAATGTTTGCCTTTCTAATAGTGGTGTACCGATCATCGGAAACATCAACTAATCAGTCGGACATCATCATACGATCCGATGATCGATTCTTAAACCTTGTGGTCGATTCTGATTCTATAGTGTCTAAAATATATATGCTTAACTTTATTCTTTGGTTGTTTTTGTTTTTGTTTTTTTTTGTCTCCATACTGACAAAAATATTGCAGTTTTATCCCAGCTGGTTTTTTTTTGCCCTCATAGTGACAAACATCTGGTAGTTTTGTCCAAGCGTATTTTTGACACTCACTGACTCAGTCAATATACATATTTGGACTAGCCTATTATTTATCTACTTCCCAGAATAGTCCATTTAATATCAGGTGTTACACATATGGAAAACAATCTTTTGTTTTGTTCTAAGTTAATGTTTACAAATGGAAAAATTGTAGTTTGTAAATATATTATTTGATTTTATTCAAATCTTTACTTTTGTCAAACACATATTTGGACTAGTCTATTATTTATCTATCTATATCAGGTGCTACACATATGGAAAACGATCTTTTGTTTTGTTCTAAGTTAATGTTTACTAATGGAAAAATTATAGTTAAGTTTATAAATTTATGATACAATTTTATTTATATCTTTACTTTTGTCAATCATACTCTTGAAATAAAGACTACTTGATTAATTATAGTCAGTAAATACATTTAGCAGGCAATTGTCACCGATGATCGATCATCGGTCGATGTTGATGTAACGATCATCGATCTTGAAAACGTTACCGATTCCCATCACTACTTTCTAAGCATCGATGTCAAAAGAGATCTGATTGGATGTTTAGGATAAATCATCCAATCGCGGTCAATATTACAAATAAATGCGGTTTAGTTAAGAACTAAAACGAAAGTGAATTTGGAAACACGTTGTTCGTTGAAAAAGAGCAAGAACATGAATAAGTGCGCTACGGACAATTATATACTTTTTTAAAAGTTCCTGACAGTTTCATCTGTGTCTAGTGACAGTATAGTTAAAGGAATCATTGATGACATTATCAACACGGCTGTGAAAACTGCCGAAGTCGACGAGCAAAAAACAAAATATTTACAACATTTTATTAAACAGAGATATACATTTCACTTGCATCCTGTGTTTATTGAATAACACTTGTGTCAAACATAATTTTAAAAGTGTACATGTAAGCAATCTTTTCTGAAGTAGAGAGTACAACAGTGCAAAGGAAATGTGCAAATATGCATCATTTTCAAAAGTAGGGGGTAATTACCCTTTGGACTTGAAAATTATCTGGAGCTCTGCCCTAAATTATCTGACTGTCATTCTAGTCGTTATCCTTATCATGCTTATGTGAAAGGCGCCGAAAGTTTCAGAACATTTTGTGTCCAGGGTGTTGTCCTTTTTTAACTTTTCGATGTTTGGATTGATAATAGGATCTGTATTAAGGTGTCCAAATTATATGACAAATCATTGCAAAAGGGATTATTTAAAAGATCCACACAAGCGATAAGGTGAGAAATTGAAGAAAATTATAAATAGAACCAGTTGAAGCGAGGTTAGTAATGGCGTCATCTCTTGTGATTTTTAAGTGGGTTATTATTAATACATGATTGACAGTAAAAAAAATCAGTGGGGCAAATTTAGAAAATTTAGTAGCCGGGAGCAAGTTTTTACCTGTTCTTTTTATTACAAGGTGGGATGTATGTATAAACAGACTACAAAATAGTGATATTAATCGTGAATATGTGAACTTCAATCTAATAAAAGAATTTTGAACATTGGGAGATAATTTGACCATCTGATTTGATTTGACAGGTTGATTACCATTTCCTAATGAGCGCCAAACAATGGGAGACTACTCGTTTTACAAATAATATACAAAGTCGAAGCTGGTAGAAGGCATGATATGTTCCGGAATATTATTTGAGGCGGCAATATTTTTTCAAACAAATATTTTATCTATGCTGTACAATATTCATGAGGATTGCATCCACAGAGGCGTAAGAATGGACCGGAAAATGGGGGCAGGAGCAAGTTTTAGAAAATGGATATTTTGCATAGGGCCTGTTAGTACTAAGTTACGGTGTAGGCAAAGAAAAATAACAAACTATTTGTACTCTTAGACTTAGCGCCGTTTGCTGATGTCACCACATATACTCTGCAATCGGTGAATTCTGATTAACGTATTCAAAATTAGTTTACGAAGTTCAAATCTGATATCTACGTTTGAAGTAGTCTAAATAGTAATAGTCAGCCATGATAAACACACGTTCAGCTCAATAAAAATCACAGTATTATGGTATACAATTGATTCACATAATATTTTTTCCATTGGAATGGATAGGACAATACAAAAAATAAACAAATAATAAAATCACAATTTTGTTCTATGAATGTCTGGCTACACACGTATTTTTAGACTTGTACAGGTAGCGTGCGGCGTGGTCACCACCGACCACGTGTCTAGCTTATTATGAGATGTGTGCTCCGAGTTTTAATTGGTTTAATCGAATGTTGATTTAGACACAATAAATGAATTTTAATCTGTCAGTTTGCTCGATCATGAGTGGACTTTCAGGTTTGATTTCTCTCCCTCCCCTTTTTGGGGTCAATGTATGCTTGCCAAATCGGCAAATGTCGCCACGTGGCGTGATGCACACACAAAATAATAATATTAAGATTAAATGATGCACTTACTTATCTAAGCCAATGTTAAAACATCACTTTCCTGCAAAGTTCTGCCACAGTATTATAAAAAAAAAAAAAAAAGAAAAAAAAACTTTGCGGGACATGTGCTTGGTCAGTTTGTGACTCGAGCCATAGGGGTAAACATTTACTGCAAAAGACGGCGATGCATATAAAGGTGAGTATATAAAAGGGTACATTTATATACCGATGGTGGAGAAACATGATAATCGGACATTTTTTAGTATATAATATGGTATACAGATGTGGCATATAACAGGATTATCAGATACATTTCAGTAAACATGGTATGCAGTTGTTGCATATAATCAAATCAAAGCATTTATTGGATAAAGCATAGCTAAGTACATGTACATACTAATCATAATGTTGGTAATCCAATACATTCACAAGCATATATAAACATAGAGATAACACATAATAACATAATATTAAGTATTCAGATAAGACATCAGTTAGATAATAATATCATAATTTTATTATCATTTTGGAAGCATAATAATTAGATAAGATTAAAATTATTATAATCATTTGAAAGTTTTTGTCAGTTACTTGAGGAAAGTTAAATATTTTTAAAGATTGAATCTCTGAGAGTAAGATTCTTTTAAATATAAGCAAATGTTATTTAAATCTTGGGATGAATTAGGATTGAGGAGAGGGTTGATATATAACATGTAACTTGATTATCAGATAAATTTCAGTATATAACATTGGTATACTGATGGTTGCGAAACATGATTATTAGATAAATTTCAGTATATAATGTGTTATACAGATGGTGCATAAAACATGATTATCAGATGTTTAATAGATATGTACTAATCTTTTAATCAAGTTTGGCTGATATGTACTGATCGTATTATCAGATGTTTAACTGATGTGTACTGATCTTATTTTCAGATGTTTAACTGATATGAACTTATCTTATTATCAGATGTTTAACTGATGTCACTTACCTTAATTTCAGATGTTTAACTTATATGTACTAACTTATTATCAGATGTTTAGCTGATATGAACCTACCTTATTATCAGATGTTAAACTGAAGTACTTACCTTATTATTAGATGTTTAGCTGATATGAATTTGCCTCGTGTCGGATGTTTAGCTCAGTTGATGTATTTATCTTATTTTCAGATATTTAGCTGATAATTACGAACCTTATTCAGGGTTTCAGATTGGGGCAATTTTAGGTCATTGACCTAAAGATTTTAGAAATGGCCTAAATTTTTAGTACATTTTGGGTTACAAAAAATACATTATTAAGGCATGACTGATAGGAAATGCTGGTTTTAGGACAATTGTCCTGAACATGTCTGAGCATAGCAGAAACCCTGCTTATTATCAGATGTTTAGCTGACATGTCTTATATTATTATAGGATGCTTAGCTGATATGAATTTATCCTATTATCGGATGTTTGGCTGATATGTACTTATATTATCATCGAATGTTTAGCTGATATGTACTTATCTTATTATCGGATGTTTGGCTGATATGTACAGTACTTATATTATTAGCAGATGCTTAGCTGATAATCACTATCCTTATTATCAGATGTTTAGCTGATATGTATTATATCTTATTTTCAGATGTTTAGCTGAAATGTACTTATCTTATTATCAGATGTTTAACTGATATGTACTTCTTTATTATCAGATGCTTAGCTAATATTAAGTTATCTTGTTGTCGGATGTTTGGCTGATGTGTACTTATATTATTATCAGATGTTTAGCTGATATGAACTTGTCTTATTATCAGATGTTTAGCTGATATGTACTTATCTTACTATCAGATGTTTAGCTGATAAGTACTAACCTTATCGGATGTTTGGCTGTTGTGTATTATCTTATTTTCAGATGTTTAACTGATAAGAACTTATCTTATTATCAGATGTTTTAGCTGATATGAACTTGTTTTATTTCAGATGTTTAGCTGTTAATAATAGTTATGTATTTATTTCAATTTCAAATGTTTTATCTGATATGTACTTATCTTATTTTCAGATGTTTATCTGATATGAACTAAGCTTATCATCAGATGTTTAGCTGATATTTACTTATCTTATTTACAGATGCTTAGCTGCTAATGTACTTACCTTGTTATCAGATGTTTAGCTGATGCGTACTTATATTATTTTCAGATGTTTAGCTGGTACGTACTTATATTATTTTCAGATGTTTAGCTGATACATGTATGTACTTATTATATTATTTTCAGATGTTTAGCTGATAGGTACTTATCTTGTTATCAGATGTTTAGCCGATAGGTACATGTATACTTATATTATTTTTAGAATTAGATGTTTAGCTGATACATACTTATATTAATTTCAGATGTTTAGCTGATATGTACTTATACAGTGAGTACGGCTGACAGCATACACTGATAAATGCTGAGTCAGGCTCAACATTTTCGCTGATGGTCTGCTAATTAACCCCAAGTTTTGTGTAACCTTAATACTTGGGAATTGGCATTTAAATGCTATCTAAGAATTATAGCCAGATCAATTAAAGTATGGATAGTTGGATCCAGTATTGTGAAAGATGCCTTCATCGAAGCACGTCGCACACCAGGTGGCATTGATTTGGGGCTATAAGTATAAGTGGAGTGAAAATATAAGAATTACAGGTCTTAAGGTGTGGTTAGTTGGGTCATTCATTATTTAAACAGTAGTTATTGAGGTAAGCCATATATTGAGTTAAGAAACTGGCACGGGAGAATCCATTTGGAATTTTGTTAGACTTGGGGATGAGCCTATAGCTATGGCTGCAGGGAAGACTTGGAATGTAACTGTATGGTTTGAGAACCTACCCTAATTTATTTTCAATCATACCAGTGTCGACATTTTTCAAACTTTAGAAATAGTTTCATTATTACAAATTTACGAAAGGACCAATGTTCTGAAATTAAAACGAGTGCTTCTCAAAAACACACTAGAAAAATTATGTAAATGTATACAAGCTATAAATAAATCTATTGTTCTCTAGGATGTCTTACACCCCTGTCTCTGTTGTATATATATTGTAAATATATTTATATCCAGTCTTCGAAGTTAGACTTTCGAATTTACTGGCCCGAAAACTTCAAAATTAGAATATTTATATAGATTCTATTGAAAAAATTTAGCAAAAGTCACGGAACACTGCTAAAGTCGATGACTGTATATCCCCATTTAGCATTTGTTATTGTATATGTACCGTTGAATTTATATGGCTTATGAGATTAAAGATGATTAATTGAGTGGTACTGAATTATGATATTGGAAAATTATCTCTGAAAGAACTGAGGAAGAAACTAAATGATGAATTTAAGTGTGCCCAGAAAAAGTCGCAGGGGTCAGTTATATAATTCCCCCCAAATATCACATAGAATCGAGAGGAGTATTATATATATATAAAAAAAAAAAAAAAATGATAGGGTGCATTTTAATTATTTAGATAGGGATGCATTACTGAGCACAATTTACAGGGCCCTTGAAACTAATGCAAAAGTATATAAATTGTCTAGATGTGCAGAAACTTTCTCACTCAACTACTATGTACATGGTAAATAATTGGTTTGTCAGTTTTAATTGACATTATCTTTACTTAATAATTTTACTTTAATTGCAGTATTGGCACAGCATAACGCAGCTCCCCCACATTGTGGCGGCTGTCTGGCAAGCTGAAAAGTTTCAGTTGCTCAGCCAGTTTGGCATAATTCGCTGCGTTATATCAAACTTCAAGTCAATAACAAGCGTCTCTGTTCCCAGGGCGTCTTGGTTTTCAAATGGATACAAAATTCGGCAACCGTTGAACATTTGAAAGTACGAAGCTAGTTGTCTTCATTTAATCTAACTAACTATATATTTATACAAAATGTACTACTATCTATTTATTTATTTATGTATTTATCTATCTATATATATGTACAATTGAATTAAAGCCGTGGCCAATAACTGCCAATAATCGTGTATACTATTTGTTTTTATTCTAAAGGTTTTCAAGGATAATAAGATTTATGTCTATGCATAAATCCTATTTATACGGCAAAACCGGAATATTATTCTTTATTTTAACATGACCCATTATTGGGTAATGCGAATTGCATCTTGGGTAATTCTTTCCAATTTGTGCGCGAAGCAGACAGCTGATGGTTGTTTACAGATACAGAAACAATTTCCCACCCTCCCAACCCATCTTTTAGTTTGTTTATCGCATATATGCTAAATACTGCCGAAAGATTTATAATGTTTTTCAGGTTCATTCATGGATCGATGCGATAGATGTCTAACGTCGGATGTGGAAGGACGTTTAAAATCTACTATACAGTATACTAACTACCAAACGGGAAATGGTGGATATACAGACCTCGTTGAACATTGAATTATTTCCGGCATTTATATTACTTTGATGATGGGATTGGCATAATTCGCTGCGTTATATCAAACTTCAAGTCAATAACAAGCGTCTCTGTTCCCAGGGCGTCTTGGTTTTCAAATGAATAACATTAGTTACCTCTGTTTCCCAGGGCGACTTGTGATTTCCCTACAATTTCCATATTGATATTATCTATCATAGTTCAGAGTTGTCGAAATCTCTTTCCTGTCTGTCAGACAATAGGTCTGGCAGATGTGGACAATGTGTCAGACCTATCAAACATTTGCCGGACCTACATATTTTTTACAACTTCAACTGAATTACACATATACTGGCTAAATCCATAAAATGGTCAGTCTGATTAAAATCATACCCCAGACTTAATTTTCAGGTTTGTTTACAGCTTCAAGTGATACCTTGGAATACTCAAAGTTAGTACAACACATTTTTGTGTGACATGTGGAAATATACATACAATACAATAGACTTGTGTATGAAATAAACAAAGATACCAAGATTGCATAATGCTAGCTATGCACATGTTTCAAGGTGTTACCTCTTATACAAATGTAAGTAGCATAAGGTCTGGATAGAATCAATTGGATGACTGACAACCTAGGCCAAAATTAAAATTAAGTTTGTTTCCCCTTTCACCAACCGACCCTTTAAAAAGCCGCCGAGTCAAAAAAAATTATTGCCAAAAATAATTTTTTTTTAAACAAAATCGTAATTTCCGGAAAATCGATGCGCGTCCGTCCGGAATCGGTTACACATTTAGTAGTCAAACTCTTCAATGTGAAGTCAAAATTTGATTATATAGACAAAAATAAACAAAAATCGGAGATTGCAAACAACGACAAGTTTGAGAAGCGAAATTAAGTAATAATGCCGGTCATCTTCAAGCGTTTTGTCGGTCCCAAGTTACTGAAAAATTGCTCCGGACATCGGGTCTGACGCGAAAAAGTTTAAATCAGACCTAGTCAATTTTTGTCCGACGGTCCGATAGGTCCGACGATTTTCGACAGCTCTGTTAGTTGTTGCCATTTACAAAATTCGGCAACCGTTGAACATTTGAAAGTACGAAGCTAGTTGTCTTCATTTAATCTAACTAACTATATATTTATACAAAATGTACTACTATCTATTTATTTATTTATGTATTTATCTGTCTATATATATATATATATGTACAATTGAATTAAAGCTGTGGCCAATAACTGCCAATAATCGTGTATACTATTTGTTTTTATTCTAAAGGTTTTCAAGGATAACTAAAGTTTTTGCATTATATTTATACCCCCCACAACAAAGTTGTAGGGGGGTATACTGGTTTCACCATGTCCGTCCGTCTGTAGACAAATCCTATGTCGTACGATAACTTGAGTTGTGTTTCTTAGAATCTTTTAAAATTTTATCAGCTGTTTACTGGTGAAGAGAGGAGGATCCCTTTCATTTTTGACGATTTTCACTTTTGCCGTTCCAGAGTTATTGGACTTGATATGACGGAAAATAGGATTTTTACCCTATGTCGTATGATAACTTGAGTAGTGTTTCTCAGAATGTTTTGAAATTTTATCAGCAGCTTACCGGTGAAGAGAGGAGCATCCCTTTCATTGTTGACGATTTTCACTTTTGTCGATCCAGAGTTATTGGACTTGATATGACGGAAAATAGGATTTTTACCCTATGTCGTATGATAACTTGAGTAGTGTTTCTCAGAATGTTTTGAAATTTTATCAGCAGCTTACCGGTGAAGAGAGGAGCATCCCTTTCATTGTTGACGATTTTCACTTTTGTCGTTCCAGAGTTATTGGACTTGATATGACGGAAAATAAGATTTTTACCCTATGTCGTATGATAACTTGAGTAGTGTTTCTCAGAATGTTTTGAAATTTTATCAGAAGCTTACCGGTGAAGAGAGGATGGTCCCTTTCATTTTTGGTCAGAACAATCAGTAATGTTTTGGTTATGGAAATAGGTTGGACAGATCTGGGGAGTGGGGGGTATATCTTAGTGAGCTGTGCTCACAGTAATACTAGTTATAATTGTATTTAGAGTAAGAATCTGTTAAAAATAATGCAATTTAATATTGTTAACGTATCATATCTGAAAATGTTTGTAGGAGTGGTCCGGAAAGAGTAGGGTATAAGTTTTTGAAATGCACCGACAAAAAATGGGGGGTGGGGAGCAGGTCTTCAGGAGAGGACCGAAAAGTGGGAGGCAAGTTTTCAATCAAAACTAACAAGCAAAAAAAACTTATAGGTATACATTTGAAACCCTTGATTCACTTAGCATTTTCTGCTTCCATGCTACATATTCAGCCTTTTCGAAATTTTTGTGCAAAAAAAATGGGTAAGGGAAAAATTAAATTTAAATTAAAGTTTGTTTTTGCCCGCAAAAAAGTATGTCTACCCCCGTCCCACAAACTGTAGTCAAAGGTAAAAAATCTATTTAGGTAACAAATAAAATTAAGCTTCAATGAATAACAAAAAAAAAACTGTTTTTCATCCATGAAACACAAAAAAAAAATTGATCAAAAGTGAAAAGATACAGGTACGTACTATTCCATATTGTTACGGTCAAGTTCCCCATTCCAGAAAATTGCTCAGCCTATGTTCCAATGATTTTAAAGGAGCTTTGCTCTTCTAAAATCAATGGATTAGTGATGAAAAACTTTTTCAGGGAAATAGTGACATTATGATAGACTCTTGTACATATATATATATATATACAAGTTTCAGTAAGGGATATTACACTAGTGTTTGCAAATAACTCCCACAAAATTTAGGGGATAAAAATGTCCTGGTAATATGCATAACTACATATGGTGTCCTTACTACCTACCAAGTTTCATGAAATTCTGTTCATTAGTTTCAGAGGAGTTGCGCTGACAAACTGTGATGGACGGACGGACGGACAGGACAAAAACAATATGTCTCCCCACCAGACATAATTTTGATAATTCCTCAAATTTTGTTGTCACTTTTCTGCAAATATTAAAATTTATATTTGTGTCAAACTGTAAAATATGACATTACATAGCATATCAGGCTTTTAAACAGGCAGGTACAGAAATAAAACCCACTAAATATACATTTTCCAATAAATGTATGCCAATAGTGGCAGATCATTGGTCCCCCTCTTTTTCCTCACAATTTGTATCAAAATATCTTTAAAAAAAAAGGTGAAAATTGTGTGGAACAAGAGCCTGGGTTGCTTTAGAAAAATCCTGGATCCATGCCTACCCTACACCTGTAAGTTCTCCAGTACATGTAATTTCATAACTTAATTAAATCAAATAAAATGTGGGATTGTAGTGGTGAATCAATTTATCATTTTGAACATGAAGAATGCATGCCAATACTTGTCTGTATATTTATATTACATACATGTAGAACATTGGAAGAAGAAGAACTACAATTATAAAGACACTTTAAACAATATTTTAGTTTTATTGTACCTAGAGAAAACCACAGATCTTTCACAAGTCACTAAGAAACTTGATCACAGAAAGTTTTATCAAGTACACTTCACTTATTTTAAACACCATAGCCCCCTCATTATTATCATTTTACCTGTACACATCAATTATTTTTTTATTTCTTGTCTAAATCAAAAAGTTACAATTAAAAAAGAAGCCGTTTGATAAATTTAATGTAATTTTGGGAACAACTATGAAACATTCCTATAAATAGCCAAACTATTTTCCTTCCAATAGATTTTTTTTTCTGAAAACATTAATTTCTCAAACCCGAGCTGTAAAAAAAATGGTGTAGGTATGTACTTGTCTAAATCTCCTCTCAAAGCAACAATTTCCCCTGAAAATATTGCAACAAGAATGCCTACTGATTTGAACTAAGGCTTAAATGGAAAATTTTTATTTTAAATTAAAGCGAATGATAGCTTGTTCTTGACTGACTGTTGAAATAATTTTGAAGGGCAGTATCGCACCATTTTCTGACAACAGGTGTCAGTGGACTGGAGCAGGTAGGAAATGGCAATTCAAAATCTGTGAAATTGCCTCCTGTTTTTTCCGCTTCGATGTTGTGGTCTGAGGTTAGTTCTTTTAATGTTATCAAGTTTCAAGTTTTTATTAACAAGAAAAATCAATCAAACATTGATGTCCTCCCCACATTAACATAATATGAAATCAGTAAACATAGATAATTATGAATACATTACATTTTTAAATGACAAAATATCATATTAGACAAATAAACTTATCTGATACTCGTACAATTTTTGATATAGTGACATATATTTATAGTGTCATCAATACTATTTGGATTTAACAATCTAGTTATTGTTTTCATATATTCACTTGGACAGATTTTGCAGGTTAATGTTCAGTTTTTTTAATAAAAGTTTTCTAACATCAACAAATTTAGTGCAATGAATAAGAAAGTGTTGTTCATCTTCTATTTGATTGCATTGAGAGCATAATCTATTTTCTCTTTTTATTTTTGGTCTAAGATATCTACCTTTTTCAATTTAAAGAGGACGAGAACTTAATCTTAATTTGGTTAGTTCTCTAGTAATATTTACTGGAAGTTTTAATGAAAGATAATCTTGTAAAATAAAATCTTTTTGATAGATATTTGCAAAGAAAAATAGTTTATTATCATGTTCTTGAGTATATAAATGTTGTAGTTTATTTAAAATGACCTTAGAATGTTGGTCAGTTAACATCTGATTTATTTTTATTAATGTCAAAATCTAAACTAGTTAAATTCAAAATTTGTAGAGAGTTGTGAATAAATTTTTGCCAAAATCTGTGTCCGTCAATAAATAGAGATTTATCTACCTCATAGACCTCTCCAAGCAATCTAACAGATAGACCGAATTATTCTGTCATTTAGAAAGCCCTCTCTATCATTCTATATTCATCTTTTACTTATCTGACTTTTTATGTTTATTTTTATTTTTTTAACAAGCAGCATAAAAAATAAAAATAAACATAAAAAGTCAGACAAGTAAAAGATAAATATAGAATGCAGAGTTATCGGTTTTTACCCTGTCTTAGGACCGATAACTCTGTGGGAAGAGATTGGGGTTTTAACAAATCTGAAGTGTTTCTGCGCATGACTGCTTGAATTAGAGGAACTTTTATTTTTTTTTATTTTATTTCTTTTTAAGGTACTTACATATAATATAATTTTATAAAACATTTGATCCATCGTTTCAACATTTTAAGAAAATATCAAGGATTTCCGTCTCGCGTTCACATTATGACGTTGCATTCATAATATAGTTAGGCCTAGCCATTTTAACTATACTATACTGTGACGACCGAAAAATTGCACCAAGTAAATTAAAGAAATTCAAGGAAAAACAGCATGGAGATCAAGCAAAGTTCTTCAAAAAGATTAGGAAAAATTTTCAACTACATAAATATTTAGCTTATTTAGAAAAATAATTATGTAAAATTCACTCAGTAAGTCGGTTAGACTTCTGAATTCGGGTTGTTGATCATCTCTCACATTGACATTATACTGCGGCAGAACCTTAAATCCTCAATTTTGAGAGAAGTCTCAGCCTGTTCCCGTGGCCCCAAAGCAGTCATGTTCCACCTTGCAAAATTTCTCTTGGGAGGCCCTGTGAGTGGCTGATTATTGTTTAACGCCAAATGAGCAATTTTCAGCTGTATCACGACGAGAACAAATTGAAGTTACATTTTGATTTAACCAACCCGCGGAGTTGGATTTTTATAGTGCTAACTCTATGAAACTACAGTATGCGGTTGAACATGTCGCTCCACTCGGACAGATTATGATTCCAATCCAAAGTCTTTGCTCCTTTTCCTTAATGCTGCACGCTTAGCGGAGAGACAACAGATACCGGTTTTATAGTCTTTGGTTTTACCCTACTGGGACTCGAACCAACGATCTGCCGCAACCGATTTCTAAAGTTTTATATAATGAAACGAATAGAAGAATAAGAAAACCACGTCGTGGTTGTATGATAGTTGGATTTAAAACTACCAGGGATACCAATGCAATCAGTGCCTATCACCATTGAAGTTTTTTTGTTTTTTTTTATTTGTTTCTTCAATAGTCAGGAATTTACATTCATATGAAAGCCCATACATTACCACCTGACATGGATGTACAAGGATTTACAACATAATTATTATGTGACTATTGCATTTTTTTTTAAAGTTAATTAATAAGCAAAATATGACATGAATAAATAAATCAATTGAGACACATTCATTCTTTCACATTCTCTCTCTCCCTTTCATAAACAAAACACCCATTCCTTTACAATATCTGTCTTCTATTATTTTGTGACTTTAGTAACTTACTCCTAATTGATACAAATAAATACATAAACATAAATAACGTAGTGTACCCAGGTACCTATCCATAGTTAAAAATCTGGAAAAACATGTTTCACTGGGGTCCAGTATTTTTCAAAACCTTTTAAGTTGTTGTTCTTTATGGCTATATATTGTTCAAGTGAATAGTAATTTTTAATTCGATACTTCAATTCTATGATATTTGGAATTTTTTCTTTTAGTTTACATTTATATATATAATTTTTAGCTATAAGGATCAGCAAGTTAAGAGTTAAACTTTCTTCTTTAAATCCAAGCAAAAATTGTTCTTTGTGAAATTCAATATTGTGAAAATAGTGTTTAAGACAGTCATAGAAAGCTCTCAGGAAAGGAAATATCAAAGGACAATTAAAAAATAAATGTTCAACCGTTTCGTCTTCAACATTGCAAAATGAGCACAATTTTGTGTCTTTAATATGAATTTTGAATAAAAAGGTATTAGTAGGTATAACTCTATGTAAAAACTTATACTGAAAATTGATCAGATATGTATTCCTACAACACTTTTTAAGAATTCGAAAATATATAGACCAGTCTGCAATGTCAATCCCAAGTATTTCTTCCCATTTCAAAAATTTTTGAATGGGAAGATGAGTTAATGTCTGCAGTAAAGTAATATATACAAACTTTAAACTTTTTGTATATATTAGTCTGTCTAAAAAGTCATCTTTTGGATGAAAATTTTCTGTATTGATATTATCAATGTTATCCTTTAAGCACATTTTAATATCAGTAGGAATGTTTGAGATTAATGTGTAATATCGAATGAAGTTGTTACTTTTAATTAATGTTTTAATCTTTTCAAAAGTCAAGAAATTTTTTGTAACAGTATCCATCATATGATTTAAGTTTGTTACACCTGCATTTTCCCATCTCATATAAAAAGGGAAATCATCAATCGATACAAAGTTAAGTAGATCAAGAGATAAACACTCCTTTATATTCAATTTTACAAGTGGCTTTGCTAAATACAAGCTATAAAAGACATCTTTCCAAAATGGGTTACTGAATATTTTAGAAATTTCAAGGATCTTTTCCTTTTGTAAGGAAAAAATTCTTTCACCCCCATAATATTTTATATTCTTTGCCATGATTTTTTGCCAGCCACCTTTCAAATTGGAAAAGAATCTTTTTATCCAGCTTATTTTGAGATAGGCATTGAACTGTTGTAAATGTATCATTTTTAACCCTCCATCTTCAAAATCAGCTATGAGTGTATTTCGTTTGATTTTTTCTGGTTTTCCATCCCATATAAAATTAAAAAATAGTTTATTTAGATCACCATTGAAGTTGTGAGTTCGAATCCCGCTCAGGCGAGGTGTACTTGATACAACATTATGTGATAAAGTTTGTCAGTGACTAGGGCAGATTGGTGGTTTTCTCTGGGTCCTCTGGTTTCCTCCACCAATAAAACTGACCGCCACAATATAAATGAGTCCTTGTAAAGGCCATCATAGCCGTTATCTTATGATATGGAATAAGTGACTTTGACCAGTTAAGTTGTGAGATTGATTGCAGCTTGTACCATACAAAACAACTTTACATGGCAACTGTTTCCAGTCATGTGACGCGATACTTGAAATTCAGTATTATTGAAAGAGTGAGTGATTGTTGTTTTTAAAGCCAATTCAGCAATTTTTCCACTATATCATGGCGAGAACAAATTAATTATCAATGAGATGATGATGAAGTCCGCTTTGTACCAGACCAACATGCTGAGTTTGATTTTTATAGTGCTAGCTCACTGAAACAACAGTCTGCGGGCAGACATGTCGCTCCACTCTTGACACATTATTTTGATTCCGAGCCAACCAGTCTTTGCTCTTTCTCCTTAATGTTGTGTGCTTAGCGGAGAAGCAACAAATACCAATTTTAGTCTTTGGTTTGACCCGACCTGGGCTCGAACCCACGACTTAACGCACTCGAGGTGAGCATGCTAACCATTATGCCACTGATATTGAACGAAATTCAACCAATATCAACAAATATCATATTAATGGAATTCTGTGATTGTTTTTTTTGGTTCATTTATATCTGTATTGTCATTGGTGAACCAATTATTATTAAGTGGAGGCCGTCGTGGTCGTGATCATATGGTAGTTGGATTTACAATTACCTGTATAATCAGTGTATATTCCCACTAACATTTTTTGAGTTTGAATCCTGCCTACAAATGACCACATATATGTTACATTTGTGGTAGTTATATATATATATAAATACTTGCAGGTCCTTTCCTCATTCATGACTTATCACCAGGTTTGTAAATAGAGTAACACGATGGGTGTCACTAATGGAGTAGGAACTGTCTACCCTTCCTGAGCACCGGAGTTCACCCTGTTTTTAGTGAGGTTCATGATGTTCGATCTTTAGGTTTTCTGTGTAGTTTTTTGTAGATCATTGAATTGCTTGTCAATATAAATTGCCATATCGTGTTGTTTTTTTTTATTTTCCATGATTGGAAATGGGACGTGGGTTGTTCCTGGTTGATATTAATGGAATTTCTTACCTTCACTGTTGAAACCTTTTTTCACAACATTTAACTTGCAGGGGGGGCTATGGGTTTTTTTTGTTCCTCCACCAAATTCAGAAATTTTTTTCATCAACATTGTGAATCAGGATATTTAAAAAAAAAAAAAAAACATAACCCCTCCCCCCTTCAAGTTAAATGGTCATTCCCTAATGTAATTATCATACCATCAAACCTGTATCGAGAGGTCACCTTTGGGACAAATAAAAATAGCCTTATAAGACAGGCGACCTCTTTTTGTGAATATTTTACCACCCCCCCCCCCCCCATTTTTCATCGCAGGGGCATAAAATAATGACCAAGTCCATCTACCTGTCATTATCAAATATTTGATGAAAATCAAAATCCTGTGGACATGCACACCTCCATTATGTGTATAAACATCCTGCAAAATATTAAAGTGGTAGCTCTAAAACTGTAAGAGTTAGCTGGACAAACTATGTTCCCTTTATGCAGCTAGTACGAAAAAAATAACTAAGTCCAACTACCTGTCATTTTGAGAATATTTGCAGAAAATCAAAATCCTGTGGACATGCACACCTCCATTATGTGTATAAACATCCTACACAATATTAAAGCTGTAGCTCCAAAACGGTAGGAGGAGATAGCCAGACAAACCATGTATCTATATCCGGACGGACGGACAGGTGTAAATTAATATGCCCCCGACTCTTTGTTGCGGGGGTATACAAAATATTTAATTGTCGATATAAAAATAATATTCATTATCTATATATAAATTATCCAATATGATGGAGGGTTAGGAGGTTTTGGTGTGCAACGCCACTTTCAACAATATTTCAGTTATATCCAGGACAGCTTTATTGGTGGAGAAAACCAGAGTACACAGAGAAAACCATCGACCCATCACTGACAAACTTTATCACATAATGTTAAATAGAGTACACAGGGAAAACCATCGATCCATCACTGACAAACTTTATCACATAATGTTAAATAGAGTACACAGAGAAAACCATCGACCCATCACTGACAAACTTTATCACTAAAACCTTGCCATGAACAGGATTTGAATTCGCAACATTAGTTGTGATATACACTGATTCCAGAGGTAGTTATAAATCCAACTACCACACCCTCCCCCCTTTATGGGAATGAAAGGTTTTTATTTCTAAACTATCGACTGCATATTTACCTGTACTCTATTTGAAAATTAAAAAAAATAAGTCAAAATCACATGTAAAGATAAAATCTAAAGAGGAAAGTACAGAAAATACAGTGCATCCCCAAGTCACCTTCCCACAGGTCTTGGGTCATTGTTCAAACCAAGAGTTGTTGAACAAAATATAGCTCTAAAAAAATCAACATAGTCAAACCTGTATTAAGAGGTCATCTATGGGACAACGAAAAAGTGGCCTTATATGGCAGGTGACCTCTTAAAATAGGTTCTATTCATATGAAGTTTTCTGTGATTGGACAAGAAAAATGTGATCTTTTAATAGAGGTGACCATATGTGCAGGTTTTACTGTATTCAATTTATTTTCAGATATAGACATTAAAAAAAGATTTAATGCCCAAAATTGAATTTTGACTTCAGCCAAACTCAAAATTCAATGGTTTTTACCTCTTTATTTACAATGCTATATGAATACCTTTATAACCAATTATAGTCTTGTAAATACTATTAGGTAATCTTTGAATAGATCGGTCATAATTTTTTGAATTGTGTTCATCAAATTATACCAACAAATCATTATTTTGTGAACATACTCCCTTTTAAGTGAGTGACAATAAAATATGTATAAATTATTCACCAGTGACTGAGTGATTGTTGTTTAACACCAACTCAGCAATTTTTCAGTTTTATCATGGCGAGAACAAGTTAACGTAATTTTCAATGAGATGAGGACAGCTTTGTACTAGACCAACACGCTCGAAGCCACAATCTACTGCACAACCATTATATCACATAATACAAGTTTTTGCACAATAGAGGTGGTCACTAAAGCAGGTTTGACCCGATCGGGGCTTGAACCCACAATCTACCACCGATGCGGTAACTCCCTTTTAATGTAGAGATATATTTAAAATACCACTACTTTGAATCATATAGTCAAACCTCTATTAAGCAATAACTTATATTGTGTGACCTTAATTTAAATTTCACTTCACAGTGCATTTTATATTAATTAAACCTGTATTAAGCGACCTCCTGCCTTATGTGACCATATTTCACCATTGCCTTGCAAGGTTTGACTGTATATTGAAAAACCAGGAAAATTATTAACAGGTTCCATGAAATTTTTTCAGCTACAATACTTTATGCTCTCTCCACCAACTGCAATAGGCTAGTAGAAGAGACATTTCCAACCCCAAAATCTCAAAAGAATAAGCGAGAGGCCGACTTCGTTAATATAAATTTTAAAACTGAAAATGTCTGCAACAATTGAAAAGAAAAATGTCGAAGTTGTGGTGGTATCAATCTTACAGAAATTCTATAAGTCACATGAGATATTTAAATTGTCTGCTTGATAGAAGATATATGCAGTGGTATACTAGGTCTAGTTTAGAAAACGGCATAATTTTTTAAGTTTTCAAGACACAAGATTCTGAAGAAAAAAACTTGCTAGTATTTCTTGACAAATTCAATTAAAATCAGAAGACATAATGGATTGTAATTTATATATCTCTAACTGGGTAAACACAATGATCTGATTTGAGGATGCTCTCATCTGCTCTAGAGGATGAGCAGTTCCTGCATTTGACTAAATTTGGTTTCAATTCATCCCGTGGTTCTGAAGAAGATTTTCAAAGATTTCCAATTTTTCACCCAATTAGAAGCCATGGCAGCCATCTTTAATATCAGGCAAGGTCAGCGAACACAATTTTAGAAGAGGAGCATTCAAAGAGTATCACATCAGAGTTTGGTCCAATTTGACCTAGTGGTTTTTGAGCAGATCAAATGCAAAAAGTTAACGGATGACAGACGACAGACACAAAGTGATGGGAAAAGCTCATTCAAGCCCTCGGCCCTGGTGAACTAAAAACTTTTTTGAGAACTATGAAATGGACACTCCTACCATGTTTGAACACAATTGGTCCTGTGGTTTTAGGGAAGAGATCAAAATGTAGAAGTTTACTGACGACGAGTAGAGATGGACATCAAGTAATGATAATACCTCTCATAACCCTTAAAGGTCTCATCTTCATTCAAGCACACCCTTATCAATACATGAAAAACACAACACAAACTGAAATTTGTCGACCAGCTCGATGCACGAGTGAACTTTTTTCTCAGCTGTCGATTTAATACAACATAAATATTTAGATATATTATACAATTATATTTATAATAAAGTTAAATATGACAAATCGGCAATATATACACCTTGATATACTTAAACCCAGCATTAAAACCAATGGTGTCCATTGGGAAAAGCTTTGGTTTAAAATTGTATATCCATTCAATGACTGACAATATTATAACTACCTCTAATTAAGACACAATTACCCAACTAATTGAACTACCAGGATATAACTGAAATATTGTTGAAAGTGGTGTTAAACAAATATTTCCAATATAGAGTACTTTTACAAATTATACACAATTTATACATACAATATTTTTATGTCATGTCAGAATTTGTATAATGATCATTGGCATTCCCGATTTCTTATATTGTTGTATACTACTTATGGTCTTGTGTCATGGCAGATCTCCGATTAAAAAAACTAAAAAAAACAAAACAATAAAAAATGCCAAAGGAGATTGCAAAAAAAAACAGAAAATAAATTTTTAAAAAAAGAAAGAAAATATTTACATTAGTAATGAATTAATGCATATAATTGCACTTATCTTAATTTTGGAAATATAGAGAATTATTGAATCATTTAACTAAAAATCACCAAAAGTAGGACTTCTAAAGTGTTCAAAGTGGGACTAAAATGATACATTTTGAAAGATTAAAACAAATATTTAAATTATTATGCCAACCAGCTTGCTCATTTTGTTCATGTTAATAGTCTGCTTAAAAATATAAATATTTATTGAAAGCCGACTATTAAAGTGCAGGGTTAGATATGTTAGAATGCAATGCACAGATAGATAGGGAAATGTAATGCTTTGTTAGATGGGGAAATGCAGTGCTCGGTTAGCTGAGGTTTACAACAAAACAAGCAAGACAATAAATAAATTTTACAAACAATTATTACTTATCTCTCTAAAATGTATCAGCTTATAATCTATTTTGAAAATATTTAAAAAAAATTCAAGATTAAAGTTTACTGAAATTTTTAAAATGGAATTATTTTTGAAAATGATTTAAAAAAATTAAATGTTAAAGATAAAACATCTGAATCTCCACTTTTTGAATCAATGTAAGTACTATGACAACAATTAGAAAGTGTTCTGCACCTATGATAATTATTGGAATAATTGGACTATTAGAGGACTAAAAGTCAGGACCAAACCATATTTTATAGGTTTTACTACAAAATATGCTGAACCTTGCTTCCATATTCCTGTAATAGTACAACATTCATATTTATACAATTTAATAAGCAAACATTCAAATTCAAAATATTTAAAGGGCAATAACTCTTGATAATTTTTATACACATTTTATCACAGCAAAAAAAAAAGTTAATTCATTACTTACCTGGTTTAAAGCTAAAAAAATAGATTACCAAATACAATTTAATTTTTTTTAGAAAGACTCATTAATTTTTGACAATGTTTTTTTTTATGTAAATGTAAATTAAATTCGACAAAAAATATACTTAGACTTGGAATTTTGGAAAGTATAAAACTTTAAAGCACTTTAAACCAAGTAGACTGACATGACATAACTAATACAAAGAGTACAAAAATAACTGATTGATGGTCTGGCTAGAATTTTACTTTTTGTTTATTAAATTCCCTCCAAAATTTAAAAGAACAGGTTCTGCTTACATTTTTTTTTATTTTAATTTTATTTATATTTGCACATGTTTTTTTTTGTTTTTGTTTTTGTACAATTCTGTTATCCCATCCTTTACAGAGTCTGTTTTTGTTTCTAGCAAGACCATAAGTTACAAAGAAATGCACCACTTCTACCAAAACAAAATTTCAAAAATAAAGAAAAGAAACATAATTTAACCTTAAGCATAGAAATGTGACATTTCTTATTCAATCCCCCTTTTTTTAGGGGATTATATTTACAATTTTATTAAAATGTTGAAGTCTTTTTATCTCACATATACAAAAATAACTGATTGATGGTATGGCTAGAATTTTACTTTTTTTTGTTTATTAAATTCCCTCCAAAATTTAAAAGAACAGGTTCTGCTTACATTTTTTTTTTAAATTTTATTTATTTGTGTATATTTTTTTTTGTACAATTCTGTTATCCCATCCTTTACAGAGCCTGTTTTTGTTTCTAGCAAGACCATAAGTTACAAAGAAAAGCACCACTTCTACCAAAACAAAATTTTAAAAATAAAGAAAAGAAAAATAATTTAACTTTAAGCATAGAAATGTGACGTTTCTTATTCAATCCCCCATTTTTTAGGGGATTGTATTTACAATTTTATTAAAATTTAGAAATCTTTATATCTCATATAGCATACTTATTATACATAACTACAAAAATATACAATAATACAAAAAGAAAATTAGTTCTGATATTCCTTTTTAATACATTTATTGTGAAATGAGTGTTTTTTTTATTTTCACTTTAATTGTCCGTGTCAAATATCTTGAAATCATGATTTTTGACTGTGTCTTTCATCCAATCTTTATCTGTGATCTCTTCATCTGTGCCTTTATCTTTCATCTATGGCTCGGTACATTACACTGAAAACATAAAAGGTATTAAACTTGAAAAATGCCATATGGAATAAACAATAATATTTTCCATAAACTGCAAGAAAAAAACACATTGGCATTCAGTAATTGAACCCTCCAAATTAAATCTTTAATGAAATCTGCACATGCTAAACATTTCCAAAAACTGGTCAGGTGCAACTCATATCTGGGCCCTCTAATTACAAGTCCTCCCCAGATAACAATGTTCACTTTATATGTTATTCATGCCCTGTCAACTGGAACCTATAATTACAAGTTTTACGCTTACTACTGGTCACTTTACAAAATACAAGTCCTCTCCCGACATGTACAATGGCATTATCTTTATTTCAATAAAATGTGTGTTTTTTTTTTTTTTTATAATATAAAACCTCACTTATATTGTACTTATGTTATGCACATTTCTGGAAGTTTTCATTATTTATACCAGCTTAGCTTTTTTTGTGCCTAAGCTAGAACCTTCATTTCCAAAGCAATCTCAAATTGTTATTAAAATAATAATGGTATATACGATTACTCACCTAATAAACTCCATGGTTACACAATGTCTACTTCCCATTGGATATTCTTATGAGAATAGACTACATTCCAGTACTGAAATTAAAAAAATATCAATATTTTATCACCAACAAAACTG
Organism: Bathymodiolus brooksi; assembly: GCA_963680875.1. NCBI lineage: Eukaryota > Metazoa > Mollusca > Bivalvia > Mytilida > Modiolidae > Bathymodiolus > Bathymodiolus brooksi. Next base: position 64,377,294 of record OY804580.1, on the reverse strand, counting down.
ATAAAAGCCTATTTTTTTTAGGTCTTGTTGCAATGATTTTGCATTGGCATAGCGGTAACCAAAATATTGAGCAAGTGATTGTTGTTTAACTCCAAGTGACCAAAAGGAAGAACATGTTTCTTGTTGACCAGATGATAATGATGTCTTCTCTGAACTAAACCGTTACACAAGAAGTTAGATTTTGGTGCTATTTCACAGAAACAACAGTCCACAGAACCCGTGTCTGAAGTCGGACACATTATACTGACTCCAAGTCAACCAGTCTTTGTTCTTTTTCTTTATCTGATCCTTCATGCTAAGCAGAAAATTTTTGTATGTTTATATCTGTATTGTCATTGTAGATCCAATTATCAATAAGGTGAGGGTGATGATCCCATTCTTCAGTTTACTGCAGATACATTTTTGTGCCAGTCCCAAGCCAGAAACTGGATTTCCATCGACAAATGTTGTGGTCTTTTTTTTCTCTCAATCATTTAAAAAAGAGATGTAGTTGTTTGTTTTGTTGATATTAGTGGATTTTATTTCCACCACTTTTAATTTTTCTTTCAATAAATAACAGTTTTATAGTGTTTGGTTTGTGCCAACAGGGAATCAAACGCATGATCACCCTAACCTTATACACACCATCAAGTTTTTATATGCAGTAGTCCCCCTCTAATAAGGCTACCGCTTGTGCAATAAAAAAAATTGTCTGATAAGAAGAACTAACTCTTGAGGGGGTCAATTTAGAAGTATTTTACTATCTCAGCGCATCTGATATATGGCTTGATTAGAAGTGTGGCCTTTTAGTTGGAGTGTCCTTATATCAGGCGAACTATTGTATCACATTGAAAAAACAGTCAGGTTAGTGTTATGGGTGTTAAACACCACTATCAACAACATTAGTTACGTAATATCATGGCAAGTCAGTTTAAACGATGGAGAAAACGGGAGTACTCGAACCATCTGCAAACTGACACACTTTATCACATGATGTATACAGTACACTTCTATACGAGCGGGAATCGAACATTAGCAAGACAACATACATTTGGTTATGCTGGCTTCATCTGGTACTGCCAAGCACCTGTCATAGTATGTTGTGTTGTGAACTAGAATTTGCCAAGCTTATTTATAAAGGGTAAAAGAAAAACAAATTATGTTATTTTGTTTTTTTCAATGTCGGTAAATATCATATGTACTTGTGGAAATCTATGTTGGCAAATATTAATATTACAAGGATCTGTATCATGACTTTATCAATACTTACTGAATGAATACCATGGTTAGACATCATCCACTTCCTATTGTGAAATGAGTGGTTTTTTTATTTTCACTTTAATTGTCAGTGTCAAATATCTTGAAATCATGATTTTTGACTGTCTTTCATCCAATCTTTATCTGTGATTCTTCATCTGTGATCTCTTCATCTGTGACTCTTCATCTGTGATCACTTCATCTGTGATCTCAGTACATCTGATATATGGCTTGATTAGAAGTGTGGCCTTTTAGTTGGAGTGTCCTTATATCAGGCGAACTATTGTATCACATTGAAAAAACAGTCAGGTTAGTGTTATGGGTGTTAAACACCACTATCAACAACATTAGTTACGTAATATCATGGCAAGTCAGTTTAAACGATGGAAAGAATACCATGGTTAGACATCATCCACTTCCTATTGTGAAATGAGTGGTTTTTTTATTTTCACTTTAATTGTCAGTGTCAAATATCTTGAAATCATGATTTTTGACTGTCTTTCATCCAATCTTCATCTGTGACTCTTCATCTGTGATCACTTCATCTGTGATCACTTCATCTGTGACTCTTCATCTGTGATCTCTTCATCTGTGATCTCAGTACATCTGATATATGGCTTGATTAGAAGTGTGGCCTTTTAGTTGGAGTGTCCTTATATCAGGCGAACTATTGTATCACATTGAAAAAAACAGTCGGGTTAGTGTTATGGGTGTTAAACACCACTATCAACAACATTAGTTACGTAATATCATGGCAAGTCAGTTTAAACGATGGAAAGAATACCATGGTTAGACATCATCCACTTCCTATTGTGAAATGAGTGGTTTTTTTATTTTCACTTTAATTGTCAGTGTCAAATATCTTGAAATCATGATTTTTGACTGTCTTTCATCCAATCTTCATCTGTGACTCTTCATCTGTGATCACTTCATCTATGACTCTTCATCTGTGACTCTTCATCTGTGATCTCTTCATCTGTGATCTCAGTACATCTGATATATGGCTTGATTAGAAGTGTGGCCTTTTAGTTGGAGTGTCCTTATATCAGGCGAACTATTGTATCACATTGAAAAAAACAGTCAGGTTAGTGTTATGGGTGTTAAACACCACTATCAACAACATTAGTTACGTAATATCATGGCAAGTCAGTTTAAACGATGGAAAGAATACCATGGTTAGACATCATCCACTTCCTATTGTGAAATGAGTGGTTTTTTTATTTTCATTTTAATTGTCAGTGTCAAATATCTTGAAATCATGATTTTTGACTGTCTTTCATCCAATCTTCATCTGTGATCTCTTCCTCTGTGATCCCTTTATCTGTGATCTCTTCATCTGCGACTCTTCATCTGTGACTCTTCATCTGTGATCTCTTCATCTGTGATCTCTTCATCTGTGACTCTTCATCTGTGATCTCTTCATCTGTGACTCTACATCTGTGATCTCTTCATCTGTGATCTCTTCATCTGTGACTACATCTGTGATCTCTTCATCTGTGACTTTACATCTGTGATCTCTTCATCTGTGACTCTTCGTCTGTGATCTCTTCATCTGTGACTACATCTGTGATCTCTTCATCTGTGACTCTTCATCTGTGACCTCTTCATCTGTGCCTTTATCTTTCATCTATGGCTTGGTACATTACACTGAAAACATAAAAGGTATCAAACTTGAAAAATGCCATATGGGATAAACAATAATATTTTCCATAAACTGCAAGAAAAAAACACATTGGCATTCAGTAACTGGACCCTCCAAATTAAATCTTTAATGAAATCTGCACACGCTAAACATTTCCAAAAACTGGTCAGGTGCAACTCATATCTGGGCCCTCTAATTACAAGTCCTCCCCAGATAACAATGTTCACTTTATATGTTATTCATGCTCTGTCAACTGGAACCTATAATTACAAGTTTTACGCTTACTACTGGTCACTTTACAAAATACAAGTCCTCTCCCGACATGTACAATGGCATTATCATTATTTCAATAAAATGTGTTTTTTTTTGTTTTTTTTTTTTTTTATAAAACCTCACTTATATTGTACTTATGTTATGCACATTTCTGGAAGTTTTCATTATTTATACCAGCTTAGCTTTTTTTGTGCCTAAGCTAGAACCTTCATTTCCAAAGCAATCTCAAATTGTTATTAAAATAATAATGGTATATACGATTACTCACCTAATAAACTCCATGGTTACACAACGTCTACTTCCCATTGGATATTCTTATGAGAATAGACTACATTCCAGTACTGAAATTAAAAAAATATCAATATTTTATCACCAACAAAACTGATAAAAGCCTATTTTGTTTAGGTCTTGTTGCAATGATTTTGTATTGGCATAGCTGTAACCAAAATATTGAGAGAGTGATTGTTGTTTAACTCCAAGTGACCAAAAGGAAGAACATGTTTCTTGTTGACCAGATGATAATGATGTCTTCTTTGAACTAAACCGTTACACAAGAAGTTAGATTTTGGTGCTATTTCACAGAAACTACAGTCCACAGAACCCGTGTCTGAAGTCGGACACATTATACTGACTCCAAGTCAACCAGTCTTTGTTCTTTTTCTTTATCTGATCCTTCGTGCTAAGCAGACATTGTTTTGTATGTTTATATCTGTATTGTCATTGTAGATCCAATTATCAATAAGGTGAGGGAGGTGATCCCATTCTTCAGTTTACTGCCGATACCTTTTTGTGCCAGTCCCAAGCCAGGAACTGGATTTCCATCGACAAATGTTGTGGTCTTTTTTTTTCTCTCAATCATTTAAAAAAGAGATGTAGTTGTTTGTTTTGTTGATATTAGTGGATTTTATTTCCACCACTGTTTTAATTTTTCTTTCAATAAATAACAATTTTATAGTGTTTGGTTTGTGCCAACAGGGAATCAAACTCATGATCACCCTCACCTTATACACACCATCAAGTTTTTATATGCAGTAGTCCCCCTCTAATAAGGCTACCGCTTGTGCAATAAAAAAAATTGTCTGATAAGAAGAACTAACTCTTGAGGGGGTCAATTTAGAAGTATTTTACTATCTCAGCGCATCTGATATATGGCTTGATTAGAAGTGTGGCCTTTTAGTTGGAGTGTCCTTATATCAGGCGAACTATTGTATCACATTGAAAAAACAGTCAGGTTAGTGTTATGGGTGTTAAACACCACTATCAACAACATTAGTTACGTAATATCATGGCAAGTCAGTTTAAACGATGGAGAAAACGGGAGTACTCGAACCATCTGCAAACTGACACACTTTATCACATGATGTATACAGTACACTTCTATACGAGCGGGAATCGAACATTAGCAAGAAAACATACATTTGGTTATGCTGGCTTCATCTGGTACTGCCAAGCACCTGTCATAGTATGTTGTGTTGTGAACTAGAATTTGCCAAGCTTATTTATAAAGGGTGAAAGAAAAACAAACAAGATGAACTGCAAGCTAATGCTCACTTATGACACCCCCGCTCTTCGGAAAACAGGAAGTAGGAATCTGATGGGTCCAAAAACGCGACGAAAAATGAGCATATATGTTCAATGTGTATAAAAACCAACTCAGATTCCTGTCATCAATAGTTGCTTAGAAAAATGCGACGAAAAATTAGCATATATATTCAATGTTTATAAAAATCAACAAAGTCGGCAAACAGGAAGTAGGAATCTGATAGGTCCAAAAAACGCTACCCACAATATGGTATACCTATATGACGCTTGTGACCAAATATCAGATTTCTGCCATCAACAGTTACTGAGAAAAGTGCACCGAAAAATATCTTGGACGGACAGAGGTAAAACAGTATACCTCCCTCCCCCTTCGGGGAGCGGGGGTATAATTATGATATTTTGGTTTTTTCAATGTCAGTAAATATCATATGTACTTGTGGAAATTTATGTTGGCAAATATTAATATTACAAGGATCTGTATCATGACTTTATCAATACTTACTGAATGAATACCATGGTTAGACATCATCCACTTCCTATGGACAGAGTATGGGATTGGATTTCGTTTCAGTGCTTAAATAAAATTATAAAATTATAATTATAAATGGTAATTTGAATTGTAAAACCATGAAGCATTCATTAATTAAAAAAAAATGATTTGAAAAGCTTTCACAATCTTAGAAACACCAGAAAGTGTATTCACTATATCTCTTCTTTGATTACCTTTGACATGGACGAAACAAACCTCTTGTTATGATCAACTTGATTAAATGTAGCTAGTAAGAAGGAAATGAAGTCCAACTACCAGTCATTTTGTGAATATTTGAACCCCCACCCGACTTTTCGTCGCGAGGGCATAACAAAATGACTAAGTCCAACTACCTGTCATTATCAAATATTTGATGAAAATCAAAATCCTGTGGACATGCACAACTCCATTATGTGTATAAACATCCTGCAAAATATTAAAGCTGTAGCTCTAAAACTGTAGGAGTTAGCTGGACAAACCATGTTCCCTTTATGCAGCTAGTACGAAAAAAATATCTAAGTCCAACCACCTGTCATTTTGAGAATATTTGCAGAAAATCAAAATCCTGTGGACATGCACACCTCCATTATGTGTATAAACATCCTACAAAATATTAAAGCTGTAGCTCCAAAACTGTAGGAGATAGCCGGACAAACCACGTATCTATATCCGGACGGACAGGGGTAAATTAGTATGCCCCCGACTCTTTGTCGTGGGGGCATAAAAAATGTTTAATTGTCGATATAAAAATAATATTCATTATCTATATATAAATTATCCAATATGATGGAGGGATAGGAGGTTTTGGTGTGCAACACCACTTTCAACAATATTTCAGTTATATCCAGGACAGCTTTATTGGTGGAGAAAACCAGAGTACACAGAGAAAACCATCGACTCATCACTGACAAACTTTATCACATAATGTTAAATAGAGTACACAGAGAAAACCATCGACCCATCACTGACAAACTTTATCACATAATGTTAAATAGAGTACATCTTGCCATGAACAGGATTTGAATTCGCAACATTAGTTGTGATAAGGACTGATTCCAGAGGTAGTTATAAATCCAACTACCATACAACCACGCTCTCCCCCTTTATGGGAATGAAAGGTTTTTATTTCTAAACTATCAACTGCATATTCACCTGTACTCTATTTGAAAAATCACATGTAAAGATAAAATCTAAAGAGGAAAGTACAGAAAATACAGTGCATCCCTAAGTCACCTTCCCACAGGTATAACCAAGAGTTGTTGAACAAAATATAGCTTTAAAAAAATCAACATAGTCAAACCTGCATTAAGAGGTCACCTTTGGGACAACGAAAAAGTGGCCTTATATGGCAGGTGACCCCTTAAAATAGGTTCAATTCATATGAAGTTTTCTGTGATAGGACAAGAAAAATGTGATCTTTTAACAGAGGTGGCTGCTTAATAGAGGTGACCACATGTGCAGGTTTTACTGTATTTAATTTATTTTCAGATATAGACATTAAAAAAAGATTTAATGCCCAAAATTGGATTTTAACTTCGGCTGAACTCAAAATTCAATGGTTTTTAAATTTGTTACCTCTTTATTTACAATGCTATATGAATACCTTTATAACCAATTATAGTCTTGTAAATCACTTTCTGCTGATTTATACTATTAGGTAATCTTTGAATAGATCGGTCATAATTTTTTGAATTGTGTTCATCAAATTATACCAACAAATCATTATTTTGTGAACAACATACTCCCTTTTAAGTGAGTGACAATAAAATATGAATAAATTATTCACCAGTGACTGACTGAGTGATTGTTGTTTAACACCAACTCAGCAATTTTTCAGCTATATCATGGCGAGAACAAGTTAACGTAATTTTCAATGAGATGAGGACAGCTTTGTACTAGACCAACACGCTCGAAGCCACAATCTACTGCACAACCATTATATCACATAATACAAGTTTTTGCATAATAGAGGTGGTCACTAATGCAGGTTTGACCCGATCGGGGCTTGAACCCACAATCTACCACCGATGCAGTAACTCCCTTTTAATGTAGAGATATATTTAAAATACCACTACTTTGAACCATATAGTCAAACCTCTATTAAGCAATAACTTATATTGTGTGACCTTAATTTAAATTTCACTTCAGTGCATTTAATACTAATTAAACCTGTATTAAGCGACCACCTGCCTTATATGACCATATTTCACCATTGCCTTGCAAGGTTTGACTGTATATTGAAAAACCAGGAAAATTATTAACAGGTTCCATGAAATTTTTTCAGCTACAATACTTTATGCTCTCTCCACCAGCTGCAATAGGCTAGTAGAAGAGACATTTCCAACCCCAAAATCTCAAAAGAATAAGTGAGAGGCCGACTTCGTTAATATAAATTTTAAAACTGAAAATGTCTGCAACAATTAAAAAGAAAAATGTCGAAGTTGTGGTGGTATCAATCTTACAGAAAAAGATTAAAATTAATATAAACCTGTTCGTCTTGCTTAAATCTTTGATTTCCCGATCGTCATCCATCTCTACGCCATGTTTTTATCTGAAAAGGTCCGTTGTTTTATCATAAATGTGCCGTTTCTCCGGAAAGTGTCCGTAACGACTTACCACCATGTATTAAGGGGCCGAGACCCGTGTGCAAATGCTTCGAATATGTGCAAATTATTTTGTAGGGATGATTAAATCAAGCTTTTATGGGCATTAAATAAAATTAGAGACGCATTTTCTTCATGAAAACATAATTTGAAGTGGAAATTTAATTTTAAAAATATAATTTAGGTCATAAAAGCTCAATCAATGTTTATTTTTTTTTTATAGCAAATTTCAACTTATTTTAACATATAATAAAAGTTATTTCTATCATTTTCCCCCGTTGACAGAATGTATTTCACAAAAATGAATGCGTGTTGACATCAAAGGGAGATAATTCGGTGGAAAACTAATTTACCCCCCCACCCCCCCTTTTTTCGCATTAAATTTAAGAACAAAAAACCCTTTTTTGTTACTTTAGTATGGAAACATAAATTGTCCAGTTAGCTAAGGATATTTGGATAAGGGTATGTTTTGAAACGATAGTGGCTTTTTTTTTATTGCTTCAGTTTTGAAAATTGACCACTCAAATAAGGAATACATGTACATTTTTCATAAAGATGTAAACAGAATGTAATGACGACCCATTTAAATTATCATAATTATTGAGGTAATTACACATGATTGTCTATTTATATTTCGAAGATAAAAAAATATTGAAAATTGTGAAAAAAAATGCAGTTCTTTTTACATTTTAGTGTATTTTTTCATGAAAAACGTACACCCTATTTAAAGTCCTATAAACAAATATTCTATTGAAAATATTCACTATTTTTTCAAATTCTGAATGTTAACACGTAAATGATGCTTTTTGGTATGTTGTTTTTGAATATTTAATAAAAAGAAAAGGTAAAAAAACAGTTGGGTTATTTTTTTCATAAAATAAAAATTTCCCCCAAAAAAAAGGTGCCTACCAATCTATGTCTGAATATGAACCCATATCTTGGTTTTAGAAAGGTAGTTAACTTCAAATCTTTATTTTTTTTTCAATTATTCAGATGTTGCACAAAGAATTAAAGTGAACAAATACTAATAAATGTGATGTTTAGGAAAATCATGCCAGTTGTTAGTTTAGCCCGCCAATTTGTTTATATATACTATAATTGATTCCACAAAGGAGAGTTAAGGAAGGGAGATAATCCTTACCTGCATAACAAGGGCTCCAATAGGGAAATTCCAACTCTCAGTAATTACATATAAGAGAAGGTCCCATTATTTTGTTTATTGAATAAAGTTCTATATTATTGGAACCATTGATTCAACTTAGTATAAGTAAATTATAAGCATGGCAACATCATTTTTTTTATACTCAAAAAAAGGTTATTCCTGTCCTTTTTTTTGTCATAATCACATTTTGACAGACAATAGCCAATGTTTGGTACAAGTTACACTTTTGGCACTCTTGACCATTCTTTACCTAATATGAAACCGGCACAGCCTTGAATGCTCGCGCATCTGAAAATTATCTGGCAATTTCATCCTAAAGTGTCGAGATTTTTTGGGCCGAGATATATTGGGGACGACTTTTTTTAGGGACGAATCTAGTCTCATTCAATCGAGCTGTCCTTCCTTTATTCGAGTTATCTTTCCTTACGAAATCTCAAAAGTTAACTTCCACGTAGAAACAAAAATTCTTGTCAGTATGTCAGAAGAGATTTAATAAATTAAAAAATATCAATATAAGTAAAACAAGTTAGCAAAATGACTTATTACACACGGGTTTCGGGTTTCAGTGGTATCGGACGTACGAGAGAGGGTACAAGACTTCAGGATCACCTTTGCGCTTTATGTTAAGAAGATCTTCATTAGTTGAGTGTGTTAGTGTGTTACCCGGAAACCGGTGTTTACAAAACGTAGAATTTTTTTTTCTTCGACAATATGTTCAGCCATGTTTGTTAAAAAATCCTAAGTACACATTTTATACCATAAAGAGCTCGCTTAAGCTCGCATATAAAATGTTTTAACAAGAGTGGGTGTTTGAATTAAGAATAGTTTTAACAGCTGAACTTTCTTTTAGAGGGATGTGATTTTTTTTACAATTTTTCAGATTCGGAATATTTGAGCTGGTTGCCATGGAATCCGGCATTTGTTACAAATATTTGGCAACATTTTCCATCATTTCTTATGACACTTTAAAAAAATAGATAACATTGGTTGGATTCTGAGACTATGCATTTCCTGTCAATTTAAGTCCCTACAGAGAATGGGTATTAAGTTTTCAAGATACAAGATTCTGAAGAAAAAAACTTGCTAGTATTTCTTGACAAATTCAATTAAAATCACAAGACATAATGGATTGTAATTTATATATCTCTAACTGGGTAAACACAATGATCTGATTTGAGGATGGTCTCATCTGCTCTAGAGGATGAGCTGTGTTTCTGAAGAAGATTTTCAAAGATTTCCAATTTTTCACCCAATTAGAAGCCATGGCAGCCATCTTTAATATCAGGCAAGGTCAGCGAACACAATTTTAGAAGAGAGTATCACATCAGAGTTTGGTCCAATTTGACCTAGTGGTTTTTGAGCAGATCAAATGCAAAAAGTTAACGGATGACAGACGACAGACACAAAGTGATGGGAAAAGCTCATTTGAGCCCTCTGCCCTGGTGAACTAAAAACTTTTTTGAGAACTATGAAATGGACACTCCTACCATGTTTGAACACAATTGGTCCTGTGGTTTTAAGGAAGAGATCAAAATGTAAAAGTTTACTGAAGAACGAGTAGAGATGGACATCAAGTAATGATAATACCTCTCATAACCCTTAAGGTCTCATCTTCATTCAAGCACACCCTTATCAATACATGAAAAACACAACACATACTGAAATTTGTCGACCAGCTCGATGCACGAGTGAACTTTTTTCTCAGCTGTCGATTTAATACAACATAAATATTTAGATATATTATACAATTATATTTATAATAAAGTTAAATATGACAAATCGGCAATATATACACCTTGATATACTTAAACCCAGCATTAAAACCAATGGTGTCCATCGGGAAAAGCTTTGGTTTAAAATTGCATATCCATTCAATGACCGACAATATTATAACTACCTCTAATTATACACAATTACAACTAACTGAACTACCAGAATATAACTGAAATATTGTTGAAAGTGGTGTTAAACAAATATTTCCAATATAGAGTACTTTTACAAATTATACACAATTTATACATACAATATTTTTATGTCATGTCAGAATTTGTATAATGATCATTGGCGTTCCCGATTTCTTGTATTGTTGTATACTACTTATCATGGTCTTGTGTCATGGCAGATCTCCGATTAAAAAAAATTAAAAAAACAAAACAATAAAAAAAGCCAAAGGAGATTGCAAAAAAACAGAAAATAAATTTAAAAAAAAAAGAAGAAAATATTTACATTAGTAATGAATTAATGCATATAATTGCACTTATCTTAATTTTGGAAATATAGAGAATTATTGAATCATTTAACTAAAAATCACCAAAAGTAGGACTTCTACTAAAGTGTTCAAAGTGGGACTAAAATGATACATTTTGAAAGATTAAAACAAATATTTAAATTATTATGCCAACCAGCTTGCTCATTTTGTTCATGTTAATAGTCTGCTTAAAAATATAAATATTTATTGAAAGCCGACTATTAAAGTGCAGGGTTAGATATGTTAGATATGTTAGAATGCAATGCACAGATAGATAGGGAAATGTAATGCTTTGTTAGATGGGGAAATGCAGTGCTCGGTTAGCTGAGGTTTACAACAAAACAAGCAAGATAATAAATAAATTTAACAAACAATTATTACTTATCTCTCTAAAATGTATCAACTTATAATCTATTTTTAAAATATTTAAAAAAATTCAAGATTAAAGTTTACTGAAATTTTTAAAATGGAATTATTTTTGAAAATGATTTAAACAAATTAAATGTTAAAGATAAAACATCTGAATCTCCACTTTTTGAATCAATGTAAGTACTATGACAACAATTAGAAAGTGTTCTGCACCTATGATAATTATTGGAATAATTGGACTATTAGAGGACTAAAAGTCAGGACCAAACCATATTTTATAGGTTTTACCACAAAATATGCTGAACCTTGCACTTCCATATTCCTGTAATAGTACAACATTCATATTTATACAATTTAATAAGCAAACATTCAAATTCAAAATATTTAAAGGGCAATAACTCTTGATAATTTTTATACACATTTTATCACAGCAAAAAAAAAGTTAATTCATTACTTACCTGGTTTAAAGCTAAAAAAATAGATTACCAAAAACAATTTAATTTTTTTTTAGAAAGACTCTTTAATTTTTGACAATGTTTTTTTTATGTAAATGTAAATTAAATTCGACAAAAAATATACTTAGACTTGGAATTTTGGAAAGTATAAAACTTTAAAGCACTTTAAACCAAGTAGACTGACATGACATAACTAATACAAAGAGTACAAAAATAACTGATTGATGGTCTGGCTAGAATTTTACTTTTTGTTTATTAAATTCCCTCCAAAATTTAAAAGAACAGGTTCTGCTTACATTTTTTTTTTATTTTAATTTTATTTATATTTGCACATGGTTTTTTTTGTTTTTGTTTTTGTACAATTCTGTTATCCCTTCCTTTACAGAGTCTGTTTTTGTTTCTAGCAAGACCATAAGTTACAAAGAAATGCACCACTTCTACCAAAACAAAATTTCAAAAATAAAGAAAAGAAACATAATTTAACCTTAAGCATAGAAATGTGACATTTCTTATTCAATCCCCCTTTTTTTAGGGGATTATATTTACAATTTTATTAAAATGTTGAAGTCTTTTTATCTCACATATACAAAAATAACTGATTGATGGTCTGGCTAGAATTTTACTTTTTGTTTATTAAATTCCCTCCAAAATTTAAAAGAACAGGTTCTGCTTACATTTTTTTTTTATTTTAATTTTATTTATATTTGCACATGGTTTTTTTTGTTTTTGTTTTTGTACAATTCTGTTATCCCTTCCTTTACAGAGTCTGTTTTTGTTTCTAGCAAGACCATAAGTTACAAAGAAATGCACCACTTCTACCAAAACAAAATTTCAAAAATAAAGAAAAGAAACATAATTTAACCTTAAGCATAGAAATGTGACATTTCTTATTCAATCCCCCTTTTTTTAGGGGATTATATTTACAATTTTATTAAAATGTTGAAGTCTTTTTATCTCACATATACAAAAATAACTGATTGATGGTCTGGCTAGAATTTTACTTTTTGTTTATTAAATTCCCTCCAAAATTTAAAAGAACAGGTTCTGCTTACATTTTTTTTTTATTTTAATTTTATTTATATTTGCACATGGTTTTTTTTGTTTTTGTTTTTGTACAATTCTGTTATCCCTTCCTTTACAGAGTCTGTTTTTGTTTCTAGCAAGACCATAAGTTACAAAGAAATGCACCACTTCTACCAAAACAAAATTTCAAAAATAAAGAAAAGAAACATAATTTAACCTTAAGCATAGAAATGTGACATTTCTTATTCAATCCCCCTTTTTTTAGGGGATTATATTTACAATTTTATTAAAATGTTGAAGTCTTTTTATCTCACATATACAAAAATAACTGATTGATGGTCTGGCTAGAATTTTACTTTTTGTTTATTAAATTCCCTCCAAAATTTAAAAGAACAGGTTCTGCTTACATTTTTTTTTTATTTTAATTTTATTTATATTTGCACATGGTTTTTTTTGTTTTTGTTTTTGTACAATTCTGTTATCCCTTCCTTTACAGAGTCTGTTTTTGTTTCTAGCAAGACCATAAGTTACAAAGAAATGCACCACTTCTACCAAAACAAAATTTCAAAAATAAAGAAAAGAAACATAATTTAACCTTAAGCATAGAAATGTGACATTTCTTATTCAATCCCCCTTTTTTTAGGGGATTATATTTACAATTTTATTAAAATGTTGAAGTCTTTTTATCTCACATATACAAAAATAACTGATTGATGGTCTGGCTAGAATTTTACTTTTTGTTTATTAAATTCCCTCCAAAATTTAAAAGAACAGGTTCTGCTTACATTTTTTTTTTATTTTAATTTTATTTATATTTGCACATGGTTTTTTTTGTTTTTGTTTTTGTACAATTCTGTTATCCCATCCTTTACAGAGTCTGTTTTTGTTTCTAGCAAGACCATAAGTTACAAAGAAATGCACCACTTCTACCAAAACAAAATTTCAAAAATAAAGAAAAGAAACATAATTTAACCTTAAGCATAGAAATGTGACATTTCTTATTCAATCCCCCTTTTTTTAGGGGATTATATTTACAATTTTATTAAAATGTTGAAGTCTTTTTATCTCACATATACAAAAATAACTGATTGATGGTCTGGCTAGACTTTTTGTTTATTAAATTCCCTCCAAAATTTAAAAGAACAGGTTCTGCTTACATTTTTTTTTTTGTTTTATTTTATTTATATTTGCACATGGTTTTTTTTGTTTTTGTTTTTGTACAATTCTGTTATCCCATCCTTTACAGAGCCTGTTTTTGTTTCTAGCAAGACCATAAGTTAAAAAGAAACGCACCACTTCTACCAAAACAAAATTTTAAAAATAAAGAAAAGAAAAATAATTTAACCTTAAGCATAGAAATGTGACGTTTCTTATTCAATCCCCCCTTTTTTAGGGGATTGTATTTACAATTTTATTAAAATTTAGAAATCTTTATATCTCATATAGCATACATAATATACATAACTACAAAAATATACAATAATACAAAAAGAAAATCCTTTTTAATACATTTATTGTGAAATGAATGTTTTTTTTATTTTCACTTTAATTGTCAGTGTCAAATATCTTGAAATCATGATTTTTGACTGTGTCTTTCATCCAATCTTTATCTGTGATCTCTTCATCTGTGATCTCTTCATCTGTGACCTCTTCATCTGTGCCTTTATCTTTCATCTATGGCTCGGTACATTACACTGAAAACATAAAAGGTATCAAACTTGAAAAATGCCATATGGAATAAACAATAATATTTTCCATAAACTGCAAGAAAAAAACACATTGGCATTCAGTAACTGGACCCTCCAAATTAAATCTTTTATGAAATCTGCACATGCTAAACATTTCCAAAAACTGGTCAGGTGCAACTCATATCTGGGCCCTCTAATTACAAGTCCCCCTCCCCAGATAACAGTGTTCACTTTATATGTTATTCATGCCCTGTCAACTGGAACCTATAATTACAAGTTTTACGCTTACTACTGGTCACTTTACAAAATACAAGTCCTCTACCGACATGTACAATGGCATTATCTTTATTTCAATAAAATGTGTTTTTTTTTTTTTTTTTTTTTTTTTTTATAAAACCTCACTTATATTGTACTTATGTTATGCACATTTCTGGAAGTTTTCATTATTTATACCAGCTTAGCTTTTTTTGTGCCTAAGCTAGAACCTTCATTTCCAAAGCAATCTCAAATTGTTATTAAAATAATAATGGTATATACGATTACTCACCTAATAAACTCCATGGTTACACAACGTCTACTTCCCATTGGATATTCTTATGGAAATAGACTACATTCCAGTACTGAAATTAAAAAAATATCAATATTTTATCACCAACAAAACTGATAAAAGCCTATTTTTTTTAGGTCTTGTTGCAATGATTTTGTATTGGCATAGCGGTAACCAAAATATTGAGCGAGTGATTGTTATTTAACTGCAAGTGACCAAAAGGAAGAACATGTTTCTTGTTGACCAGATGATAATGATGTCTTCTTTGAACTAAATCGTTACACACGAAGTTAGATTTTGGTGCTATTTCACAGAAACAAAAGTCCACAGAACCCGTGTCTGAAGTCGAACACATTATACTGACTCCAAGTCAACCAGTCTTTGTTCTTTTTCTTTATCTGATCCTTCGTGCTAAGCAGACAATTTTTTGTATGTTTATATCTGTATTGTCATTGTAGATCCAATTATCAAGAAGGCAGAGGGTGGTGATCCCATTCTTCAGTTTACTGTCAATACATTTTTGTGCCAGCCCCAAGCCAGGAACTGGATTTCCATCGACATATGTTGTGGTCTTTTTCTTCCAATCATTTAAAAAGAGATGTAGTTGTTTGTTTTGTTGATATTAGTGGATTTTATTTCCACCACTGTTTTAATTTTTCTTTCAATAAATAACAATTTTATAGTGTTTGGTTTGTGCCAACAGGGAATCAAAGTCATGATCACCCTAACCTTATACACACCATCAAGTTTTTATATGCAGTAGTCACCCTCTAATAAGGCTACCACTTGTGCAAACTGACACACTTTATCACATGATGTATACAGTACACTTCTATACGAGCGGGAATCAAACATTAGCAAGACAACATACATTTGGTTATGCTGGCTTCATCTGGTACTGCCAAGCACCTGTCATAGTATGTTGTGTTGTGAACTAGAATTTGCCAAGCTTATTTATAAAGGGTAAAAGAAAAACAAATTATGATATTTTGTTTTTTTCAATGTCAGTAAATATCATATGTACTTGTTGAAATTTATGTTGGAAAATATTAATATTACAAGGATCTGTTTCATGACTTTATCAATACTTACTGAATGAATACCATGGTTAGACATCATCCACTTCCTATGGGACAGAGTATGGGATTGGATTTCGTTTCAGTGCTTAAATAAAATTATAAAATCATAATTATAAAAATTGTAAAATCATGAAGCATTCATTAATTAAAAAAAAAATGATTTGAAAAGCTTTCACAATCTTAGAAACACCAGAAAGTGTATTCACTATATCTCTTCTTTGATTACCTTTGACATGGACGAAACAAACCTCTTGTTATGATCAACTTTTAATTTGCTGAGGTTTTTTTTTAAAAGTATATATGACAAAGAATGTTCTGTTCAGTAAAATATTGCACATTTTCAGTGAGACTTACACGTTAAGTTAATGGCACTGCATTTTATAATTGTATTTTGTATTGTGGTTTCATTCATTTTCGTAAATAAATGGATAGCGAGATATTCATTGACTTTTAAATTCATAGTCGTGATAGCTACGGTGCAGTCACACGTTTTGATTAACTGTCTGGTTTGCTAATGATTCTGCATCTGTGGCACAGGTATGTTGAATGGTCAAGTGTCCACACAGTCCAACTTTTAAATTTGATTCTCATACGACTTAATTTTTTTCACTGTTCTCGCAATACAATTCTCCTCAAACTGTCAGATGGATATAGGAAACCAACCGATGTTGAAATGTCTTTGACAAAAGCATGTTGAAAAGAAAAACCAGACAGAAAATTATATCATGTGACTGCACCTTTACTCCAAACTTCTCTTGTTCAAGTTGTTGCATATGCTTTTTCGTGGTTCACTAAATTTCATGGTTTTACGATACTAACAGGAACCACGGAAATTGGTATTCAACAAATTAAATCATCAATTCACACTATCAGAGAAATTTTTACAAAACTTCATTTATTGCATATTTCACAGTTATACATTTGTAAATTTTATTTTTGATCATTTCATCATTATGTTATATTATACACAATACTAATTTCTTATTGTCTACTATAATAAAATATATACCTCATGTATGCCATGGATGAAGATTTGGTATACGTCTTTGTGCTTCTTTCTTCTAAATGTCTGGTAGTGACAGTAAATCTTACAAACAAGCAGTTTTTAAGGAAATTAATTTCTATATAAATGTTTGCCCTTATTGGAGTGTGTTAAATTCTCCACAGATGCATTACCGTTTTAGAGCACCTTCAAATCTCTGTAGATGTTAAACTATTTGTGTACGTCAGAGTTACCTTAACTTTTTAAAGCCGGTTTTTAGTGAAGTTCGAGTTGTTCCATATTTAGTTTATGTGTAAGTTTTGTAGATCGTCGTTTGTCCTTTTGTACTTTTTCTTTTGGCCATTGTGTTGTCTGTTCTTTTTCGATTTATAGATTCTGATAACTCCTTTGATATCTTCAAACTCTTCTTACCTCTTCCAAAGCATCTGAGCTCAACCCCAGTTTTTGTGGGGTTCATGGTGCAAGATCGTTAGTTTTCTGTGTAGTAATTTGTAGATCATTGTTTTGGTTTTTTTTGTCTATTGTATTGTCTGTCCTTTGATTTATGGATTCTGATAACTCCTTTGGTATCTTCAAACTCTTCTTACCCTTCAAGAGCATCTGAGCTCAACCCCGGTTTTTGTGGGGTTCATGGTGCTTGATCATTAGTTTTCTGTGTAGTGTTTTGTAAATCATTGTTTTTGGGTTTTTTTTATCCATTGTATTGCCTGTCCTTCGACTTACGGATTCTGATTACCACTTTGGTATCTTCAAACTCTTCATGTCCCTATTAAAACCCCTTAAATTTTAAACCTACCAAAAGTATTGACTGTACTTTCAGCGGCTTTGATGCCATCTTCAATTGGCTGTGGTGTCTACGCAGGTGCATCTTAAAACACATTTTTTTTTAATAGATACTAAATTGTTAAATTATTTTAGAATTGCCATTAATACCAAATCTACATAAAAAAAACTATTACTTTAACAAAAAAAGTCACCAGAAATGAGATTTGAATTCAAAATTATATTAAATTTACAGAAGATCCAAAACAAACAAAAATATTAATTTTACAATTTGCCAAAAGTATTGCTGTAGGCCACTCTTACTTCTGAAAAAACAAAAGTAGATTAGTATACCTGAAAAACAAAAGCTGATTAATACATGCAATTTTTTTTTTTTTTTCCATGCAATTTTTTTTTTTTTTTTTCATGCAATTTTTTTTTTTTTTTTCCATGCAATTTTTTTTTTTTTTTTCATGCAATTTTTTTTTTTTTTGTAAAAGCATCTATGTTTTTGCATCATACTAACATCACAAACCAACACTTGCCATGTATCTTTACAGGAGATCATGATATAGTTGGGAAAAAAATGCTAGAGTACACATTTTTGATGGGAAATAGCCTGCATACAGGTAGTACATGATATAGCCGATAACATTTTAAACCGTACATACATTTATATAGTTGAAATTTACAGCACACAAGTTTCAAATATAGGGAAGAGGTCGTCTCACATGCATGTTGAGGTGTGAGTTGTTAATCATTGTATATAAACAGCAAACTCTAAGGATATGTAAACCACAATGATACCACACATGTCCTTGATAGATATACTGAAAATTATCAAACAACACATACTGTTCAGTTGACAAAAAAAAAAAAGAATGCCTACATATACTTTATTACCATGGCTTGTGCCGTTTTAAGTCCTTCATCCTTTTTATTCTACTTGATCATGCATTTTCAATTAGAACTAGTTTCTCAAGAACTTAACACATTTGAGATCCATTACATTAGTACTTCAAAATCCTTAATCCATTTAATTACTGACAGTATAAAAAAGTATTGTATTTTTGGCACTATTGTGTCTTTATTAAATGTGAAACCTAGCTGGGAAAAAGTTATTTATCTATCATTCAATTCATTCATACACCCATTTCTTGCATGCTACCTATGTTAAATGTGAAACCTAACTGGGGAAAAGTTTTTATCTATCATTCATCCTTGCATAACCCCTTTCTAGCATGCAACATTCACTCATAAACCTTATTTAATTATCAAAATTTATTTATATTGAAGTACACAATACATAAATGATCTCAGGAACATATATAATTCTATGATAAACCTAATTCTAATTCAAAATGCTGATTTTTTTGGGTACGAGTTCTGCTGTCCAGATCTTAAGAAGATGTTATCGATCGGCTTCACACTGACACCGATCTGTTTTGAGCTATTTCATACTGGGACAGTATGGGTATTAATTATCTATAAAGATTCTCGGAAAATCAGTATTTTCACGAGATGGGATGTGGAATCTAATGAACACAAGAAAGAAAAATCACTTTTTACACTTAGAACTAACCAAAAGTCTAGGAATAATAGCTTTTATTAAAAAAATTATTTTAAACTTTGATGTCATTCACTTTTTCAAATGAAGGTTTGCAATATCTTAATGATGCTTACAGAAATGTAACAATATCACATACTAAATACATAATATTAATGATTAAAAACATATTTACATATTTACACTCACTATATACAAAAATATATTTACATATTTACACTCACTATATACAAAAATATATTTACACTATACATATATACATAGACCTATTTACAAATAGAGTAGAAGACCTTGGACACTGGGACACCATGATCAGATGCTTTAACAGAACTTTAACAAAGAATCTTAGAAACTTGGTTTGGGAGAAGAAAGGGCAGATTAACACACACTAAAAGGTCTTGGAAACTGGATGGGGTGGGAAGGGACATAAATTGACACCTTACTTAATGGTGTTCTACATTGACCTATCTGTGCTCAATATTAGGACAACCGACATAATGGCTTTATGTGATAAAGTGTCTGTAGTTTTCTGCGGACACATCGGTTTCCTCCACCAATATAACTGACTGCCATAATTGATATATTGTTGAAAGTGGCATTACATACCAATTGACCTAATGGAATTCCTCAGTGTGACATTTGACCTAATGTACCATGATCAGAAGTTTAACACAACTTTAACCACCAACAGACAATATGATTTTTTTTAAAAATAAAACAAAATTTTGACAATTTAAATAAATATCGGATCAAATCAGTTCTGTGAAGCAATTTAAAAAGACATAATTATCTCCCCTTTTTTGGTTTTTTAACATTCATTATAAAAACATAAAAATTATTAGAAATTCCAAATCTTTGCTACAACAGAATGAACCATGATCTTTCCGAAATGTTTTCAAAATTGCAACCCCTTTTTGAATTTAGAAATTTTGCCCCTTAAAAGAAAACATGCCCGTCATTGACAATCATATTGCCGACAGCAAGAGCAGCCCTAATACACCATCGAGTCCAACCTCTCTGGGGAGCAGGGGCAACAGGAACAACTGGGATGTCTATGGCCTCAAAAATCTGCTCTGCTGCCTCCACCTCCAAAGCGCCACAGGGTGCTTCAGCTACCACCCCCTGGCCTATAGCAGCCATTGTTTCATCATCTACATCTGCTGAATTAACAGCTGGTGTAGACAATGAAAAAAGTCTGACTACAGGGGAAACCACCACGGGATTCTGCAAATCCCGTGGTAGTTCAGGGAGGGCAGCCTCCACTGGTACAGACACGGGTGTCTGTACCACTGGCACAAACACGGGTGTCTGTACCACTGGCACAAACACGGGTATCTGTACCACTGGCACAAACACGGGCGTCTGTACCACTGGCACAAACACGGGTGTCTGTACCACTGGCACAAACACAGGTGTCTGTACCACTGGTGCAGGCTCGGCAGCTTGCACCAGAACCCTGGGACGCCTTGTACGAACTGGAAGGTCCTCGGCCTTAAACTCTGGGGCTAGCCCCAACTTACGCCTTGAGC
This sequence comes from Bathymodiolus brooksi, assembly GCA_963680875.1. Classification (NCBI taxonomy): domain Eukaryota; kingdom Metazoa; phylum Mollusca; class Bivalvia; order Mytilida; family Modiolidae; genus Bathymodiolus; species Bathymodiolus brooksi. The sequence continues at coordinate 64,356,037 of OY804580.1, read as the reverse complement.
GTCTTTCACCCTCACGGACAGGCTTCACCCTGAAAAAAAATGAATTGTTAAGCAAACTGTCAAACTGTGAAGATTAAATGGATATTGCATTTAAAAGTTTATATATCAAATTTACATATAAGAATAACATACAATTGATGACTTCTAACTGAGACAGACACAAAGATTTTTTAACACGAAACAATGGCAGCTGTCACACCCAATAAGGGCATCGACTAATGTCATTATGCATTTTCTTGTAAATTTTGTGGGAGGAGCGGGGAGTGATAGATCTTGTTTTAATGAAAATAAAATGCTTTATATATGGGTAATGATATAATTGTTTCTTTGTCCTTTTTAAACTCTAGGGAGGGGGCATTGAAAAAAAACTTTAGGAATTTTTGTCAAAATGCTGGTCTGAAAGTGTTATTGACTTTCAACGTACTCTAACATTTTCAGAGAAGTGTTTATGTTCTAACATGGTCAAACAACAGTTGTCCATATCTTTATTATGAACATTAAAAGACCTCAGCTTTGCCTTGGTTTTAAATGTGCATAAAACATGGATAGCCTTTGTTTAAACCATACATAATTAAATAATTTCCGAGGCACATAATAAAACAAGAATTTATTGTCTTCGATATATATCTGTTCACCAGATAGATGATTTTTTGTCTCTAAAAATTGATGTTGTATATTGCTAACAGAGCTCATTCTGGGATTTGAGAATAATTGTCTAGTGGCCCCTCCTCTTAAAAAAGTGGGCAATTAAAAATTAGATTTGAGCCAATGCATTAACCCAAACATCTTTATCCTACTAAATGAGTCTATTTGAGTGAGTGAGTGATTGTTGTTTAACACCAATTCAGCAATTTTTCAGCAATAGCGAGAACAAGTTAATTTTCAATGTCATGATGATGAGGTCCGCTTTGCTCTAGACCAACACGCTGAGTTGGATTTTTATAGTGCTAGCTCACTGAAACAACAGTCCGCGGGCAGACATGTCGCTCCACTCGGACACATTATTCTGATTCCGAGCCAACCAGTCTTTGCTCTTATTCCTTAATGCAGCGTGCTCATTAACCCATGATCTACCACACTCGAGCGAGCATGCTAACCATTACACCAGGTGAGCTAAACAATTAATTGAACCTGCCTTAAAGGGAAAAAATAGATTTTAACATCAACTACAGTAAAACCCCATTTCTGAGGATGATCAGGGAACTCCCTGCAAACGACATTACATAATGAGATGCATGCAGATATTATTTACAAACGATGATTTTTGTATGTCATGTTTGTATCATGAAATATTGTTTCTATAAGTTATGATAAATTATCATTGTTTATTTATAATTTTTTATCAGTTAACAACCACCATCGGTAAATTTGTCATTCTATTTCCAATGGTCATTATAAACATTATGTCTCTGTCCATACTTCCATACTTGGCGGTTTAACAAGGTTTGACTACAAATCAGAATAGAAATTTATATTTGAAATTTGATATATACAATGTACTTGTATGAGAATTATTTAATAAATAAAAGGGAATTTGAATGCAGATATAAGATTTTCAACATAGTCAAACCTGTATTAAAGCTTGTTTTAACATATATTTTTTCAACTCGTGACGAAGGTTGTTTCTTTTCAATTTAATTGTAAAAACAATCCAAAAATACTTTGCACACCCATATAATCCCTAATATCATTAAAATATCACTTAAAAGGGTCGAAATGAATTTTGGTCCAGAAAGCAAAAATTCAATTATTGCAAAGACCGCAAGATATGACAGAATTATCAATGAATTATGTCACTTTTGCAAAGTTCCATTGATAAAAACTGGGTTAATGTTTCATAAATATCATTTATCGAACCAATAGGAAACAAGAATCACCTGTGGCGGCCATATTTGTTACAGATCGGGATGAAATGAGCAATCTCTATAGAGGACCTTCCATAGATCTTTCCTACCAAGTGTCGGTTCATTTGTCCAAGCAGTTTCAGAGGAGAAGATTTTTAAAAATGTACCAATCAGAAACAAGAATTGCCTGTGGCGGCGATGTTTACTCACAAATCGGGACTAAATGGGCAATCTTGATAGAGGACCTTCCATAGATGCTTCCTACCAAGTTTCTCGGTTCATTTGTCCAAGCGGTTTCAGTGCAGAATTTTTTTTTAGAAATCAACCAATCAGAAACAAGACTCTCCTGTGGTGGCCATGTTTGTGATGGATCGAGACGAAATGAGCATCTTTATAGAGGACCTTCCATAGATGCTTCCTACCAAGTTTATGTTTATTTGGTCAAACGGTTTCAGAGGAAGAGATTTTTTTAGAAATTGGCCAATTAGAAACAAGAATTGCCTGTGGCAGCCATACTTATGACGGATTGGGACGAAATGAGCAATCTTTATAGAGTACCTTCCATAGATGCTTCCTACCAAGTTTCGTTTCATTTGGCCATGCGGTTTCAGAGAAGATTTTTTTAGAAATTGACCAATCAGAAACAAGAATTGCCTGTAGTGGCCATGTTTGTAAAGGGATCCGGATGAAATGAGCAATCTTTATAGAGGACCTTCCCTTGATGCTTCCTATTAAGTTTCGGTTCATTTGGCCATGCGATTTCAGAGATTTTTTAGAAATCGACTAATCAGAAACAAGAATTGCCTGTAGCGGCAATGTTTGTAAACGAATCCGGATGAAATGAGCAATCTTTATAGAGGACCTTCCATTGATGCTTCCTATCAAGATTTGGCTCATTTGGCAAAGCGATATCAAGGGAGAAGATTTTTCACAAATCGGCCAATCAGAAACAAGAATTGCCTGTAGTGGCCATGTCTGTAAATGGATTGGGACGAAATGAGCAATCTTAATAGAGAACCTTCCATAGATGCTTCCTACCAAGTTTCAGTTCATTTGGCTAAAGTGTTTCAGAGGGGAAGATTAAAATGTGAAAAGTTAACAGACGACGGACAACGGACGCCAAGTGATGGCAAAAGCTCACATTGTCTTTGACAAGTTGAGCTAAAAAGACAGGTGACCTTCTAAAGAGGGTCATTTGAAATTTTCTATGACCAGAAAAGAAAAAAGTAACCTTTTAATACAGGCAACTGCTTAATAGAGGTGACCACATAAGACAGGTTTGACTGTACATGTAACTAGGAAACATTAAAAAGTTTCATAAGATTATATAAATGTTTAATGATTAAAAAACAACGTTTGTTTAAAGTGACAGTTTCTATGATTATTCATAATTTTAAAGTTTGACAACAACTTGAAAATAAGATAGATAAATCAATAAAATGACCAAATAACCATCTCAGATAAACAGAATTTTGTTTAATTAGATGTAATTAAACAAATTATTTCTGATCGTCTGCTGGCCAAGCTCATGAATTATTCATGACCCATTGACCCAGATTTATCAAAACAAAGACATGGATGACTAAAATGTATAATTCATACATGTTTAATGATAAATTAGATATATTTACCTTTAAGTCAAGAACACAATTTATCAATCAAAACTCAAATTATTAGCCATTTTTTGTAACAATTTTAGTTTGTAAACAACATGCATGCACAGTTCATCATACAGAGGCAGAGTTATCTTGAATTAGATTAGCCTAGACAAAAGTTGTTTGTGCACACGTTTCCCCAAAAATATTTTGTGAATACAAATGTACCACTTTTCGGTGTTTTTGGCTGTTTTAGATGAATTTTTACTCACATCTGTTCAAGTTTGGGAAAAAAATTCCAATTTAAAAAATCTGACAAAATCGTAGACATTGTCTGTTTAGGAAAGTAAAATTTACAGTATTTTACCATTTAAACAAAAAGAGTTCAAATTCTGTCAAAAATGAAACAAAAAAAAACATTATTTTCAAAATTTTTGTGTTAAGATACAATATTTTGGCCATAAATTTGATGAAATTATTCAAGAATAAAAAAATGTAAAAAGTCAACAGACGGAGGACACCAAAACACACTTGAAGTGATGGCAAAATCTCACATGCCCTTTGGCCAGGTGAGGTAAAAAATAAACTGAACCTGCCTTAAAGGGAAACAATAGATTTTAGCTTCAACTACTATTCAGAATAGAAATTGATATTTGAAATTTGGTATATTATACTATATACTTGTATGAAAATTATTTTTGAATATGAATGCAGATCAGATATAATATTTTCAACATAGTCAAACCTGTATTAAGTCACCTTTGAGACAAAGAAATAGTGGCCTTATAAGTTAGGTGACCTTCTAAAAGAGGTTCAATTCATATGGAATTTTCTATGACCGGAAAAATTAATTTGATTTTTGGTGCTTAATGCCACTTTCAGCAATATTTCAGCTATATCATGGCGACCAGTTTTAGTGGTGGAAGAAGCCCGAGTACCCAGAGAGAACCACCGATCATGGGCAAGCAACTGGTAAACTTTATCACTTGCGGCTGCGAGTCGAGTGCACCCTTTTTTGTAATTTACAAAGACGGGTGAGAACCCACACCGTATTGGTGATAGGCTTGTATGAGTTGTTCGATAATCCAACTACCTACTTTTTCATATCTGATAGTAAACAGCAAGCAATTTACAAAGTTATACATACTTCTAACTATGATGGTCATGTAATCTAATATGCTTGCAAGATTGGTAAATATAATCAGAAGGGTATAATCTTTTCTTGTAACACTATTTTAGTGCATATGAAATAAAAATAGAAAATAAAAAAAAAAATTGGGGGGGGGGGGAGTGGGAGGGGGTTGTATGTTGGGAGTGGAGGGTCACCCTTCTGTAATGTGTTCCCCCTTTTGATAGTGAACAGGTATGTTGGGTTTCATTTTAATGCCTATCATAGTTTATATTGAGAAAATTTTATTTTTAGAAAAAATGCAAGTAAACTAGAGGCTCCCATGAGCCTGTAATCGCTCACCTGGTTTTCAATATGACATCTAAAGATGATAGAAAATGGGGGTGTTACACATAATTTTGAAAGTGGGCCACCCAAAGATCATTTCAACTCAAATTTGTGAGCAAAAGATTTTGATGTGATTTTTATCTCATGATATTCCTAAACGGAATAAACTGGCTGAAAAAATCTCACAGAAAAACCCAGAATATATGTTAAACTACTCATTGTCATGTAGCTGCAGTTAAAATTTGAGTTCATTTTGATTTATAATAAAGCAGCAATGGACAACTAAAGAAATTTCTATTTTTAGTAACAGCAGCCATTTTGAATGGAGGGCGGGGCTGTCAGACACAATTTTGAAATGGGACTACCCAAGGACTTTCCCAGCCAAATTTGGTTTAATTTGGTTCAGCGGTTTCAGAAAAGAAGATTTAAATGTGATCTTTTATCAAAATATGCCCAATTTGCATAATCGTTATAAATCGGTTGAAAGAAAGATTTCACAGAAAAACACGGAATATATGTTAAACTACTCCTTGCCACGTAGCTGCAGTTTAAATTTGAGCTCATTTTGTACTAAAGCAGCAATGGACAATTGAAGAAATTTCTATTTTTAGTAACAACAGCCATCTTGAATGGAGGGCAGGGCTGTCGGACACAATTTTGAAAGGGATCCACCCAGGGACCATCCCTACCAGGTTTGCTTTAATTTGGTTCAGCGGTTGCAGAAGAGAAGATTTAAATGTGAAAGTTTACGACGTAGGATGGACGGACGCCAAGTGATGGCAAAAGCTCACATGGCCTTTGGCCAGGGACCTTATTCACAAAACATCCGTTAATCAGCAGACCCGTTAAGTTAACGGAAAAGTTAACAGGTATGTCCGCTAAATTTTAAAGTGGTATTCACAAACGTCTCCGTAAACGTCAAGTTAACAGATGCGTTAATAACGGGTCCATTAGTATGCAAATGAGTCGAAAAAGCTGTATCAAGTATTTTGATTGGATAATGCACTTTCATCCTTTCCAAATAAAGCCACTGTATTAAGCTTCCCAAAAAAATTGCTTTTTGGTTGATGGAAAGTATAAGAATGAAATTTAAGTAAATGGTAGGTATGATAAATAAATTCATCACTGATAAAACTAAAATATACTTAGTATATAAAGTAGATGATCTCATATATCTCGATCGATCGATCGATTGAGATCGAGAGAGAGATACAATATATGTACATCGGCGGAAAATATAACATTTATTTGCACGAGCCTTAGAAACAGATAGAAAAGCGGACCTTTGATAAAGATAATTCAACTTTTAACTTTTTACTGCTATTTAATATAAATTGGACCTTGCCGTTGAAATTCCTATTATGGGCGGATTCATATTTTTTTCGAGGGGTATCCGGACAATTGCCAAGCTTAAAAGATAGTCCAGACAATTTTTATATATTTGTTGCATATATTTTGAAAATTCTAGGGCAGAGGGAGGGGGTCTGTAACCAAATGACACCCCCCTCCCCTCCCCACACACACTGGATCCGCCCATACCTATTACACTAAGGAAGTACATCATTTGTAGATAAACACGAAGCGATATATTCCGTTCTGACATCTCCAAGGAGATAAATTGATTTTCAAAAAGGCGGTGGGCGGGAGATATCACTTTGTGAGTATGATCACAGTACCTCTAGTTGATTTAGTCGTGTAAGATGTATGTTGATCTTTTTTTTTTTAAATTGTCCGTTTTCTCATGTTTCATCCATTTGAATAAATGAATAATATTTTGTCCATGAATTTATATACAAGTGGCTCAAAGATGAATAGTTCATTCATGACATGAATGGAAATTTCCTAAAATGCTTTGTAGAATATTCTGCACATTTTGGTAAAAGTATGATTAAAATCTGTCAAGAAACAAATTCATTTTATTTTTTGGAAAAAATGTGATATAATATAAAATATAAGATTATGGAAAAATTAACGTTTGCAATACTTTTTGTTAAAGCTTGTGTCTTGCTAATGGACAAAAAAGCAATATGACATATATTATTTTACAAACTCTCATCTTAAAAAGATTTTGTTATTGCTCTTATATCTAAATGTCCGATTAATGGGTACGATAACCTATCCGTTAATTTTCTCCGTAAACTAGAAGTTTAACAGGAACGTTAACGGGTGTGTTAAGTTACGGAGGCTTCGTAAATACCAATTTCTTAGTGGAAATTTTTAACAGAGACGTTAATGGATGCGGTAGTTAACGGACGCTTTGTGAATAAGGTCCCAGGTGAGCTAAAAAAGGGAAACAACTCAAATAAAATGCTGGATAGAGTTGTCTTCTCTTGTCAACAGAACGGGGTCAACACTTTCTACAAGTGTATTGAGTTTCAAGTTAATAGCTTTGATAGTTATTGAGAAATTTTAATTATACTAAAACAATATCCCAAATTTCTATGTACTATGCCAAAACAAGGGCAGATAACTCTGGATATACAAATCACAGGGTCACCTGCCTTGTTGTAATGGGTTCCCCATTTGATAGTGAACAGGTATGTTGAGTTTCATTTCAATGCCTATCATAATTATTGAGAAATTGTATTTTTTAAAGAAATTCTAAGTCAAAAAGGGGGAATAACTCAAATAAAATACTGAATGGAGTTGTCTTCTTTGTCAACAGATTGGGGTCAACACTTTCTACAAGTGTATTGAGTTTCAAGTTAATAGCTTTGATAGTTATTGAAAAATTTTAATTATACTAAAAAAATATCACTAATTTCTATGTACTATGTCAAAACAAGGGCAGCTAACTCTGGATATACAAATCACAGGGTCATCTGCCTTGTTGTAATTGGTTCCTCTTTTGATAGTGAACAAGTATTCCAAGTTTCAAATGGATATCTTTGATAGTTTTTGAGAAATGGACTGACAAAAAACTTAACCGACCCAGACGCTGGAGTGACGACAATAGCTTGACTTTTTTTCTTTGAAAAGTCGAGCTAAAAAGTAACCTTTTAATACAGGCAACTGCTTAATAGAGGTGACCACATAAGACAGGTTTGACTGTACATGTAACTAGGAAACATTAAAAAGTTTCATAAGATTATATGAATGTTTAATGATTAAAAAACAACATTTGGTTTAAGAAAGTAAAATTTAACATTTAAGATAAACAAGTTCAAATTCTGTCAAATATGAAACAAAAATGTTACATTATTTTCAAAATGTTTGTGTTAGATACAATTTTTTGGCCACAAATAAGCTGATGTCATAAATTTAGGAAATTATATGAACGTTTGATCAAATTATTCAAGAATAAAAAAAAATTAGCTAAAATAATTTTAAAATTTCTGTTGATGCCATCATTGAGCCTCACGAAGAAAATTCACTTAAATAAATCATACATTAAATATCTAAGGAGATATGTTTCAGACCCCACAGACCCAGTTAGTAGTCTTTATTTGTGCATACTTGTATTCAATTACTGGTACAAGAAAAATTTTGTTTTTTTATTTCCCCCATGTTCAACTTTCAACCATAGATCCTGGGGCGTTTTTTGAACAATCTAAATCTACATGTCATAATGATGCTTTGCAGCAAATATTATACTGGTTCTTGAGAAGAAAATATTCAACATTGGGTTCAGAATCAAACAGATAAAAAAATTTTTTTTAACTTTTCAGTTTCTTTCACATCGGAAAAAGAAATGAAATTCTTCATCAACATTGTTTCATATCCAAAATAAATTAACAGTGGAGTTGCAAGGAAGGCCATGTGGGTCGTTACTTTGCTGCCAAACAGGTGTTGCCTCAAATTTTGTTTTCTGGACCTTTTCTTATGTTGTAGTTATTGGATTGACTTTGAATTTTAAAATTTGCTCTAAAGGGATAAAACAGAGTTCAAGCTTCAATTTAAAATATTAGATTTGATGTTTTTTTTAAATTGGTTTCTAAGAATAAACAATAATTTACAAATAAGATCTTAATTTAAAAAAAAAGGTTTTAGTGAACCAAAGTCTGTTAAAATCCTAGAAGTTGACTCCTAAGGTATGCAGGGTTGTTTAGATAGTATATATGTCAAAAAACAAAAACAACAATTCATGAATCTTTTGGATGTTTATTTTTCAGATCTACACATTTTTGGTTTTTATGATACAGTCATCACTGTTTTTACATTTAATTTCTTAATATATTATACAGATATAAAATTTTAATAGTAGGCTTAAAGGGATAAAATACAAGTCTGAATTTGAGATCTCAGATATTTGTAGTTTCTGAGATATATGCCTTTTAATTGTGTGTACATCCATTATGGGGTCATATCAGGGTTCATACTTTCAACTGACCAATCAGTGATGAGGCTACTAAATCTTTAGTTAATAAAATATAGAACATGCCATGATCTGTTGTTCGATTGGTCAAATTGATTTATATGATTGGATGGTCATAGATGAATGACGACTCAAACAGCATGTTGTTAGATATGTGTGTATTGCCAATGGAAAAAAATGAAAAAGATACAAGCATCCAATACAAATTAAGATTGGTATACACTTGGATTGACATAAAATTGTATAACAAGCAGGAAACATGAAATACAGGTAAAATTACAAGAAAGAAGATTCAATTAAAAAAAAATTCTTAATTGTTGGGAAAGGGGGGAGGGAGTATGAAATTCCTGTCTAAGTGCCAATAGTGGGGAACTTGTGGTTACAATTTGGTGGCCATTTTGATAAATCGATCCAAAAAATATACAAATGTACATATTTTGATGCCTATTTTTGGTCATAACTTTAGAGCCACTCAAGATATTGACATGATTTAAACACCAATTTCTTTCTTTTTTCAAGCTCTTTCCAATGGATTGACTTTCATTTCAGCTTAATGGCTTTAAAAAAGCTTGTGTCGTACCTATTATAAGACAACATTTATACATCTTCAACTTGACAACAATGGTATCCTATACATTTTAATCTTCAGACTGAAAATGGATACTCAGTGATGGTTCCAAGGGCTAATCCTTGACAGAGCTACCCAGCACATCCCCAGCTGGTGCATATAGGAATGCTCTTTTGATTTTTTTCTTGGGGGGGCATCAGATTAAAACTCCACAATGGCAGTGGACAGGTACCAAATGTATGCAATATTTACAATGTTTTCAGGTTCAAAGGTACTTTTTTTGCATGTTCAAATTAAACAATGCTGTATATTTGCTAGGAGTATTAACTTATACCATAAACATCATGTTGTGCTATTTATTTCACCTTTTTTTTATACTTAAAACAAAATATCAAGATTCCACAAAAATATGTTGCAGCATGAAAAACTGAAAACATTACAACAAATTACAGGGCTAGTAATTAACTTCTTTCAAAACAATCAAAACTTTGCTAGTGGTAAAAAATCAACTAGCAAACATACTGACCTGACTAGCAACCAAACTGAACCTGAATTTAATGCTTCATAATATTATAAGTGTGTTAATAAAATAATTAAAACAGTAAAGTTTAATGTGATTTATTTAACTAAGTCATAAAGTCACTCTCTCTGGTCATATTGTATTGTGAAAGTAGTCTGTTTGTCTATTGGACATGTTGAAATGTTCTTTAAATTTGTGGGATAGAATGTAAAATATTTACAAATATAAATTGAGGTTTTATCTACAATTCATTTAAAGAAATAAAAATGTATATGTGGAATATGATGGAAGTATACTGAATTCTCTTCAATTAAGCTACATGTATTAAAAAGAAACAGACTTTGGTAGTTGAATTTACAACTAATTATGCAATCAGTGCCTATCATCACCAACAGTGTGAGTTTGAATCCCACTCATGGCGAGGTGTACTCGATACAATGTTATGTGATTAAGTTTGTCAGTGACTTGCGGTAGATTGGTGGTTTTCTCTGGGTACTTTGGTTTCCCCTATCAATAAAACTGACCTCAACATATAACCAAAATATTGTTGAAAGTAGCGTTAAACACATAACCCTAATCGCTTCCCCTGCTGAATTTCTATATAGTTTTTATTTCATTATTGAACACAGCTGAAATGCTGCTCGCTGGATGTTAAGCAATAATCAATCAATAATTTTTTCTATTTATTTATTTTGTGGAGGGGGGGGGGGGAGGGTTCATTTTGCTTTCAAGTAAAATGTAGGACATTAAGAAATTCAAATAAAAAGAAATCTAATTTGGCATATCGAATGCACCCTCAGTAAGTATTACAATGAACCTTAATCAGGTATTTCCACTGATAATGATATAACAGCTGTGATATTGGTTAAAAATGAGCTTTTTTTTTACTTGGATTGCAAAAGGGGGAAGATTTGATTTTTTTTGTCTGTCTTTAATCAATCATGCATTTGTGTTATTGGATTTAATCAATGATTAATAATTATGATCATTATTTTTTATGAAAAACTTTTTTTTATTGCTTTATGTAATCAAGGTTTATTGTCAAACTCAAAGGCTGCACTTGATGTGGCAATTTGTTTTTATCAAAATTTCTTAGTGTCCTTCAATATTTTATTTAACAGCAAAAAAGAACCAAAATATAAAAAATTCACATAGACATCATACTCTACTAATAATGAGTTGTAAAGTTTACACTTTTTCATGATGCAGCATCATTTTCATAGAATTCAGATCTTTTGTTTTAAGTAAAAAATTGTAAAAATAAATAGCACAACATGTTTATGGTGAAGGCTAGGCACTCACAGCATATAGTGCTATATATAATTATGAGATGTAGAAAAGGTATCTTTGAACTTGAAAACATTGTAAATATGGCATACATTTGGCAACTTTTCCTACTTCTGATACAATTTTTAGGCATTTAAATAGAACTTATGAATATGTAAACAGTGGGAGTTCCTACCTTTGATCATACACTCTTTGAATATTGCAATAATCCAAGTGCATATAGCAAATAAAGAAAAAATTACAAATTCCATATAAATCATGACCATTCTGTCCAAGACCACATTGACAAATGTCAATTCTGCAAACTCCTTTTTATATATTTTTCTTTTAATGTTAAAAAAAACATCCCCATGTAAAATAGGGGCTGTCGCGGCCGCGATCGTATGGTAATTGGATTTACAACTACCTATGCAATCAGTTCCTATCACCACTGATATCGCGAGTTCGATTCTCATTCAGGGTGAGGTGTGCAACAGTATGTGATAAAGTTTGTCAGTGACTTGGTTTTCTCTGGTTTCCTCTACCAATAAAACTGAGATATTGTTGAAAGTGGCATTAAACACCAAAAACCCACCATCAAACAAACAAACAAACAAAAACCCATGTAAAATATTTTGACTATGTACAGTTGTATATCTACATTTTTCACTCATTTATTTTAAGATAAATTTGTGTTCTTCCTTTCATCAAATTGCAAGTCAAACACACCCTTGGTAAGACGGTCACCAATAAATAAATAACCATACAGTTTAAAGGCTAACAATGGAACATTTGGCTAACAATAGCAATGATAAGATCAACATTGGAATCACCTCTGGTACAAGCACAGAATGTCTTAAAATTGACAGCCATTTTTTTCAGGCATCTGTGAGGAAATGACGCCATCCTGTTTTGTGTTAATTTTTCTTTTGAAATACATTTAATCGTCAAATGTTAATTTAGGAAAATATGAATTGTCTTACCTTTTAGCCACTGTCCTTCTTTTCACGACAACTAGACAAGACATTTCTACACAATTAGACATTCTGATTTCTACAATATAAATAAATATAGGTTAGTATGGCTATGAATATAGTTCAAACTGGAAGAAAATTTTGAATTTTTTCCTTATATACCCCCTATATGGCCTTATCCAATCAGAAAACAGTTTATTAAATGCATAATCTGTTAACCAATCGGAAAACACATTTTTTTTTATTTTTCCAAATACAGGACTAGACTCTAAGGATAGAGTGGGTTTGATTGAAAATCCTGACGAAAATAAAAACCAGTGAATATACATTATACGAATCCGGTCTATTTCAATAATTGTTACTTCATTGCAAAAACAAGAAACCCTGACGGGCTGTGCAAATTACAACAAATAATGATAAGTTGACAACAACATAAGACATACAACATACAGTAAGAATTCAAATCAAGTTTAAATTTATATAACATGTTAACAAGATATACAGATAACTGACCAATGTGGACCCTATTTTCACAACTCCATAGATTGCTTTATATAGTCAACTGACATCTAATCAACTGACATCAAACAACATTCGAACTGTTTTTTCCCCGAATACATACCAACTAGTTACACAAAAATTACTTACTTACTTACTTACTTATTTCATTCTAAAAAAATACATCTGACTGGAAATAATACTCACAGATCGGTATAGCATTATCCTTTCAGTTTTGAACAATATTAAACCCCATCACATCTACACGGTGCGGATTGGCACAATACTTTTCTGGGTTTTTCCTGCGTTTCCTGACTAAGCGAGTTCGAGGGGGGTATGAAAACGAGAAGGTAGGTGTTTCAAAATATTTCGAAACTGGCGGTTTCACAAATATTTTACCCCACGGTAAAAAGCGAATGAGTGTAACGGTTCAAAATACTTCGAAACTGGCGTTTTACTTTTGTATTTTTTTTTCACAAATATTTTACCCCACGGTAATAAGCGAGTGTGTGATTGTTTTTCTTAGCTCCAACTCATCAATTTTTCAGCTATATCGTGGTGAAAATAAGTATTCAATGAGATACTGATGAGGTCTAGACCGACACGCTTAGTAAATAGTTGGATTTTTATAGCGCTAGCTCGATGAAACAACAGTCCGCGGATAGACATGTCGCCCCACTCGGACACATTATCCCGATTCCGAGCCAACCGATATTCGTTCTTTCTCCTTAATGCTGTGTGCTTAGCGGAGAAGCAACAAATACCAATATTATAGTCTTTGGTTTGACCCGACCGGGACTCGAACCCACGATCTACCGAACTCGAGGCGAGCATTCTAACCATTATGCCACCGCTAGGCTTGAATGAGTTGTTAGGTAATCCAACTACCTAACTCATTGAGCCACTCAAGCCCTTTGAAATTGGTATTTATTGCTTCTCCGCTAACCAAACAGCATACATGTATATTTAAGAGAAAGAGCAGACTGGTTGGCTCGGAACCAGGATAATAGAAAAGTGTTGTTTTTTTGTCTTCAAGAAATAAAAAACAACCCACCGTCAATTAACCAACCCACCATCAATAAACCAACCCACCGTCAATAAGCCAACCCACCATCAATAAACCAACCCACAATCAATAAGCCAACCCACCATCAATAAACCAACCCACAATCAATAAGCCAACCCACCATCAATAAACCAACCCACCATCAATTAACCAACCCACTATTAATAAACCAACCCATCATCAATAAACCAACAAACGTCAATAAGCCAACCCACCATCAATAAACCAACCCACCATCAATAAACCAACCCACCATCAATAAACCAACCCACCTTCAATAAACCAACCAACCGTCAATAAGCCAACCCACCATCAATAAACCAACCCACCATCAATAAACCAACACACCATCAATAAGCCAACCCACCATCAATAAACCAACCCAACATCAATAAGCCAACCCACCATCAATTAACCAACCCACTATTAATAAACCAACCCACCATCAATAAGCCAACCCACCATCAATAAACCAACCCACCATCAATAAGCCAACCCACCATCAATAAACCAACCCACCATCAATAAGCCAACCCACCATCAATAAACCAACCCACCATCAATTAACCAACCCACTATTAATAAACCAACCCATCATCAATAAACCAACAAACGTCAATAAGCCAACCCACCATCAATAAACCAACCCATCATCAATAAACCAACCCACCATCAATAAACCAACCCACCATCAATAAACCAACCCACCATCAATAAGCCAACCCACCATCAATAAACCAACCCACCATCAATAAGCCAACCCACAATCAATAAACCAACCCACCATCAATAAGCCAACCCACCATCAATAAACCAACCCACCATCAATTAACCAACCCACTATTAATAAACCAACCCATCATCAATAAACCAACAAACGTCAATAAGCCAACCCACCATCAATAAACCAACCCATCATCAATAAACCAACCCACCATCAATAAACCAACCCACCATCAATAAACCAACCCACCATCAATTAACCAACCCACTATTAATAAACCAACCCATCATCAATAAACCAACAAACGTCAATAAGCCAACCCACCATCAATAAACCAACCCATCATCAATAAACCAACCCACCATCAATAAACCAACCCACCTTCAATAAACCAACCCACCATCAATAAGCCAACGCACCATCAATAAACCAACCCACCATCAATAAACCAAACCACCATCAATAAGCCAACCCACCATCAATAAACCAACCCACCATCAATAAGCCAACCCACCATCAATAAACCAACCCACCATCAATAAACCAACCCACCTTCAATAAACCAACCAACCGTCAATAAGCCAACCCACCATCAATAAACCAACCCACCATCAATAAACCAACCCACCATCAATAAGCCAACCCACCATCAATAAACCAACCCACCATCAATAAGCCAACCCACCATCAATTAACCAACCCACTATTAATAAACCAACCCACCATCAATAAGCCAACCCACCATCAATAAACCAACCCACCATCAATAAGCCAACCCACCATCAATAAACCAACCCCCCATCAATAAGCCAACCCACCATCAATAAACCAACCTACCATCAATTAACCTACCCACTATTAATAAACCAACCCATCATCAATAAACCAACAAACGTCAATAAGCCAACCCACCATCAATAAACCAACCCACCATCAATAAACCAACCCACCATCAATAAACCATCCCACCTTCAATAAACCAACCCACCGTCAATAAGCCAACCCACCATCAATAAACCAACCCACCATCAATAAGCCAACCCACCATCAATAAACCAACCCACCATCAATAAGCTAACCCACCATCAATTAACCAACCCACTATTAATAAACCAACCCATCATCAATAAACCAACAAACGTCAATAAGACAACCCACCATTAATAAACCAACCCACCATCAATAAACCAACCCATCATCAATAAACCAACAAACGTCAATAAGACAACCCACCATTAATAAACCAACCCACCATCAATAAACCAACCCATCATCAATAAACCAACAAACGTCAATAAGCCAACCCACCATCAATAAACCAACCCACCATCAATTAACCAACCCATTATTAATAAACCAACCCATCATCAATAAACCAAAAAACGTCAATAAGCAAACCCACCATCAATAAACCAACCCACCATCAATAAACCAACCCACCATCAATAAACCAACCCACCTTCAATAAACCAACCCACCGTCAATAAGCCAACCCACCATCAATAAACCAACCCACCATCAATAAGCCAACCCACCATCAATTAACCAACCCACTATTAATAAACCAACCCATCATCAATAAACCAACAAACGTCAATAAGACAACCCACCATTAATAAACCAACCCACCATCAATTAACCAACCCATTATTAATAAACCAACCCATCATCAATAAACCAACAAACGTCAATAAGCCAACCCACCATCAATAAACCAACCCACCATCAATAAACCAACCCACCATCAATAAACCAACCCACCTTCAATAAACCAACCAACCGTCAATAAGCCAACCCACCATCAATAAACCAACCCACCATCAATAAACCAACCCACCATCAATAAGCCAACCCACCATCAATTAACCAACCCACTATTAATAAACCAACCCATCATCAATAAACCAACAAACGTCAATAAGACAACCCACCATTAATAAACCAACCCACCATCAATAAACCAACCCATCATCAATAAACCAACAAACGTCAATAAGCCAACCCACCATCAATAAACCAACCCACCATCAATAAACCAACCCACCATCAATAAACCAACCCACCTTCAATAAACCAACCCACCGTCAATAAGCCAACCCACCATCAATAAACCAATCCACCATCAATAAGCCAACCCACCATCAATTAACCAACCCACTATTAATAAACCAACCCATCATCAATAAACCAACAAACGTCAATAAGACAACCCACCATTAATAAACCAACTCACTGTAAATCAAATTAATTAGTACAAATATTTTAGTTGGATTTAAATTGAAATTCTATTTATACACATGATTTAGGTTTCTGTTTATACAGATGATTTAGGTTTATTTAAGGTTCAGTTTAGATAGATATTACTAGGTACTTAACAAAGGACCGAAAATAGATCACTGCAACCTAATTAAATGTTTTTCTATGTAGTATTTGTATATCATGTGCGTATACATTGCATTATGAATAAATTGCATGTGTAAATGCAATGCATTAATAATAAAAGTTGATTTTGATCTGAAGAAACCCTGGAAGAATAATTTATTTGATTATTCAATAGAGTGCATCATCCAAAAAACTGCTTACTGCATTGTAAATGATTGATGAATTCTGTTGTTATAAGGCTTGGAACGAAGAAATGTAAAATCAACAGAATAGCACCTGCACTGCCTTATCTGGAAGTTATACATGTTGATTCCATCGCCAAAAATGGTACAGACGAAGTCATTGATTTTCTCGTGTCTATTTTTCTCTCTGAATTTTAGACGACATTTTCACTGCACTGTCACGATCAATATTGGGTTTCCTTATGAGACTTAAATAAATACGTTTTAACATACCAAATCATTGTTAAATAATATTATATTTCAAACACGATTTAAGATTTAAATGTTCATAGATAAAAGGGTTGAATGTATTTTTGGTCATATTTCAAAAAGTCTTCCTTGTTGTACAAAGATAATTATTTTATATAATCTTTGGACAACATTATATAATATGTAGGACTTTAATTTATCATAAATAATACCTAGTTCTTTACATACTGTATATATAATGGCCTAATCAAAATAACTTATAGTAACCATAGTTCACTGTGTACAAACAAACATTAGGGGGGGGGTTTGTAGACCAAGGGGTGTACATTGTTTTAGGTTGTTTTTACCAGTCGCAGAAAGAAAAGTGAGTATGAACTATAAATGAAACGTAGAAAGGGACAATGTTATATTCCACGGAACTCAGCAGAAAATGGGCTTTCATTTGGTATTTTTCTGGGTTATCTGGAGCATCCTGGTTTTGCAAACACTTCGACAGTTTGCTCATATTGTCTCATTTTGGGGGGTCGAGTCGAAATTATCATCAATTTCTGTCAAATATGATACCTACCCTAACTTGACAGAACACAAATTACAGTATAATTGACGATTCTTCACAGTGAAATCCCCCACATAATCATAAACTTCTTCTTTTAGCGTCTATGCATCGATATATTTGAACAACCCCCGTAAGTAAACATGACTGAGTGTTCCCCCCCCTAGGTAAACATCCATCATCGATGCAAACTGTCGAAGTGTTTGCAAAACCAGGATGCTCCAGAGAACCCAGAAAAATACCAAATGAAAGCCCATTTTTTGCTGAGTTCCGTGGTATATAACATTGTCCCTTTCTACGTTTTATTTATAGTTCATACTCACTTTTCTTTCTGCGACTGGTAAAAACAACCTAAAAAAACGTACCCCACTTGGTTTACAAAACCTTTCCCCCTAATGTTTGCTTGTACACGGTGTAGTTGACCTACATATACAATACATGTATATTAGTAAGATCTAGTAAAGAGTTGACATTATACAAAAACTGCCAGTGTATTTTTCTCTCTGGTCTACTGTTACTTGCATTTCACTGTTTATTTTAAGGACCGTCGTGGTCTCTCTGGTTTACAGTTACTTGTATTTCACTGTATATTTTAGGGACCGTCGTGGTCGTCTCTGGTCTACAGTTACTTGTATTTCACTGTTTATTTTAGGGACCGTCGTGGTCGTCTCTGGTCTACAGTTACTTGTATTTCACTGTTTATTTTAGGGACCGTCGTGGTCGTCTCTGGTCTACTGTTACTTGTATTTCACTGTTTATTTTAGGGACCGTCGTGGTCGTCTCTGGTCTACTGTTACTTGTATTTCACTGTTTATTTTAGGGACCGTCGTGGTCGTCTCTGGTCTACTGTTACTTGTATTTCACTGTTTATTTTAGGGACAGTCGTAGTCGTCTCTGGTCTACAGTTACTTGTATTTCACTGTTTATTTTAGGGACCGTCGTGGTCGTCTCTGGTCTACAGTTACTTGTATTTCACTGTTTATTTTAGGGACCGTCGTGGTCGTCTCTGGTCTACTGTTACTTGTATTTCACTGTTTATTTTAGGGACCGTCGTGGTCGTCTCTGGTCTACTGTTACTTGTATTTCACTGTTTATTTTAGGGACCGTCGTGGTCGTCTCTGGTCTACAGTTACTTGTATTTCACTGTTTATTTTAGGGACCGTCGTGGTCGTCTCTGGTCTACAGTCACTTGTATTTCACTGTTTATTTTAGGGACCGTCGTGGTAGTCTCTGGTCTACAGTTACTTGTATTTCACTGTTTATTTTAGGGACCGTCGTGGTCGTCTCTGGTCTACTGTTACTTGTATTTCACTGTTTATTTTAGGAATCATACGTTTTCAATGAATGAATCAAACGACGAAAAGAAAAGCTCCATCCGGACGGGTAGTATTAACTAGAACCACCCGAAAGGACAAGCACCGAAAGTACAGACCAATTAGTGAAATGAGGAATGCGTTAAAACTAAACCAATAGTTCTTTGAAGGGTTAAAATATCGTGATCGATCTGTCATGAGTTGAACAATTCGCGTCACGGTTGTTCAAAAAAGTTTTATTTAGGTTCTGACAAAACCATACTGTTAACAATTATCCGACGAAATTAAGACTCAAAGTCAAGTTTTTTAGTCTGATACAAATGGTGTGGTTAGTTCAAAATTGTCGTTCAATTAAATGTCTGCAATTCCTCAAATCCCCAGAGCTTAGGAGGGAGGGGGCTTTGCCCCCCTGGGCCCCTACCAGGGCTCTGCCTACGACCAGCTGGGGGACATTAAGCGGTCCCCAGTCCCTTCGCCTACTCACGCCCCCCCCCCTAACCACAAATCCTGGATCCGCCCCTGGTGACTTGCGACAGGTCGGTGGTTTTCGTCAGGTACTCCATTTTCCTCCTCCGATAAAACTGACAGCCACGATATAATTGAAATATTGTTGAAAAGGGCATTAAACACAATAACCCTAACCCATAACTGTTTCAAAAAAGTAATAAAACTTGTTATCTTTTGGTGTAGCTTTATCGCATGCTTTAGAACAGGGTGAAGTGAAATTTACTATCTTCACCTATACATTTGGAATGTTGCTTTCCAAAGTGATCCTTTGTAACTATGACCTTAAAGATAAAGGTCAAATGTGTTTTAATTCACTTAAGCATCATGCTACTTGATACACAAAATTGAAGGGTACACATTTGTTCAAGTTCTTTATAATTTATAATTGAATATTCTTGAAATTTTGACAAACTAAAAATCTAAATGTGCCAATATTTGTTTTTAAAGACCACTCGCCTAATATAATTATAATTATTACTGGTAAAAAGAATATTAATTAGAAATCATTCTTTTTTGTCATTTAAGGTGAGAGAATACTCAGAAATACAGACATTCCATTATTAGAGAGAATTACTTTAGGTCCAGATGAGGTGTCTGGAGCTAAGTTGTTATTACGAGATAGAGTGGAGAGAAAACAGTCATTATTAGACACACCTGTGTTTGAAGAAGAACCACTTGTAGAAGAAGAATCAAAAGAACAATCAGATCCTGTCAAACTTCCTGATGAGGTGTGTATAAATTTAATGATGGGTGTGTGAGAAGAGTTTGAAGATACCAAAGGGGTAATCAGAATCCGTAAGTGGAAGAAGAACAGACAACACAATGGCCAAAAGAAAAAGGTCAAACTACAATCTACAAAACATACACATAAAACTCAAGATCGAGTAACACAAACCCCACTAAAAACCAGGGGTGAACTCAGGTTCTCCGGAAGGGTAAGCAGTTCCTGACAAGCAATATTTCAGTTAAATCATGGCAGAACAAAGTCAACAGTTAATGAGATGATGATGTCCAATTTGTACTAGACCATCATGCTTAGTTGGATTTTTATAGTGCTAGCTCACTGAAACAAGTCTGTGTGTAGAAAAGTAGTTTCTCTTTTATGCTTTTCTGGAATTTGACATTGGTCCCATTGCTAATTTAGGCTTCCAATTATCATCATTATCTGTTGTTGAAAAACCTCTTACAATCCTCATTATACCCCCGCTCCCCGAAGGGGGAGGGGGGTATACTGTTTTACCTCTGTCCGTCTGTCCGTCCAAGATATTTTTCGTCGCATTTTTCTCAGTAACTGTTGATGGCAGAAATCTGATATTTGGTCACAAGCATCATATAGGTATACCATATTGTGGGTAGCATTGTTGGACCCGTCAGATTCCTACTTCCTGTTTGCCGACTTAGTTGGTTTCTATACACATTGAACATATATGCACATTTTTCTCAGCAACTATTGATGGCAGAAATCTGATATTTGGTCACACGCTTCATATAGGTACCCCATATCGTGGGAAGCGTTTTTTGATCCGTCAGATTCCTACTTCCTGTTTGCCGAAGAGTGGGGGTATCATAGGTGAGCATTAGCTCACAGTTCATCTTGTTATTGATTGATTGGTGTTTAACACCAAGCTTAGCAATATCCTAGCTATATCATGACATTGCAATCCTCATTAAGATGAAAATATCCATTGTAATTGGCTGTAGCTTATTATTATTTTTTTGTTTATGTAAATATGTTAACATTCGTAATAGCTGTTTAACATTTCATCATAACTTTTTTCTACAGATAGAAACATTGATAGCGAAATCAGAACCAGTGTTATGAGGAATATTGTTAAAGTTTGGTCAAGATGAAGAGGAGGATGTTGTCAAATTAAAATCCAGGTACAGTGAAATGTGTCTAAAATAAAGTGAAGACTTGTATAAATTAAAAATTAAGACCAGTCACAATGTTCAGAAAAAAGTCTTTATAAATTTTAATTTGTCAAATTGGAACAAAAGTGAAATCTGTTCCAAATGAAAACACCTTTCTCATCTGTGTTGCATCCAGAAAGTATACTCTGTCACCCTTTCAAGAATCAGCTAAAATGGACAGGAATTGAACAATTCTTACTGTGTTACATCAAACTAGTGTATCTAAAAGATTGGATCTGGTAAAATTGAAATTCAGCAATTACATGTCCTTCATTTGAGTTGTTTTGAATGTAAGGGGGTTATTTATGTGTCTACGGGGATTTATCATGGTCTTTTCGACCGTTGTTGTTACCAGAAATGGGAAAATCTAATTAATTTGATTTGATTTGATTTATAGTGTTTAACCCCACTTTCAGCAATATTTCAGCTATATCATGGCGACCAGTTTCAGTGGTGGAAGAAGCCGGAGTACCCAGAGAGAACCACCGACCATGGGTAAGAAACTGGTAAACTTTATCGCTTCGAGTCGAGTGCACCCTTTTTATATGCCCGTCTCAAGACGGGCCGTATTATGTGATTGGGTATGGCGGGCGGGCGTACACACAGGTTTCCGCACAATAACTTTAGTTCTGTATATCAGATCTTTACCAAACTTGGCCACATGATTCCCCTGTGGAAGGGGAAGAACCCTATTTATGTTGGGGTCATTAGGTCAAAGGTCAAGGTCACCATTACTATAAATAGAATTTTTGACAACAGGATCGTTTCTGCACGATAACTTTAGTTCTGTATATTGGATCTTTACCAAACTTGGCCACATGATTCCTCTGTGGAAGGGGAAGAACCCTATTTATTTTGGGATCATTACCATTATACCGTTTGATAATTTATATAGACAGGCGTATTTTGTGATGCACACATTTCTTGTTTATAATTTACAAAGCCGGGCGCAAACCCACGCCATATTGGTGATAGGGTTGTATGAGTTGTTATGTAACTCATTAAGCCACCCGGGCCCTGAAAATCTAATTAAGTATCATACATTGAAGAGCAGTAAATATACAAATGTATATATTATCGGAAAATGTGGGGGCTATATTGCAATCACCTTGTCCGTCCGTCCGTTCACACTTTCGTAACAGATATCTCAGCTTCTACTGGAAGAAATGATTTTATATTTGATTTATGGCTTTGGCGTGGTGACTTGTACCGTGTCTCCCCTTTTCAGGTTTACCGCACATCTACTTCCTGTTTACCGTGCGACTTACAAATGAACGAGTGGGGGTATTCTTAGCACGACGTAGCGTGCAACATCTTGTTTTGTTTGAGCTTAGGAAAAAGGAATAAAAGGTACATTTGTCAAGCTTGTCTAGTCTTGTTTCACAGCGAGTGCAAATTAAATTTGTTTTCAGAGACAATATATATATATTGTGTTAATCCTGCAATGCCTAAAAGTTTAAAAAGCCACTCAAATTTTATTTAAAAGAACAAAAGCAAGCATCATCCAATTGTTTTCTATGATGTCTTCTGTCACCTTTATGCTAACTGTTCACTCTACATGAATCAGGTACAAGGAGACTTATTTGTAATCTAGACGAATAAAAACATTATATGTGTACCTTTATTGTAAAGCAAATGTGATGATTGCAGGATAAAAATGCCACAATGTAAAATATACTCTCACAAGAGGGTAAATATTATTATAGGAAAGCTTAGACAGTTATGAAGAACTGACCAGCGAAACTCCTGACCTTCAGTATGTTCTGGAAACATTACCACTTTATAAATGTCTAGATTGTAAAATATATGTATGATTTCAGAGCATGGCAATGCATAGCAAATATTTTATAGACTTTGCTGATAAGTTGAGGGTGTGTTAAAAATTAGACAACAGGTAACTATTTAGAAATGGATGGATAGGGGCATATAGGAACAGGTTCAACCCTGCCACTCTTTTATGCCTGTCTCAAGCCAGGACTTTGATTTCCAACACAACATCATATATTGTGATATTTTTCATGTTCAATGATTTGAGATGAGAGGTGATTATTTGTGTTTGTTGATATTGTTGGAATTATTAACCATCACCGTTAAAATTTTCTATTCATAAGGATAAAGACTAGTCAGACAGTCTAAATCCATTAGTTTTGTGGAGCAAAAATATTTATTCTCATTTTTTTTTTTCAGATTCCAACTTGCAAGGAAGAGGATTAAAGAACACATGAAACATTTATCAGAAAAAATGTGAAGAAAAAGATATATGTTTTACATGTAATATTACTCCATACAGATGTTCTGAATGTAACACAAATAGAAGGAATGAAAGAATTTTGTGATAAAAGTAATTTGCAAGCTTATATTTAGACAGACGAGGAAAACCATCCGATTGGTTTAATTTTGTACTCGTAGCTGTGGAATATAGACAATATCAATTTTATGAAGACAACTATTTAAAACTAAGAATCACATCAGACTTTTTGAAATTTGTTTTCATTTTGCTGGACATAGCTCCAGCACCCAGGAATTTTCTGCTGGACCCTCTGAATTTTTGCCGGACCTACATTTTTTATGTAAAATTGTTTTAAAGCCAAGCAATGTCATACCGTTATTATTATTTTAGTCTAGCAGAGCGCTTTCTGTATTTAACTTCATTAGTACTGGTAGAGGCCTAAAAAATAAAAAGACCAGTCACCATCCAGAATAAACCAAAAAGGAGTAGCCAAATCCAGCTAGGGATACTCTCAAACTTTGAAATATTTACCAGATTTAAAACATAATTTTTAAATTTTTTATTGAGATTACAATAACAATATTCTAAAAGTCATTAGACTCTCTCAATCTCCAGTTTGCCCGGCTGAGCTCCGTCGTAATGCTTCAGGAACGACCACATGTTTTATGGTCGGCACATTGCCATGTTGCCGGAACTGTAAACAACATTCTAAATAGAAACGGATTCGGTGAATAAAGGTAATAACAAAATTACCGAACTCCGAACAATCTTATAAAGGGAAAGTCAAAACTCATAATTATCTAAACAGACAAAATCAGTCAACAACCGGAAAACTGTGAAAACCGTAATGACCCTGACTTGGTACAGGCATTTCTAAAGAAATGGTGGGTTGAATCAGATTTTAAGGCGCCAAACCTCCCGCTCTCATTACGGTTCAAAGGTTCCGGCTGTCACTGTAACAGTATTTAAATACAGGAACAAAATAGGTAAAATAGTTGTCAAAGCAGTACCATATTCGGTGACGTAAATGTCAAAAATATTTTTACGTCACACATTGACAAAAAAATTCTTGACATTTTGGACTTCTTTACAAATCAGGGACGTCGTGTTTTTTTATTTCATATATTTTTTGGGGGCTTTTCACACGAGAAGATCATCATACGCATCACAATATATTCAAATATATTTATTTTCATGACAGTTACCAATACTATTTACCAAAAACAGATAAAATATCACGTATTCAATGCGGTTACGAATTCCGAGTTGACCGAACTTGTTCCAGTATTTACAATACGACCTGCGCTTCCGACTTCCGTTTAAAAAGTAAACACATCATTCAAAAATGTTTGGCGGACATGGGGACCGGCATTACCGACGTTATTGGAGGACCTCATGATTTTCTGCCCCCTAGGTCCGACAAATTTCAAAAACTGTCACATGCGGACTTGTCCGATAAATGGTCCAGACAATTAAATTATTTGTAATCAATGGTCAGTGCTTCACTAGCTGCAATAATGTAGCTCCTGTGACAAACTTGTGTCTCGGCAGAGCTACAACGCGGTCCCATTCGTCACAATGGAGCAAAAAAAAAGTTGCAGTTGAAACATAAAAACTCACTATTTACGGTTCAAACATTTCATTATAACAATTACTGATGATCCCAGTCCTTGTTAAATCGGTTTGGCTGAGAAATATATGCTTTTCAAAGTTAGCAACAACCTTGTTCAAATTTATCGATCGTTTTCCATAACCGGAAACTACGGAAGGCGGAGCTTTTCTAAATATGGTAAACATTCCAATCGTAACTACTCGGCCATTCTCGCTACCCTGTTATTTGCAGGGTAGCGAGAATGGCCGAGTAGTTACGATTGGTAAGCATTCACGCCTAAATCGCCAAATATGGTATCGACATCTAAATAGTGAGGCCGGAAATGACGAAATTCAAAATTTTCAAAGAGGAGATTTTTATTTTGTGGGAATTACATTCTAAAATACTGGTAGGTGATACAAACTTGTTATAATAATGGACAAAAGGAAAGGTTATGTCTTATTATTGATAAATGCAGGCGTCAGAAGCTCTGTAAGCGAGCGCAAAAAATCTCGGCGGCTGCTCCATTACGTGTAATGGCATCCCGTTATAACCCTTGCGAGTAAGCGAGCATTTAGGGTTTTATTATTAGAACTAGTGCTTCACCTCTTCCAAACAAATGAAAAACATTATTGTCACATCTCTCAATACTATTTATTTGAAAATCAAATACAGATATATATGTAAGAATTCCATCGTGTCACGTATTTCATACGATCCATGTTTTTTTTGTTGCATATATTAATGGGCTACAATTGGATTTAAACATTTCTTTAAACTTTACACCTCATAATGCACCATATACTCGATTCTGTACCAGGGATTACGACACAGACGTAACACTAAATTTTCATTGATTTCTTTAATTTTGTGTTAAAATCCTTTATACAAACCCTATAAAATATACTCTCCTTAGGTAGTTTTTGAGTTATTGGAGAGGGGTTAAAATTCATTTTAAAGTGTTTTTAATAATCTTAAAGCATATCTTCCTTCTAAAACATTAAATCTAGTAAATAAATTGATTATTGCATTTGATAAATAGTTCTTAATTATTTTTCGTAATTATTTAAATTAAATTGGTTAACTACATGGAATCAAATATAGAAAAAAAGAAAATTTTATATTCAAGTTGGGTATATTTAAAAATTAAGCCAGACTTTGTCATACATGAACAATAGCTTTTCCTTCATTGCTAAGCAAAAAAAAAATATTTGTTTGAAAGTTGCATGAAAAAACCCTATTAATATCTTTTATATATATTTTTATTCATACATATAAAAGTATAAACCCATTATGACTATGTTTTTACGAAATTTGCAAATGTCAATCAATCGTTTCCGTAGAATATTGTGATCTTTTTCTATTGTTATGCTGTGTATATTTGTTTTGACGTTATTGTGATATCTCTATTATTATTATTATACAATATTTATAAAGTGCCTATCTAATAAAACATTTACTCTAAGTGCTGTACAAAACACATAAAATGTTAATCCTATCAATAAAAGTAAAAGTAGCAATAAAAGTCAAGAATAGATAAAAAAAATAAATAAAAAATAATGATGAATCTTTAAAAGTTTCTAGAAAATGACAACTGATTGCACATGTTCAAAAATAATTATAATTAAAAAGAGAGTTTAAAATCAAATACTGTCACCATAAGCTGCTCTAAAAAGATGAGTCTTTAAAAGTTTCTTGAAAATGCCAACTGATTGTACATGTCGAATGTTTTGAGGAAGACTGTTCCATAAAGTTGCGGCAGATTTGTCCAATCGGCGTTCACCGTAGGTTTTGGTGCGTATGCGTGGAGCCTTTAACAACTGCAAGTCTTCTGATCTTAATGCTCGAGTGTTACATTTCAATTTTGTTGATAACTATAACTGTATTGAAATGCCTTCCACTAATAGAAAAGAATATGCGATAATATCTAGAGTAAATGAAGGTTAAATCTCCCTTACCTATATAAAATAGACCTTTTGTACAGGGTAAGCCTAAGGTGGTGCAGGGCCCTGAAGGTTAAATCTCCATACCTATATAAAAATAGACCTTTTGTACAGGGTAAGCCTAAGGAGGTGCAGGGCCCTGAAGGTTAAATCTCCCTACCTATATAAAATAGACCTTTTGTACAGGGTAAGCCTAAGGAGGTGTAGGGCCGTGAAGGTTAAATCTCCCTACCTATATAAAATAGACCTTTTGTACAGGGTAAGCCTAAGGAGGTGTAGGGCCCTGAAGGTTAAATCTCCCTACCTATATAAAATAGACCTTTTGTACAGGGTAAGCCTAAGGAGGTGCAGGGCCCCGAAGGTTAAATCTCCCTACCTATATAAAATAGACCTTTTGTACAGGGTAAACCTAAGGAGGTGTAGGGCCCTGAAGGTTAAATCTCCCTACCTATATAAAATAGACCTTTTGTACAGGATAAGCCTAAGGAGGTGTAGGGCCCTGAAGGTTAAATCTCCCTACCTATATAAAATAGACCTTTTGTACAGGATAAGCCTAAGGAGGTGTAGGGCCCTGAAGGTTAAATCTCCCTACCTATATAAAATAGACCTTTTGTACAGGATAAGCCTAAGGAGGTGTAGGGCCCTGAAGGTTAAATCTCCCTACCTATATAAAATAGACCTTTTGTACAGGATAAGCCTAAGGAGGTGTAGGGCCCTGAAGGTTAAATCTCCCTACCTATATAAAATAGACCTTTTGTACAGGATAAGCCTAAGGAGGTGTAGGGCCTTGAAGGTTAAATCTCCCTACCTATATAAAATAGACCTTTTGTACAGGGTAAGCCTAAAGGAGGTGTAGGGCCCTGAAGGTTAAATCTCCCTACCTATATAAAATAGACCTTTTGTACAGGGTAAGCCTAAGGAGGTGGAGGGCCCAATTGTTGTTCTCTGTAAAACCTGCAGTGTGTTGTTGTGTGTACTTGAAGAGCAGAGAATTGACTTAAGGGCGGTCCTGCTTTTGCACATTCCCGACTTGATTCTAAAATTATTTGTTTTTACACGATTTGATAGGAGTTCTAACAACTTGGGAATTTTCTATTTGCTATTAAATTATCTTCTGATTTTTACAAGGTTCAGATAGCTACAAATTATAAGAGAATTATTAGTTGTAACGGAAATAATCCTATTAAAAAATTGTATAATTTTAGAATCAAATCAAAAATGTGCAAAAGATCTAATTGTATTACCTACATCAATTTTACTATATATAATAACCTCTGAACTTACTACACATATCATCTATTACACATTTATATACATTGTTATACTTTTTGTATTTTTTCATAGGTATAAAAGCTTTACATAACATTAGAAATCATGGGAACATTTCTAGTCTGTATTTTTTAAATTAAAATTTTAACGCTTATGTAATGGTATGTAATATTGCACTGCTTTACCGATTCTATGCATTGTGAAAATGTTTTACACAAAATTAGAAAGTACTATTACGTTAAAAAAAATGGAAATCTATTTACAACATTCTGCTGGATGATTTATTATACAAAACCAATAGTTATTTTGTAGCTTTAATAATTAGCATCTACTTATATATATATATATATATATATATATATATATAAAGGTCTGAAAAAGTAGCCAACGTATGAACCTACGAGATGTCGGATTGGAAACAAGTGTTAACGATACTGTGCAAACAAACAAAAATGATAAATAAACGTCTAAAATGTTAGCACAACACTGACGCTGATGAAGCTTGTCGGTCAAGCGAAATATCCGTCGATTTAATTATAATTATAGTCTTTTTGTAGACTTATAGTTATTTTTGTTACATTTTAACATCTTTTTTTGATATCGTTGTGCTAACATTTTAGACGTTTATATATATATCTAGTTCTTTATTTGACAATGATGTTACGATCAAAAGAAGTCAATTTTCGTTTTCATGAACTCAGAAATTTTTCTTCCTAGAATAACTCAAAAGTAAACATTTGGTCAGTATACATTTGCTTTCAACTTAATTTATCACTGTTATAACTATAATACTCACCTACTTCAAATAAAAAATCATTGATCGATTTGACATTGATGCAACAAATTTCTATAATAACATATTGAATAATTATCATTTATATATCCTATGAGTTAATGATGATTTATTTTTCCGTTATTGTGTACAATTGCAGATACTTTGCTCCACCTTTTAATAGACACTTTAATACTTTGTAGAGTGAGACTCCCCCATCCTGCATGGATGTTTGTTTATATACAGCTAGCTTAATACACTACTGTAGATAAATTGAAACAACAGTTTGGAAGTTTATATTTTCAAATGTAGAAGAATACTTAAATGTATTGATTTTCTTTTAAAGCTATAATTTAAATATGTTATCACTAACTTCTCTGTAACATGTGCCTTGCTTAAATTAGGTTGTGATGTATATTTCTTCTATCTACCACATTGTAAACATGATGAAATACTATTACAATATATTTCTTGATACAGACAGGTTTTATAATAGATTTTTATTTCGTTCATGATGAATTTATACCTACATTTCATTTATAGTGAACCAGTCTTTATTGACAACCACTTCTACCAGCAAAATATGTTATTTCAAAATAAATGGTTTCTCATAAAAGGTTTATTTGATATGAATATTGCAGACTTTAAATTTCATCGTGGGATTATAATAGTTGGGTCTTGCATATCAGAATTATATTTAGACATATTTCACTGTATTAGGTTTTTCTCTGGTGAAAATAAACTGATTTCAAGGCTATGTGTATTGAGTTTAAAGGGTTTTACAAAAT
Organism: Bathymodiolus brooksi; assembly: GCA_963680875.1. Taxonomy (NCBI): domain Eukaryota; kingdom Metazoa; phylum Mollusca; class Bivalvia; order Mytilida; family Modiolidae; genus Bathymodiolus; species Bathymodiolus brooksi. The sequence continues at coordinate 64,325,521 of OY804580.1, read as the reverse complement.
TTGGTTCTCTGACATCAGTTTTCCTGAGACATACTTTACTATACTAGTTTTTTCTTTGTTTCATAGAAATAAAATGATTTTATTTGATATTTGAAGCCAGTACAAACAGTAAATTTACAATTATTTAAGGAATATGTTCAACTTTTGAACAGGTTATACAATATACCTGGTTTGGGGTAGTTTACGCTTAATAAACCGTGAAGCGATTGATGATGAGCATAACCTGTTCCAAACCAGATTGGTTATACAAGTATAACATGTTCAAAAATTGAACATATTCCTTATAATTTAATATTTGAATTTGTCGTTGGCGAATGAATATGTTATAAGTTTTCAAATATAACCAGGCAGATCAGCTAATCAGATTTCAGTATTCACATTAAATTCGATTATTTCCCAAGTATAGAATTAGTTTTTTATAGTTCTTTTTATATGAACAACATATGAAGATAATATCTGTGAAATTTTTGCCATGCCATAATTTGCCATACATAAAAATAATGTCCAATTAAAACTTTGTATGTACCGGTAGTCAAAATGAATTATGAAAATACTGCTTAAAATAAGTATTAGACAGCAAAGCTTCAGTTATAGTAATGCATTTTTATAATGAGAGATTTTATCCTTGGTTTGTTTACTCTTTTCTCAAGTCTGAGAAAATTGATTTTAATAAAAAAAAATATTGTGCCAATTTTTTTTTTTTTTTAATAAGTGCTGATCTTTTTGTTAATTGTTTTGTTTTGTATTTGTAGAAACTTGAAAAGTTAAAAAATTGTATGAAATATATTAGTTCTAATAATAAAACCCTAAATGCTCGCTTACTCGCAAGGGTTATAACGGGATGCCATTACACGTAATGGAGCAGCCGCCGAGATTTTTTGCACTCGCTTACAGAGCATCTGACGCCTGCATTTAGAATGTAATTCCCACAAAATAAAAATCCATGTCTCTGAACATTTTGAATTTCGTCATTTCCGGCCTCACTATTTGGATGTCGATACCATATTTGGCGATTTAGGCATGAATGCGTGTAGTAAGAAATACCATATTTAGAAAAGCTCCGCCTTCCGTAGTTTCCGGTTATGGAAAACGATCGATAAATTTGAACAAGGTTGTTGCTACCTTTGAAAAGCATATATTTCTCAGCCAAACCGATTTAACAAGGACTGGGATCATCAGTAATAGTTATAATGAAATGTTTGAAGCGTAAATAATGAGTTTTTATGTTTCAACTGCAACTTTTTTTTTTGCTCCATTGTGAAGAATGGGACCGCGTTGTAGCTCTGCCGAGACACGTTTGTCACAGGAGCTACATTATTGCAGCTAGAAATATACGTGTATATTAATAATATGATCAAACTGATTTTATGTACAAAGCCATTCATACTGTATTTATGCAAATGATGTATTTAATATTATATATTGTATAGTGATTGAATTGTTATAATACATTAATTATTATTATTATTATTATTCTGTTTCTTAAATTGATTTTAAATTTGTCAAGTAATTTTAACATGTTTTTTTCGTTGTTTTCAATTCCGTTTTTTCTTCTTCAATGTTTTCAATTTCATTTCAAATCTATCAAAACTATAAATAAATGAGATGTGTCGGAGATAACAGAGAATTAATGTAAACTGTCCTTATTCTTTTGATGTGTATAATGATACATAAATACCATACATTCCATTTGTAAGTCGTTAAAATGCCAATTACACTCAAATTCTTTTGTTTATTTTTCAATGACATATTCTATTAAATGTTTGTACACAGGGATTGTTTTCTTGCATACCTCTAATTAGAAATTTTGTTCTTTCCATCCTTGATTATCTCCCCTTTAAACATTTTAAATCTGAATATGTTCAATTGTTGCCTGCTATCTTTGCCGACACGCAGGGAATGCTTAGTTTTGACATTCTCACTCGACATGCTTGATTTCCACCACTTATATATAGCAAGTTTCTCACGTTATGGCCTTTTTGTATTACTTTATTTAATGATAGATGACATGCATCTTTCTTTGGTTTAAATACAAATTTCTGTTACTGACTTTAACTTCGAAATCTGTGTGAGCTTTTTATTATTACTATATAGCTTCCAGCATCCATCTTTTTGTACATCATTTCATTTTTCATTTTCAAGTCTTCCATTTGTTATCAGTTCGTCATTTCAAGTTGTGTTTTGAGAGTTATCTGTCAGTATGTTGTGCTACAGACGTGCTTGTCGCCACATTTTAAACCAGAATTTCAACTTCAAAAACATTCTACAAAATCTTCTGTACTGAAACTACTATACCATTTCAGAAGTCAACTAAAATGGTCGGGTATGAAAACTTACTTACATGTTCGTCTAACTTTACTGTATATGAAATATTGAATCAGAGGCAACTTTAAATTAACCATGATGTATCCTTCATTTTAATTTATTTGCATATAAGGGGTTTATTTGTGTGTTTACCAGGATTTAATATTGGCTTTTTGACCATTGTTTTACAGGAAGTGTTACCTGGAATCAATCTATTGGATATTCTCAGAATTCTTCTTAATTTCAAATGGAAAATAAAACAAAAACATTACAAGTCAACTTTGTCAGATTAAATTCACAAACACAAACCTCAGATATGTCTTTAAAATAAACTGAAAGTTGTTATTAAAAATGTAGTGGTAAACAACCCAGGGTCACGCTAGAAACAAATATGGCCACCACATAATGTTAAATTTCCATGAAGGCAGTCAAGAACATATTCATTCATTCAAATCGTCATGGGAGAATATAAAACATGGACTTCTTAGGATGGAATATACTTGTGACCTATCTGATTTTGTTTTGATATTAATTAATTATATAAAAATATGTTTAATTCAACAAATTTAGAAAAAAATAATTAAAAAAATATAGTAATGATATCTTTTGTTAATTTACCCCAGTAATTTAAAAAGAAATAAAAAAATGATAGAAAAATAAATAAAATAAACAATAAATCAAATAAGACAAATTTACCATAGTAATGATTTTATAGGGAGATTAAAACTTGGAACTAATAGCAGTACACATCTCAAAATTAGGGCATATGCAAAAATATCAAAATGTTTTTAAATGTAAAAAATCAAAGCTGACGGTGATGTTTTAAATATTTCTTTTGCACCTAGTTTGACGGTATTTGTTTGTCAATAGTTGTAACTGTATTTTTGAACTGCTGCTGATTTTTTTACATTTATTAATTTTATACACAAGTATTCTCTGTTAATTAGGATACAATAAACTTGTGAATTATCTCATTTATTGTATTGTTTTGAAAAAATATTAAATATTACAGAAAATAACGAATTATTGTTGGTTTTTTTAAATATGTTATGCACATCAGAGATTTGTTATACCAGTCAACTGAAATATGAAATACTGTGAATTTGTGGTGTTTTAAATTTGATGGATTTTATCAAACCATGAAATAAAACATTTCACTGAATTTACATAGCCACGAAAAAAATTGCAAATTTTCCTCAAACCACAAAGAAATGTTATCCATGAATTTAAATGAATTCAGAATACAGCTAAAACACTAAGATAGTGCAAAGAAAAAATTACTGAGATATTAAAACTGGATTACACCAATAAAACTGAGAAAATTTTAATGCCTACGAACATTATTCAACTAGACATATAGGTGCAAATTTTTTAATCTAAGATTTATATATTCATGGTTATTTCTATAAGAATTGAAAGTTGGAATATGATGAACAAACATAGCATGCTGTAAATAAAATAGGTCTATGGTTATTGTATTTAACACCACTTTCAACAATATTTCAGTTATATTGTGGCAGTAAGTTTTATTGGTGGAGGAAACCGGAGAAAACCACTGACCTGCCGCAAGTCACTGACAAACTTTATCACATAATGTTGTATTGAGTACACCTCGCGCGAGTGGGAATCGAACTCGCAATGTTATTGGTTAAAGGCACTGATTGCATATAGTTGTAAATTCAACTACCATACAATCATGACCATGACATCTCCTGGTATAAAATACATAAAAGATATTTACTTTTAGTTGCAAAATATGGTGAAAACCCACAGAGAGCTAATGACTTTATGGGATCAGTGGATGAATTGAAATATGAGTAATTAATATAACTTTTGAACAATATTTCACATACATGTATCTTAGGGATCAGTTTACTGTTGGAGAAAGCCATGAACATTACATATGTGGCTGAAAATCTTTATCACATAACATTATACATCAAATATATGTTTGGATGGACAGGAATCAAGTTCACAAATATTATTAGCACCCCACAAAGTTTTCAGTCTGTCTTGTCAAATCTGTCTGTCCATAATGTCTTTGTGAGTGCCAATTCTCCTACAGTTTATTTTTTATTATATCCCCGCCACTAGTAAGTAAGTAAGTAAGTAAGTAAATTTTATTTAGAGTCGGTATATATATACATAGACAACAAATCAACATGAGCCCTAAAGTGCTCTTAAACCGACTACAGATATATACATAAAACAACATAACATCAAATCATGTATCAAAATCATATATAAAAGCAGAGCACAAAACACAAAGGCACATAAATAAAATTGAAGCACATTAAGACAGGGACCTCGAAAAGCCGAAATACACTAAGTGGCCGGGACATATAGTGTTACCCATGTCCGTCATTCTGTAATTCCGAAATAAAACAGTGGTCACCACTTTTTTCCGCTATACTTCGAGATATTGACTTGATATTTGGTATGTGGGTGTATAATGATAAATTACAGATCAAATTTACGTTTCGTTCCGGTCTAATGAAATTTGGCCAAATATTTAGTTGTCACCACTTTATTTCACTATGATTTGAGATATTGACTTGATTTTTGGTATGAGAGTATAATCATAAGTTACAGATCAACTTTGAAATTTGTTCCGGTTGAATGATTTTTGGCCAACTTATAGCCCGTTGGACTTTGAAATTTGCCCAAATATTTAGTTGTCGCCACTTTTTTTCCACTATGATTTGAGATATTGACTTGATTTTTGGTATGTGAGTGTATAGTGATGAGTTACCGATCAAGTTTTAATTTCGTTCCGATTGAATGATTTTAGGGCCAATTTATGCACCTTGGACTTTTAACTTTGGCCAAATATTTAGTTGTCACCACTTTATTTCACTATGCTTTGAGATATTGACTTGATTTTTGGTATTTGGAATTACAATGATGAGTTACATATCAAGTTTAGCTTTTGTTCCTCAAAAATCTGAAATCAGCATTTCAAAACAAATGACCTACACAGGGGCGGATCCAGGATTTCAAGTTAGGGGGGGCACACTTAAAAAAAATTGCGCCGACGAAGGGAGGCACTAAAATTTTTGGGGTATTTCGTGTGAAAAATCACGATTTTACACAAAAAAAATCACATTTTTTCCAATTGCGGAGGGAGATGCGAAAATTTGTGGGGTATTTCGTGTGAAAAATCACATTTTTTCCAATTTTAGGGGGGGCGTGCCCCCCTCTGGATCCGCCCCTGCTACAAGTGTGTGATCAACCCTACCACAATCTACGGATCAACATTGGACCTTGTTTTCACTGGAGGGCATTTGCCATCAATAATTTACAATGGTTGTTATTGCTCAGACCACATGACACTTTTAATTCAGAAAAAAATGCAATGACTATTAAATGGTAATGTTTTATAGGTATAGGATTTCTTATTCATATGCAAGTGTTGTAGATTCCTGATCATATTAAGATTTGTTCAGGCAATATTGTTTCCTTGAAAAGATCTTGTGAATTTAAGGAGGCTTGAGGATACAGATCTTAAACAAAAGTTTGTTATTCTTAGCCTATTAGTGAGGCAATTCAATAAGGGTGAAACATTTGCGAGCCTCTTAATATTCACGGCGGGGACATTCGTATCGTTCCGACACATCTAGTTAGAAGGAAACTTTACCTTGTTGCTTATCATATATAGATGTGAAAATCGTCTTTTTGGGAAGATTGGGAAAAAATCAGAAGGCTTGTGGAGCTTTATTACCGATATATACAAAAATATACATCATATAGAATATATGGAGTGTCAGGTCTAGTTTCTTTTGGATTGAAATGAAGCTTTACATACATGTACATGTAGTTGCTAACCGCATCAGTTGTGCAATGATTAACATGCTCGCCATGAGTACGAAAAATCGTGGTTTCGAGCCCTGGTCCAGGTAAAATCAGAAACTATAAAAATGTTTTATTCCGCTAAGAACTCAGTATCAAGGAGTAAGAGCAAGGACTGATTGGCTCGGAATCAGGATAATGTGTCCCGAATGGAGTGACATTTCTACTCATACTTTGGTTTCAGTGAGCTAGCATTAAAAAAAAATTTAACTAAGCATGTTAGTCTAGTACAAAGAGTATACCCTCGTCATCTCATCAAATTGTAACTTCTTCTCTCTTTGATATACAAATGTAGCTGAAAAATTGCTCATTTAGTATCAACATCAGTCACTCACATAGTTGTTTATCATCGTGTGAAAATGTGCACATCATCTTTTTGTGAGGATCCAATCAAAAGAGTAGAAACAGGCCTTTCATCCAAATTTTTATCATAATGTTTACATAATTATATATTCATAAGTCTTTTAAATTTCTCCTCTAAGAAAATTAAAATTTAATGACCAGCAGAAAATCGAAATAAATCAGACCTGGATTTTGTAAGCAACACATTCAAGTCTCGACAACTCTTATATTTTCAAAATAATTGTATGGTAAAATGTGAACTGTACATTGTTTGTCCCCTTAGATCCTTTTTTTTTTTAATTATGGACCATCAATAACCATTAAGAAGAACATTTTGGCAAATACTGAATGAAAATTTGGGAAAATGGCACTTTTTGGACCCCTTTAGTGAGGTTTATCTCAGAAACAGTACAAGATGGAGGTTACTATCAAAAGCTCTTATATTGATCAACTCAAATAAAAAAGCACATCAATACTGGATGAAGAATAAAAATTCTAGACACATTACAAATATGCGAACTTTGGGAATATGGGTCCTTCTTAAAAAATTAAGACTTTTTTCAAAACAAAAAACAAAAGCTTAATTTTATTCATGGCACATCAATATCCATACAGATGATCATTTTGCCCCCAAAAAATGCATAAAAATGGCACACAAAAATTTAAATGTTAAAATTTTGAAATTCCCCCTTTTATCTCAAAAATGGTAATAGTTGCACAATAACGCTACATAGCATGTTTTTGAAAGAGATTTTTTCTAATGTACTCATTAAAGAAAAACTCATCAGCGACATATCAATAATAAATTATTTATACCCATATATATGGAAACACCCTATTTGGACCTTTTTTTTCCTGTTGTGGATTTCCGATCAGAAAAAAACCCCATACATTTTGTAGAGGGCCATAAAATGAACATTACTACCAAATTTGGTGCCATATGGTCCAATGGTTTCAGAGAAGAAGAGTAAAAACACTTTTTTTTACCTCTTTGAGCATCTTGTTTTTTGTATACTTCCGACCCAACTTTTTAAGGAATCATTAAATGAACATTTGTACCAAAGTTGGTTCTAGTTGACTCCGTGTTTTCAAAACAGAAGATTAAAAACAGATAATACCTTTTTGACACCTTTGGGCCTCTTGTTTCTTTTGTCCCGCCACGATATAACTGAAATATTGTTGAAAGTGGTGTTCAACACCATAATCTCCCTTCTTTTGAGTATCGGTACATCTGATCAACACAAAAAAAAACATGAACTGTCTAGAGAAGGCCATCCAATGAAGATTCTTACCAAGTTTTGTTTCAAGTGGCCGAGTGGTTTCAAAGAAGATTAAAAACAAACAACACTCGTTTCTTTCAAGAACTTCTGATCAACAACAAAAACATAAACTTTATATCGGACTATGCAATGACCATTCTACCAAGCTTGGTTTCAGTTGCCCTAGTCGTTTCAGAGAGGAAGATTAAAAACAGACAATACTCTTTCTTACACATTTGGGCATCTTGTTTCTTTTGTGTACTTCTGATCAACAACAAAACAGCTTTTTAGAGGACCATCCAATGAACATTCCAACAATTTACAAGTGTGGTTCCAGTTAGCCCAGTGGTTTCTGAGAAGATTAATATGTAAAACTTTACAGACAACGACCAATGCCAAGTGATGGCAATACCTTTTGGTCAGGCAATATAAACAAGTGTAAATGAAACTAATGTGTTTTTTACTAGTCAAACCTGCCTTTAGTGACCACCTCTATTAAGTTACAGTCAAACCTGCTTTAGTGACCACCTCTATTAAGTTAGTCAAACCTGCTTTAGTGACCATCTCTATTAAGTTACAGTCAAACCTACTTTTAGTGACCACCTCTATTAAGTTACAGTCAAACCTACTTTTAGTGACCTCCTCTATTAAGTTACAGTCAAACCTACTTTTAGTGACCACCTCTATTAAGTGAGTCAAACCTACTTTTAGTGACCACCTCTATTAAGTTACAGTCAAACCTGCTTTAGTGACCACCTCTATTAAGTTAGTCAAACCTGCTTTAGTGACCACCTCTATTAAGTTAGTCAAACCTACTTTTAGTGACCACCTCTATTAAGTTAGTCAAACCTGCTTTAGTGACCACCTCTATTAAGTTAGTCAAACCTACTTTTAGTGACCACCTCTATTAAGCTACAGTCAAACCTGCTTTAGTGACCACCTCTATTAAGTTAGTCAAACCTGCTTTAGTGACCACCTCTATTAAGTTAGTCAAACCTACTTTTAGTGACCACCTCTATTAAGTTACAGTCAAACCTGCTTTAGTGACCACCTCTATTAAGTTAGTCAAACCTGCTTTAGTGACCACCTCTATTAAGTTAGTCAAACCTGCTTTAGTGACCACCTCTATTAAGTTAGTCAAACCTGCTTTAGTGACCACCTCTATTAAGTTAGTCAAACCTGCTTTAGTGACCACCTCAATTAAGTTGGTCAAACCTGCTTTAGTAACCACCTCTATTAAGCTAGTCAAACCTGCTTTAGTGACCACCTCTATTAAGTTAGTCAAACCTGCTTTAGTGACCACCTCTATTAAGTTAGTCAAACCTGCTTTAGTGACCACCTCTATTAAGTTACAGTAAAACCTGCTTTAGTGACCACCTCTATTAAGCTAGTCAAACCTGCTTTAGTGACCACCTCTATTAAGTTAGTCAAACCTGCTTTAGTGACAACCTCTATTAAGTTAGTCAAACCTGTTTTAGTGACCACCTCTATTACGTTAGTCAAACCTGCTTTAGTGACCATCTCTATTAAAATAGTCAAACCTGCTTTTGTGACCACCTCTATTAAGTTACAGTCAAACCTGCTTTAGTGACCACCTCTGTTAAGTTACAGTCAAACCTACTTTAGTGACCACCTCTATTAAGTTAGTCAAACCTGTTTTAGTGACCACCTCTATTAAGTTACAGTCAAACCTACTTTAGTGACCACCTCTATTAAGCTACAGTCAAACCTGCTTTAGTGACCACCTCTATTAAGTTACAGTCAAACCTACTTTAGTGACCACCCCTATTAAGTTAGTCAAACCTGCTTTAGTGACCACATCTATTAAGCAATGACTTGTATTGTGTGACCTTAATATTAATTTCCCTTCACAGTGCATCTTATATTACCCGGTAATTAAACATGTATTTAGCGACCACCTGTCTTATGTGATCCTAATTAAATGTTCCCTTGGAAGGTCACATAAAACAGGTTTGACTATATCTTTATTACTGGTAATCGTATCACTGGAGCATACTAATATGGTAATACAAACATGTTTACAAAATCTTTCTAAATATTATGTAATAAAATGGATAGAAAGAAGAAGAAAATCATTAATCAAAGTCTTTTAAAATGTCCAACTGTTTACAAGTGCCATACCATGCAATAAAAATGGACCAGCTAAACCTTAAAATCAATTCATTGCAGGTGGAACACAACAAAGGATTGATCAGGTATATTGTTGAAATATTTTATGTACAACCATATATGTAAGACTCAGATCGACGTCCAGCCTCTAATCCATGTTTGATTTCTATGTCACAGACATCTGTAGATTTATGTCCTTTTTGTAAATTCTCAAATTGGCGTCCAATTCTTAGGTTTGGTTTTATGGTGCTTAATGCCACTTTTGGTGGAGAAAACCACCGACCTGTGGCAAGTCACTGACAAACTTTATCACATAATGTTGTATCGGGTACACCCCACATGAATGGGTTCGAACTCACAACGTTAGTGGTGATAGGCACTGATTGCATGGGTAGCTTAAATCCAACTATCATACGATCACGGCCACAACAACTGCTCCAATTCTTAAATCTGTCCTTTTTCAAATTCTCAAGTGGCTCTGCCAGATTGTTGAGTTTCTTGCACAGAAGGTTTAGTGTGTCTCTCTGAAGGTTGCTGTTGATAAAGTTTTGTAGAAGTGGATTCGCCAGATTGCTTAGTTTCTTGCACAGATGCTTTGGTTTGCCTCTCAGTAGGTTGCTCTTGATAAAGTCTTGTAGAAGTGACTCTAACAGATTGCTCAGTTTCTCGCACAGATGGTTTTGTATCTCTCTCAGAAGGTTTCTGTTGATAAAGCAAATACACATAAAAACTTGGCATCGTTAGCATAATTCAACAGTAATTGTAATACATTGCACTAGAACATTATATAAAACGTGGCATCATTAGCATAATTTAACAGTAATTGTATCATTAGAACATTTATATAAAATGTGGCATCATTAGCATAATTTAACAGTAATTGTACTATTAGAACATTTATATAAAACGTGGCATCATTAGCATAATTTAACAGTAATTGTACTATTAGAACATTTATATAAATCAGGGCATAATTTAACAGTAATTGTACTATTAGAACATTAATATAAAACATGGCATCATTAGCATAATTTAACAGTAATTGTACTATTAGAACATTTATATAAATCATGGCATCATTAGCATAATTTAACAGTAATTGTACTATTAGAACATTTATATAAAACGTGGCATCATTAGCATAATTTAACAGTAATTGTACTATTAGAACATTTATATAAATCATGGCATCATTAGCATAATTTAACAGTAATTGTACTATTAGAACATTTATATAAAACGTGGCATCATTAGCATAATTTAACAGTAATTGTACTATTAGAACATTTATATAAATCATGGCATCATTAGCATAATTTAACAGTAATTGTACTATTAGAACATTTATATAAAACGTGGCATCATTAGCATAATTTAACAGTAATTGTACCATTAGAACATTTATATAAAACGTGGCATCATTAGCATAATTTATCAGTAATTGTACCATTAGAACATTTATATTTTTGGTTTTTAGATGAACCTGTCAGTTTGCTATTATTTGACCCCCAGGAACAATAATAAAAAAAATAAAATATAAAAATAGGCTACTGAGAGCCTGTGGTCGCTCACCAGAGATGTTAGGTGAAATGTTGTCTTTTGACAGAAAATTGTGAGAGCAAACTTGACCTGTATATTTTCCATTTAAAGCTACTTATAAAATTCTAAATTGATTCAATAAGCAGCTGAACTTTAAGATAATCGTACAGAAAGCATACAAATTGTGTGTGTGAAATTTTGTCAGAAAATAAACTAGATCAAAGTACTATGAACTGAAACATGAACATAAACTGAAATTAAGTTAAGGTGACATGTGTATATATTGTACCCTCTATCATCAGTGTGAGGACCAAATATGGTAACAGTCCTCGAAATGAACATTTGAATTTAATAGTCCAAATCAAATACTTGCATTTATTTTTGTATAGTTCTAAATAAAAACTGAAAAATTTACTGGTGCGAACAAAGTTTTGCTGGTCTTGGGCCGGAGGACCAGTGGTCATCATGAGGACTGTGGAGAATCTAGGCTGTATGGCAATATGGAGAAACTGACCTAATCTCAAAAACTTAACATAAAGTAGACCATGAAAATGAGAAGGTTAGGTGACATATACCCCAGGCCTTTCAATAAGGGGCAGTTCCAGGTACTTTTACCCACTTAAAATGGTAATTGATACCTCCTAATTTCAAAGAGTGTTGTACATTCATGCAAAATGTTCAAATTTTAAGACTAGAAAAGAAGTATGCCCCCGCACTTGATAATTATGGACAAAGTTGTTTTGTTAGGAGATTTTTTAAAAATGAAGTGTGTCTGTAAGACACAAATGATGACCCCGCCTGACCATCAAAATCCTGTGTACATGCACACTTCCATTATGTGTATAAACATCCTACAAAATATTAAAGCTGTAGCTCCAAAACTGTAAGAGGAGATAGACATTCTGAGAAACACTACTCAAGTTATCATACGACATAGGGTAAAAATCCTATTTTCCGTCATATCAAGTCCAATAACTCTGGAACGGCAAAAGTGAAAATCATCAAAAATGAAAGGGATCCTCCATCCTTCACAGGTAAGCTGCTGATAAAATTTCAAAACATTCTGGGAAACACTACTCAAGTTATCATACGACATAGGGTAAAAATCCTATTTTCCGTCATATCAAGTCCAATAACTCTGGAACGGCAAAAGTGAAAATCGTCAAAAATTAAAGGGATCCTCATCTCTTCACCAGTAAACAGCTGATAAAATTTTAAAAGATTCTAAGAAACACAACTCAAGTTATCGTACGACATAGGATTTGTCTACAGACGGATGGACATGGTGAAACCAGTATACCCCCCTACAACTTTGTTGCGGGGGGTATAATAAACACATTAGTTACTGATATGGAGTGCAATATCAGGATAGACAGACTGCCCTTGGGTCGTGGTACGGACCACGACCCTTGGGCCGTGGTACGGATCACGACACTTGGGCAGTCTCTATATCCTGATATTGCCCTCCATATCAGTAACTATTATATAAATATAGCCAATGAAGGACCTCATATTGGAGTGGAAGGTAATTATCATCTTGATAAAATAAGAAATGGAGATTAGACAGTATATACCAATGTTCAATCAGAACAAAATGAAATGTTTTTGGGGAGGACCTTTCATACATCAGTCCTGCAAAGCAGGGGTTTCAAAGTGGGCCGGTACCCGGTACTTTTACCCGCCTGAGATCGTGTATAGTACCGGCAGAAATTACTGAACCCCCCAAAATTAGCGGTGGTCAAAACCACAAGTACGATGGTCGATAGGCTTGTGGAATATTTTTCATAAAAAATTAATGATCACGTCAATTGCTGAATTCTCGCATTCAAATCGAACAACTGCGTCACGACCAAGTTGATGGGATATTCCCTGTTTTAAAAATAACTTTACCTTAGAATCGTAAATAGCAGTTTGCGCATGCGGTAAATAGATATGTTTTCGCCCCCAATATCTTTTCATCCTTGTGTAAAACTCGGACCGGAACAAAGCTGACATCATTTCAAAATAAAAAAATGACCGATTACAAATTATGTTCAAACACAATTTAGTGTAATCTCCAGTAATATAAGTATGATCATTATGTATTATGAATATATGACTACACAATATTTTGTGCGATTTTTTTTATCCATTTAAAACCCAGAGTCGAATCATTCTGGGGCGTACTGTCTTGTTGCTTAACTCCGTCCATATTGTTAAATTTCCGGTATAAAAAAATAAAAACCTATGGCTAATTTATTTACATATTTTGACGGGGCCCTACCGCGGTTGTTCACAGAAATGAAAGTGTGCTGAAGAACATTTTTAAAAGGGGGTACGAGGAGATAAGGGATAGAAAATTACTAGAAATCTTGAAAAAGGACCGGACATGGCTCAAATATGAATTACATTGTAATGTCAAAACGCCGGCCCCCCTTTTTTTCCAAAATAATTTAACTTTTGTGATTCAAATGTTAATAAATGTTTTCCCGCGAATCGTTTTTGTTCGAACATTTTTTTTGCACATAAGTCGTGAAAGTAACAATATATATTGTTTTTGTTTAATTATATTTGTATTGATCTATTAAAAAATTATAAATTTTATTAAAGATTGATGATTGCAAATTAAATTTAATGTTTCATCAAGGACGTATTCTATATACGTCCTTGGTTTCATTAATTATGACACTTATATGTCTTGATCCGTGCCAATGGTCTTTGATGAGTTTAATTACTGGTAATAAAGTAAAAAAAAACCACACAAGCCAAGGTATTGTGAAAAAGAAAAGGTCAAGCCTAGCTGCGGAACCGTAGCTCTTTATGGTCCTTTTGATTTTTTTAAGATATGGCAGACTATCTATGAATAATCTTGGATGAAGTCTGTAAACTGAAATATTCAATAAAGAAATGGGGGGGGGGGGGGGGGGGGATCCAGGTATTATGCATGGTCTTCACTCTAAAGTTAACAGGATTTTTCTTTCAAAAACACTTAATGTTTTGCAGTCTCTGAAGTACATTTGTTGGTCCACAAAATGCTAGATTTCAGGAGCTTCCGCCCCCTGGACCCCTTACGGCCCTCAGCCTAATTTTTTTAGGTACCTCCTAAAATTTAAGAAGTACCTCCTATTATAAAAAACTTTGAAACCCCTGTGCAAAGATTGATTATAATGAACCAAGTGGTCTCAGAGCAGAAGATCCATCTAAATGTGAACTGTTTACGACAAACGAAAGACTATGGACCACAAATGAATATGACAGTATTATCTCAAATGTAAATTTAACATTTGGACTAAATAGTTTTACATTAAAGATTTAAGTACATGTATAACAGTCTGCACCAAAACCAACTAGCCCTAGGCCCCAGTAAAAATTGGTTCGGGCTAGTACAATTTGGATAAAATTTGCTTAATCAAATAGAACAAATTCTTCTAAAATGCTGTTCGGGATGTTTTTGGCACAGACTGGTATAACATATGAACTATTCCTTTCAGTTTAATATTAAAGTATTAAAGCTGCAAAAACTTATTTTTCACACTAATAAATTATTATATTGTGATACTGACTTGTAGATCTAATTCATGGCCCAATCTAGTGCTCTCTGCTTTAATATCTTTTATCTACAATAAAAACAAATGCCAAGTATGTGAATACTGTATTCTCTTTTCCGGGGTGACGTCACTTCCTTTAACAACAACGAGTCGGCCATCTTTAGGCAGTGAAAATCTAATTTAAAATGGCGAATGTTTCACCGCCTCAATGACAAGGGAGATAATTCGTTGACCGAAATACCCGGATGCCCGGAAAAGAGAATATGTTATTGTTTTGATACACAACTATACATTTACATTGCACCCTATGTAAACTGTGACTTGTTTTAATATATACCCTGAACACATTCTGTACATGGATGTTAGGCTAATTTTAAGAGACCACATCTGTTACATTATTTATCCTGTATATTGGTTCTATTTGGGCAGTCAAATTGCATTGACTAAATAAATTTTTGCTATGTTTGGTCCTGACTGAAATATTCCTTTTCTGGTACTCCTTTCACATGTTTTACCTGTTGAGTTTTGGGGAAATAGTTGTAAATCAGTTCATTTCCTGTTGACAGAAAATAATCAAAAAAGGCAATCTGGATAACTGTATAATTTTATTATTTAAGGGAACGACCATTTAACTTGAAGGGGGGGGGGGGGGGGGGGTTATGGTTTTTTTCTAAAAAAATATTCTGATTCCCAATGTTGCTGAAAAAAATATTCTGATTTTGGTGGAGGAAAAAAAAAATAATCTGATTCAGAGTTTTTGTCATATATCCTAATGTTAGAATCTGGAAAAAATTTTCGCGTTTTGCGCGACAAAAAAAATAAATATTCTAACTCTTGTGTTGTCCGAAAATTCAAAATATAAATGTCAACGAATTAATGTGTATTTTCTGCATGATAGGCACAATATTAATGCAGTGTATTAAGATATAAGGTTTATGTGTATTTGGTGTATATAACTAGGGAAAGGC
Source organism: Bathymodiolus brooksi (assembly GCA_963680875.1). Classification (NCBI taxonomy): domain Eukaryota; kingdom Metazoa; phylum Mollusca; class Bivalvia; order Mytilida; family Modiolidae; genus Bathymodiolus; species Bathymodiolus brooksi. The sequence goes on along the minus strand of OY804580.1, from coordinate 64,309,603 downwards.
TCTATAGACCTCACCTTGATTCCAGTTTTAGCGCCTCATACACTTACAACTTCATATTTTAATTAATTAAGATATTGCACTAAGTATTGTCTAAAATTTACACATCTGTCACTATATATTTGTAATGTCTACCAAAACGAACAAAAATCAATGAGACAGACTTAAAATTCTGGGATCAGGTCATTATTCCGACAGCCCATTGCTCCGACGGCCCATTATTCTGACAGCCCATTGCTCCGACAGTCCATTTCTCCGACAACCCATTATTCCGTCAAAAATGGTCAAAAGTAGTATAATTATCTTAAAACCTGTTGTTTTTCTTCTATACCTGACGGAAGATTGACATTAATCTTTATGCTCACTGGGCGGATTGTTTCTGTATTAAACTAAAGGGTAAATATGGGGTCAAAGTCAAATGTCATGGTGCTAGCAGATTCCTTACATCATGACGACATTTTGAAATAAATTAAACGAAAATGGAAAATGAATTATAATTCGAAGGTAAAAATGTGGGAAGGGAGCAAATTCGTGTCTGAAAATAAAATATATTTGGCCTAAAAATCACATTTGAGTTCTCGATCATGCAACAAACAAAGTAACCAATTTCAGTTCCGAGGTTTTTAATAGCAAATTATTATTTACCATAAATGTAAACCTTTACCTCCACTGCTGCCGAGTGACCATTTTGAATATCTGTTTACCACCAATGCATTAAAGGACATTCATGTACTGGAAGATATATGTCATGCTTGGTTTTGATTCCTCGAGCCATTTTTCAGAAAAAAATTTCGAAGTTAAGCCAGTAAACAACAATCAGTCATGACAGAGATATTTGTAGATGGACCAGTACCAATGTCACAACCCAGAAAGTAACATCTCTGTAAAGTTTGGTTAAGTTCTGTTTAGGGGGTTACTGGAACTAATATCGATCGAGTGAAAAATCTATTGTTATATTCATCTCGGGTGGTTATCAAAGAGACAAGCAATATGTGAAAAGTTTACAGTCGAACGGACGACAGACACCAAGTGATTGTGGGGACCCGGGTGGCTCAATGAGTTAGGTCGCTGGATCTAACACCTCATACAAGCCTATCACCAATACGGCGTGGGTTCGTGCCCGGCTTTGCTAATTACAAAAAAGGGTGCACCCGACTCGCAGCCGCAAGTGATAAAGTTTACCAGTTGCTTGCACATGGTCTGTGGTTCTCTCCGGGTATTTCAGCTTCTTCCACCACTAAAACTGGCAGCCATGATATACATGTAGCTGAAATATTGCTGAAAGTGGTGTTAAACACCAAATATTAAATCAAATCAAATCATCGTAAAACAGATGTGCATCCAGTTCATTTTATGGTGTTTTTTTGTCAACGTCCGCACTCAAGAATGATGGATTTTTTTTTCTCAATATTCGACCAAAAATTATTTTAAAATAAAAATGTAGTATAAAAACAATATACGGGATTTAGAATATACATATATTGTCTTGATCAATAAACTTACTTTCAACAAAGTTGTTGCTCTTGTTGTCCATGTTTCTCTCGAACACATTCCACATTGTAAGGGGAAAGTTTCCATCGAAATAATTTCTTTGCACATACACAAGAAAGTCATTGAGGGCTGGAAACCGACGTACTAAGCGTCTCGTGTTGTTAGCATTCCTAAGAATGTTGAAGTTTAGTCTTACCAAGTGTCTGGATGTGTCACCAAAGGGCTTTGGTAAAGTGAAAATAGCATCCATTTACTTGGGAATTTGGGAGTTCTGTTTGCACAGCAGCTATGAACGATTGCTCATAGTCACAAATGACTCTTGTCGGGTACCATCTGTGGCCTGTTTTTTTGGCGAATTCTTCTTTTCAAAGTTTGTAATATCTGCCTATATTGGCCAATAAGCATTTAGCAAAGAGGATAACTCTATTCCTATATTTACCATGTATTGCAAAGAACTGTGCATAGGGTGCAGGGCAAGTGCGGAGTGTTCAGTCCATACACACATCTGCGCATTTATGCAAACACCGAAAATTTCTGTCGTTGCAAATATCAAAATACCCCAATCATTATCATGGTGTAAAAGATAATCATCTCCAGACCACGTTTCACCCCACGTTTCTTCAATGACAACATCGTCAACGCTGTGCGGTATATTAGGAACAAATTCTTGCGTTGCTCGTGTCATTGCACTCCTAATATTTGAAAATCGCGGAATGGATTCCACATCTCCTCCGCCCTGCTGATGGCATCTCACTACGGTATTATAAACTCTTTTGATTGGCACACTTGGATCCTGCTTTACAGTCTCAACAAGCTTGCTCTTCATTTCCGATTTTTCAATAAGGGTATCTTCCTCAGCGTGCGTATGCTGTGGTTCATTTTGGACAATTATTCACGCGTTCTCATCTTCTAAATCTAATGTGTTTGTTTTTAAAGGAGCCCGGCATTCCTCATTCCAGCAACGCCAATGTATGATCTCTCCCTTTTCTTTATTCTTTTGGTATTTAAATCCTTGGTAAATCAGAACCTTTCCGCCGCAACTCCCAGAAATTATTCTTGCAGCCATTTTAGCGTAGAAAATTATTTTTTTGGGGCAAGGATACTCTGGGAGCTTTTTGTACCCCTAAAGGGAATTGCCATATATCAATCATGACAGAACTTCCGTCTTCAACCCATACAGGGTACTGAGGTTGACACATCAAGGGGTAATTGCCAAAAAGTCGCATCTGAAAATTTCATCATTTTGGGAAATTAAGAAAAATATCTTTATTCCTTTATTTTTTGACAGACATTTCCAATTTTTATAAAGTAACCAAATTTAACAAATTTGATTAAAATCACATCACCCCCCTGATCATTCATTGGGCATGTCTTTAGATTACAACTGATTTAAGATATGCAATCATTTAGTAGAACTCATTTAATTTGATTAATCCCAGATGCTAATGCCAGTTGATAGTTACAACTGATAAGGCTAACTGCTGTAAAATTTATTGATTAATTAAAGAGGCATTAGCTACGATTTTGACCAAAAAAATTATATGTTTTAGAAATTGGTAAATAGCTTTAAAATGATGAAATAAAGGTAAATATTTCACATTAAACAGCTTATCGTACCACTTTTCACTTTTTGAGAACGAAAATTACCATCGATTTATTATTTCCTTGCAAGCAAATAATTTGACCTCGCTTTCTCCGTATGCAACTGACCTTACTAGTGACAGGTAAAAACGAATAATTTGTATTGTGTCGCTTATTAACTGCAAACTTGCATGGTTCTTTGTCCGTAATTAACGCAGACTAAAAGCAGATTCACAGAAAATAAGAAATAAGTGCATTGTTGTACTGATTTAATGACGATTCGGCAAACTCCGTAAACAATGCCGATAATTAATAAGATGGCGTCCATTTCTTGATCGATCTCAAAACACGAGCAGTTGCACCTTTTCCCCCCCCGATGTGCGTACATTTCATAACATTTATAAGTTACAGAAACACGTTTTATTAAGGCATCAATCATATCTGATAGTTTTATGGGTAACAAAAATTTATGATTTTGGCAGATAATGCCCCTTTAAACACATGCTTGCATAGCATATACATATTACACTCAGATAATATTCTCTGGTTCTGTAAAATAAATTTTACGGTTTGTTATTTTATGTTGCCAAATAGATGTAAGAAATGCTACAATACATTGGTTTTGTTAAAATAATTAAATAAACTCTGCTAAAAATTTCAAAGTAATGTATTTGTGTTTAAGATTGTTTTCCAAAGCAAATAATATTTTCGTGAAAAGAAATTAAGAGTACAAAGAAAAAGTATCTGTTTATAAGATTGTTTACCAAATAAAATAATACTATGTGAAATTCAAATCATAGTGTTATAATAAAGTATCTGTAATGGGATGTCGGAATAATGGGCTGTCGGAATAATGGGCTATCGGAATAATGGGTCGTCGGAATAATGGGCTGTCAGAATAACGGGCTGTCGGAGCAATGGTACGCACCCAAAATTCTGACAATTTTATCTTTGTACATCACAAGGTTATCTACATATACATCAATATCCAATGTAAAGTTTTCTTTATATTGTATAAATATGTAGCTTGTATATAACACATTTCAATAATGTACCTCATTAATTCTTTGTTGCATGCAACGTTTAGCTGCTTCATCATGACTGGCCATTTCCTCCTTCAGTCTTTTTATTTCTAGCTGTTGTTGCTGAATTTCCATCTGGTGTTGCTTGATTACCTGAGGTTGTTGTTTGATTTCCTTCTGTTGTTGCTGGATTTCCATCTGGTGTTGTTTGATTACCTGATGTTGTTCTTTGATTTCCTTCTGTTGTTGGTGAATTTCCATCTGGTGTTGTTTGATTACCCGATGTTGTTGTTTGATTACCTGATGTTGTTCTTTGATTTCCTTCTGTTGTTGCTGGATTTCCATCTGTTGTTGTTTGATTACCTGATGTTGTTCTTTGATTTCCTTCTGTTGTTGGTGAATTTCCATCTGGTGTTGTTTGATTACCCGATGTTGTTGTTTGATTACCTGATGTTGTTCTTTGATTTCCTTCTGTTGTTGCTGGATTTCCATCTGTTGTTGTTTGATTACCTGATGTTGTTCTTTGATTTCCTTCTGTTGTTGGTGAATTTCCATCTGGTGTTGTTTGATTACCCGATGTTGTTGTTTGATTACCTGATGTTGTTGTTTGATTTCCTTCTGTTGTTGCTGGATTTCCATCTGGTGTTGCTTGATTACCTGATGTTGTTCTTTGATTTCCTTCTGTTGTTGGTGAATTTCCATCTGGTGTTGTTTGATTACCTGATGTTGTTGTTTGATTACCTGATGTTGTTGTTTGATTACCTGATGTTGTTCTTTGATTTCCTTCTGTTGTTGCTGGATTTCCATCTGGTGTTGCTTGATTACCTGATGTTGTTCTTTGATTTCCTTCTGTTGTTGGTGAATTTCCATCTGGTGTTGTTTGATTTCCTTCTGTTGTTGTTTGATTACCCGATGTTGTTGTTTGATTACCCGATGTTGTTGTTTGATTACCTGATGTTGTTGTTTGATTTCCATCTGTTGTTGCTGTATTTCCATCTGTTGTTGTTTGATTACCTGATGTTGTTGTTTGATTTCCTTCTGTTGTTCTTTGATTTCCTTCTGTTGTTGCTGTATTTCCATCTGGTGTTGCTTGATTACCTGATGTTGTTGTTTGATTTCCTTCTGTTGTTGGTGAATTTCCATCTGGTGTTGTTTGATTACCCGATGTTGTTGTTTGATTACCTGATGTTGTTGTTTGATTTCCTTCTGTTGTTGCTGGATTTCCATCTGGTGTTGCTTGATTACCTGATGTTGTTCTTTGATTTCCTTCTGTTGTTGCTGGTTTTCCATCTGCTGTTGTTTGATTTCATTCTGTTGTTGCTTGATTACCCGATGTTGTTGTTTGATTACCTGATGTTGTTGTTTGATTTCCTTCTGTTGTTGCTGGATTTCCATCTGGTGTTGTTTGATTACCCGATGTTGTTGTTTGATTACCTGATGTTGTTCTTTGATTTCCTTCTGTTGTTGCTGGATTTCCATCTGGTGTTGCTTGATTACCTGATGTTGTTCTTTGATTTCCTTCTGTTGTTGGTGAATTTCCATCTGGTGTTGTTTGATTACCCGATGTTGTTGTTTGATTACCTGATGTTGTTCTTTGATTTCCTTCTGTTGTTGCTGGATTTCCATCTGGTGTTGCTTGATTACCTGATGTTGTTCTTTGATTTCCTTCTGTTGTTGGTGAATTTCCATCTGGTGTTGTTTGATTTCCTTCTGTTGTTGCTGAATTTCCATCTGGTGTTGTTTGATTTCCATCTGTTGTTGTTTGATTACCTGATGTTGTTGTTTGATTTCCTTCTGTTGTTGTTTGATTTCCTTCTGTTGTTGTTTGATTTCCTTCTGTTGTTGCTGAATTTCCATCTGGTGTTGTTTGATTACCTGATGTTGTTGTTTGATTTCCTTCTGTTGTTGTTTGATTACCTGATGTTGTTGTTTGATTTCCTTCTGTTGTTGCTGGATTTCCATCTGTTGTTGTTTGATTACCTTCTGTTGTTGTTTGATTACCTGATGTTGTTCTTTGATTTCCTTCTGTTGTTGGGAAATAGTAAATTCCAACTGAAAATAATGATAACAAAGTTTATATATCATTTCTATCATTTTTTTATTTTTTATTTTCAAGATCATTGACATTGTTTATACTGGTTTAGATTATTAGCTGACTTTCAACCATGCTTGTTACAGTCATTGTAAAACTTTTATACTGGTTTAGATTATTAGCTGACTTTCAACCATGCTTGTTACAGTCATTGTAAAACTTTTATACTGGTTTAGATTATTAGCTGACTTTCAACCATGCTTGTTACAGTCAGTTTTAATATTAGTGGATGATACTATAGTATTTGACTGAAAACCATTGACTTTTTAACTATTTAAGGTTAATATGGAGTAGGCATTGCCTAGATGCGAGCACAGCATTTCTGTCTAGACAGTGTGTATATATTTGAGTGAAAGTTGAATATCACAAAATAATATGAGTAGGCATGGCCTATAGTATAGAGAGGACGTTAGTATTTGAAATTAAATGATACTAAAAATACCTTTATATCCCCTATGACATCCATTGGAAAGTTAAATGAAGTAGAATAGAAAAGTATGAGAAAAAAGTATGGAATCTTTGATTGTTGGACTAGGGACAGTGCAAACATTGAAGACTAACTACTAGTACGTGGGTGGTATCAAACATTATAAAGCCTAAAGGGGGTAGTAGATGCCGGTGTCTGTAAAATGAAAGTATGGTCTTTTAAGTCATAAGAAAAGAGTTTTATTACGAAAATATCAATTAATGCAATCAACATACATAAGCAATATTGGCCTATAGCTATACCATGCTATGTACAGCCGATACATGTTCATGAAGTGTAAATGATGAATGACGCATGGTCAGGGCCGTCTTATCAGCAATATAGGCCCCGGTCAAAGCAGTGCACTGAGGCCCCTATCTATAAACACTCACAGAAATAAAACTATAAATGGTCGATAAAATTAAACATATATTTCTTGTATTGATACTTCCAACAAAATCAGTGTGTAAGAATTAAAAATTATGCCGTATACAACATATAGAGATTAGCATGGGGTTCATTTGCTTGTGGGACCACCGTGCAACTGCCCATTGTGCCCATACATAAGACCGGGGGAGGGTCCGATGGCCCATTAGTCCGACGGCCAATTTGTACGACAACCCATTAGTCCGACGGCCCATTAGTCCGACGGCCCATTAGTCTGACAACCCATTAGTCCGACAGCCCATTAGTCCGACAACCCATTAGTCCAACATGTCAGTTCGTCACGGTGAGGGACTAAATTCTACATCGCATTACCATTTATACTATTAGTTTCCTTTTCTGGTTTAGTTTCTTTCCTTGTAATAGTAGTCCCCGTCTTTATGGAATTCTTCGGGATGTCAGTTAATTGGGAAATAGAAAAATCGTAAGCTCGGGTGGTACATACATGTGTACAAGCATGTTTAATTACCTTTTGGGTCAGTTAAGAATGGGGACTACTATTACAAGGAACAAAACGAAACGAAACGGTTTGTTTCTCTTCACTTTAAAGACTTTACGATTCCGTTTCGTTTATTGAATTAGCAAGTAAACAATCCATGTTTTTGGTTTAAAGTAGCGGATCCAGAGGGGGTCTGCTTTCTTCCAGCGATCGCTTCAAACGAGTTGTATCCCTCGTCAGCCGAGCTCGACACCTTGTTACCCTAGCTCGACCCCTTATTAGGCCCCTCAAGACAGTGGGTTTAAAATGGCAGGTTTCTCAAAAGGACAGGTTTTGTCGAGATTAACATTTGATAGCGTCTGAATCTGAAAATATATTAAACCACTAATAACTGTTTGAAATAGCCCCATGGGGCCCATCCTATATACATGTAATAAGAGAGCTCTAATTTGATCAGTTTCGCATATTTTTAGTTGAAAAAAGGAGAAAATTAAGATAATGATAAAATCCATGGTGTCGCTTTAAGCAAAAAGGAGAGGTGTTGACCCCAAGTACCTGTGTCGTGAACAAATGAGCTAATGGCAGTTAGGTTAATATATTTATCCGTGTCAAAACGATATCGATGTTCATGTCGTCATTTTACACGACAGGTGTTGTTAACAAGGCAGGACTTGCCTACTCTTCCTGAGCACCTGAAATCACTCCCTGTTTTTAGTGGAGTTCGTGTTGTCTGTTCTTTTTAGTTTTATGTGTAACGGATTTGTCATATGTGTCCCTTGATTTTCGATTTCCTGTTTAACGGATTGGTTGCGTTTGTCTCCTAGCCAAACCGGTTAATCAAATTGCACTATTGGGAAATTGTTTCAATATATTTCCATTCTAAAAACTGGATACAATCCATGACAAGAAGACGAATGAAAACGGGTCATTTGACGAATTCCCGGGACCCGTCGGGTGATTGAAAAATCTCGGGTGAGAGGACACATTTCGGCAAATTCATGACCGGTGTGACCTGCAAAAAACGGGTGAGTTGACATAAATGGACGACGTTCAGTTATATAGGGTACATGTATATAGGAACCACCCTCATGGTCTGTCGGAATGCCTTGAAGGATATTAATGAGACTTGGTATGCCTCTTGCATTTATAGGTTGTCGGACTAATGGGTTGTCGGACTAATGGGCCGTCGGACAAATGGGCCGTCGGACTATTGGGAGGACCCCATAAGACCGCACTGCGTACGGTTATTGTAATACTGATAATCTTCATTTCGACATTTTAAAGTATGTGTATTTGGGCCAATATTATGCTATCTCCAAGTGAACAAAATAGTTTTTAATTTTAAAAGAATTATATAGGTACCGCTTTCATCAGACATGTCTCTGCTTTCATATACAAAATATTTATCAATATTCAATATTTTTAATTGGAAAAAGCACAGTAGAGGCGTGATATATATATTAAGGCAATTTTCAGTATCGAAATCATTATACAGAGACATATATTCTTTCTTGTGTAATGTTATTACCTTTTAAAGTTTCAACAACAAGCTGGTTAATAATTTTATAGCATTTATTTTAGAAAGACTGAGTTTAATAAATAATAACAGATATACCGGTACATATAGTATGAACGGCATAGTTAAATAAATAAAATTCATTGTGTCTTACTATTCTAAACCATTTTCGGTAGTATTCAAATATTTTGTAGGATCAGACTGACGGAAAATCTTTCAAAACCTTTGTACACAGAACCACTGTCATATTTGGTCATTTTGTGATGATATGCATGCATATCAAATTAACCAATGCTTAAGCTGTAAATAATAGTGTTGGAAAAAAGGTGGATATATTCTGTCCCCGAGTACCTGTGAACAAATATTCTCCTCTCTTACTATGTAAAAAAATCTTCTTTTCTTTATATTTTTTCACCATGTATCTATATATATTTTGTATAATTTCTGTTTTTCTTCTTTTGGGTAGTAAGATGAATAAACAAATGGGTACTGATAGAAATAATTAACACTTAACAGAAATAAGGAAAAACTAATGCGTTCCTTGTTCCTCGCCAGCACATCATGGTTAGAAAGTGTTTGTTACTTAGCCAAAGAAATAATAAATGCAAAAATTGTATATAAATGAAAAATGTTAATGTTCAACTATCTTTACTTATCAGAGACATATGAGCCGGTGGCAAGGGACACATACCCCCCCCTCCTTTGGAAAAATTTTAAAAAGCTGGATTTTTAGTATAGAAGCATGCATTCAAATAATATTTTTATTAATATCATTTCATTTTATTTATTTTTGCATATCAGTTTTGAAAACTGACCACTTTTTCTGGTCCACCCTCAAAACTAGTCCCCCACTTTCTGGTTCATTCCTACTCATCTGCTAATTCAATGCATGTCTAGTCACCATCCAAAAAATGTTTCCGAGATAGAAAGGGTCATAGGGAGTTAAAACTGACCAACATCTAAAATAAAAAAAAATGAATTAAAAAAAATATTGATGACATTGTCATCTTTGCATGTCAGTTGTGACCCAAATACGATTTCAATGCTGACCTTTACTTGTTGCAACGTAAAATATCACGTGATAAAAAAAAAATTAACATGACGATGAATGGTGGCCAGATTCGTTTTTATTTACGCATTTATTGTAGAACTTTAGGAATATTGTGGTACATGTACAAATAATCTTGGAGACAGGCATTGTGTTTGGATTTCTTTTAAACTGGTAAGTCATATAACGAAATGTCAATATAAATCTGGAGTTCGACAGTGAAAATGAAATGCAGTTGGGGGTGACATAGATACGATAACGTAACCCTCATTCCGCTTGTGCTCCAGTTAGGGTTACGAATCGGTCCCATTCAACGTATGGGAGCAAATTAAAATTTTCGTTAAGTGAATATTTCAACTTTCTTTTTGCATATCTAGTCATAACTTATTATTCTCTACAATTTTTAAGTAATGGCGATACGAAATAAGTGTTACAATACTTGTTTCTACCTTCACGATCGATTTAGTATTCGAAAATTGTTTCTTGTCCGCCATGGCACCTTACGTATACTCTCGTGATGGGCGGAGCCTATCCATATATGGATCTGAATGCCAAATATGAAAAACTTTACTACGAATAGTACGATGTGTTTTACTACGATTGATCCAAATAGGGATATCTCCAAAACGAGGCAAGCGCACGTGAAATAGCAACTTGTAAACAAAATGTTGGACAGGAAGAAGATTTCATGCATTCAAATTTTCAGATGGATACAAGTCTACCATGGATTGATGCAGCGTTTACTCAACACCTCAAGGTTTACCTAAGTATATTTATCTTTCACCCCCGTTAATTTTTCCAACCACTTCCAATGGAATTAGGACAAAGAACCGCCCGGTGTGAATCACTCTGGGCACTGCTCCCATACGTTGAATGGGACCGATTCGTAACCCTCGCTGGGAGCAAAAGCGGACTGAGGGTTACGTTATCGTATCTAGGGGTGACATAAAATGTCCATACGTCAAAAAATGACCAGATTCGAGTTGTCTTAAGACTAAGAGTCATTCACAGTGATAAAAAAATGAACAGTTGTTGTCCTTAACCTGATAGTCCATGTTAACATAAAGTCCTTTCAGTACGCCAGTGTTGTATTAATCAAAGTTTTGATCAATCCGAGTAAATATTTAGACCACCCGCGTAGATTCTGCAAAAAATAAAATAAAACTAAAACACACCAAGGCGAGTTTTTCTACATCGGCTTCAAATGGTCCAAAAAATAAATTTGATATTTTCTGAAAATATTGTAGTTCAAAAGTAAGTAAAATTTATTCTATAATCATCTTTTCTAATCCGTAACTAGAAAGGTTTTTATCTAATAATCTGGACACACTTGAAAAAAGTGCTGTGTTTGTTCACATGTTGTCACGATTTACGGAATTAACGCAGTTGCAAATGAAATAGATGTCGTTTTGAATTTTTTTGACTCTGGAATGAAAATACAAGATTTTAATTAAAATTCCGCGAAATGTTGTTGACGACTTTGGCCTATGAATAACATGACGTCATGACGTTGATAGCGAGATGTCATTCTGATTAATTTAACAATATAAGCACCTTTTATTGTCTTTTGTTACTTAAATACGATTTTTAGAAGTTCATGATATCATTTTAGTTTTAAAATCATTTATTGGAGACTTTTTTTTTTATTTTTGGCATTCTCTCCGAGACTGCCAACTTTTATCAACTTCCGGACGAAAGGATTTCAATCTCATCATAAGGCAGATTGTGTGCTGCATGCGCATGCCCATGTTGCTGTAGAGCTCTCTGTGCTCGCTATTATATCGAGAACAAGTACACCTCACTACACAACAGCCAGAGGAGACTGTTTAAAAGGGTACACTGAGCACAGCATGATGCCATCACAGCATGCCAACAAGGGAAAGTTGGACAAGTGTATATGAAAAGCAAGTGTGGACACATTATTACAATAATGTGTTGGACATAGTAATTTGCTGGACCCACTGTATTAATTGGGAATTTGTCTTGTTATGTTCTATTTTAAGACTTGGTCCCTTTTTACCACCTTTAACCCATTTAATCATGTAAATCAAGGCTAGGTCAAATCTAATTGAAAAGCATAGGCAGGGAATTTTAAACAATCAATTCAAAGAAAAAAAAAGCATTGATTAAAACAGGTCAAAATAAGATGTAAAACATAAATGATGTACATCTTCCATGTATGCAAAATTTCAGAGTTTCGTCCACATTTAGCTCAATTTCGATAAAATCAAAGAAGCTCATTTTCTGTATTGATTCAAAGGTAACTCTTGCATTTTGTGAAAAAAAAAGCATTAAAATTAGATCAAAAATAAGAAAGTTCAAATTTTGGAATTTAACACTTCTTTGTCCTTTTCAGTGCAGTTTGTCATGGAAATGGTAAAAGATGGAAAAAAATCTGTGGTCATATTACCAGAAGCTTTCAGCAAAATTTCAATTCAAAGAAAGAAACAACATCAAATTTTGACAATTTTTTTTTATATATGCCTTCCATATCTGTAAAATTTCAGAATTTTGACCACCTTTAGACCCATTTTTTAAATAAAATGGCACAATTTTTTAAGGTCCATCAATAACTAATAAAGATGATCATTTTTCTACAAAAAAACCTGCATTATAATTGAGAGAAAATACAAGTTAACATTTTAAATCTGTTTTCATGTCAAAAACGGTAATAATTACATACATGAAGCTAAGTAGCACTATGCATTTTTTTTAAAGGGATTTTATTGTAGGAATTCATTACACCTCATCAAAATAAGATGAACAATTATTCTATGTGTACAAAAAAACAGAAACATCCATATTTGCACTGAATAGGGCCTCTTGTTTGGAAACAAGTTTGGCTATAATACCCAAATCAATACCAACCTTCATTTCGTGCCAATGATCCTTGCATTAAAAATTTAGAAGAATTGGTCAACAACAACTACAGTTATCCCACGGATCCAGAACATGCCACCTAAACAATTTATTTTGTAGTCGAAAAAATTTGTGGATTAGCAGCAGTAAGAATTTTGTTAGAAGAGCAATTAGGAGGACATAAAAATATTCTGTACCATACTTCCTGTTATACATATAACAGACATTCAACAATTGTACATATGTTTCTAAAATTAGTTAACAAACCTCTTTGATAGGATTCTTTTCTGTATTTGAATCTGAATGATCAACAATACTTCTGAAAATAAATTAAAAGATGTATTTATTCTTTTGCTGTTATGACACTCCACTTGGACACATTATCATGTCAGTCCGATCCAACCAGCATTTGCTCTTACTCCTTAATACTTTGTACTTAAGAGTAGATTAGCAGCAAATATCAATTGTATAGTCTTTGGTTTGACCAGATGGGGTCTTGAACCCACGACTATAACGCACCCAAGACAGTAAGCTAACCACTGACTTGAGGCAGTCAACGTGATCTTAACAATCTGCTGGAACTAACATGCAAGCTTTCAAAACTACCAAGAAAAAAAGGTTGCTTATCGAAATTAAATTTGATGAATGGCAATCTCTTTTAATGTTGCACAAAGTATCCCCATGTAGAACATTTTGATTATGTGCTGTTATATATCTACATTTTTATTTTCTTTTTCTTTTACCTAATTGCATGTCGAACGCACCCTTTATAGGTGTTATACAACCGCTCGCCTCCAGTAGGTCACCTATGCCTGAGGGAGGAGAACCTTACTTTTAATAATACTTTCATTATTTAGGAACTGTAAATTTCAATAACACATATATCTAATAAACCATTGTCAGTGCTGAAGCACTGACTACTGGGCGAATGATACCCTCGGGGATTAATAGTCCACCAGCAGAGGCATCTACCCAGTGATGGTAATAAAACGTAGATATCAAATTTAGTGCGCACAACACGTTTCTGGAATAATCTTCATCAGGTACGCTCAAAATCTAAAGGTTGGAAAACCAAATAATTTTAAAAGATTTAGGAGCAAGTAAACCAAAGGGCCTAAACAGGATCGCCAAAATCGGCTAAGGTCACCTATAGTATGAAATTCACCATCTATAGACTAAAAATTAATATGAACAAAAGTTTTATGCTGGGGTCGCGTCCACTTTCTTATCCTAGTGACCAAAACATTTTAACAAAACGGACAGCAAACTGCACAAGTCGTTCCGATGACAACATTATTGCTATTTTATTAAATTTATTAAAATGTTTTAATTCTGGACAATTTATTTTAATTATAACAAATAACTAATTTCTTAAGGCAAAATTCAACTAGGAAATAACTTTCATCTTCTATTTTATTTAAATAACAATGACCACAAATTTATGCGTTCTTCTCTTTTAATATTTTTGTATCTCCCCTTTCACTATCTAATAAGAAGAGTTGGAAGATACCAAAGAGGTAATCAGAATCCGTAATCATAGAAGGACAACACAATGGCCAAAAGAAAAATGACTTGATAACTACAGAGTTGTCAAGGGTTTTGGTCTCTCAGAGTGAGAGTAGGGGGTCTGGATGAGAGTATGGCGATTCTCAAGAATTTGTCACCACTAAAATGATTAATGTAATAATGTAGGATATATGCCTACCCAAGTAAACATACTTCTGTCATGAGAAATTCAAACTAAAACAGTTAGTAGTTTAAAAAACACTGACTGCTTTTTTGAGCCTGATAAAAATAACTTTTCAAGGGCTGACAGTACATTTCCAACTTTTCAAAGCCAAGCCAACGTGTGGATTCATGTTTCAAAACCTGTTTATATGTAGTGTCGCAAAATAGGTAAAACGCGTTAAGTTCGTTTTCACGCTTTGAACTTTTGCCAAGCCAGTAATATACATGTAGATCTACAATTAAATCCTCATAAGAGAAAGCTACACACTTATCCCGTGGTATCTGATTTTGTGTAATTAACATTGTCATTTAAAAAAATATCTGCGGCAGTAAAGCCTTTTGTTGTGCATATATCTAGCAAAATGCTGGTTACTTTGCTTAAAGAGATGTCAAATATTTTTATGGTCAAATGATTCATTTATGTTAAATTACTCCTGTCTGTTGCTAAAGTGCACGTGCATGGGTTGGATTTCATTTTTAATACTAGATCAACATGAAAGCTTGGTGCTAATGCTCTGTTTAGTATACAAGAAGTTTTAGTCTTAGTACAATGATACTGTTTTGAAATTTTTGAATTTTGAATCTGGGGATATATTTCTGAACCGGCATATATGTCAGCTACGGCAATCAGCAAATTGTTTACAACAATACAATTGGTTATGAGAACTTCTCTCCTGGACATTTAAACAGTCAATTGAACATTTTGTGGAACAAAGGTAAGAGTAGGTTGTTGTCCCAGTGACGAAGCTTTGTTTTGATGTGTTTTAGTCAATATATGTTGGTTTATATCAGCTTCATCCTGATGAGCATAGCTAAATTCCAGAGAACAAGCCACAACATAAAAAGTTTGTCGCTGGATATTTGCTACACCACTTAGAATCAAATTTTGTATTACATGCAGCAGCTCAGCTCAGCTTTTTGGGTCGCTTTTTTGCAGGACTGTCTGCTTCACCCGTAGTTGAAGGTTCACTCATCATTTTCTTTGTTGCTTCTTATCTCGTTCCAAGCTTTGATACCACTATGCCTAAAAGTAACCAGTTGTGATAGAAATACATTAAACACAAATCGCTAACAGATCCGAATTTCCATTTTGAGTGAACCAGTTTTGCTTAGGCAGTTCTATTATCTTTACTGAAGTTTTGTGTTAGCGTGAGAGCATCACGATATGATGCCTTCAATGAAGCGTTACTCTCGCGCTGAAAACGTATGTAACTAAAAGTCTTAGTAATTAATATATTTTTTCTGACGGGGTCGTCTTGGTCACAATCGTATGATAGTTGGATTTAAAACTACCAGGGATACCAATGCAATCAGTGCCTATCACCACTGAAGTTGTGAGTTCGAATTACACTCAGGCGAGGTGTCTTTGATACAACATTATGTGATAAAGTTTGTCAGTGACTAGCGGCAGATTGGTGGTTTTCTTTGAGTCCTCTGGTTTCCTCCACCAATAAAACTGACCGCCACAATATAAATGAATCCTTGTAAAGGCCATCATGGCCGTTATCTTATGATATGGAATACGTGACTTTGACCAGTTAAGTTGTGAGATTGATTGCAGCTTGTACCATACAAAACAACTTTACATGACAACTGTTTCCAGTCATGTGACGCGATACTTGAAATTCAGTATTATTGAAAGAGTGAGTGATTGTTGTTTTTAAAGCCAATTCAGCAATTTTTCTGCTATATCATGGTGAGAACAAGTTAATTATCAATGAGATGATGATGAAGTCCACTTTGTACCAGACCAACATGCTGAGTTTGATTTTTAAAGTGCTAGCTCACTGAAACTAACAGTCAGCGGGTAGACATGTCGCTCCACTTGGACACATTATTCTGATTCCGAGCCAACCAGTCTTTGCTCTTTCTCCTTAATGCTGTGTGCTTAGCGGAGAAGCAACAAATACCAATTTCATAGTCTTTGGTTTGACCCAACCTGGGCTTGAACCCACGACCTAACGCACTCAAGGTGAGCACGCTACCCATTATGCAATATATTATTGAAAGAAATTCAACCAATATCAACAAATATCATATTAATGGAAATCTGCGATTGTTTTTTTTGGTTTATCTATATCTGTATTGTCATTGGTGAACCAATTATTATTAAGTGGAGGCCGTCGTGGTCGTGATCATATGGTAGTTGGATTTACAATTACCTGTATAATCAGTGCATATTCCCACTAACATTTTTTGAGTTTGAATCCTGCCTACGTCAGTTATGATGATACAACATTATGTGATAAAGTTTGTCTGTGTCACAAATGACCACGTATATGTTACATTTGTTGTAATTATATATATATATAAGTACTTGCAGGTCCTTTCCTCATTCATGACTTATCACCGGGTTTGTAACTAGAGTAACACGATGGGTGTCACTAATGGAGCAGGAACTGCCTACCCTTCCTGAGCACCGGAGTTCACCCTGTTTTTAGTGAGGTTCATGATGCTCGATCTTTAGGTTTTCTGTGTAGTTTTTTGTAGATCATTGAATTGCTTGTCAATATAAATTGCCATATCGTGGTCTTTTTTGATTTTCCATGATTGGAAATGGGACGTGGGTTGTTCCTGGTTGATATTAATGGAATTTCTTACCTTCACCGTTGAAACCTTTTTTCTGTAATTATCATACCGTCAAACCTGTATTAAGAGGTCACCTTTGGGACAAATAAAAATGGCCTTATAAGACAGGCGACCTCTTAAGAGATTAAATTTATATGAATTTCTCTATGACTGAACAAGAAAAAAGTGACCTTTTATTAATACAGGTGACTGCTTAATAGAGGTGACTGCATGGGCAGGTTTAACTGTATATAAATACCTATACACTGAAGATAATCTTCATAAACTTATATTATACATTCATCATACATATTTCTGTAATGGCCATGGTACATTGTATATACAATCTTCCGTTTAACATCTGTAAAAAAATGTAAAATTAAAGTTATTTGTCAAATAAAAAATGTGTTGTAAGATGTTGCCATTGAATGCCATACAGTGACTATAAGATGAAGAATAACAATCAAAGTGATAGTTAATTAAATTACAGAGCTGCCTGGTGTGTTGCTGTACCTTAGAGTTAAATGGACTTGTTCTGATCTACATTGAAATTATTTATGAAAATAAAATAAAGGGTTACGCAGCGCGAAGCATGATATGATCACAGAATGTCCACAAGAGAAAGTTGAACAAGTGTATATTACAAACAAATGTGGACACAGTATTTTGCTTGACACACTGTAATTGAAACCTTAAACATAATATTTTCTATTAAAAGGATTAACTATTTGAAACAAATTTATATGTAGTTTTTTATTTATCATAGTACATTGTAATATTTATTAAACTAGAAAAGAAGCATGCCCCCGCACTTGATAATTATGGACAAAGTTGTTTTGTAAGGAGTGATTTTAAAAAAAATGAAGTGTGTCTGTAAGACACAAATGATGCCCCCGCCTGACCATAAGAAATTATAAACAAGTCAAAAGTTCTTTAACACTATGTATGATGTTCTATGTAGCTAGTAAGAAGGAAATGAAGTCCAACTACCAGTCATTTTGTGAATATTTGAACCCCCACCCGACTTTTCGTCGCGAGGGCATAACAAAATGACTAAGTCCAACTACCTGTCATTATCAAATATTTGATGAAAATCAAAATCCTGTGGACATGCACAACTCCATTATGTGTATAAACATCCTGCAAAATATTAAAGCTGTAGCTCTAAAACTGTAGGAGTTAGCTGGACAAACCATGTTCCCTTTATGCAGCTAGTACGAAAAAAATATCTAAGTCCAACTACCTGTCATTTTGAGAATATTTGCAGAAAATCAAAATCCTGTGGACATGCACACCTCCATTATGTGTATAAATATCCTACAAAATATTAAAGCTGTAGCTCCAAAACTGTAGGAGATAGCCGGACAAACCATGTATCTATATCCGGACGGGCAGGGGTAAATTAGTATGCCCCCGACTCTTTGTCGTGGGGGCATAAAAAATGTTTAATTGTCGATATAAAAATAATATTCATTATCTATATATAAATTATCCAATATGATGGAGGGTTAGGAGGTTTTGGTGTGCAACACCACTTTCAACAATATTTCAGTTATATCCAGGACAGCTTTATTGGTGGAGAAAACCAGAGTACACAGAGAAAACCATCGACTCATCACTGACAAACTTTATCACATAATGTTAAATAGAGTACACAGAGAAAACCATCGACCCATCACTGACAAACTTTATCACATAATGTTAAATAGAGTACACAGAGAAAACCATCGACCCATCACTGACAAACTTTATCACATAATGTTAAATAGAGTACATCTTGCCATGAACAGGATTTGAATTCGCAACATTAGTTGTGATAGGGACTGATTCCAGAGGTAGTTATAAATCCAACTACCATACAACCACGCTCTCCCCCTTTATGGGAATGAAAGGTTTTTATTTCTAAACTATCAACTGCATATTCACCTGTACTCTATTTGAAAAATCACATGTAAAGATAAAATCTAAAGAGGAAAGTACAGAAAATACAGTGCATCCCTAAGTCACCTTCCCACAGGTATAACCAAGAGTTGTTGAACAAAATATAGCTTTAAAAAAATCAACATAGTCAAACCTGCATTAAGAGGTCACCTTTGGGACAACGAAAAAGTGGCCTTATATGGCAGGTGACCTCTTAAAATAGGTTCAATTCATATGAAGTTTTCTGTGATAGGACAAGAAAAATGTGATCTTTTAACAGAGGTGGCTGCTTAATAGAGGTGACCACATGTGCAGGTTTTACTGTATTTAATTTATTTTCAGATATAGACATTAAAAAAAGATTTAATACCCAAAATTGGAATTTGACTTCGGCTGAACTCAAAATTCAATGGTTTTTAAATTTGTTACCTCTTTATTTACAATGCTATATGAATACCTTTATAACCAATTATAGTCTTGTAAATCACTTTCTGCTGATTTATACTATTAGGTAATCTTTGAATAGATCGGTCATAATTTTTTGAATTGTGTTCATCAAATTATACCAACAAATCATTATTTTGTGAACAACATACTCCCTTTTAAGTGAGTGACAATAAAATATGAATAAATTATTCACCAGTGACTGACTGAGTGATTGTTGTTCAACACCAACTCAGCAATTTTTCAGCTATATCATGGCGAGAACAAGTTAACGTAATTTTCAATGAGATGAGGACAGCTTTGTACTAGACCAACACGCTCGAAGCCACAATCTACTGCACAACCATTATATCACATAATACAAGTTTTTGCATAATAGAGGTGGTCACTAATGCAGGTTTGACCCGATCGGGGCTTGAACCCACAATCTACCACCGATGCAGTAACTCCCTTTTAATGTAGAGATATATTTAAAATACCACTACTTTGAACCATATAGTCAAACCTCTATTAAGCAATAACTTATATTGTGCGACCTTAATATAAATTTCACTTCAGTGCATTTAATACTAATTAAACCTGTATTAAGCGACCACCTGCCTTATATGACCATATTTCACCATTGCCTTGCAAGGTTTGACTGTATATTGAAAAACCAGGAAAATTATTAACAGGTTCCATGAAATTTTTTCAGCTACAATACTTTATGCTCTCTCCACCAGCTGCAATAGGCTAGTAGAAGAGACATTTCCAACCCCAAAATCTCAAAAGAATAAGTGAGAGGCCGACTTCGTTAATATAAATTTTAAAACTGAAAATGTCTGCAACAATTGAAAAGAAAAATGTCGAAGTTGTGGTGGTATCAATCTTACAGAAAAAGATTAAAATTAATATAAACCTGTTCGTCTTGCTTAAATCTTTGATTTCCCGATCGTCATCCATCTCTACGCCATGTTTTTATCTGAAAAGGTCCGTTGTTTTATCATAAATGTGCCGTTTCTCCGGAAAGTGTCCGTAACGACTTACCACCATGTATTAAGGGGCAGAGACCCGTGTGCAAATGCTTCGAATATGTGCAAATTATTTTGTAGGGATGATTAAATCAAGCGTTTATGGGCATTAAATAAAATTAGAGATGCATTTTCTTCATGAAAACATAATTTGAAGTGGAAATTTAATTTTAAAAATATAATTTAGGTCATAAAAGCTCAATCAATGTTTATTTTTTTTTTTAGCAAATTTCAACTTATTTTAACATATAATAAAAGTTATTTCTATCATTTTCCCCCGTTGAATGCGTGTTGACATCAAAGGGAGATAATTCGGTGGAAAACTAATTTACCCCCCCCCCCCCCCCCCCCTTTTATCGCATTAAATTTAAGAACAAAAAACCCTTTTTTGTTACTTTAGTATGGAAACATAAATTGTCCAGTTAGCTAAGGATATTTGGATAAGGGTATGTTTTGAAACGATAGTGGCTTTTTTTTTTATTGCTTCAGTTTTGAAAATTGACCACTCAAATAAGGAATACATGTACATTTTTCATAGATGTAAACAGAATGTAATGACGACCCATTTAAATTATCATAATTATTGAGGTAATTACACATGATTGTCTATTTATATTTCGAAGATAAAAAAATATTGAAAATTGTGAAAAAAAATGCAGTTCTTTTTACATTTTAGTGTATTTTTTCATGAAAAACGTACACCCTATTTAAAGTCCTATAAACAAATATTCTATTGAAAATATTCACTATTTTTTCAAATTCTGAATGTTAACACGTAAATGATGCTTTTGGTATGTTGTTTTTGAATATTTAATAAAAAGAAAAGGTAAAAAAACAGTTGGGTTATTTTTTTCATAAAATAAAAATTTTCCCAAAAAAAAAGGTGCCTACCAATCTATGTCTGAATATGAACCCATATCTTGGTTTTAGAAAGGTAGTTAACTTCAAATCTTTATTTTTTTTCAATTATTCAGATGTTGCACAAAGAATTATAGTGAACAAATACTAATAAATGTGATGTTTAGGAAAATCATGCCAGTTGTTAGTTTAGCCCGCCAATTTGTTTACATGTACTATAATTGATTCCACAAAGGAGAGTTAAGGAAGGGAGATAATCCTTACCTGCATAACAAGGGCTCCAATAGGGAAATTCCAACTCTCAGTAATTACATATAAGAGAAGGTCCCATTATTTTGTTTATTGAATAAAGTTCTATATTATTGGAACCATTGATTCAACTTAGTATAAGTAAATTATAAGCATGGCAACATCATTTTTTTTATACTCAAAAAAAGGTTATTCCTGTCCTTTTTTTTGTCATAATCACATTTTGACAGACAATAGCCAATGTTTGGTACAAGTTACACTTTTGGCACTCTTGACCATTCTTTACCTAATATGAAACCGGCACAGCCTTGAATGCTCGCGCATCTGAAAATTATCTGGCAATTTCATCCTAAAGTGTCGAGATTTTTTGAGCCGAGATATATTGGGGACGACTTTTTTTAGGGCCGAATCTAGTCTCATTCAATCGAGCTGTCGTTCCTTTATTCGAGTTATCTTTCCTTACGAAATCTCAAAAGTTAACTTCCACGTAGAAACAAAAATTCTTGTCAGTATGTCAGAAGAGATTTAATAAATTAAAAAATATCAATATAAGTAAAACAAGTTAGCAAAATGACTTATTACACACGGGTTTCGGGTTTCAGTGGTATCGGACGTACGAGAGGGTACAAGACTTCAGGATCACCTTTGCGCTTTATGTTAAGAAGATCTTCATTAGTTGAGTGTGTTAGTGTGTTACCCGGAAACCGGTGTTTACAAAACGTAGAATTTTTTTTTTTTCGACAATATGTTCAGCCATGTTTGTTAAAAAATCCTAAGTACACATTTTATACCATAAAGAGCTCGCTTAAGCTCGCATATAAAATGTTTTAACAAGAGTGGGTGTTTGAATTAAGAATAGTTTTAACAGCTGAACTTTCTTTTAGAGGGATGTGATTTTTTTTACAATTTTTCAGATTCGGAATATTTGAGCTGGTTGCCATGGAATCCGGCATTTGTTACAAATATTTGGCAACATTTTCCATCATTTCTTATGACACTTTAAAAAAATAGATAACATTGGTTGGATTCTGAGACTTATGCATTTCCTGTCAATTTAAGCCCCTACAGAGAATGGGTATTAAGTTTTCAAGATACAAGATTCTGAAGAAAAAAACTTGCTAGTATTTCTTGACAAATTCAATTAAAATCACAAGACATAATGGATTGTAATTTATATATCTCTAACTGGGTAAACACAATGATCTGATTTGAGGATGCTCTCATCTGCTCTAGAGGATGAGCAGTTCCTGCATTTTGACTAAATTTGGTTTCAATTCATCCTGTGTTTCTGAAGAAGATTTTCAAAGATTTCCAATTTTTCACCCAATTAGAAGCCATGGCAGCCATCTTTAATATCAGGCAAGGTCAGCGAACACAATTTTAGAAGAGAGTATCACATCAGAGTTTGGTCCAATTTGACCTAGTGGTTTTTGAGCAGATCAAATGCAAAAAGTTAACGGATGACAGACGACAGACACAAAGTGATGGGAAAAGCTCATTTGAGCCCTCTGCCCTGGTGAACTAAAAACTTTTTTGAGAACTATGAAATGGACACTCCTACCATGTTTGAACACAATTGGTCCTGTGGTTTTAAGGAAGAGATCAAAATGTAAAAGTTTACTGAAGAACGAGTAGAGATGGACATCAAGTAATGATAATACCTCTCATAACCCTTAAGGTCTCATCTTCATTCAAGCACACCCTTATCAATACATGAAAAACACAACACATACTGAAATTTGTCGACCAGCTCGATGCACGAGTGAACTTTTTTCTCAGCTGTCGATTTAATACAACATAAATATTTAGATATATTATACAATTATATTTATAATAAAGTTAAATATGACAAATCGGCAATATATACACCTTGATATACTTAAACCCAGCATTAAAACCAATGGTGTCCATTGGGAAAAGCTTTGGTTTAAAATTGCATATCCATTCAATGACTGACAATATTATAACTACCTCTAATTATACACAATTACAACTAACTGAACTACCAGAATATAACTGAAATATTGTTGAAAGTGGTGTTAAACAAATATTTCCAATATAGAGTACTTTTACAAATTATACACAATTTATACATACAATATTTTTATGTCATGTCAGAATTTGTATAATGATCATTGGCGTTCCCGATTTCTTGTATTGTTGTATACTACTTATCATGGTCTTGTGTCATGGCAGATCTCCGATTAAAAAAAATTAAAAAAACAAAACAATAAAAAAAAGCCAAAGGAGATTGCAAAAAAACAGAAAATAAATTTAAAAAAAAAGAAGAAAATATTTACATTAGTAATGAATTAATGCATATAATTGCACTTATCTTAATTTTGGAAATATAGAGAATTATTGAATCATTTAACTAAAAATCACCAAAAGTAGGACTTCTACTAAAGTGTTCAAAGTGGGACTAAAATGATACATTTTGAAAGATTAAAACAAATATTTAAATTATTATGCCAACCAGCTTGCTCATTTTGTTCATGTTAATAGTCTGCTTAAAAATATAAATATTTATTGAAAGCCGACTATTAAAGTGCAGGGTTAGATATGTTAGATATGTTAGAATGCAATGCACAGATAGATAGGGAAATGTAATGCTTTGTTAGATGGGGAAATGCAGTGCTCGGTTAGCTGAGGTTTACAACAAAACAAGCAAGATAATAAATAAATTTAACAAACAATTATTACTTATCTCTCTAAAATGTATCAACTTATAATCTATTTTTAAAATATTTAAAAAAATTCAAGATTAAAGTTTACTGAAATTTTTAAAATGGAATTATTTTTGAAAATGATTTAAAAAAATTAAATGTTAAAGATAAAACATCTGAATCTCCACTTTTTGAATCAATGTAAGTACTATGACAACAATTAGAAAGTGTTCTGCACCTATGATAATTATTGGAATAATTGGACTATTAGAGGACTAAAAGTCAGGACCAAACCATATTTTATAGGTTTTACCACAAAATATGCTGAACCTTGCACTTCCATATTCCTGTAATAGTACAACATTCATATTTATACAATTTAATAAGCAAACATTCAAATTCAAAATATTTAAAGGGCAATAACTCTTGATAATTTGTATACACATTTTATCACAGCAAAAAAAAAGTTAATTCATTACTTACCTGGTTTAAAGCTAAAAAAATAGATTACCAAAAACAATTTAATTTTTTTTTAGAAAGACTCTTTAATTTTTGACAATGTTTTTTTTATGTAAATGTAAATTAAATTCGACAAAAAATATACTTAGACTTGGAATTTTGGAAAGTATAAAACTTTAAAGCACTTTAAACCAAGTAGACTGACATGACATAACTAATACAAAGAGTACAAAAATAACTGATTGATGGTCTGGCTAGAATTTTACTTTTTGTTTATTAAATTCCCTTCAAAATTTAAAAGAACAGGTTCTGCTTACATTTTTTTTTTATTTTAATTTTATTTATATTTGCACATGGTTTTTTTTGTTTTTGTTTTTGTACAATTCTGTTATCCCATCCTTTACAGAGCCTGTTTTTGTTTCTAGCAAGACCATAAGTTACAAAGAAATGCACCACTTCTACCAAAACAAAATTTCAAAAATAAAGAAAAGAAACATAATTTAACCTTAAGCATAGAAATGTGACATTTCTTATTCAATCCCCCTTTTTTTAGGGGATTATATTTACAATTTTATTAAAATGTTGAAGTCTTTTTATCTCACATATACAAAAATAACTGATTGATGGTCTGGCTAGAATTTTACTTTTTGTTTATTAAATTCCCTCCAAAATTTAAAAGAACAGGTTCTGCTTACATTTTTTTGTTTGTTTTATTTTATTTATATTTGCACATGGTTTTTTTTGTTTTTGTTTTTGTACAATTCTGTTATCCCATCCTTTACAGAGCCTGTTTTTGTTTCTAGCAAGACCATAAGTTAAAAAGAAATGCACCACTTCTACCAAAACAAAATTTCAAAAATAAAGAAAAGAAACATAATTTAACCTTAAGCATAGAAATGTGACATTTCTTATTCAATCCCCCTTTTTTTAGGGGATTATATTTACAATTTTATTAAAATGTTGAAGTCTTTTTATCTCACATATACAAAAATAACTGATTGATGGTCTGGCTAGAATTTTACTTTTTGTTTATTAAATTCCCTCCAAAATTTAAAAGAACAGGTTCTGCTTACATTTTTTTTTTTTGTTTTATTTTATTTATATTTGCACATGTTTTTTTTTGTTTTTGTTTTTGTACAATTCTGTTATCCCATCCTTTACAGAGCCTGTTTTTGTTTCTAGCAAGACCATAAGTTACAAAGAAACGCACCACTTCTACCAAAACAAAATTTTAAAAATAAAGAAAAGAAAAATAATTTAACCTTAAGCATAGAAATGTGACGTTTCTTATTCAATCCCCCCTTTTTTAGGGGATTGTATTTACAATTTTATTAAAATTTAGAAATCTTTATATCTCATATAGCATACATAATATACATAACTACAAAAATATACAATAATACAAAAAGAAAATCCTTTTTAATACATTTATTGTGAAATGAATGTTTTTTTTATTTTCACTTTAATTGTCAGTGTCAAATATCTTGAAATCATGATTTTTGACTGTCTTTCATCCAATCTTTATCTGTGATCTCTTCATCTGTGATCTCTTCATCTGTGACCTCTTCATCTGTGATCTCTTCATCTGTGACCTCTTCATCTGTGATCTCTTCATCTGTGACCTCTTCATCTGTGCCTTTATCTTTCATCTATGGCTCGGTACATTACACTGAAAACATAAAAGGTATCAAACTTGAAAAATGCCATATGGAATAAACAATAATATTTTCCATAAACTGCAAGAAAAAAACACATTGGCATTCAGTAACTGGGCCCTCCAAATTAAATCTTTTATGAAATCTGCACATGCTAAACATTTCCAAAAACTGGTCAGGTGCAACTCATATCTAGGCCCTCTAATTACAAGTCCTCCTCCCCAGATAACAGTGTTCACTTTATATGTTATTCATGCTCTGTCAACTGGAACCTATAATTACAAGTTTTACGCTTACTACTGGTCACTTTACAAAATACAAGTCCTCTACCGACATGTACAATGGCATTATCTTTATTTCAATAAAATGGTTTTTTTTTTTATTTATTTTTTTATAAAACCTCACTTATATTGTACTTATGTTATGCACATTTCTGGAAGTTTTCATTATTTATACCAGCTTAGCTTTTTTTGTGCCTAAGCTAGAACCTTCATTTCCAAAGCAATCTCAAATTGTTATTAAAATAATAATGGTATATATGATTACTCACCTAATAAACTCCATGGTTACACAACGTCTACTTCCCATTGGATATTCTTATGGAAATAGACTACATTCCAGAACTGAAATTAAAAAAAATATCAATATTTTATCACCAACAAAACTGATAAAAGCCTATTTTTTTTAGGTCTTGTTGCAATGATTTTGTATTGGCATAGCGGTAACCAAAATATTGAGCGAGTGATTGTTATTTAACTGCAAGTGACCAAAAGGAAGAACATGTTTCTTGTTGACCAGATGATAATGATGTCTTCTTTGAACTAAACCGTTACACACGAAGTTAGATTTTGGTGCTATTTCACAGAAACAAAAGTCCACAGAACCTGTGTCTGAAGTCGGACACATTATACTGACTCCAAGTCAACCAGTCTTTGTTCTTTTTCTTTATCTGATCCTTCGTGCTAAGCAGACAATTTTTTGTATGTTTATATCTGTATTGTCATTGTAGATCCAATTATCAAAAAGGCAGAGGGTGGTGATCCCATTCTTCAGTTTACTGTCAATACATTTTTGTGCCAGCCCCAAGCCAGGAACTGGATTTCCATCGACATATGTTGTGGTCTTTTTCTTCCAATCATTTAAAAAGAGATGTAGTTGTTTGTTTTGTTGATATTAGTGGATTTTATTTCCACCACTGTTTTAATTTTTCTTTCAATAAATAACAATTTTATAGTGTTTGGTTTGTGCCAACAGGGAATCAAAGTCATGATCACCCTAACCTTATACACACCATCAAGTTTTTATATGCAGTAGTCACCCTCTAATAAGGCTACCACTTGTGCAAACTGACACACTTTATCACATGATGTATACAGTACACTTCTATACGAGCGGGAATCAAACATTAGCAAGACAACATACATTTGGTTATGCTGGCTTCATCTGGTACTGCCAAGCACCTGTCATAGTATGTTGTGTTGTGAACTAGAATTTGCCAAGCTTATTTATAAAGGGTAAAAGAAAAACAAATTATGATATTTATTTTTTTTCAATGTCAGTAAATATCATATGTACTTGTTGAAATTTATGTTGGAAAATATTAATATTACAAGGATCTGTTTCATGACTTTATCAATACTTACTGAATGAATACCATGGTTAGACATCATCCACTTCCTATGGGACAGAGTATGGGATTGGATTTCGTTTCAGTGCTTAAATAAAATTATAAAATCATAATTATAAAAATTGTAAAATCATGAAGCATTCATTAATTAAAAAAAAAATGATTTGAAAAGCTTTCACAATCTTAGAAACACCAGAAAGTGTATTCACTATATCTCTTCTTTGATTACCTTTGACATGGACGAAACAAACCTCTTGTTATGATCAACTTTTAATTTGCTGAGGTTTTTTTTTAAAAGTATATATGACAAAGAATGTTCTGTCCAGTAAAATATTGCACATTTTCAGTGAGACTTACACGTTAAGTTAATGGCACTGCATTTTATAATTGTATTTTGTATTGTGGTTTCATTCATTTTCGTAAATAAATGGATAGCGAGATATTCATTGACTTTTAAATTCATAGTCGTGATGGCTACGGTGCAGTCACACGTTTTGATTAACTGTCTGGTTTGCTAATGATTCTGCATCTGTGGCACAGGTATGTTGAATGGTCAAGTGTCCACACAGTCCAACTTTTAAATTTGATTCTCATACGACTTAATTTTTTTCACTGTTCTCGCAATACAATTCTCCTCAAACTGTCAGATGGATATAGGAAACCAACCGATGTTGAAATGTCTTTGACAAAAGCATGTTGAAAAGAAAAACCAGACAGAAAATTATATCATGTGACTGCAAACTTCTCTTGTTCAAGTTGTTGCATATGCTTTTTCGTGGTTCACTAAATTTCATGGTTTTACGATACTAACAGGAACCACGGAAATTGGTATTCAACAAATTAAATTATCAATTCACACTATCAGTGAAATTTTTACAAAACTTCATTTATTGCATATTTCACAGTTATACATTTGTAAATTTTATTTTTGATCATTTCATCATTATGTTATATTATACACAATACTAATTTCTTATTGTCTACTATAATAAAATATATACCTCATGTATGCCATGGATGAAGATTTGGTATACGTCTTTGTGCTTCTTTCTTCTAAATGTCTGGTAGTGACAGTAAATCTTACAAACAAGCAGTTTTTAAGGAAATTAATTTCTATATAAATGTTTGCCCTTATTGGAGTGTGTTAAATTCTCCACATATGCATTACCGTTTTAGAGCACCTTCAAATCTCTGTAGATGTTAAACTATTTGTGTACGTCAGAGTTACCTTAACTTTTTAAAGCCGGTTTTTAGTGAAGTTCGAGTTGTTCCATATTTAGTTTATGTGTAAGTTTTGTAGATCGTCGTTTGTCCTTTTGTACTTTTTCTTTTGGCCATTGTGTGGTCTGTTCTTTTTCGATTTATAGATTCTGATAACTCCTTTGATATCTTCAAACTCTTCTTACCTCTTCCAAAGCATCTGAGCTCAACCCCAGTTTTTGTGGGGTTCATGGTGCAAGATCGTTAGTTTTCTGTGTAGTAATTTGTAGATCATTGTTTTGGTTTTTTTTGTCTATTGAATTGTCTGTCCTTTGATTTATGGATTCTGATAACTCCTTTGGTATCTTCAAACTCTTCTTACCCTTCAAGAGCATCTGAGCTCAACCCCGGTTTTTGTGGGGTTCATGGTGCTTGATCATTAGTTTTCTGTGTAGTGTTTTGTAAATCATTGTTTTTTGGGTTTTTTATCCATTGTATTGCCTGTCCTTCGACTTACGGATTCTGATTACCACTTTGGTATCTTCAAACTCTTCATGTCCCTATTAAAACCCCTTAAATTTTAAACCTACCAAAAGTATTGACTGTACTTTCAGCGGCTTTGATGCCATCTTCAATTGGCTGTGGTGTCTACGCAGGTGCATCTTAAAACACATTTTTTTTTAATAGATACTAAATTGTTAAATTATTTTAGAATTGCCATTAATACCAAATCTACATAAAAAAAACTATTACTTTAACAAAAAAAGTCACCAGAAATGAGATTTGAATTCAAAATTATACTAAATTTACAGAAGATCCAAAACAAACAAAAATATTAATTTTACAATTTGCCAAAAGTATTGCTGTAGGCCACTCTTACTTCTGAAAAAACAAAAGTAGATTAGTATACCTGAAAAACAAAAGCTGATTAATACATGCAATTTTTTTTTTTTTTTTTCCCATGCAATTTTTTTTTTTTTTTTCCATGCAATTTTTTTTTTTTTTTTTTTTTTTCATGCAATTTTTTTTTTTTTTTCCATGCAATTTTTTTTTTTTTTGTAAAAGCATCTATGTTTTTGCATCATACTAACATCACAAACCAACACTTGCCATGTATCTTTACAGGAGATCATGATATAGTTGGGAAAAAAATGCTAGAGTACACATTTTTGATGGGAAATAGCCTGCATACAGGTAGTACATGATATAGCCGATAACATTTTAAACCGTACATACATTTATATAGTTGAAATTTACAGCACACAAGTTTCAAATATAGGGAAGAGGTCGTCTCACATGCATGTTGAGGTGTGAGTTGTTAATCATTGTATATAAACAGCAAACTCTAAGGATATGTAAACCACAATGATACCACACATGTCCTTGATAGATATACTGAAAATTATCAAACAACACATACTGTTCAGTTGACAAAAAAAAAAAAGAATGCCTACATATACTTTATTACCATGGCTTGTGCCGTTTTAAGTCCTTCATCCTTTTTATTCTACTTGATGATGCATTTTCAATTAGAACTAGTTTCTCAAGAACTTAACACATTTGAGATCCATTACATTAGTACTTCAAAATCCTTAATCCATTTAATTACTGACAGTATAAAAAAGTATTGTATTTTTGGCACTATTGTGTCTTTATTAAATGTGAAACCTAGCTGGGAAAAAGTTATTTATCTATCATTCAATTCATTCATACACCCATTTCTTGCATGCTACCTATGTTAAATGTGAAACCTAACTGGGGAAAAGTTTTTATCTATCATTCATCCTTGCATACCCCCCTTTCTAGCATGCAACATTCACTCATAAACCTTATTTAATTATCAAAATTTATTTATATTGAAGTACACAATACATAAATGATCTCAGGAACATATATAATTCTATGATAAACCTAATTCTAATTCAAAATGCTGATTTTTTTGGGTACGAGTTCCGCTGTCCAGATCTTAAGAAGATGTTATCGATCGGCTTCACACTGACACCGATCTGTTTTGAGCTATTTCATACTGGGACAGTATGGGTATTAATTATCTATAAAGATTCTCGGAAAATCAGTATTTTCACGAGATGGGATGTGGAATCTAATGAACACAAGAAAGAAAAATCACTTTTTACACTTAGAACTAACCAAAAGTCTAGGAATAATAGCTTTTATTAAAAAAATTATTTTAAACTTTGATGTCATTCACTTTTTCAAATGAAGGTTTGCAATATCTTAATGATGCTTACAGAAATGTAACAATATCACATACTAAATACATAATATTAATGATTAAAAACATATTTACATATTTACACTCACTATATACAAAAATATATTTACATATTTACACTCACTATATACAAAAATATATTTACACTATACATATATACATAGACCTATTTACAAATAGAGTAGAAGACCTTGGACACTGGGACACCATGATCAGATGCTTTAACAGAACTTTAACAAAGAATCTTAGAAACTTGGTTTGGGAGAAGAAAGGGCAGATTAACACACACTAAAAGGTCTTGGAAACTGGATGGGGTGGGAAGGGACATAAATTGACACCTTACTTAATGGTGTTCTACATTGACCTATCTGTGCTCAATATTAGGACAACCGACATAATGGCTTTATGTGATAAAGTGTCTGTAGTTTTCTGCGGACACATCGGTTTCCTCCACCAATATAACTGACTGCCATAATTGATATATTGTTGAAAGTGGCATTACATACCAATTGACCTAATGGAATTCCTCAGTGTGACATTTGACCTAATGTACCATGATCAGAAGTTTAACACAACTTTAACCACCAACAGACAATATGATTTTTTTTAAAAATAAAACAAAATTTTGACAATTTAAATAAATATCGGATCAAATCAGTTCTGTGAAGCAATTTAAAAAGACATAATTATCTCCCCTTTTTTGGTTTTTTAACATTCATTATAAAAACATAAAAATTATTAGAAATTCCAAATCTTTGCTACAACAGAATGAACCATGATCTTTCCGAAATGTTTTCAAAATTGCAACCCCTTTTTGAATTTAGAAATTTTGCCCCTTAAAAGAAAACATGCCCGTCATTGACAATCATATTGCCGACAGCAAGAGCAGCCCTAATACACCATCGAGTCCAACCTCTCTGGGGAGCAGGGGCAACAGGAACAACTGGGATGTCTATGGCCTCAAAAATCTGCTCTGCTGCCTCCACCTCCAAAGCGCCACAGGGTGCTTCAGCTACCAACCCCTGGCCTATAGCAGCCATTGTTTCATCATCTACATCTGCTGAATTAACAGCTGGTGTAGACAATGAAAAAAGTCTGACTACAGGGGAAACCACCACAGGATTCTGCAAATCCCGTGGTAGTTCAGGGAGGGCAGCCTCCACTGGTACAGACACGGGTGTCTGTACCACTGGCACAAACACGGGCGTCTGTACCACTGGCACAAACACGGGTGTCTGTACCACTGGCACAAACACGGGTGTCTGTACCACTGGTGCAGGCTCGGCAGCTTGCACCAGAACCCTGGGACGCCTTGTACGAACTGGAAGGTCCTCGGCCTTAAACTCTGGGGCTAGCCCCAACTTACGCCTTGAGCGTCTTTCACCCTCACGGACAGGCTTCACCCTGAAAAAAAATGAATTGTTAAGCAAACTGTCAAACTGTGAAGATTAAATGGATATTGCATTTAAAAGTTTATATATCAAATTTACATATAAGAATAACATACAATTGATGACTTCTAACTGAGACAGACACAAAGATTTTTTAACACGAAACAATGGCAGCTGTCACACCCAATAAGAGCATCGACTAATGTCATTATGCATTTTCTTGTAAATTTTGTGGGAGGAGCGGGGAGTGATAGATCTTGTTTTAATGAAAATAAAATGCTTTATATATGGGTAATGATATAATTGTTTCTTTGTCCTTTTTAAACTCTAGGGAGGGGGCATTGAAAAAAAACTTAGGAATTTTTGTCAAAATGCTGGTCTGAAAGTGTTATTGACTTTCAACGTACTCTAACATTTTCAGAGAAGTGTTTATGTTCTAACATGGTCAAACAACAGTTGTCCATATCTTTATTATGAACATTAAAAGACCTCAGCTTTGCCTTGGTTTTAAATGTGCATAAAACATGGATAGCCTTTGTTTAAACCATACATAATTAAATAATTTCCGAGGCACATAATAAAACAAGAATTTATTGTCTTCGATATATATCTGTTCACCAGATAGATGATTTTTTGTCTCTAAAAATTGATGTTGTATATTGCTAACAGAGCTCATTCTGGGATTTGAGAATAATTGTCTAGTGGCCCCTCCTCTTAAAAAAGTGGGCAATTAAAAATTAGATTTGAGCCAATGCATTAACCCAAACATCTTTATCCTACTAAATGAGTCTATTTGAGTGAGTGAGTGATTGTTGTTTAACACCAATTCAGCAATTTTTCAGCTATAGCGAGAACAAGTTAATTTTCAATGTCATGATGATGAGGTCCGCTTTGCTCTAGACCAACACGCTGAGTTGGATTTTTATAGTGCTAGCTCACTGAAACAACAGTCCGCGGGCAGACATGTCGCTCCACTCGGACACATTATTCTGATTCCGAGCCAACCAGTCTTTGCTCTTATTCCTTAATGCAGCGTGCTCATTAACCCATGATCTACCACACTCGAGCGAGCATGCTAACCATTGCACCAGGTGAGCTAAACAATTAATTGAACCTGCCTTAAAGGGAAAAAATAGATTTTAACATCAACTACAGTAAAACCCCATTTCTGAGGATGATCAGGGAACTCCCTGCAAACGACATTACATAATGAGATGCATGCAGATATTATTTACAAACGATGATTTTTGTATGTCATGTTTGTATCATGAAATATTGTTTCTATAAGTTATGATAAATTATCATTGTTTATTTATAATTTTTTATCAGTTAACAACCACCATCGGTAAATTTGTCATTCTATTTCCAATGGTCATTATAAACATTATGTCTCTGTCCATACTTCCATACTTGGCGGTTTAACAAGGTTTGACTACAAATCAGAATAGAAATTTATATTTGAAATTTGATATATACAATGTACTTGTATGAGAATTATTTAATAAATAAAAGGGAATTTGAATGCAGATATAAGATTTTCAACATAGTCAAACCTGTATTAAAGCTTGTTTTAACATATATTTTTTCAACTCGTGACGAAGGTTGTTTCTTTTCAATTTAATTGTAAAAACAATCCAAAAATACTTTGCACACCCATATAATCCCTAATATCATTAAAATATCACTTAAAAGGGTCGAAATGAATTTTGGTCCAGAAAGCAAAAATTCAATTATTGCAAAGACCGCAAGATATGACAGAATTATCAATGAATTATGTCACTTTTGCAAAGTTCCATTGATAAAAACTGGGTTAATGTTTCATAAATATCATTTATCGAACCAATAGGAAACAAGAATCACCTGTGGCGGCCATATTTGTTACAGATCGGGATGAAATGAGCAATCTCTATAGAGGACCTTCCATAGATCTTTCCTACCAAGTGTCGGTTCATTTGTCCAAGCAGTTTCAGAGGAGAAGATTTTTAGAAATGTACCAATCAGAAACAAGAATTGCCTGTGGCGGCGATGTTTACTCACAAATCGGGACTAAATGGGCAATCTTGATAGAGGACCTTCCATAGATGCTTCCTACCAAGTTTCTCGGTTCATTTGTCCAAGCGGTTTCAGTGCAGAATTTTTTTTTAGAAATCAACCAATCAGAAACAAGACTCTCCTGTGGTGGCCATGTTTGTGATGGATCGAGACGAAATGAGCATCTTTATAGAGGACCTTCCATAGATGCTTCCTACCAAGTTTATGTTTATTTGGTCAAACGGTTTCAGAGGAAGAGATTTTTTTAGAAATTGGCCAATTAGAAACAAGAATTGCCTGTGGCAGCCATACTTATGACGGATTGGGACGAAATGAGCAATCTTTATAGAGTACCTTCCATAGATGCTTCCTACCAAGTTTCGTTTCATTTGGCCATGCGGTTTCAGAGAAGATTTTTTTAGAAATTGACCAATCAGAAACAAGAATTGCCTGTAGTGGCCATGTTTGTAAAGGGATCCGGATGAAATGAGCAATCTTTATAGAGAAGCTTCCCTTGATGCTTCCTATTAAGTTTCGGTTCATTTGGCCATGCGATTTCAGAGATTTTTTAGAAATCGACCAATCAGAAACAAGAATTGCCTGTAGCGGCAATGTTTGTAAACGAATCCGGATGAAATGAGCAATCTTTATAGAGGACCTTCCATTGATGCTTCCTATCAAGATTTGGCTCATTTGGCAAAGCGATATCAAGGGAGAAGATTTTTCACAAATCGGCCAATCAGAAACAAGAATTGCCTGTAGTGGCCATGTCTGTAAATGGATTGGGACGAAATGAGCAATCTTAATAGAGAACCTTCCATAGATGCTTCCTACCAAGTTTCAGTTCATTTGGCTAAAGTGTTTCAGAGGGGAAGATTAAAATGTGAAAAGTTAACAGACGACGGACAACGGACGCCAAGTGATGGCAAAAGCTCACATTGTCTTTGACAAGTTGAGCTAAAAAGACAGGTGACCTTCTAAAGAGGGTCATTTGAAATTTTCTATGACCAGAAAAGAAAAAAGTAACCTTTTAATACAGGCAACTGCTTAATAGAGGTGACCACATAAGACAGGCTTGACTGTACATGTAACTAGGAAACATTAAAAAGTTTCATAAGATTATATAAATGTTTAATGATTAAAAAACAACGTTTGTTTAAAGTGACAGTTTCTATGATTATTCATAATTTTAAAGTTTGACAACAACTTGAAAATAAGATAGATAAATCAATAAAATGACCAAATAACCATCTCAGATAAACAGAATTTTGTTTAATTAGATGTAATTAAACAAATTATTTCTGATCGTCTGCTGGCCAAGCTCATGAATTATTCATGACCCATTGACCCAGATTTATCAAAACAAAGACATGGATGACTAAAATGTATAATTCATACATGTTTAATGATAAATTAGATATATTTACCTTTAAGTCAAGAACACAATTTATCAATCAAAACTCAAATTATTAGCCATTTTTTGTAACAATTTTAGTTTGTAAACAACATGCATGCACAGTTCATCATACAGAGGCAGAGTTATCTTGAATTAGATTAGCCTAGACAAAAGTTGTTTGCGCACACGTTTCCCCAAAAATATTTTGTGAATACAAATGTACCACTTTTCGGTGTTTTTGGCTGTTTTAGATGAATTTTTACTCACATCTGTTCAAGTTTGGGAAAAAAATTCCAATTTAAAAAATCTGACAAAATCGTAGACATTGTCTGTTTAGGAAAGTAAAATTTACAGTATTTTACCATTTAAACAAAAAGAGTTCAAATTCTGTCAAAAATGAAACAAAAAAAAACATTATTTTCAAAATTTTTGTGTTAAGATACAATATTTTGGCCATAAATTTGATGAAATTATTCAAGAATAAAAAAATGTAAAAAGTCAACAGACGGAGGACACCAAAACACACTTGAAGTGATGGCAAAATCTCACATGCCCTTTGGCCAGGTGAGGTAAAAAATAAACTGAACCTGCCTTAAAGGGAAACAATAGATTTTAGCTTCAACTACTATTCAGAATAGAAATTGATATTTGAAATTTGGTATATTATACTATATACTTGTATGAAAATTATTTTTGAATATGAATGCAGATCAGATATAATATTTTCAACATAGTCAAACCTGTATTAAGTCACCTTTGAGACAAAGAAATAGTGGCCTTATAAGTTAGGTGACCTTCTAAAAGAGGTTCAATTCATATGGAATTTTCTATGACCGGAAAAATGAATTTGATTTTTGGTGCTTAATGCCACTTTCAGCAATATTTCAGCTATATCATGGCGACCAGTTTTAGTGGTGGAAGAAGCCCGAGTACCCAGAGAGAACCACCGATCATGGGCAAGCAACTGGTAAACTTTATCACTTGCGGCTGCGAGTCGAGTGCACCCTTTTTTGTAATTTACAAAGACGGGTGAGAACCCACACCGTATTGGTGATAGGCTTGTATGAGTTGTTCGATAATCCAACTACCTACTTTTTCATATCTGATAGTAAACAGCAAGCAATTTACAAAGTTATACATACTTCTAACTATGATGGTCATGTAATCTAATATGCTTGCAAGATTGGTAAATATAATCAGAAGGGTATAATCTTTTCTTGTAACACTATTTTAGTGCATATGAAATAAAAATAGAAAATAAAAAAAAAAATTGGGGGGGGGGGGGGGGGAGTGGGAGGGGGTTGTATGTTGGGAGTGGAGGGTCACCCTTCTGTAATGTGTTCCCCCTTTTGATAGTGAACAGGTATGTTGGGTTTCATTTTAATGCCTATCATAGTTTATATTGAGAAAATTTTATTTTTAGAAAAAATGCAAGTAAACTAGAGGCTCCCATGAGCCTGTAATCGCTCACCTGGTTTTCAATATGACATCTAAAGATGATAGAAAATGGGGGTGTTACACATAATTTTGAAAGTGGGCCACCCAAAGATCATTTCAACTCAAATTTGTGAGCAAAAGATTTTGATGTGATTTTTATCTCATGATATTCCTAAACGGAATAAACTGGCTGAAAAAATCTCACAGAAAAACCCAGAATATATGTTAAACTACTCATTGTCATGTAGCTGCAGTTAAAATTTGAGTTCATTTTGATTTATAATAAAGCAGCAATGGACAACTAAAGAAATTTCTATTTTTAGTAACAGCAGCCATTTTGAATGGAGGGCGGGGCTGTCAGACACAATTTTGAAATGGGACTACCCAAGGACTTTCCCAGCCAAATTTGGTTTAATTTGGTTCAGCGGTTTCAGAAAAGAAGATTTAAATGTGATCTTTTATCAAAATATGCCCAATTTGCATAATCGTTATAAATCGGTTGAAAGAAAGATTTCACAGAAAAACACGGAATATATGTTAAACTACTCCTTGCCACGTAGCTGCAGTTTAAATTTGAGCTCATTTTGTACTAAAGCAGCAATGGACAATTGAAGAAATTTCTATTTTTAGTAACAACAGCCATCTTGAATGGAGGGCAGGGCTGTCGGACACAATTTTGAAAGGGATCCACCCAGGGACCATCCCTACCAGGTTTGCTTTAATTTGGTTCAGCGGTTGCAGAAGAGAAGATTTAAATGTGAAAGTTTACGACGTAGGATGGACGGACGCCAAGTGATGGCAAAAGCTCACATGGCCTTTGGCCAGGGACCTTATTCACAAAACATCCGTTAATCAGCAGACCCGTTAAGTTAACGGAAAAGTTAACAGGTATGTCCGCTAAATTTTAAAGTGGTATTCACAAACGTCTCCGTAAACGTCAAGTTAACAGATGCGTTAATAACGGGTCCATTAGTATGCAAATGAGTCG
Organism: Bathymodiolus brooksi; assembly: GCA_963680875.1. Classification (NCBI taxonomy): domain Eukaryota; kingdom Metazoa; phylum Mollusca; class Bivalvia; order Mytilida; family Modiolidae; genus Bathymodiolus; species Bathymodiolus brooksi. The sequence goes on along the minus strand of OY804580.1, from coordinate 64,270,788 downwards.
AAAAAGCTGTATCAAGTATTTTGATTGGATAATGCACTTTCATCCTTTCCAAATAAAGCCACTGTATTAAGCTTCCCAAAAAAATTGCTTTTTGGTTGATGGAAAGTATAAGAATGAAATTTAAGTAAATGGTAGGTATGATAAATAAATTCATCACTGATAAAACTAAAATATACTTAGTATATAAAGTAGATGATCTCATATATCTCGATCGATCGATCGATTGAGATCGAGAGAGAGATACAATATATGTACATCGGCGGAAAATATAACATTTATTTGCACGAGCCTTAGAAACAGATAGAAAAGCGGACCTTTGATAAAGATAATTCAACTTTTAACTTTTTACTGCTATTTAATATAAATTGGACCTTGCCGTTGAAATTCCTATTATGGGCGGATTCATATTTTTTTCGAGGGGTATCCGGACAATTGCCAAGCTTAAAAGATAGTCCAGACAATTTTTATATATTTGTTGCATATATTTTGAAAATTCTAGGGCAGAGGGAGGGGGTCTGTAACCAAATGACACCCCCCTCCCCTCCCCACACACACTGGATCCGCCCATACCTATTACACTAAGGAAGTACATCATTTGTAGATAAACACGAAGCGATATATTCCGTTCTGACATCTCCAAGGAGATAAATTGATTTTCAAAAAGGCGGTGGGCGGGAGATATCACTTTGTGAGTATGATCACAGTACCTCTAGTTGATTTAGTCGTGTAAGATGTATGTTGATCTTTTTTTTTTTAAATTGTCCGTTTTCTCATGTTTCATCCATTTGAATAAATGAATAATATTTTGTCCATGAATTTATATACAAGTGGCTCAAAGATGAATAGTTCATTCATGACATGAATGGAAATTTCCTAAAATGCTTTGTAGAATATTCTGCACATTTTGGTAAAAGTATGATTAAAATCTGTCAAGAAACAAATTCATTTTATTTTTTGGAAAAAATGTGATATAATATAAAATATAAGATTATGGAAAAATTAACGTTTGCAATACTTTTTGTTAAAGCTTGTGTCTTGCTAATGGACAAAAAAGCAATATGACATATATTATTTTACAAACTCCCATCTTAAAAAGATTTTGTTATTGCTCTTATATCTAAATGTCCGATTAATGGGTACGATAACCTATCCGTTAATTTTCTCCGTAAACTAGAAGTTTAACAGGAACGTTAACGGGTGTGTTAAGTTACGGAGGCTTCGTAAATACCAATTTCTTAGTGGAAATTTTTAACAGAGACGTTAATGGATGCGGTAGTTAACGGACGCTTTGTGAATAAGGTCCCAGGTGAGCTAAAAAAGGGAAACAACTCAAATAAAATGCTGGATAGAGTTGTCTTCTCTTGTCAACAGAACGGGGTCAACACTTTCTACAAGTGTATTGAGTTTCAAGTTAATAGCTTTGATAGTTATTGAGAAATTTTAATTATACTAAAACAATATCCCAAATTTCTATGTACTATGCCAAAACAAGGGCAGATAACTCTGGATATACAAATCACAGGGTCACCTGCCTTGTTGCAATGGGTTCCCCATTTGATAGTGAACAGGTATGTTGAGTTTCATTTCAATGCCTATCATAATTATTGAGAAATTGTATTTTTTAAAGAAATTCTAAGTCAAAAAGGGGGAATAACTCAAATAAAATACTGAATGGAGTTGTCTTCTTTGTCAACAGATTGGGGTCAACACTTTCTACAAGTGTATTGAGTTTCAAGTTAATAGCTTTGATAGTTATTGAAAATTTTTAATTATACTAAAAAAATATCACTAATTTCTATGTACTATGTCAAAACAAGGGCAGCTAACTCTGGATATACAAATCACAGGGTCATCTGCCTTGTTGTAATTGGTTCCTCTTTTGATAGTGAACAAGTATTCCAAGTTTCAAATGGATATCTTTGATAGTTTTTGAGAAATGGACTGACAAAAAACTTAACCGACCCAGACGCTGGAGTGACGACAATAGCTTGACTTTTTTTCTTTGAAAAGTCGAGCTAAAAAGTAACCTTTTAATACAGGCAACTGCTTAATAGAGGTGACCACATAAGACAGGTTTGACTGTACATGTAACTAGGAAACATTAAAAAGTTTCATAAGATTATATGAATGTTTAATGATTAAAAAACAACATTTGGTTTAAGAAAGTAAAATTTAACATTTAAGATAAACAAGTTCAAATTCTGTCAAATATGAAACAAAATGTTACATTATTTTCAAAATGTTTGTGTTAGATACAATTTTTTGGCCACAAATAAGCTGATGTCATAAATTTAGGAAATTATATGAACGTTTGATCAAATTATTCAAGAATAAAAAAAAATTAGCTAAAATAATTTTAAAATTTCTGTTGATGCCATCATTGAGCCTCACGAAGAAAATTCACTTAAATAAATCATACATTAAATATCTAAGGAGATATGTTTCAGACCCCACAGACCCAGTTAGTAGTCTTTATTTGTGCATACTTGTATTCAATTACTGGTACAAGAAAAATTTTGTTTTTTTATTTCCCCCATGTTCAACTTTCAACCATAGATCCTGGGGCGTTTTTTGAACAATCTAAATCTACATGTCATAATGATGCTTTGCAGCAAATATTATACTGGTTCTTGAGAAGAAAATATTCAACATTGGGTTCAGAATCAAACAGATAAAATTTTTTTTTTTAACTTTTCAGTTTCTTTCACATCGGAAAAAGAAATGAAATTCTTCATCAACATTGTTTCATATCCAAAATAAATTAACAGTGGAGTTGCAAGGAAGGCCATGTGGGTCGTTACTTTGCTGCCAAACAGGTGTTGCCTCAAATTTTGTTTTCTGGACCTTTTCTTATGTTGTAGTTATTGGATTGACTTTGAATTTTAAAATTTGCTCTAAAGGGATAAAACAGAGTTCAAGCTTCAATTTGAAATATTAGATTTGATGTTTTTTTTAAATTGGTTTCTAAGAATAAACAATAATTTACAAATAAGATCTTAATTTAAAAAAAAAGGTTTTAGTGAACCAAAGTCTGTTAAAATCCTAGAAGTTGACTCCTAAGGTATGCAGGGTTGTTTAGATAGTATATATGTCAAAAAACAAAAACAACAATTCATGAATCTTTTGGATGTTTATTTTTCAGATCTACACATTTTTGGTTTTTATGATACAGTCATCACTGTTTTTACATTTAATTTCTTAATATATTATACAGATATAAAATTTTAAAAGTAGGCTTAAAGGGATAAAATACAAGTCTGAATTTGAGATCTCAGATATTTGTAGTTTCTGAGATATATGCCTTTTAATTGTGTGTACATCCATTATGGGGTCATATCAGGGTTCATACTTTCAACTGACCAATCAGTGATGAGGCTACTAAATCTTTAGTTAATAAAATATAGAACATGCCATGATCTGTTGTTCGATTGGTCAAATTGATTTATATGATTGGATGGTCATAGATGAATGACGACTCAAACAGCATGTTGTTAGATATGTGTGTATTGCCAATGGAAAAAAATGAAAAAGATACAAGCATCCAATACAAATTAAGATTGGTATACACTTGGATTGACATAAAATTGTATAACAAGCAGGAAACATGAAATACAGGTAAAATTACAAGAAAGAAGATTCAATTAAAAAAAAATTCTTAATTGTTGGGAAAGGGGGAGTATGAAATTCCTGTCTAAGTGCCAATAGTGGGGAACTTGTGGTTACAATTTGGTGGCCATTTTGATAAATCGATCCAAAAAATATACAAATGTACATATTTTGATGCCTATTTTTGGTCATAACTTTAGAGCCACTCAAGATATTGACATGATTTAAACACCAATTTCTTTCTTTTTTCAAGCTCTTTCCAATGGATTGACTTTCATTTCAGCTTAATGGCTTTAAAAAAGCTTGTGTCGTACCTATTATAAGACAACATTTATACATCTTCAACTTGACAACAATGGTATCCTATACATTTTAATCTTCAGACTGAAAATGGATACTCAGTGATGGTTCCAAGGGCTAATCCTTGACAGAGCTACCCAGCACATCCCCAGCTGGTGCATATAGGAATGCTCTTTTGATTTTTTTCTTGGGGGGGCATCAGATTAAAACTCCACAATGGCAGTGGACAGGTACCAAATGTATGCAATATTTACAATGTTTTCAGGTTCAAAGGTACTTTTTTTGCATGTTCAAATTAAACAATGCTGTATATTTGCTAGGAGTATTAACTTATACCATAAACATCATGTTGTGCTATTTATTTCACCTTTTTTTTATACTTAAAACAAAATATCAAGATTCCACAAAAATATGTTGCAGCATGAAAAACTGAAAACATTACAACAAATTACAGGGCTAGTAATTAACTTCTTTCAAAACAATCAAAACTTTGCTAGTGGTAAAAAATCAACTAGCAAACATACTGACCTGACTAGCAACCAAACTGAACCTGAATTTAATGCTTCATAATATTATAAGTGTGTTAATAAAATAATTAAAACAGTAAAGTTTAATGTGATTTATTTAACTAAGTCATAAAGTCACTCTCTCTGGTCATATTGTATTGTGAAAGTAGTCTGTTTGTCTATTGGACATGTTGAAATGTTCTTTAAATTTGTGGGATAGAATGTAAAATATTTACAAATATAAATTGAGGTTTTATCTACAATTCATTTAAAGAAATAAAAATGTATATGTGGAATATGATGGAAGTATACTGAATTCTCTTCAATTAAGCTACATGTATTAAAAAGAAACAGACTTTGGTAGTTGAATTTACAACTAATTATGCAATCAGTGCCTATCATCACCAACAGTGTGAGTTTGAATCCCACTCATGGCGAGGTGTACTCGATACAATGTTATGTGATTAAGTTTGTCAGTGACTTGCGGTAGATTGGTGGTTTTCTCTGGGTACTTTGGTTTCCCCTATCAATAAAACTGACCTCAACATATAACCAAAATATTGTTGAAAGTAGCGTTAAACACATAACCCTAATCGCTTCCCCTGCTGAATTTCTATATAGTTTTTATTTCATTATTGAACACAGCTGAAATGCTGCTCGCTGGATGTTAAGCAATAATCAATCAATAATTTTTTCTATTTATTTATTTTGTGGAGGGGGGGGGGGGGGGGGGGGTTCATTTTGCTTTCAAGTAAAATGTAGGACATTAAGAAATTCAAATAAAAAGAAATCTAATTTGGCATATCGAATGCACCCTCAGTAAGTATTACAATGAACCTTAATCAGGTATTTCCACTGATAATGATATAACAGCTGTGATATTGGTTAAAAATGAGCTTTTTTTTTACTTGGATTGCAAAAGGGGGAAGATTTGATTTTTTTTGTCTGTCTTTAATCAATCATGCATTTGTGTTATTGGATTTAATCAATGATTAATAATTATGATCATTATTTTTTATGAAAAACTTTTTTTTATTGCTTTATGTAATCAAGGTTTATTGTCAAACTCAAAGGCTGCACTTGATGTGGCAATTTGTTTTTATCAAAATTTCTTAGTGTCCTTCAATATTTTATTTAACAGCAAAAAAGAACCAAAATAAAAAAAATTCACATAGACATCATACTCTACTAATAATGAGTTGTAAAGTTTACACTTTTTCATGATGCAGCATCATTTTCATAGAATTCAGATCTTTTGTTTTAAGTAAAAAATTGTAAAAATAAATAGCACAACATGTTTATGGTGAAGGCTAGGCACTCACAGCATATAGTGCTATATATAATTATGAGATGTAGAAAAGGTATCTTTGAACTTGAAAACATTGTAAATATGGCATACATTTGGCAACTTTTCCTACTTCTGATACAATTTTTAGGCATTTAAATAGAACTTATGAATATGTAAACAGTGGGAGTTCCTACCTTTGATCATACACTCTTTGAATATTGCAATAATCCAAGTGCATATAGCAAATAAAGAAAAAATTACAAATTCCATATAAATCATGACCATTCTGTCCAAGACCACATTGACAAATGTCAATTCTGCAAACTCCTTTTTATATATTTTTCTTTTAATGTTAAAAAAAACCATCCCCATGTAAAATAGGGGCTGTCGCGGCCGCGATCGTATGGTAATTGGATTTACAACTACCTATGCAATCAGTTCCTATCACCACTGATATCGCGAGTTCGATTCTCATTCAGGGTGAGGTGTGCAACATTATGTGATAAAGTTTGTCAGTGACTTGGTTTTCTCTGGTTTCCTCTACCAATAAAACTGAGATATTGTTGAAAGTGGCATTAAACACCAAAAACCCACCATCAAACAAACAAACAAACAAAAACCCATGTAAAATATTTTGACTATGTACAGTTGTATATCTACATTTTTCACTCATTTATTTTAAGATAAATTTGTGTTCTTCCTTTCATCAAATTGCAAGTCAAACACACCCTTGGTAAGACGGTCACCAATAAATAAATAACCATACAGTTTAAAGGCTAACAATGGAACATTTGGCTAACAATAGCAATGATAAGATCAACATTGGAATCACCTCTGGTACAAGCACAGAATGTCTTAAAATTGACAGCCATTTTTTTCAGGCATCTGTGAGGAAATGACGCCATCCTGTTTTGTGTTAATTTTTCTTTTGAAATACATTTAATCGTCAAATGTTAATTTAGGAAAATATGAATTGTCTTACCTTTTAGGCACTGTCCTTCTTTTCACGACAACTAGACAAGACATTTCTACACAATTAGACATTCTGATTTCTACAATATAAATAAATATAGGTTAGTATGGCTATGAATATAGTTCAAACTGGAAGAAAATTTTGAATTTTTTCCTTATATACCCCCTATATGGCCTTATCCAATCAGAAAACAGTTTATTAAATGCATAATCTGTTAACCAATCGGAAAACACATTTTTTTTTATTTTTCCAAATACAGGACTAGACTCTAAGGATAGAGTGGGTTTGATTGAAAATCCTGACGAAAATAAAAACCAGTGAATATACATTATACGAATCCGGTCTATTTCAATAATTGTTACTTCATTGCAAAAACAAGAAACCCTGACGGGCTGTGCAAATTACAACAAATAATGATAAGTTGACAACAACATAAGACATACAACATACAGTAAGAATTCAAATCAAGTTTAAATTTATATAACATGTTAAATATATACAGATAACTGACCAATGTGGACCCTATTTTCACAACTCCATAGATTGCTTTATATAGTCAACTGACATCTAATCAACTGACATCAAACAACATTCGAACTGTTTTTTCCCCGAATACATACCAACTAGTTACACAAAAATTACTTACTTACTTACTTACTTATTTCATTCTAAAAAAATACATCTGACTGGAAATAATACTCACAGATCGGTATAGCATTATCCTTTCAGTTTTGAACAATATTAAACCCCATCACATCTACACGGTGCGGATTGGCACAATACTTTTCTGGGTTTTTCCTGCGTTTCCTGACTAAGCGAGTTCGAGGGGGGTATGAAAACGAGAAGGTAGGTGTTTCAAAATATTTCGAAACTGGCGGTTTCACAAATATTTTACCCCACGGTAAAAAGCGAATGAGTGTAACGGTTCAAAATACTTCGAAACTGGCGTTTTACTTTTGTATTTTTTTTTCACAAATATTTTACCCCACGGTAATAAGCGAGTGTGTGATTGTTTTTCTTAGCTCCAACTCATCAATTTTTCAGCTATATCGTGGTGAAAATAAGTATTCAATGAGATACTGATGAGGTCTAGACCGACACGCTTAGTAAATAGTTGGATTTTTATAGCGCTAGCTCGATGAAACAACAGTCCGCGGATAGACATGTCGCCCCACTCGGACACATTATCGCGATTCCGAGCCAACCGATATTCGTTCTTTCTCCTTAATGCTGTGTGCTTAGCGGAGAAGCAACAAATACCAATATTATAGTCTTTGGTTTGACCCGACCGGGACTCGAACCCACGATCTACCGAACTCGAGGCGAGCATTCTAACCATAATTACGCCACCGCTGCGGTTCAAAATACTTCGAAACTAGCGTTTTACATTTGTATTTTTTTTCACAAATATTTTACCCCACGGTAATAAGCGAGTGAATGATTATTTTTAACACCAACTCAGCAAGTGTTAATATTCAATGAAATGCTGATGAGGTTTAGACCAACACGCTTAGTAAATAGTTGGATTTTTATAGTGCTAGCTCGATGAAACAACAGTCCGCGGGTAAACATGTCGCCCTATTCGGACACATTATATTGATTCCGAGCCAAGCAGTCTTTGCTCTCTTTCTCCTTAATTATTTTCTACCTCTTTTCACTCCTCCGAAAATATTTTTTTTCGTAACTAAAATAATGTAATATAAATAAGACTAAACACAGTGTATGGTTGTGTGTTCGTTACAAGATCGCATATAAACATAATATCAAAATAATAAATTCATTCAGTCTTTCATTTCTACCCCTAAAAGAGGGTGTGAGTGGGACTAACACTTTTGTCGTATTACGACTTGTAACGAACGTCGCATTAATCGAAGGGGCCCGGGTGGCTCAATGAGTTAGGTCGTTGGATCTAACAGCTCAACAAGCCTATCACCAATACGAAGTGATAAGGTTTACCAGTTGCTTGCCCAGGGTCGGTGGTTCTCTCCGGGTATTCCGGCTTCCTCCACCACTAAAACTGGTCGCCATGATATAGCTGAAATATTGCTGTAAGTGGTGTTAAATACCAAAATTCAAAGTCAAATTCAAATTCGCATTAATCGAACACACCTAAAATTTTCTTTATATACTAACTGTCAAATCGTCGTACGGAAAGGAATTCCATACTACAGCCTTTGCTTATTTGCATATCTATAACGTTTATGTAAAACTTATTATACTGTGAAGAAATTTAATGGTTCGTGCTTAGCGGAGAACCATGTAATTTTTTAACACCGATATGATTTTGTTGTATGACTGTACAGTCGTAAAATAAATGTTTCCAAGTTTCTACTCGGGTATATAAAAAAAAATGGCATAAACCGTTCATAGATCCTATTTTTTCAAATTTGCTTCTGTATAAACTGTATTATGTATAATTTTCTAACTGAACTGGTTTGTTTTTCTTCTGTTGCTCGATTTATATGCAAGTTCGTCCATATTTTGTCTCACGGATAATTTTTCTTAAAATAAATATTCCATTTATTTTGACAATATAAAAATCATTTGCAATTTACCCATAAGAAGACACCAAAGGGAGGTAATCAGAATCTGTATATCGAAGAATAACACAACGGCCAAAAGAAAAAGTACATAAGGACAAACAACGATCAACAAAACATATTTTTAAGCTAAAAATAGAGTAACACGAACCCCACTTAAAACCGGGGGTGAACGCAGGTGATCCGGAAGGGTAAGCAGTTCCTGCTCTACTAGTGACAGCCGTTGTGTTAATCTAGTTACAAACTTGGTGATAAGTCATGAACGATGAAAGGACCGGGAAGTGTTTACGACAAGTGGAACATATATATATATATATATATTATTTAGAACTACCCCTTTACAACGGGGGCGCCTACCACCAGGGTAGAAGTAGTGGCGCGTCTATATTATATAAAACAATTATGTACAACAAATTCATAGCATATAGTTTGTAAAACACAAAAGATTCTATCTAAAATATATGTCATTTAAGAGTTCACATCACATATGTACTAAGCATAAACTATTTCAAAATTAAAAATGGATAAGAAATGAGAAACATTAATATCATGAGTTCAATAAATCATGTCTAAGATCGAAGCACTCCTTTAAAACATTTTTTCTAAAGAGTCATAAAAGTATCCAACATCACTGCTAAAAAGATAGCCGATGTCCCCAATTAAGAACTGGATCTTAGCAGCAAGCAACAGTTCTGCAAAGGAAAAATTAAAACCGAGGCCTTCATAAGGCTCAGGATTGAATAAACTAGAGAACTTCAGACGGATTTCGTCGTAGACTGGACAGTCAAAAAAGACGTGCTCGAGGTCCTCGCCAACCTCAGCATTGCATAAATCGCATACATCGCTTTGGGACATGTTCATTCTATACAAATACTTTTTTTTAGAGGAATGGTTTTCGTTCTAGCTAAAAGCTTCAATCTAGATGATCGAAAATCATTATCACATAAATAAGATTGTCTACCTATCTTAACAAAGCAATTTTGATACAGGTCCAAACTGCTTTTAGTTTGCACTTCAAGCATCATTTTATTTCTCGTATTTGTTGCAAACATCGAATTCAGGGAGGCTTGACTTTGGCTTTCGAAACAAGAAACATCAGGAATGACATCACGTATTAAGTCTAGGTTCAGGGTATCGTAATCCCAAAATGTGTCATTATTGTTAATCATTTCGTTATATACCTACTTACACAAACGATGATTTGGTAGTCGTAACAGACGTTTGTAGTATGAGATTCTCTGTCTATCGATAAAGACGGACAAAGGCTCCCATCCTAGTTCCAATAATATTGCAGCCTTTGGAATGTTTTGCAAACTATCCAGTGAGTCTTTACTGTCTTGGGACAGTGGCATCCAGACCGTGCATGCATGGGTTAGCGAAGGTCTGATAACCGAGTTCCAAAAAGCATCCCCAAAATTTAACCGGTTGTGACACGGATATTCCATACCGGTCAACCAAGTCGTGGTGGCGACCGTAAAACTTTCGAAGTGATGATTTCAACTTAACTATGAGGAACCCTTGGTTCAGTAGCTTCTTTGTTAGCAGCAACCCTCTATCAAGGAAATCCTGATAGGAACCACAAGCTCTGGAATATCGTATCAACTGAGAGATATATACTCCATATGCAGGTGCTGCTGGAATGTTGCTACATATTCATGAATGAAAAGTTCACAATGGGAAAATTGAAATCATCTCTTTTGTCGTAAAGTTTCGTCCTTAACCGCTCCTCACTGTCAATTTCGAGGTGTAGGTCAAGGTATGAAGCAGACGTACGAGTATCTGTATGTGTGGTATCCTTTATTGCAAGCTCAATGGGATAGATGCGATCATCGAAATCACCAAACCTTGAATTATTTAGCGAAAGGACATCATCTATATAGCGGAACTTGATATTAAAGGATCGGCTAGTTTCTTTTCGTTTTTCTTGAGAAGCCCCTATATGAAATCTACCTCATACGAATAAAGGAACAAGTCGGCGAGAAGAGGAGCACAGTTTGTACCCATAGGTATGTCGACTGTCTGTTGAAAAACACGTCCACCAAAGATAACAAATTTGTTGTCAATCAAAAACTCGAGCATATTGATGAAATCAGTTTCAGAGATCTCTTGCCACAGTAGAATCAGAGTGTTTTTTTTTTTACAAAATAAGATCTGTCCCTTCCTAGCGCAAGGTATTTGTATCTACGTTGGCCATTCTTCTTTATGAAACACAGTTGGACCAACTCCCTTAATTTGTCATTAAGCTTAGAGTGAGGAATAGTTGTGTAAAGGGTAGAGAAGTCAAATGTTTTAATGCTATTGCAGGAGGAGTGACCTAAAATAAAATTTTATTTGTTTGGCATTGTCGCCCGACCCACTGAAAAACTTGCCGCCCAAATTATTTTATTTGCGTTTCAGACAATTTTTTTTTTATTAAACATGTGTGGACACAGAAATGTGCTGTCCAAAAGGCAAGTGTGGATGTCAATATTTCATATTATTAACTTTATATAAAAAAAAAATCATGGACACATCCTGGATTATTATTTTTGCTTAAAGTCCGTTCCTGTGGTTTTATTTCAAATTTTCATCATAGCCCCCCTCCCCCCCCCCTCCCAAGGGATATACAATTGTATCATTAATAATAAATTAATGAATAATAAATTCAGATTTTCTATTTAAAATATATCTCATTTACAAAAACCACTGATATTTGTTCAATTATTAACGCTGATTTAAGCTTTAGTCGCAACAAATTTTTATTTTTCTCTTTAAACTGTCGAAACATAACATTTATTTAACTGTAAAATTCACCCCCTCCCCTTTTTCCCTTTTTTCTTGCTTAAATGAATAAATATAACATAGATTTCTTTTACATGCATCTTTTTACCATGCGGAGTCAGTGTGTTTTAAATCGGTTATCCAGTCACGACGCTCATTATTCTTGTCCAAGATAAAAAAAAATACATCGCTAAAATTACCTGTGGGTGTTTCCCCATTTCAACTCGTAAATTTACATAGAAATCGGAGATATTTCGTCATAAAACTTCACACATGGTTTTGTCTATCATATTTCTTGAAGACAAAAAAAACCAAACTTTTCTGTTATCCTGGTTCCGAGCCAACCAGTCTGCTCTTTCTTTTAAATATACATGTATGCTGTTTGGTTAGCGGAGAAGCAATAAATACCAATTTCGAAGGACTTGAGTGGCTCAATGAGTTAGGTAGTTGGATTACCTAACAACTCATTCAAGCCTAGCGGTGGCATAATGGTTAGAATGCTCGCCTCGAGTGCGGTAGATCGTGGGTTCGAGTCCCGGTCGGGTCAAACCAAAGACTATAATATTGGTATTTGTTGCTTCTCCGCTAAGTACACAGCATTAAGGAGAAAAAACGAAGATTGGTTGGCTCGGAATCGGGATAATGTGTCCGAGTGGGGCAACATGTCTTTCCACGGACTGTTGTTTCATCGAGCTAGCGCTATAAAAATCCAACTATTTACTAAGCGTGTCGGTCTAGACCTCATCAGTATCTCATTGAATACTTATTTTCACCACGATATAGCTGAAAAATTGATGAGTTGGAGCTAAGAAAAACAATCACACACTCGCTTATTACCGTGGGGTAAAATATTTGTGAAAAAAAAATACAAAAGTAAAACGCCAGTTTCGAAGTATTTTGAAGCGCAGCAGTGGCACTCATTCGCTTTTTACCGTGGGGTAAAATATTTGTGAAACCGCCAGTTCCGAAATATTTTGAAACACCTATCTTCTCGTTTTCATACCCCACCTCGAACTCGCTTAGTCAGGAAACAAATATCAGTGGTTTTGTAAATGAGATATATTTTAAATAGAAAATCTGAATTTATTATTTATTAATTTATTATTAATGATACAATTGTATATCCCTTGGGAGGGGGAGGGGGCTATGATGAAAATTTGAAATAAAAACACAGGACCAGGATTAGTTTTTTATTAAAAAAATCCAAGACCCCTGTGTCCATGATTTTTTTTTTTTATATAAAGTTAATAATATGAAATATTGACATCCACACTTGCCTTTTGGACAGCACATTTCTGTGTCCACACTTGTTTAATAAAAAAAATTGTCTGAAACGCAAATAAAATAATTTGGGCGGCAAGTTTTTCAGTGGGTCGGGCGGCAATGCCAAACAAATAAAATTTTATTTTAGGCCACTCCTCCTGCAATAGCATTAAAACATTTGACTTCTCTACCCTCTACACAACTATTCCTCACTCTAGGCTGAAGGACAAATTAAGGGAGTTGGTCTAACTGTGTTTCATAAAGAAGAATGGCCAGCGTAAATACAAATACCTTGTGCTAGGAAGGGACAGATCTTATTTTGTAAAAAAAAACAACACTCTGATTCTACTGTGGCAAGAAATCTTTGTATATTTACGAAGGAAGTTGGCTGGAGCTCAGATAGAGTAGTAATGAATGAAAATAGTATTTGAAATAGCATCAAGAGGTCATAAGGTGTTTTGTTATATAAATACACAATTTGCATACATAATATTAGCTGGGGGCACAAAAAGTTCAACAAGTTATCTTCAGAAAAAAATAGTTCTGAGCAAAATAGTTCCTGAAGAAATATTAAAAATAAAATATTGTTTAGTTGAAAAAAATAAAAAGAAAAGGGAAAACTATATTTGTTTGTGAAAAACAAGCATGATTTCTATTAGAGCTACTGAAGTTAATTTAGTAATTAAAAAAAATAGTCATCAACAATTCGAGAAGGATGAAGCTCTTGACCATATTTGATCGTTGTGTTTTACCAAAAAAAAATGAGGACGGGAAACATAAAAACGAATACTTCACTCTGGGTCTCCAGTCGAAAAATAAAGGATCTTTTGAACATATCTCTTTGGAATAATTTAGAAAAATTATTATTCGGGGGCAGACCGCCATTCCTGAGCTAGTTCCCCAGGCAAAGGCAAGTAAGACCACAACATCACTTTACCACTTAGGGCCATTTGCCACATCTTGGTGGAGAAATAGGAGCTACCGGTCCATGAATCTACGGTCCAGAGAGATACCAGGTGAGTTGGGAGTACAGTATTCACCACGACAACCGCTTACCAATAAATCACCATTAGAAACATTACGGAAAGCAGTGTACTTAAGAACTTTTAAACAATCTTTAGTTCAAGAAAATTTAAAAGAAAATGAATCTTCTACTGACGAGTCTATCGAAAGTGCAAAAGATCAGCTAAAGAAAATGACAAACTCTTTCGACAATTCTGAAAAGCAATTGGCTGATGAAATCTATTCGCCATCAGTAACAACCCGTCTTAATGAGGATAATCATCAACCAGAGAAATTCTCAAATACTTCACTAATACAGGATGATTTCGCACATTCAACACCTTTTACGGCTACTGTCGTAAGTGACACGAATAGACAAAACTCTCATTTCCTTACACAAGAACATTCGTCTTTTAAAGATGGCTTTGATTTAAGATCGAAATTAAATTTCTCAGGAGAAAGTGGGAGTGTTCCAAATCCGCCCATATTCAGCCAGAGAAACCGAGTTCCAACTCAGCTGACTTCTGTTAATGATCGCTTTCGACTAATTACCACAGCACGAAAGTCTCAACAAATTGGAAGTGACATTTTTCGTGATGCAATGAATACTCAATCACATTCTTCTATTGTTACTAACACTAACACTGCATGTAATGAAAATATCGCACATGTTCATCTCGCCAATCAAGAGTTCCTTTTCAAAATAGCTTCATCCATTAAACTTGATAAATTTAATTAAGTTTATCGTTAAAGGATAAACGGATTTAATAAAAGTGAACTTAGTCTTAACTTAAGTTTTAGAATTTTGGAAATCCGAAAACCGGATTGTCTCCGGATCGCGAACGTCATTTATACAATCTGCGACGTCACACATTCCCAGCATCCAATTTTCGACAACAGGCACATTGTCAACAAAAAATTTTACAAAACAAATTTAAATCGATTTGAATCCACCACCATCAACGAAATGAAACCTCCAAAAAGGCAGAGGAAACAATCTGCAAAATCACAGATGACACAAGGATCGGGACCAAAACGACAAAAAACTTCAAACAGACAGCAGAGACAAGAAACAGATAGCTACAACGTGCCTCCAGTGGTATCACGTAGTAACACCAGAACTTTTACCGACATACAAACACACAATGATGGTAACAATCGTCAGAATGACACGAGCATGAACGCACCGACACCGTCTACATCAGGATGGCCCGGAAGAAACCCTTCACATACTCAGACCATGCATGATGCACGGACACATGGCCACATCAGTGCGGAAAGTTCAAGCGAAGCCCTTCGCAATACACAAGTTAGTGGCACCGAGACTCGTCCAGTGAACCCAGCACAAAATACAGACCATGAATTGATTTACCGTTTCACAACCGAGCATGCAAAATGATGTCTCCATGGCGCCTATCAGTACCAGAGCACAGTATACTGCAGATCCACGCAGCCAGTCCAATGGTACGTTACAACAAGGTACAAATTTAGATTTTTCTGGGAATTCTCGGGGTTTGATGGGAATGGGTGTTGTACATGAGAGCCAAATGCCAACATTTACACCTAGTTTCACTGACCCGATTAACGCTCACATTCCATTAAAAATTAAGGAAAAAATTTGGGCAGGGGAATATATTGATTTGTATGTCCTCCTAAAGTCGGTCCGAGAGCTCTCAACTTAGCGGCGACCTTTCCATAAAGGGTAGTCAGTTGACAGTCACACAGCCAAAAATCGCAGCAATTTCCAACATACATGTATGGACATCGGCTTTTATGATATTCATGGGTGCTATGCTCGAAAAATGGCCTAACAAAGGCCAGGAATATCTGAAATACATGTTTAATGTACGCCTTGCGGCCTCGCGGGGATCAGGTACGGGTTGGACCGCATATGACGAACAATATCGTCTTCGCAAAGCTAGATATCCTCACACTCCATGGGGTGACATCGATATGGAGCTATGGCTTTTACACGTCTCCACTCCTGCTAAATACGCACACTTTGACAATACAAATGTGAGCCAGAAGTTAGAGCAAAAACGAGCCCTTTCATGCAGACTTCAAAAGGGGGAAAAACCCTCAAGGCCAAAAAGGCAACACCCAGCGTGGATTTCGATCTTGCTGGAACTTCAACAAAGGTAAATGTTCATACGGACAAAAGTGTAGATATGCACACAAATGTTCAAATTGCGCAGGGGACCATCCCTTCAAGTTCTGTAATAACAAATAACTCGTACCTTTATTCACTTGGTAGCTCCCCCATTTGTGTGCACGAGGTTGAGAAATCTTTGTCTTTTTACCCGTTCGGGAATGTAAAAACAGAATTAATTCAGGGGCTAAAACATGGATTTAAATTACAATACAATGGACCTAGGTTACCAGTTCAGTCAAAAATTTCGAGAAGTGTTTCGGAAAACCCAGATTTAGTACGGGAAAAGATATTTAAAGAAATTGATCTAGGCAGAGTGGCTGGCCCATTCGATTACCCTCCGATGCCTACCTTTAGGGTATCTCCAATTTTTCTCGTAAGAAAGAAGAACGGGGATTTTCGACTGAACCATAATCTTTCATACCCAACCCAGAATTAGGTCAATGATTTCATTGATCCAGAGTTTTGCACCGTAAGATATTCAGGCATTGACGATGCCATAGACATGATCAACAGAATAGGTAAAGGGGGGAAGTTGGCAAAAACTGACATTAAGAGTGCATTTCGATTACTCAGAGTCTCCCCATCTGACTTCGACCAACTAGGTTTTTCTTTCGATAACAAATTCTACTTTGATAAATGCCTCCCATTTGGTGCTCGATAAGTTGCTCACTCTTCGAAAAAAATTTCAACGGCATTACACTGGTTTACGGAGCAAAAGACTGGTAATACAGATATTTTGCACTATTTGAATGATTTTCTCTTTGGCGCAGAAGCTGATGGCCCGAAATGTCAATTCACATTACAAACTTTTCGGGATATATGTAAATTATGGGGGGTTCCTGTAGCCGAAGATAAAACTGTAGAGCCGACAAAAATCTTAACATTCCTAGGCATCGAGTTCGACACGTTAGCGATGGAACTGCGGCTGCCAAACGAAAAACTCGTTGAATTGAAGCATACTCTCAAATTATTCGTCCAGTCCAAAAAGGTCACCTTACGACAATTACAATCCTTAATAGGGTTACTTAATTTCGCGTGTCAAGTCGTGTCACCGGGTAGGGTGTTTTGCAGGAGGCTTATTGATGCGACATGTAATATAAGAAAACCTCGTCACAGAATTCGCGTGTCAAAATCAATGCGAGAAGATATTAAAGTCTGGTTAACCTTTTTGTCAGAATATAATGGGGTAACCGTTATCACTGATAATGCATGGGCTTCAAATGAAACCCTAGAATTGTTCACCGACAGCGCTGTGGTCAAAACAGAGGGTTTGGTATTTATTTTCAAGGAAAATGGGCGCAAACATGCTGGCCAAAATTATGGGAAGAAATGGGCATTCTTAAGGACATTACATTTCTCGAGTTATTTCCGGTTGTTGTTGCACTGTGTATCTGGGGGGAACAGTTAAAAAACAAGAAAATTATTTTTAACATAGACAACCAATCTGTGGTTCACATTATCAATAAAAAATCTTCAAAATCTGTTAAGAGTTATGTCCCTTGTAAGGCATCTTGTTTTGTCAACCTTACAATATAATATTATGATCAAAGCTTTACATATTTCTGGAATTTCAAATAAAATTGCTGATTCTCTATCTCGTTGTGATTGGCAGCGTTTCCGGAACCTTTATCCAGAGGCAGACCAACGAGGCACCGAAATACCAGACCATCTCTGGAAACTTTAACAACTGAAATTGATTCATAGGGGAACGCTTCAATGGCAGATTCTACGTGGAAAACATACAAAACGGCAGTCGAATCTTTTCAATCATTTCGCAAATTGTATAATTTACAAGATACTTGTCCCGCCCCTCTGTATGATTTGTTATTCTACATTGCATACATGTCTCACACAGGCTTGTCAGCCAGTACTATTACTACTTACATTTCCGGTATAAGTACAATGCATATATTAAATGGTCACACGGACAATACGAAATCTTTTTTGGTTACCAAAATACTCGAGGGTTCAAAACGGAAAAACTCCCCGAAAGCTGACTTGCGTCTACCAGTCTCAATGAATTTATTAAAACGATTAATTCAATCGCTCCCCTTTGTTTGTACGTCAGTATATGAATCCACTATGTTCGCAAGCGCGTTCAGTTTATGTTTTTTCGGACTTCTCCGCGTTGGTGAAATAACTAGTCAAAGTAAAGGTCGAGTCGGGAAGCACGTCATACACATATCCGACATAAAACTTGTCCGCAAACAAGACTCCGTTGACTTACATTTAATGATACGTAGTTCCAAAACAGATCAACACTCACATAGTACCACATTGATTATTTGTAGTCAAACCGATAACTCCATATGTCCGGTACACCTTCTTAAGGGTTATTTGGAAGTGCGACAACATGCACTCGACTCTAATCTTTATTTGCACTTTGACGGATCAGATCTAACGCGATATCAATTTACAATCGTCTTACAAAGGGCCTTGTCATTTTGTGAAGTCAAAGGACATTTTCGACCACATTCTTTCAGAATAGGGGCCGCAACAGAGGCTAAACGTTTTGGTATTCATGACGACGTAATAAAAAAATGGGGGCGTTGGACGCCCGATGCTTATACGAAATACATACGATTAGATATCTGAATTATTTATTAAATATCTCGCACGATTTCATTTATATTATAGGTTCCCGCTCTATCTGGATATTGGGATCGAGTATAGTATATTGGGCTGGTAAAGAAGTGGTTTCAAGACAAGGGGGACGTCATCTTGGTCTCCATAATGTAGGTTTTCAAGGGTTTTGGTTCGGGAAAAGGGGTATGGTTTGGAAGGAATTAATTCCAAAGATTGAGTTTCTTTTGAGAAGACATCCTCCTCCGAAATTTGTTGTTATATAGCTTGGGTCAAATGATCTTGGCACCGTTAAAGGCTGGCAACTAGCAGAAAACATAATATGCGGCATTCTTCGTATACACGCCTTAATGCCAAATACGCTTATTGTATGGTTCCATATATTGCAAAGACGATACTGGCACAATGCCAACAATGGCAAATCTATTGAAAAAACTCGTAAACGAGTGAACCTCTTGGTAAGAGACCAATTAATAAGTATAGGAGGGTGCGCCACAAGACACTGTAACCTTCGTGCCAGAGAAGTAAATCTTTATCGTAACGACGGCACACATCTGTCCAATTCAGGAACAGAAATCTATTTAAACAATATTCAGGGCGCCCCCGAACATTTTATTTCCTCTGGAGGTTCTCTTGTTTTCCCCCCAATTCAAGCTTAAATCGAATCGAACACAAGGAGGAGGATGTTGACTCTTCACTAACGTTAAACTAAAACGGTGATTGCGTGGCGGTGAGTGGGGCTTACCCCACTCATTTGGCGGGATATGGCAAGATGAAGACGGAACACGTCGGTCCCCACATTTTACATGAGCTCATATCTTGATTATTTTCTCCTGTGGTACCACAGGGATTTGTATTTTCATGTTCGTAAACGGGGCCTTCTTTGCATACCAGAGGGGTCGGTTCCTGAATCGGTACCGATTCGGAACTTGGTTTGGACTCTTTGAAATAACCAGAGAGTTCGGGATAGTAAATATTTGCGATCGTATGGGGAACGTGTCCTGTAGACCTCTCTAAGTTCCATAGAGGATTGTAGCTTTCGCTGTCACCTGCGAAGCACGGGCTAGCCCAAAATATCGAAATCGGCGGTCTGTCTTCTTCATCTTGCCATCTCGCGCTCACGCAATTTAATACTGTGGCCGTATTTTTCCAATCAACATTAGTATTGTTTAATTTCCAGACAATGAATCTTTGATTAATTAAGTTTATCGTTAAAGGATAAACGGATTTAATAAAAGTGAACTTAGTCTTAACTTAAATTTTAGAATTTTGGAAATCCGAAAACCGGATTGTCTCCGGATCGCGAACGTCATTTATACAATCTGCGACGTCACACATTCCCAGCATCCAATTTTCGACAACAGGCACATTGTCAACAAAAAATCCCACCCACCGCCCCTCCAACTCCTTATCCCCTTTGCTGCAATAATAGACCAGATTCTGCTGCTGTTTTGTTAATATTTCAGATTTGTCGCTGACGACATGGACTAGAGCCCAACTCAATGGACATTTAGGGAAAACCAATGGAGAACTTTATTCACAAGGGCGTTCCACGCCGGAGAGATAACTGACACTGTGGAGAGTATTAAGTGTTTTTCAAATTTTAGATTTTCTATTCTTATCGTTATATATAATTGTATATTGAAATACGTTGATTTTCTTTTTGACTCAATCGAACATCAGAAGATGGACATATTTAAGGAACTTTGTCAAAAGCTTATATAAAGACTTTTATAAGGAAATATAGTTTCAATTTTAAATTGCACTTTACAAATATTTTCATTTAATATCTTATAGTTTATAATTATTGTATATACATTTGTATTGTATTATATGACTTAATAAAATTGTCACAGTTTTGGACACATCGTTGGAGGGATATGGCAAGATGAAGACGGGACACGTCGGTCCCCACATTTTACGTGAGCTCATATTTTGATTATTTTCTCCTGTGGTACCACAGGGATTTGTATTTTCATGTTCGTAAACGGGGGCCTTCTTTGCATACCAGAGGGGTCGGTTCCTGAATCGGTACCGATTCGGAACTTGGTTTGGACTCTTTGAAATAACCAGAGAGTTCGGGATAGTAAATATTTGCGATCGTATGGGGAACGTGTCCTGTAGATCTCTCTAAGTTCCATAGAGGATTGTAGCTTTCGCTGTCACCTGCGAAGCACGGGCTAGCCCAAAATATCGAAATCGGCGGTCTGTCTTCTTCATCTTGCCATCTCGCGCTCACGCAATTTAATACTGTGGCCGTATTTTTCCAATCAACATTAGTATTGTTTAATTTCCAGACAATGAATCTTTGATTAAGGGGGATGGGTCTCAGCATCCAAAAACTTGGTGGAATCAATTCCAACAATGGATTGATTTATATGATATTCCATAGGAAAAAATAACTAAGATAGCAACTTTTCAATTTTCTGATTATGCCGCAATTTGGTATGCAACGTTATCACCAGAAATTACAAATGATTTAAGCAAATTCAAAGCTGCTTTCTTTAAAAGGTTCACAGAAGATGATCACATTTTAGATTTATCCATTCTCCAAACCGCCCACGGTCCAAACGAGTCTGTTCGTGACTACTTGAGTCGGTTGTTTCACACAGCGTCGAATAAAGATATATCGGATCAAGTTTTACTCGCCGTCGGAATAAATGGATTAAGACCAGAGATAAAAACTATAGTTATGAATAAGGAACCGAAGAATATTGAAGAACTCCGACACAGCGCGACGTTGGCGGAGAAGACCGTTTCGAGTACCGTGAGTTCCATTGATCATAAACTTTCGCAGATTCTGGCACTACACCAAAATACAGCGCAGTCGCCCAGATTTCCGCCTGAAGAGACCGCTTCATATTAAAATCGGCCATTTGTCGAGGAATATCAAACGTACAAACAACCGCAATATCCGCAGTTTAATTCTAGAATACCACAGAACCACAATATTGGTCACAGAAACTATCGGGCGCAGTCACGAAATACGTATTTACCGCGACCACAAAATCATTATCGACAAAATCGCGATCGACGTCAGGAAGGGACACGTATCGAGCCATCAATTTGCATGTTTTGTAACAATGAAAGGCATTCCAGAAATCTATGTCCGGCTAAAGATAAAACATGTCATAATTGCAAAAATAATTGGCCATTTTTCAAGGGCTTGTCTTAATGGCAAAAGACCACGATAGGGATACGGGCTCACCACTGGCTTTGTCAGAGGTGAGCACAATGTTACAATATGGTCAAAATTCACATTGGTGAGCAACAAACGAGAGCTTTGTGCGATTCAGGAGCCCTAATCACCTGTATCAGTGAACAATTTTTTAATTCCACAAATGTTCATGCTTTTGCTTTACCAAAACCTTCTGTTGTGAGCATCGTGGGAGCTGGGGGTGAATACACAGAGTGAAAGGTCAAATTCGCCTACCCATTCGGTTAGCGAATATCGTTATTACACAGAATTTTTTGTAATACCGCCACTAAGACATTCCGTTATTTTGGGCATGGACTTCTTTACCAACCATAAAGTTTCCTTACACATGGGTGATAAGATAATGACTATAGATCACAATGGTATTACAAAAATTCCTCTTATTTCAAATGATGCAGGTTGCGCACGAGTAGCACAGACAACAAAAATTCCTGCAAGTTCTGTTAAAAACGTGAGAATACGTGTGTCAAACACAAGGTCAAATTCTTGTGCTCTCCTACAACCAATAAATCTGTTAAACAGATATAATGTTCTTCTTCCCCACTGTTTAATTAATAACGCTAACCCTACTAGCCAAATTACGTTGTCAAAACGTTGTGACAACGTAACTTTTTCGTTGTTACAACGTAATAATTTTACGTTTTAACTACGCCGATTTGTAGACTCCCCTAGACGTAAATACCACGTTGTGGTACTACGTTGTAAAAGACCATTCTACGACCAAACGACAACCATGACCATGTAAGGACGTTTACACAACGTAACCACCAACCATCACAAGACCTTTATACGAGGTAATTACAACTAATTAAGGACGTTTACACAACGTAACTACCAACCATCATAAGACCTTCATACGAGGTAATTACAACCACCAAAGGACCTTTACATGACGTAATTACAACCACATGGGGACCTTTCGACAACGTAACTACAACCACCTAGGGATCTTTACACAACGTAACTACGACCACCTAAGGATCTTTACACAACGTAACTACGACGACCTAAAGACCTTTAGACGACGCAACTACAACCATCTCTTTATAGTTATACAACTACAATATACAACCCTAAAAGGACTTTTATAGCCAAATCACGTTGTCAAAGCATTGTGACAACCTAATTTGGATAGTAGGGTAACTATAATCACATTAAGACCGTTACACCATGCAACTACCAACTACATTATTTTTTGCGTATTTAAGGACCTTTTGTGATGTTCTTATTTCCATCCCATGTTCTTAATTTTTTTGAGTTAACTAATAAAATATAAACTTTTACAGATGATGAAACACTCTTTCTACTCTCAGACTCCTCCCATCATAAGGGACCGACCATTAAACTTGGGGGGGGGGTTATGGTTTTTTGTTTCGTTCAGAATTTTTTTTTCGGACAACACAAGAGTTAGAATATTTTTTTTTTGTCGCGCAAAGCGCGAATTTTTTTTCCAGAATTTAACATTAGGTTATATGACAAAAACTCTGAATCAGATTATTTTTTTTTCCCTCCACCAAAATCAGAATATTTTTTTCAGCAACATTGGGAATCAGAATATTTTATTTTTAGAAAAAAACCATAACCCCCCCTTCAAGTTAAATGGTCGTTCCCTAATCTATTTTAAAGATGCCAAAATATTTAGATGTAATTATTATACAAATATAAATATGTCCAGTAATAATAAATATATCAGATTAAAAAACATGTATAATAAATGTACTAAAAATCTTTATCTTGTGAATGTTGCATTTGACAAAATTTTAGATGTATATAGATAACATCTCTAGAAGTCATGAATAGGTACACGTCCAGTGGAGGACCTACATTTTAAGCTCCCTGAACTATTATGTGGGCCCTTTTGCAGCCAGCAAGAATAACCAACAAGGTCAAAAGGGCCATGAACAGGGTGTTGGGGTGGAGTCCTTGACAATGGGCCAAACATTGATCCCTTTCCCACCAGCAAAGAGGTCTGGGTAACGGAAGGTATCTTCTTCAATGGTGTTGTTCCATGGGAGATCCTGATAATTGTTTTTTTTTAAATTTAACCACTATATCTCGGATATTTTTATTAAAATTGCTGTACTGGGTTATAAGCATTTTATGCTAGAAAACAGAAATATCTCAATAAATATGGGAACTGAAGCACTAGTTGCTGGCTAAGGAAACAGCAGAAATACATGTATACATATAAAAATATCACCCTGCTTAGGCCTGCTAACTATGGACCAAACTTATAAGAACAACTTGACTTATACATCTATTCTTTAGTTTAACATTAAGCACTAAATAAGATATAATAGAAAATTACCAAAAACGAAGAAAAATTTGTAGGAACCAAGATCACACCATCCAACATCAATACACAGAAAAAAGAATTTGTTCATTCTTTAAATTACTAGAGATGAAGGTCATTAGAGGGGGATCGTTAGGATAAAGAGGTGATAGTCTTGATTTTTGGTGTTTGAATGCACAAGCCAGAGGAGTGCAGCCTGAATTAAGAATTCATATGTCTGTTTGTGGTTCTGATTGGTTCTAACATAAGGACTGAGCTGTCAAACTATTAAGCTGTGCACCAACGAAGGATTCGAGGATCCAACTGCCAAAATGTAGGCTATGAATAGATTCTGGCTAAGTCAAGGAGCCCATACAGCTTGGGATTCAAGTGCTGAAACCCCCATACAAGTTTGGAAATTTTACTAATTACAGGGACATTTTGAGGCCATATGAAATTGGAATTGGAGCATATTCTAAGGTCAATATTAAGTACTTTATCCCATTGACTTATGATTCTATTACTAAAATAGCCTTATTTTAATAACAAAGACTTAAAAAAACTCCATTAATTTTGTTGAAAAGTTAGTTCATTAAAAAAGTTGTTTCCAGGATATAAGGGGCCCTGAAGCGTAAGCTTCATAGTAAGATCTACCAGTGTACACATCCCAATCCTGAAAAAGCTGTAACCCCAAAATATTCTTGTTAATTGTATATAAAAATATAACAAAGAACAATAATCTTTTAAGCTTAGCAATTCAAAATAAAAATATCAAAACCAATATATCACATCCCTTACAGAGAAAAAATATAACCCTAATTTTTCTTTCTTTCTTAAAAAAATAAAAGAACTGCCTAGCGCACGACGTATCCCCCCGCACTTGCATAATATTTAGTTTTATATATTTATAGAAAGCAGCCTTGCAGTCTTAATGTATAACATACTTTATTGAAGGATGGAGTATATTGCAGCATGACCTGAATAATATACAGGAAGTACTCCACTTTGAACACTGTGTAAACCTCTGATGTAAATATAGATTTTCTCCCACAACCCTTGCTTCAAATATTTCCATGTAAGAACCCATCCAAGATAATGATAATTACAAGCCACATGCAAAAAATTATTCAAATCTATCCATGTTTACTAAAGTTATCGCATAAATTAAACAAGACACAATTCTCAAAATTGGTGATTTTTCAACCAAAAACTATGATTTCCCCTCAAAACCCTTGCTTCAAATATTACCATGTAAGAACCCATCCAAGATAATGATAATTACAAGCCACATGCAAAAAATTATTCAAATCCATCCATGTTTACTAAGTTATCACATAAACAAGAAAGTGTGACGGCAGACAGACGGACGGTGGCTATTTCTATATCCCCCACCGCTATCGCGGGGGGATAAAAATATATATTATTAAATATGGGGGCAGTCGTGATTGTATGGTTGTGGGATTTATAACTACCTATGCAATCAGTGCACATCACCACTAATGTTGTGAGTTCGAATCCGCTTCGACGAGGTGTACTTGATACAACATTATGTGATAAAGTTTGTCAGTGACTTACGGCAGGTCAGTGATTTTCTCTGGGTACTCCGGTTTTTCAACCAATAAAACTGACCGCCATGATATAAATTAAATATCGTCGAAAGTGGTGTTAAACACCATATGGCATAACCTTAACTCTATCTATTAATTATCCGTTTTACATGATAAATCCAATAAGAAAAATATGAAACTTGTATAAATACACACAATCATATAAATCTGAAAACAAATCAAATACATTTGTACTTTAAATGTTAAATTTCAATTTATATACTGGCATACAAATCATGATCCTCATTCAACCAATCAATTTTCATTCAACATTATATTATATCATCACGGCTGGTAATCGGCACAAGCAGAACAATTGGTTCTGCAAAGAAATTCGTGAGGATAACTTCCGGTTTTGGTGGAGGAAAGTTCACGAAGACGCTTCGCAAGGTATGTACATGTCAAAAATTGAAATTTTCTTTTTTACTGCTCGAATATTGCAAAATCAGAGAATGCTATGCTGTGGCGAATGCTTTCACGATTAGAAACATGTATAGTTTATTCTTGTATATGAAGTGTAACTCTCGCAAAATCAATCGTCCCACGAAAAACATGACGAAAATTGTGACACTCTTACATTTCTAAGTTGTTCTTGACAAAGATGCAAGTTAAATTTTCAATATTTTTTCATCATGGGAGTCTAAATGTAATCGGGGATAAATTCCGATTCGTCAGAAGTAAATTGAAGTCTAGATAAATCTACAAACTGTCAATTTTCTCGTTTTTCTGCTTGAGGAGATCGGTTCTGATAGAGCACCTTGCGAATGCATGAGGAGATTTGTTAGTTTTGGTAGGACACATGTAATCCACTGTATAATCACAAATTTTGCATGTCTGTCTGGTAATAAATTCACGAACTGATGCCCTTCTTCCCGTCGGGTTTTTAAAAGTATAAAATTAATATTTCATTGTTCATGGGCTGTCTACCTAGAAAGAAACATTTTTTTCATTTAAGGAATCAATTCATAATTGTAACTGCGGTTTCCCATGATTTAACTTGTCATTATTGATCATTTGTTGTTTGTGACAACTTCCATTGTGTATTGGATACACAAGATTAACTTCCCTTACATTGGAAAAAATTGAAAATGCACTAAGATAATTTCATAATCAAGAATATTTAAACTTAATGTGAATCATATCTTTATAATTTCTAATACAAATGATGCACTCTAAATTAAATATCATACAGTTGAGAATAATATTAATTTGTGGTAAAGGAGTGGGTATGATAAGGGTATATTTTGGCCCAATCTCAGAAACTGTTTAAATAGATATAATATTACACACAATCATTGAAAGGTAAGATTTTTTTTTTTTTTTATGATTTCACTTTGTCCTTTGTTGCTTAGCAACGTGAATAAAGGAGGGTCCAAATAATCATTGGAAATTCAAAAATGGTGGTTTTATTTTACATATCTTGCATAGTCTTTTCGACAAAATGTTATGTTCTGTGTATGTACACTCTAAAAATAATATTCCAATTCTCTCTGGTAGCATATAGTATTTTTGTGTAGTTTTGTCACCCTAGCAACGGATCTGTAAACATTAAATTAGCCTATATTATTGCAATTAATGGTTGAATTTTGACAACTACGATCTTTTGACTTGATATTTGATTAAGCGGTACATTTTTGTCAAGCTATTCACACTACAAATGTCATTTCATATTTCAAAAATACATTTTGATATTTGTATTCATAGTTATGCCCCGTCCATAGCAACAGGTTTCCCTATGCACAGTATTTTCCTGTAGATCTTCATGGACCTTTTATTTAATCAAGGAAAAAAAATCGACAACAGCACCTTAGCAGATCTAGAGACATCTTATCATTTACTAACCAGTATATATTATAAGAATTCCTTAAACCTTACAATGTCCCTAGTAACCAAATATTATCCCTAGCAACCGCAGAAACTCGTCAATGCTGAGCTCTGTAAATTGCTTTTTTTAAATCTTTTTATAACCGAATGTTGATCTTTTTATTTTTTAAATCATGAGAGGAAATTATTCTCAGTAATTAGAATGTCAAAGGAACCAAGTCAACTGCATAACATGGTAAAGCAGCGCTACAGCGGCAAGAGAGGATGTAATCCATGTTGAATAATTAAGAAATAAATCATGGAAGCCAGAATGTGTTGGGAGTTTTAACATGGATTAGCGGATATTATACGTTATTAGTCTCGAGATGTTATATATCCCTTTAAAACGGGATATATAACATCTAGAGACTGATAACATTTTTATCTGAATGTTCCAACATTAATAAGTATGTCCTTATTATAGGAAAAACATAAATACGTGTATCTTTGGACAAAGATCACAGAGAGCGATTATTGATTTTCTGTCATCTTGTAAAATGTGTGTCGTCTGCTGTGCACAATATAAATGGACAGCACATAGGTGAGAGCGATTATTGATTTTCTGTCACCGCACGGCTTCCCTGAAGTTTTAAAAGTACCCTTTTAGCCAATCAAAATTCTACTTGCAACGAGCACGTCAAAGAATAGTATTTTATCCCGAGCCAGAAGCGAGGGATACAATTTAGTAATATCCGCCAATCCATGTTAAAACTCCAAACACATTCTGGCTTCCATGATTTATTTCGATTCTGATATGTCTAAGAGTACATCTACGGTGGTATTCTTTGATTGGAAGACGGTAATTTATATTTACGGTATCTTCAAACTTTTTTTGTTGAGAAAAGTAAAACGTGATAGATTATATAAATAGAATGCTTGGTAATACTGTATTATCGGTCATGGCCCATTAAAGTAAAATCATACCACTAAAATTCCAAGTAATACTACACATTTAGCACTGACTCATAAACGATAGACTATATCAATGACATTCTTAGTAAGGATAACAAAAGGACCATTGTAAACAAAACACCGAATATGTAAATCAAACCTGACATCCGTGTACTATGTTAAAACATGCACGTTATATCGTTATATGTACTGTATTAGATGAATTATGAATTATCAAATATAATGTTTGTTTTTCCAAACTTTATTGAAATAAGTAAGAATAAAATATTGATCTCACGATGTTGTTATCGGCAGTCATGTGTGCTAAACAATTACGCCACCGCAACGTTAATATTAAGTTTTATTAATTAACTTTGATTTATTAGCCTTTATATGATCAAATCTGTCAATACAATATAAAAACTTTCATTGTGCCAATACGGCAAAAACTAGTCCAATACGGATATTTTCCGTATTGGCCCATTTCCAGTCAGTCCAATAACAACTAGATCGGAATCCGCTAGACATTTCGACAATTGCAAGGAAAAATCCCGAGAGATATTGGACTGGTTAATTAATAAAGGTATCATTACATGATGTTTTTCATATTGGCCTAGTTAAAGGTCCTCGGTCTGCTGTATTGGCATTCGGCTTCGCCTCAGGCCAATACAGCAGGCCTCGGACCTATAACTAGGCCAATATGAAAAACATCACGTAATAATACTATAATATATAAATCAAATTTACGTTAATACAATTACCTCTGTTCAATGTATGAGACAGGTGTCAAAGTGTTATCCATGAAAATAAACTACCTGGCACCATTCAAACATAAGCATAAGCATCAGAAGTTTGCCCATGAAAATTAGCTACCTCTCATTCCTTCGTTTCATGGTCCATGAAAATTATCTACCTGCCCATGAAAATTAGCTACCTCGCATTCCATCGTTACATTGGATAGGAGTCGTGACGTTTTCCATGAAAATAAGCTACCTTACATCTGTTCAATGTATGACACAGGTGTCAAAGTGTTATCCATGAAAATAAACTACCTGGCACCATTCAAACATAAGCATAAGCAACAGAAGTTTGCACATGCAAATTAGCTACCTCGCATTCCTTCGTTACATTGTATAGGAGTCATGACGTTTTCCATGAAAATAAGCTACCTTACATCTGTTCAATGTATGACACAGGTGTCAAAGTTTTATCCATAAAAATAAACTACCTGGCACCATTCAAACATAAGCATAAACATCAGAAGTTTGCCCATGAAAATTAGCTACCTCTCATTCCTTCGTTTCATGGTCCATGAAAATTAGCTACCTCGCATTCCCTCGTTACATTGGATAGGAGTCGTGACGTTTTCCATGAAAATAAACTACCTTACATCTGTTCAATGTATGGCACATGTGTCAAAGTGTTATCCATAAAAATAAACTACCTGGCACCATTCAAACATAAGCATAAGCAACAGAAGTTTGCCCATGAAAATTAGCTACCTTTCATTCCTTCGTTTCATGGTCCATGAAAATTAGCTACCTGCCCATGAAAATTAGCTACCTCGCATTCCTTCGTTACATTGGATAGGAGTCATGACGTTTTCCATGAAAATAAGCTACCTTACATCTGTTCAATGTATGACACAGGTGTCAAAGTGTTATCCATGAAAATAAACTACCTGTCACCATTCAAACATAAGCATAAGCAACAGAAGTTTGCACATGAAAATTAGCTACCTCGCATTCCTTCGTCACATTGGATAGGAGTCATGACGTTTTCCATGAAAATAAGCTACCTTACCTCTTTCAATGTATGACACAGGTGTCAAAGTGTTATCCATGACAATAAACTACCTGGCACCATTCAAATATAAGCATAAGCATCAGAAGTTTGCCCATGAAAATTAGCTACCTCTCATTCCTTCGTTTCATGGTCCATGAAAATTATCTACCTGCCCATGAAAATTAGCTACCTCGCATTCCTTCGTTACATTGGATAGGAGTCATGACGTTTTCCATGACAATAAGCTACCTTACATCTGTTCAATGTATGACACAGGTTTCAAAGTGTTATCCATGAAAATAAACTACCTGGCACCATTCAAACATAAGCATAAACATCAGAAGTTTGCCCATGAAAATTAGCTACCTCTCATTCCTTCATTCCATGGTCCATGAAAATTAGCTACCTCGCATTCCTTCGTTACATTGGATAGGAGTCATGACGTTTTCCATGAAAATAAGCTACCTTACATCTGTTCAATGTATGACACAGGTGTCAAAGTGTTATCCATAAAAATAAACTACCTTGCACCATTCAAACATAAGCATAAGCAACAGAAGTTTGCCCATGAAAATTAGCTACCTCTCATTCCTTCGTTTCATGGTCCATGCAAATTATCTACCTGCCCATGAAAATTAGCTATCTCGCATTCCTTCGTTACATTGGATAGGAGTCATGACGTTTTCCATGAAAATAAGCTACCTTACATCTGTTCAATGTATGACACAGGTGTCAAAGTGTTATCCATGAAAATAAACTACCTGGCACCATTCAAACATAAGCATAAGCAACAGAAGTTTGCCCATGAAAATTAGCTACCTCGCATTCCTTCGTTACATTGGATAGGAGTCATGACATTTTCCATGAAAATAAGCTACCTTACCTCTGTTCAATGTATGACACAGGTGTCAAAGTGTTATCCATGAAAATAAACTACCTGGCACCATTCAAACATAAGCATAAGCATCAGAAGTTTGCCCATGAAAATTAGCTACCTCTCATTCCTTCGTTTCATGGTCCATGAAAATTATCTACCTGCCCATGAAAATTAGCTACCTCGCATTCCTTCGTTACATTGGATAGGAGTCATGACGTTTTCCATGAAAATAAGCTACCTTACATCTGTTCAATGTATGACACAGGTTTCAAAGTGTTATCCATGAAAACAAACTACCTGGCACCATTCAAACATAAGCATAAACATCAGAAGTTTGCCCATGAAAATTAGCTACCTCTCATTCCTTCGTTCCATGGTCCATGAAAATTAGCTACCTCGCATTCCTTCGTTACATTGGATAGGAGTCATGACGTTTTCCATGAAAATAAGCTACCTTACATCTGTTCAATGTATGACACAGGTGTCAAAGTGTTATCCATGAAAATAAACTACCTGGCACCATTCAAACATAAGCATAAGCAACAGAAGTTTGCCCATGAAAATTAGCTACCTCGCATTCCTTCGTTACATTGGATAGGAGTCATGACGTTTTCCATAAAAATAAGCTACCTTACCGCTGTTCAATGTATGACACAGGTGTCAAAGTGTTATCCATGAAAATAAACTACCTGGCACCATTCAAACATAGGCATAAGCATCATAAGTTTGCCCATGAAAATTAGCTACCTCTCATTCCTTCGTTCCATGGTCCATGAAAATTATCTACCTGCCCATGAAAATTAGCTACCTCGCATTCCTTCGTTACATTGGATAGGAGTCATGACGTTTTCCATGACAATAAGCTACCTTACATCTGTTCAATGTATGACACAGGTTTCAAAGTGTTATCCATGAAAATAAACTTCCTGGCACCATTCAAACATAAGCATAAACATCAGAAGTTTGCCCATGAAAATTAGCTACCTCTCATTCCTTCGTTCCATGGTCCATGAAAATTAGCTACCTCGCATTCCTTCGTTACATTGGATAGGAGTCATGACGTTTTCCATGAAAATAAGCTACCTTACATCTGTTCAATGTATGACACAGGTTTCAAAGTGTTATCCATGAAAATAAACTACCTGGCACCATTCAAACATAAGCATAAACATCAGAAGTTTGCCCATGAAAATTAGCTACCTCGCATTCCTTCGTTTCATGATCCATGAAAATTTGCTACCTCGCATTCCGTCGTTACATTGGATAGGAGTCATGACGTTTTCCATGAAAATAAACTACCTTACATCTGTTCAATGTATGACACAGGTGTCGAAGTGTTATCCATAAAAATAAACTACCTGGCACCATTCAAACATAAGCATAAGCAACAGAAGTTTGCCATGAAAATTAGCTACCTCTCATTCCTTCGTTTCATGGTCCATGCAAATTAGCTACCTGCCCATGGAAATTAGCTATCTCGCATTCCTTCGTTACATTGGATAGGAGTCATGACGTTTTCCATGAAAATAAGCTACCTTACATCTGTTCAATGTATGACACAGGTGTCAAAGTGTTATCCATGAAAATAAACTACCTGGCACCATTCAAACATAAGCATAAACAACAGAAGTTTGCCCATGAAAATTAGCTACCTCGCATTCCTTCGTTACATTGGATAGGAGTCATGACATTTTCCATGAAAATAAGCTACCTTACCTCTGGTCAATGTATGACACAGGTGTCAAAGTGTTATCCATGAAAATAAACTACCTGGCACCATTCAAGCATAAGCATAAGTATCAGAAGTTTGCCCATGAAAATTAGCTACCTCTCATTCCTTCGTTTCATGGTCCATGAAAATTATCTACCTGCCCATGAAAATTAGCTACCTCGCATTCCTTCGTTACATTGGATAGGAGTCATGACGTTTTCCATGAAAATAAGCTACTTTACATCTATTCAATGTATGACACAGGTTTCAAAGTGTTATCCATGAAAATAAACTACCTGGCACCATTCAAACATAAACATAAACATCAGGAGTTTGCACATGAAAATTAGCTACCTCGCATTCCTTCGTTACATTGGATAGGAGTCATGACGTTTTCCATGAAAATAAGCTACCTTACCGCTGTTCAATGTATGACACAGGTGTCAAAGTGTTATCCATAAAAATAAACTACCTGGCACCATTCAAACATAAGCATAAGCAACAGAAGTTTGCCCATGAAAATTAGCTACCTCTCATTCCTTCGTTTCATGGTCCATGAAAATTAGCTACCTGCCCATGAAAATTAGCTACCTCGCATTCCTTCGTTACATTGGATAGGAGTCATGACGTTTTCCATGAAAATAAGCTACCTTACATCTGTTCAATGTATGACACAGGTGTCAAAGTTTTATCCATAAAAATAAACTACCTGGCACCATTCAAACATAAGCATAAACATCAGAAGTTTGCCCATGAAAATTAGCTACCTCTCATTCCTTCGTTTCATGGTCCATGAAAATTAGCTACCTCGCATTCCCTCGTTACATTGGATAGGAGTCGTGACGTTTTCCATGAAAATAAACTACCTTACATCTGTTCAATGTATGACACATGTGTCAAAGTGTTATCCATAAAAATAAACTACCTGGCACCATTCAAACATAAGCATAAGCAACAGAAGTTTGCCCATGAAAATTAGCTACCTTTCATTCCTTCGTTTCATGGTCCATGAAAATTAGCTACCTGCCCATGAAAATTAGCTACCTCGCATTCCTTCGTTACATTGGATAGGAGTCATGACGTTTTCCATGAAAATAAGCTACCTTACATCTGTTCAATGTATGACACAGGTGTCAAAGTGTTATCCATGAAAATAAACTACCTGTCACCATTCAAACATAAGCATAAGCAACAGAAGTTTGCACATGAAAATTAGCTACCTCGCATTCCTTCGTTACATTGGATAGGAGTCATGACGTTTTCCATGAAAATAAGCTACCTTACCTCTGTTCAATGTATGACACAGGTGTCAAAGTGTTATCCATGACAATAAACTACCTGGCACCATTCAAATATAAGCATAAGCATCAGAAGTTTGCCCATGAAAATTAGCTACCTCTCATTCCTTCGTTTCATGGTCCATGAAAATTATCTACCTGCCCATGAAAATTAGCTACCTCGCATTCCTTCGTTACATTGGATAGGAGTCATGACGTTTTCCATGACAATAAGCTACCTTACATCTGTTCAATGTATGACACAGGTTTCAAAGTGTTATCCATGAAAATAAACTACCTGGCACCATTCAAACATAAGCATAAACATCAGAAGTTTGCCCATGAAAATTAGCTACCTCTCATTCCTTCATTCCATGGTCCATGAAAATTAGCTACCTCGCATTCCTTCGTTACATTGGATAGGAGTCATGACGTTTTCCATGAAAATAAGCTACCTTACATCTGTTCAATGTATGACACAGGTGTCAAAGTGTTATCCATAAAAATAAACTACCTTGCACCATTCAAACATAAGCATAAGCAACAGAAGTTTGCCCATGAAAATTAGCTACCTCTCATTCCTTCGTTTCATGGTCCATGCAAATTATCTACCTGCCCATGAAAATTAGCTATCTCGCATTCCTTCGTTACATTGGATAGGAGTCATGACGTTTTCCATGAAAATAAGCTACCTTACATCTGTTCAATGTATGACACAGGTGTCAAAGTGTTATCCATGAAAATAAACTACCTGGCACCATTCAAACATAAGCATAAGCAACAGAAGTTTGCCCATGAAAATTAGCTACCTCGCATTCCTTCGTTACATTGGATAGGAGTCATGACATTTTCCATGAAAATAAGCTACCTTACCTCTGTTCAATGTATGACACAGGTGTCAAAGTGTTATCCATGAAAATAAACTACCTGGCACCATTCAAACATAAGCATAAGCATCAGAAGTTTGCCCATGAAAATTAGCTACCTCTCATTCCTTCGTTTCATGGTCCATGAAAATTATCTACCTGCCCATGAAAATTAGCTACCTCGCATTCCTTCGTTACATTGGATAGGAGTCATGACGTTTTCCATGAAAATAAGCTACCTTACATCTGTTCAATGTATGACACAGGTGTCAAAGTGTTATCCATGAAAATAAACTACCTGGCACCATTCAAACATAAGCATAAGCAACAGAAGTTTGCCCATGAAAATTAGCTACCTCTCATTCCTTCGTTTCATGGTCCATGAAAATTAGCTACCTCGCATTTCCTCGTTACATTGGATAGGAGTCGTGACGTTTTCCATGAAAATAAACTACCTTACATCTGTTCAATGTATGACACATGTGTCAAAGTGTTATCCATAAAAATAAACTACCTGGCACCATTCAAACATAAGCATAAGCAACAGAAGTTTGCCCATGAAAATTAGCTACCTTTCATTCCTTCGTTTCATGGTCCATGAAAATTAGCTACCTGCCCATGAAAATTAGCTACCTCGCATTCCTTCGTTACATTGGATAGGAGTCATGACGTTTTCCATGAAAATAAGCTACCTTACATCTGTTCAATGTATGACACAGGTGTCAAAGTGTTATCCATGAAAATAAACTACCTGTCACCATTCAAACATAAGCATAAGCAACAGAAGTTTGCACATGAAAATTAGCTACCTCGCATTCCTTCGTTACATTGGATAGGAGTCATGACGTTTTCCATGAAAATAAGCTACCTTACCTCTGTTCAATGTATGACACAGGTGTCAAAGTGTTATCCATGACAATAAACTACCTGGCACCATTCAAATATAAGCATAAGCATCAGAAGTTTGCCCATGAAAATTAGCTACCTCTCATTCCTTCGTTTCATGGTCCATGAAAATTATCTACCTGCCCATGAAAATTAGCTACCTCGCATTCCTTCGTTACATTGGATAGGAGTCATGACGTTTTCCATGACAATAAGCTACCTTACATCTGTTCAATGTATGACACAGGTTTCAAAGTGTTATCCATGAAAATAAACTACCTGGCACCATTCAAACATAAGCATAAACATCAGAAGTTTGCCCATGAAAATTAGCTACCTCTCATTCCTTCATTCCATGGTCCATGAAAATTAGCTACCTCGCATTCCTTCGTTACATTGGATAGGAGTCATGACGTTTTCCATGAAAATAAGCTACCTTACCGCTGTTCAATGTATGACACAGGTGTCAAAGTGTTATCCATAAAAATAAACTACCTGGCACCATTCAAACATAAGCATAAGCAACAGAAGTTTGCCCATGAAAATTAGCTACCTCTCATTCCTTCGTTTCATGGTCCATGAAAATTAGCTACCTGCCCATGAAAATTAGCTACCTCGCATTCCTTCGTTACATTGGATAGGAGTCATGACGTTTTCCATGAAAATAAGCTACCTTACATCTGTTCAATGTATGACACAGGTGTCAAAGTGTTATCCATAAAAATAAACTACCTTGCACCATTCAAACATAAGCATAAGCAACAGAAGTTTGCCCATGAAAATTAGCTACCTCTCATTCCTTCGTTTCATGGTCCATGCAAATTATCTACCTGCCCATGAAAATTAGCTATCTCGCATTCCTTCGTTACATTGGATAGGAGTCATGACGTTTTCCATGAAAATAAGCTACCTTACATCTGTTCAATGTATGACACAGGTGTCAAAGTGTTATCCATGAAAATAAACTACCTGGCACCATTCAAACATAAGCATAAGCAACAGAAGTTTGCCCATGAAAATTAGCTACCTCGCATTCCTTCGTTACATTGGATAGGAGTCATGACGTTTTCCATAAAAATAAGCTACCTTACCGCTGTTCAATGTATGACACAGGTGTCAAAGTGTTATCCATGAAAATAAACTACCTGGCACCATTCAAACATAGGCATAAGCATCATAAGTTTGCCCATGAAAATTAGCTACCTCTCATTCCTTCGTTTCATGGTCCATGAAAATTATCTACCTGCCCATGAAAATTAGCTACCTCGCATTCCTTCGTTACATTGGATAGGAGTCATGACGTTTTCCATGACAATAAGCTACCTTACATCTGTTCAATGTATGACACAGGTTTCAAAGTGTTATCCATGAAAATAAACTTCCTGGCACCATTCAAACATAAGCATAAACATCAGAAGTTTGCCCATGAAAATTAGCTACCTCTCATTCCTTCGTTCCATGGTCCATGAAAATTAGCTACCTCGCATTCCTTCGTTACATTGGATAGGAGTCATGACGTTTTCCATGAAAATAAGCTACCTTACATCTGTTCAATGTATGACACAGGTTTCAAAGTGTTATCCATGAAAATAAACTACCTGGCACCATTCAAACATAAGCATAAACATCAGAAGTTTGCCCATGAAAATTAGCTACCTCTCATTCCTTCGTTTCATGGTCCATGCAAATTATCTACCTGCCCATGAAAATTAGCTATCTCGCATTCCTTCGTTACATTGGATAGGAGTCATGACGTTTTCCATGAAAATAAGCTACCTTACATCTGTTCAATGTATGACACAGGTGTCAAAGTGTTATCCATGAAAATAAACTACCTGGCACCATTCAAACATAAGCATAAGCAACAGAAGTTTGCCCATGAAAATTAGCTACCTCGCATTCCTTCGTTACATTGGATAGGAGTCATGACATTTTCCATGAAAATAAGCTACCTTACCTCTGTTCAATGTATGACACAGGTGTCAAAGTGTTATCCATGAAAATAAACTACCTGGCACCATTCAAACATAAGCATAAGCATCAGAAGTTTGCCCATGAAAATTAGCTACCTCTCATTCCTTCGTTTCATGGTCCATGAAAATTATCTACCTGCCCATGAAAATTAGCTACCTCGCATTCCTTCGTTACATTGGATAGGAGTCATGACGTTTTCCATGAAAATAAGCTACCTTACATCTGTTCAATGTATGACACAGGTTTCAAAGTGTTATCCATGAAAACAAACTACCTGGCACCATTCAAACATAAGCATAAACATCAGAAGTTTGCCCATGAAAATTAGCTACCTCTCATTCCTTCGTTCCATGGTCCATGAAAATTAGCTACCTCGCATTCCTTCGTTACATTGGATAGGAGTCATGACGTTTTCCATGAAAATAAGCTACCTTACATCTGTTCAATGTATGACACAGGTGTCAAAGTGTTATCCATGAAAATAAACTACCTGGCACCATTCAAACATAAGCATAAGCAACAGAAGTTTGCCCATGAAAATTAGCTACCTCGCATTCCTTCGTTACATTGGATAGGAGTCATGACGTTTTCCATAAAAATAAGCTACCTTACCGCTGTTCAATGTATGACACAGGTGTCAAAGTGTTATCCATGAAAATAAACTACCTGGCACCATTCAAACATAGGCATAAGCATCATAAGTTTGCCCATGAAAATTAGCTACCTCTCATTCCTTCGTTTCATGGTCCATGAAAATTATCTACCTGCCCATGAAAATTAGCTACCTCGCATTCCTTCGTTACATTGGATAGGAGTCATGACGTTTTCCATGACAATAAGCTACCTTACATCTGTTCAATGTATGACACAGGTTTCAAAGTGTTATCCATGAAAATAAACTTCCTGGCACCATTCAAACATAAGCATAAACATCAGAAGTTTGCCCATGAAAATTAGCTACCTCTCATTCCTTCGTTCCATGGTCCATGAAAATTAGCTACCTCGCATTCCTTCGTTACATTGGATAGGAGTCATGACGTTTTCCATGAAAATAAGCTACCTTACATCTGTTCAATGTATGACACAGGTTTCAAAGTGTTATCCATGAAAATAAACTACCTGGCACCATTCAAACATAAGCATAAACATCAGAAGTTTGCCCATGAAAATTAGCTACCTCGCATTCCTTCGTTTCATGATCCATGAAAATTTGCTACCTCGCATTCCGTCGTTACATTGGATAGGAGTCATGACGTTTTCCATGAAAATAAACTACCTTACATCTGTTCAATGTATGACACAGGTGTCAAAGTGTTATCCATAAAAATAAACTACCTGGCACCATTCAAACATAAGCATAAGCAACAGAAGTTTGCCATGAAAATTAGCTACCTCTCATTCCTTCGTTTCATGGTCCATGCAAATTAGCTACCTGCCCATGGAAATTAGCTATCTCGCATTCCTTCGTTACATTGGATAGGAGTCATGACGTTTTCCATGAAAATAAGCTACCTTACATCTGTTCAATGTATGACACAGGTGTCAAAGTGTTATCCATGAAAATAAACTACCTGGCACCATTCAAACATAAGCATAAACAACAGAAGTTTGCCCATGAAAATTAGCTACCTCGCATTCCTTCGTTACATTGGATAGGAGTCATGACATTGTCCATGAAAATAAGCTACCTTACCTCTGGTCAATGTATGACACAGGTGTCAAAGTGTTATCCATGAAAATAAACTACCTGGCACCATTCAAGCATAAGCATAAGTATCAGAAGTTTGCCCATGAAAATTAGCTACCTCTCATTCCTTCGTTTCATGGTCCATGAAAATTATCTACCTGCCCATGAAAATTAGCTACCTCGCATTCCTTCGTTACATTGGATAGGAGTCATGACGTTTTCCATGAAAATAAGCTACTTTACATCTATTCAATGTATGACACAGGTTTCAAAGTGTTATCCATGAAAATAAACTACCTGGCACCATTCAAACATAAACATAAACATCAGGAGTTTGCACATGAAAATTAGCTACCTCGCATTCCTTCGTTACATTGGATAGGAGTCATGACGTTTTCCATGAAAATAAGCTACCTTACCGCTGTTCAATGTATGACACAGGTGTCAAAGTGTTATCCATAAAAATAAACTACCTGGCACCATTCAAACATAAGCATAAGCAACAGAAGTTTGCCCATGAAAATTAGCTACCTCTCATTCCTTCGTTTCATGGTCCATGAAAATTAGCTACCTGCCCATGAAAATTAGCTACCTCGCATTCCTTCGTTACATTGGATAGGAGTCATGACGTTTTCCATGAAAATAAGCTACCTTACATCTGTTCAATGTATGACACAGGTGTCAAAGTTTTATCCATAAAAATAAACTACCTGGCACCATTCAAACATAAGCATAAACATCAGAAGTTTGCCCATGAAAATTAGCTACCTCTCATTCCTTTGTTTCATGGTCCATGAAAATTAGCTACCTCGCATTCCCTCGTTACATTGGATAGGAGTCGTGACGTTTTCCATGAAAATAAACTACCTTACATCTGTTCAATGTATGACACATGTGTCAAAGTGTTATCCATAAAAATAAACTACCTGGCACCATTCAAACATAAGCATAAGCAACAGAAGTTTGCCCATGAAAATTAGCTACCTTTCATTCCTTCGTTTCATGGTCCATGAAAATTAGCTACCTGCCCATGAAAATTAGCTACCTCGCATTCCTTCGTTACATTGGATAGGAGTCATGACGTTTTCCATGAAAATAAGCTACCTTACATCTGTTCAATGTATGACACAGGTGTCAAAGTGTTATCCATGAAAATAAACTACCTGTCACCATTCAAACATAAGCATAAGCAACAGAAGTTTGCACATGAAAATTAGCTACCTCGCATTCCTTCGTTACATTGGATAGGAGTCATGACGTTTTCCATGAAAATAAGCTACCTTACCTCTGTTCAATGTATGACACAGGTGTCAAAGTGTTATCCATGACAATAAACTACCTGGCACCATTCAAATATAAGCATAAGCATCAGAAGTTTGCCCATGAAAATTAGCTACCTCTCATTCCTTCGTTTCATGGTCCATGAAAATTATCTACCTGCCCATGAAAATTAGCTACCTCGCATTCCTTCGTTACATTGGATAGGAGTCATGACGTTTTCCATGACAATAAGCTACCTTACATCTGTTCAATGTATGACACAGGTTTCAAAGTGTTATCCATGAAAATAAACTACCTGGCACCATTCAAACATAAGCATAAACATCAGAAGTTTGCCCATGAAAATTAGCTACCTCTCATTCCTTCATTCCATGGTCCATGAAAATTAGCTACCTCGCATTCCTTCGTTACATTGGATAGGAGTCATGACGTTTTCCATGAAAATAAGCTACCTTACATCTGTTCAATGTATGACACAGGTGTCAAAGTGTTATCCATAAAAATAAACTACCTTGCACCATTCAAACATAAGCATAAGCAACAGAAGTTTGCCCATGAAAATTAGCTACCTCTCATTCCTTCGTTTCATGGTCCATGCAAATTATCTACCTGCCCATGAAAATTAGCTATCTCGCATTCCTTCGTTACATTGGATAGGAGTCATGACGTTTTCCATGAAAATAAGCTACCTTACATCTGTTCAATGTATGACACAGGTGTCAAAGTGTTATCCATGAAAATAAACTACCTGGCACCATTCAAACATAAGCATAAGCAACAGAAGTTTGCCCATGAAAATTAGCTACCTCGCATTCCTTCGTTACATTGGATAGGAGTCATGACATTTTCCATGAAAATAAGCTACCTTACCTCTGTTCAATGTATGACACAGGTGTCAAAGTGTTATCCATGAAAATAAACTACCTGGCACCATTCAAACATAAGCATAAGCATCAGAAGTTTGCCCATGAAAATTAGCTACCTCTCATTCCTTCGTTTCATGGTCCATGAAAATTATCTACCTGCCCATGCAAATTAGCTACCTCGCATTCCTTCGTTACATTGGATAGGAGTCATGACGTTTTCCATGAAAATAAGCTACCTTACATCTGTTCAATGTATGACACAGGTGTCAAAGTGTTATCCATGAAAATAAACTACCTGGCACCATTCAAACATAAGCATAAGCAACAGAAGTTTGCCCATGAAAATTAGCTACCTCTCATTCCTTCGTTTCATGGTCCATGAAAATTAGCTACCTCGCATTTCCTCGTTACATTGGATAGGAGTCGTGACGTTTTCCATGAAAATAAACTACCTTACATCTGTTCAATGTATGACACATGTGTCAAAGTGTTATCCATAAAAATAAACTACCTGGCACCATTCAAACATAAGCATAAGCAACAGAAGTTTGCCCATGAAAATTAGCTACCTTTCATTCCTTCGTTTCATGGTCCATGAAAATTAGCTACCTGCCCATGAAAATTAGCTACCTCGCATTCCTTCGTTACATTGGATAGGAGTCATGACGTTTTCCATGAAAATAAGCTACCTTACATCTGTTCAATGTATGACACAGGTGTCAAAGTGTTATCCATGAAAATAAACTACCTGTCACCATTCAAACATAAGCATAAGCAACAGAAGTTTGCACATGAAAATTAGCTACCTCGCATTCCTTCGTTACATTGGATAGGAGTCATGACGTTTTCCATGAAAATAAGCTACCTTACCTCTGTTCAATGTATGACACAGGTGTCAAAGTGTTATCCATGACAATAAACTACCTGGCACCATTCAAATATAAGCATAAGCATCAGAAGTTTGCCCATGAAAATTAGCTACCTCTCATTCCTTCGTTTCATGGTCCATGAAAATTATCTACCTGCCCATGAAAATTAGCTACCTCGCATTCCTTCGTTACATTGGATAGGAGTCATGACGTTTTCCATGACAATAAGCTACCTTACATCTGTTCAATGTATGACACAGGTTTCAAAGTGTTATCCATGAAAATAAACTACCTGGCACCATTCAAACATAAGCATAAACATCAGAAGTTTGCCCATGAAAATTAGCTACCTCTCATTCCTTCATTCCATGGTCCATGAAAATTAGCTACCTCGCATTCCTTCGTTACATTGGATAGGAGTCATGACGTTTTCCATGAAAATAAGCTACCTTACCGCTGTTCAATGTATGACACAGGTGTCAAAGTGTTATCCATAAAAATAAACTACCTGGCACCATTCAAACATAAGCATAAGCAACAGAAGTTTGCCCATGAAAATTAGCTACCTCTCATTCCTTCGTTTCATGGTCCATGAAAATTAGCTACCTGCCCATGAAAATTAGCTACCTCGCATTCCTTCGTTACATTGGATAGGAGTCATGACGTTTTCCATGAAAATAAGCTACCTTACATCTGTTCAATGTATGACACAGGTGTCAAAGTGTTATCCATAAAAATAAACTACCTTGCACCATTCAAACATAAGCATAAGCAACAGAAGTTTGCCCATGAAAATTAGCTACCTCTCATTCCTTCGTTTCATGGTCCATGCAAATTATCTACCTGCCCATGAAAATTAGCTATCTCGCATTCCTTCGTTACATTGGATAGGAGTCATGACGTTTTCCATGAAAATAAGCTACCTTACATCTGTTCAATGTATGACACAGGTGTCAAAGTGTTATCCATGAAAATAAACTACCTGGCACCATTCAAACATAAGCATAAGCAACAGAAGTTTGCCCATGAAAATTAGCTACCTCGCATTCCTTCGTTACATTGGATAGGAGTCATGAC
The DNA here is from genome assembly GCA_963680875.1 of Bathymodiolus brooksi. Lineage (NCBI taxonomy): Eukaryota > Metazoa > Mollusca > Bivalvia > Mytilida > Modiolidae > Bathymodiolus > Bathymodiolus brooksi. Next base: position 64,226,810 of record OY804580.1, on the reverse strand, counting down.
ATTTTCCATGAAAATAAGCTACCTTACCTCTGTTCAATGTATGACACAGGTGTCAAAGTGTTATCCATGAAAATAAACTACCTGGCACCATTCAAACATAAGCATAAGCATCAGAAGTTTGCCCATGAAAATTAGCTACCTCTCATTCCTTCGTTTCATGGTCCATGAAAATTATCTACCTGCCCATGAAAATTAGCTACCTCGCATTCCTTCGTTACATTGGATAGGAGTCATGACGTTTTCCATGAAAATAAGCTACCTTACATCTGTTCAATGTATGACACAGGTTTCAAAGTGTTATCCATGAAAACAAACTACCTGACACCATTCAAACATAAGCATAAACATCAGAAGTTTGCCCATGAAAATTAGCTACCTCTCATTCCTTCGTTCCATGGTCCATGAAAATTAGCTACCTCGCATTCCTTCGTTACATTGGATAGGAGTCATGACGTTTTCCATGAAAATAAGCTACCTTACATCTGTTCAATGTATGACACAGGTGTCAAAGTGTTATCCATGAAAATAAACTACCTGGCACCATTCAAACATAAGCATAAGCAACAGAAGTTTGCCCATGAAAATTAGCTACCTCGCATTCCTTCGTTACATTGGATAGGAGTCATGACGTTTTCCATAAAAATAAGCTACCTTACCGCTGTTCAATGTATGACACAGGTGTCAAAGTGTTATCCATGAAAATAAACTACCTGGCACCATTCAAACATAGGCATAAGCATCATAAGTTTGCCCATGAAAATTAGCTACCTCTCATTCCTTCGTTTCATGGTCCATGAAAATTATCTACCTGCCCATGAAAATTAGCTACCTCGCATTCCTTCGTTACATTGGATAGGAGTCATGACGTTTTCCATGACAATAAGCTACCTTACATCTGTTCAATGTATGACACAGGTTTCAAAGTGTTATCCATGAAAATAAACTTCCTGGCACCATTCAAACATAAGCATAAACATCAGAAGTTTGCCCATGAAAATTAGCTACCTCTCATTCCTTCGTTCCATGGTCCATGAAAATTAGCTACCTCGCATTCCTTCGTTACATTGGATAGGAGTCATGACGTTTTCCATGAAAATAAGCTACCTTACATCTGTTCAATGTATGACACAGGTTTCAAAGTGTTATCCATGAAAATAAACTACCTGGCACCATTCAAACATAAGCATAAACATCAGAAGTTTGCCCATGAAAATTAGCTACCTCGCATTCCTTCGTTTCATGATCCATGAAAATTTGCTACCTCGCATTCCGTCGTTACATTGGATAGGAGTCATGACGTTTTCCATGAAAATAAACTACCTTACATCTGTTCAATGTATGACACAGGTGTCAAAGTGTTATCCATAAAAATAAACTACCTGGCACCATTCAAACATAAGCATAAGCAACAGAAGTTTGCCATGAAAATTAGCTACCTCTCATTCCTTCGTTTCATGGTCCATGCAAATTAGCTACCTGCCCATGGAAATTAGCTATCTCGCATTCCTTCGTTACATTGGATAGGAGTCATGACGTTTTCCATGAAAATAAGCTACCTTACATCTGTTCAATGTATGACACAGGTGTCAAAGTGTTATCCATGAAAATAAACTACCTGGCACCATTCAAACATAAGCATAAACAACAGAAGTTTGCCCATGAAAATTAGCTACCTCGCATTCCTTCGTTACATTGGATAGGAGTCATGACATTGTCCATGAAAATAAGCTACCTTACCTCTGGTCAATGTATGACACAGGTGTCAAAGTGTTATCCATGAAAATAAACTACCTGGCACCATTCAAGCATAAGCATAAGTATCAGAAGTTTGCCCATGAAAATTAGCTACCTCTCATTCCTTCGTTTCATGGTCCATGAAAATTATCTACCTGCCCATGAAAATTAGCTACCTCGCATTCCTTCGTTACATTGGATAGGAGTCATGACGTTTTCCATGAAAATAAGCTACTTTACATCTATTCAATGTATGACACAGGTTTCAAAGTGTTATCCATGAAAATAAACTACCTGGCACCATTCAAACATAAACATAAACATCAGGAGTTTGCACATGAAAATTAGCTACCTCGCATTCCTTCGTTACATTGGATAGGAGTCATGACGTTTTCCATGAAAATAAGCTACCTTACCGCTGTTCAATGTATGACACAGGTGTCAAAGTGTTATCCATAAAAATAAACTACCTGGCACCATTCAAACATAAGCATAAGCAACAGAAGTTTGCCCATGAAAATTAGCTACCTCTCATTCCTTCGTTTCATGGTCCATGAAAATTAGCTACCTGCCCATGAAAATTAGCTACCTCGCATTCCTTCGTTACATTGGATAGGAGTCATGACGTTTTCCATGAAAATAAGCTACCTTACATCTGTTCAATGTATGACACAGGTGTCAAAGTTTTATCCATAAAAATAAACTACCTGGCACCATTCAAACATAAGCATAAACATCAGAAGTTTGCCCATGAAAATTAGCTACCTCTCATTCCTTCGTTTCATGGTCCATGAAAATTAGCTACCTCGCATTCCCTCGTTACATTGGATAGGAGTCGTGACGTTTTCCATGAAAATAAACTACCTTACATCTGTTCAATGTATGACACATGTGTCAAAGTGTTATCCATAAAAATAAACTACCTGGCACCATTCAAACATAAGCATAAGCAACAGAAGTTTGCCCATGAAAATTAGCTACCTTTCATTCCTTCGTTTCATGGTCCATGAAAATTAGCTACCTGCCCATGAAAATTAGCTACCTCGCATTCCTTCGTTACATTGGATAGGAGTCATGACGTTTTCCATGAAAATAAGCTACCTTACATCTGTTCAATGTATGACACAGGTGTCAAAGTGTTATCCATGAAAATAAACTACCTGTCACCATTCAAACATAAGCATAAGCAACAGAAGTTTGCACATGAAAATTAGCTACCTCGCATTCCTTCGTTACATTGGATAGGAGTCATGACGTTTTCCATGAAAATAAGCTACCTTACCTCTGTTCAATGTATGACACAGGTGTCAAAGTGTTATCCATGACAATAAACTACCTGGCACCATTCAAATATAAGCATAAGCATCAGAAGTTTGCCCATGAAAATTAGCTACCTCTCATTCCTTCGTTTCATGGTCCATGAAAATTATCTACCTGCCCATGAAAATTAGCTACCTCGCATTCCTTCGTTACATTGGATAGGAGTCATGACGTTTTCCATGACAATAAGCTACCTTACATCTGTTCAATGTATGACACAGGTTTCAAAGTGTTATCCATGAAAATAAACTACCTGGCACCATTCAAACATAAGCATAAACATCAGAAGTTTGCCCATGAAAATTAGCTACCTCTCATTCCTTCATTCCATGGTCCATGAAAATTAGCTACCTCGCATTCCTTCGTTACATTGGATAGGAGTCATGACGTTTTCCATGAAAATAAGCTACCTTACATCTGTTCAATGTATGACACAGGTGTCAAAGTGTTATCCATAAAAATAAACTACCTTGCACCATTCAAACATAAGCATAAGCAACAGAAGTTTGCCCATGAAAATTAGCTACCTCTCATTCCTTCGTTTCATGGTCCATGCAAATTATCTACCTGCCCATGAAAATTAGCTATCTCGCATTCCTTCGTTACATTGGATAGGAGTCATGACGTTTTCCATGAAAATAAGCTACCTTACATCTGTTCAATGTATGACACAGGTGTCAAAGTGTTATCCATGAAAATAAACTACCTGGCACCATTCAAACATAAGCATAAGCAACAGAAGTTTGCCCATGAAAATTAGCTACCTCGCATTCCTTCGTTACATTGGATAGGAGTCATGACATTTTCCATGAAAATAAACTACCTTACCTCTGTTCAATGTATGACACAGGTGTCAAAGTGTTATCCATGAAAATAAACTACCTGGCACCATTCAAACATAAGCATAAGCATCAGAAGTTTGCCCATGAAAATTAGCTACCTCTCATTCCTTCGTTTCATGGTCCATGAAAATTATCTACCTGCCCATGAAAATTAGCTACCTCGCATTCCTTCGTTACATTGGATAGGAGTCATGACGTTTTCCATGAAAATAAGCTACCTTACATCTGTTCAATGTATGACACAGGTGTCAAAGTGTTATCCATGAAAATAAACTACCTGGCACCATTCAAACATAAGCATAAGCAACAGAAGTTTGCCCATGAAAATTAGCTACCTCTCATTCCTTCGTTTCATGGTCCATGAAAATTAGCTACCTCGCATTCCCTCGTTACATTGGATAGGAGTCGTGACGTTTTCCATGAAAATAAACTACCTTACATCTGTTCAATGTATGACACATGTGTCAAAGTGTTATCCATAAAAATAAACTACCTGGCACCATTCAAACATAAGCATAAGCAACAGAAGTTTGCCCATGAAAATTAGCTACCTTTCATTCCTTCGTTTCATGGTCCATGAAAATTAGCTACCTGCCCATGAAAATTAGCTACCTCGCATTCCTTCGTTACATTGGATAGGAGTCATGACGTTTTCCATGAAAATAAGCTACCTTACATCTGTTCAATGTATGACACAGGTGTCAAAGTGTTATCCATGAAAATAAACTACCTGTCACCATTCAAACATAAGCATAAGCAACAGAAGTTTGCACATGAAAATTAGCTACCTCGCATTCCTTCGTTACATTGGATAGGAGTCATGACGTTTTCCATGAAAATAAGCTACCTTACCTCTGTTCAATGTATGACACAGGTGTCAAAGTGTTATCCATGACAATAAACTACCTGGCACCATTCAAATATAAGCATAAGCATCAGAAGTTTGCCCATGAAAATTAGCTACCTCTCATTCCTTCGTTTCATGGTCCATGAAAATTATCTACCTGCCCATGAAAATTAGCTACCTCGCATTCCTTCGTTACATTGGATAGGAGTCATGACGTTTTCCATGACAATAAGCTACCTTACATCTGTTCAATGTATGACACAGGTTTCAAAGTGTTATCCATGAAAATAAACTACCTGGCACCATTCAAACATAAGCATAAACATCAGAAGTTTGCCCATGAAAATTAGCTACCTCTCATTCCTTCATTCCATGGTCCATGAAAATTAGCTACCTCGCATTCCTTCGTTACATTGGATAGGAGTCATGACGTTTTCCATGAAAATAAGCTACCTTACCGCTGTTCAATGTATGACACAGGTGTCAAAGTGTTATCCATAAAAATAAACTACCTGGCACCATTCAAACATAAGCATAAGCAACAGAAGTTTGCCCATGAAAATTAGCTACCTCTCATTCCTTCGTTTCATGGTCCATGAAAATTAGCTACCTGCCCATGAAAATTAGCTACCTCGCATTCCTTCGTTACATTGGATAGGAGTCATGACGTTTTCCATGAAAATAAGCTACCTTACATCTGTTCAATGTATGACACAGGTGTCAAAGTGTTATCCATAAAAAAAACTACCTTGCACCATTCAAACATAAGCATAAGCAACAGAAGTTTGCCCATGAAAATTAGCTACCTCTCATTCCTTCGTTTCATGGTCCATGCAAATTATCTACCTGCCCATGAAAATTAGCTATCTCGCATTCCTTCGTTACATTGGATAGGAGTCATGACGTTTTCCATGAAAATAAGCTACCTTACATCTGTTCAATGTATGACACAGGTGTCAAAGTGTTATCCATGAAAATAAACTACCTGGCACCATTCAAACATAAGCATAAGCAACAGAAGTTTGCCCATGAAAATTAGCTACCTCGCATTCCTTCGTTACATTGGATAGGAGTCATGACATTTTCCATGAAAATAAGCTACCTTACCTCTGTTCAATGTATGACACAGGTGTCAAAGTGTTATCCATGACAATAAACTACCTGGCACCATTCAAATATAAGCATAAGCATCAGAAGTTTGCCCATGAAAATTAGCTACCTCTCATTCCTTCGTTTCATGGTCCATGAAAATTATCTACCTGCCCATGAAAATTAGCTACCTCGCATTCCTTCGTTACATTGGATAGGAGTCATGACGTTTTCCATGACAATAAGCTACCTTACATCTGTTCAATGTATGACACAGGTTTCAAAGTGTTATCCATGAAAATAAACTACCTGGCACCATTCAAACATAAGCATAAACATCAGAAGTTTGCCCATGAAAATTAGCTACCTCTCATTCCTTCATTCCATGGTCCATGAAAATTAGCTACCTCGCATTCCTTCGTTACATTGGATAGGAGTCATGACGTTTTCCATGAAAATAAGCTACCTTACATCTGTTCAATGTATGACACAGGTGTCAAAGTGTTATCCATGAAAATAAACTACCTGGCACCATTCAAACATAAGCATAAGCAACAGAAGTTTGCCCATGAAAATTAGCTACCTCGCATTCCTTCGTTACATTGGATAGGAGTCATGACGTTTTCCATGAAAATAAGCTACCTTACATCTGTTCAATGTATGACACAGGTGTCAAAGTGTTATCCATAAAAATAAACTACCTTGCACCATTCAAACATAAGCATAAGCAACAGAAGTTTGCCCATGAAAATTAGCTACCTCTCATTCCTTCGTTTCATGGTCCATGCAAATTATCTACCTGCCCATGAAAATTAGCTATCTCGCATTCCTTCGTTACATTGGATAGGAGTCATGACGTTTTCCATGAAAATAAGCTACCTTACATCTGTTCAATGTATGACACAGGTGTCAAAGTGTTATCCATGAAAATAAACTACCTGGCACCATTCAAACATAAGCATAAGCAACAGAAGTTTGCCCATGAAAATTAGCTACCTCGCATTCCTTCGTTACATTGGATAGGAGTCATGACATTTTCCATGAAAATAAACTACCTTACCTCTGTTCAATGTATGACACAGGTGTCAAAGTGTTATCCATGAAAATAAACTACCTGGCACCATTCAAACATAAGCATAAGCATCAGAAGTTTGCCCATGAAAATTAGCTACCTCTCATTCCTTCGTTTCATGGTCCATGAAAATTATCTACCTGCCCATGAAAATTAGCTACCTCGCATTCCTTCGTTACATTGGATAGGAGTCATGACGTTTTCCATGAAAATAAGCTACCTTACATCTGTTCAATGTATGACACAGGTGTCAAAGTGTTATCCATGAAAATAAACTACCTGGCACCATTCAAACATAAGCATAAGCAACAGAAGTTTGCCCATGAAAATTAGCTACCTCTCATTCCTTCGTTTCATGGTCCATGAAAATTAGCTACCTCGCATTCCCTCGTTACATTGGATAGGAGTCGTGACGTTTTCCATGAAAATAAACTACCTTACATCTGTTCAATGTATGACACATGTGTCAAAGTGTTATCCATAAAAATAAACTACCTGGCACCATTCAAACATAAGCATAAGCAACAGAAGTTTGCCCATGAAAATTAGCTACCTTTCATTCCTTCGTTTCATGGTCCATGAAAATTAGCTACCTGCCCATGAAAATTAGCTACCTCGCATTCCTTCGTTACATTGGATAGGAGTCATGACGTTTTCCATGAAAATAAGCTACCTTACATCTGTTCAATGTATGACACAGGTGTCAAAGTGTTATCCATGAAAATAAACTACCTGTCACCATTCAAACATAAGCATAAGCAACAGAAGTTTGCACATGAAAATTAGCTACCTCGCATTCCTTCGTTACATTGGATAGGAGTCATGACGTTTTCCATGAAAATAAGCTACCTTACCTCTGTTCAATGTATGACACAGGTGTCAAAGTGTTATCCATGACAATAAACTACCTGGCACCATTCAAATATAAGCATAAGCATCAGAAGTTTGCCCATGAAAATTAGCTACCTCTCATTCCTTCGTTTCATGGTCCATGAAAATTATCTACCTGCCCATGAAAATTAGCTACCTCGCATTCCTTCGTTACATTGGATAGGAGTCATGACGTTTTCCATGACAATAAGCTACCTTACATCTGTTCAATGTATGACACAGGTTTCAAAGTGTTATCCATGAAAATAAACTACCTGGCACCATTCAAACATAAGCATAAACATCAGAAGTTTGCCCATGAAAATTAGCTACCTCTCATTCCTTCATTCCATGGTCCATGAAAATTAGCTACCTCGCATTCCTTCGTTACATTGGATAGGAGTCATGACGTTTTCCATGAAAATAAGCTACCTTACCGCTGTTCAATGTATGACACAGGTGTCAAAGTGTTATCCATAAAAATAAACTACCTGGCACCATTCAAACATAAGCATAAGCAACAGAAGTTTGCCCATGAAAATTAGCTACCTCTCATTCCTTCGTTTCATGGTCCATGAAAATTAGCTACCTGCCCATGAAAATTAGCTACCTCGCATTCCTTCGTTACATTGGATAGGAGTCATGACGTTTTCCATGAAAATAAGCTACCTTACATCTGTTCAATGTATGACACAGGTGTCAAAGTGTTATCCATAAAAAAAACTACCTTGCACCATTCAAACATAAGCATAAGCAACAGAAGTTTGCCCATGAAAATTAGCTACCTCTCATTCCTTCGTTTCATGGTCCATGCAAATTATCTACCTGCCCATGAAAATTAGCTATCTCGCATTCCTTCGTTACATTGGATAGGAGTCATGACGTTTTCCATGAAAATAAGCTACCTTACATCTGTTCAATGTATGACACAGGTGTCAAAGTGTTATCCATGAAAATAAACTACCTGGCACCATTCAAACATAAGCATAAGCAACAGAAGTTTGCCCATGAAAATTAGCTACCTCGCATTCCTTCGTTACATTGGATAGGAGTCATGACATTTTCCATGAAAATAAGCTACCTTACCTCTGTTCAATGTATGACACAGGTGTCAAAGTGTTATCCATGACAATAAACTACCTGGCACCATTCAAATATAAGCATAAGCATCAGAAGTTTGCCCATGAAAATTAGCTACCTCTCATTCCTTCGTTTCATGGTCCATGAAAATTATCTACCTGCCCATGAAAATTAGCTACCTCGCATTCCTTCGTTACATTGGATAGGAGTCATGACGTTTTCCATGACAATAAGCTACCTTACATCTGTTCAATGTATGACACAGGTTTCAAAGTGTTATCCATGAAAATAAACTACCTGGCACCATTCAAACATAAGCATAAACATCAGAAGTTTGCCCATGAAAATTAGCTACCTCTCATTCCTTCATTCCATGGTCCATGAAAATTAGCTACCTCGCATTCCTTCGTTACATTGGATAGGAGTCATGACGTTTTCCATGAAAATAAGCTACCTTACATCTGTTCAATGTATGACACAGGTTTCAAAGTGTTATCCATAAAAATAAACTACCTTGCACCATTCAAACATAAGCATAAGCAACAGAAGTTTGCCCATGAAAATTAGCTACCTCTCATTCCTTCGTTTCATGGTCCATGCAAATTATCTACCTGCCCATGAAAATTAGCTACCTCGCATTCCTTCGTTACATTGGATAGGAGTCATGACGTTTTCCATGAAAATAAGCTACCTTACATCTGTTCAATGTATGACACAGGTTTCAAAGTGTTATCCATGAAAACAAACTACCTGGCACCATTCAAACATAAGCATAAACATCAGAAGTTTGCCCATGAAAATTAGCTACCTCTCATTCCTTCGTTCCATGGTCCATGAAAATTAGCTACCTCGCATTCCTTCGTTACATTTGATAGGAGTCATGACGTTTTCCATGAAAATAAGCTACCTTACATCTGTTCAATGTATGACACAGGTGTCAAAGTGTTATCCATGAAAATAAACTACCTGGCACCATTCAAACATAAGCATAAGCAACAGAAGTTTGCCCATGAAAATTAGCTACCTCGCATTCCTTCGTTACATTGGATAGGAGTCATGACGTTTTCCATAAAAATAAGCTACCTTACCGCTGTTCAATGTATGACACAGGTGTCAAAGTGTTATCCATGAAAATAAACTACCTGGCACCATTCAAACATAGGCATAAGCATCATAAGTTTGCCCATGAAAATTAGCTACCTCTCATTCCTTCGTTTCATGGTCCATGAAAATTATCTACCTGCCCATGAAAATTAGCTACCTCGCATTCCTTCGTTACATTGGATAGGAGTCATGACGTTTTCCATGACAATAAGCTACCTTACATCTGTTCAATGTATGACACAGGTTTCAAAGTGTTATCCATGAAAATAAACTTCCTGGCACCATTCAAACATAAGCATAAACATCAGAAGTTTGCCCATGAAAATTAGCTACCTCTCATTCCTTCGTTCCATGGTCCATGAAAATTAGCTACCTCGCATTCCTTCGTTACATTGGATAGGAGTCATGACGTTTTCCATGAAAATAAGCTACCTTACATCTGTTCAATGTATGACACAGGTTTCAAAGTGTTATCCATGAAAATAAACTACCTGGCACCATTCAAACATAAGCATAAACATCAGAAGTTTGCCCATGAAAATTAGCTACCTCGCATTCCTTCGTTTCATGATCCATGAAAATTTGCTACCTCGCATTCCGTCGTTACATTGGATAGGAGTCATGACGTTTTCCATGAAAATAAACTACCTTACATCTGTTCAATGTATGACACAGGTGTCAAAGTGTTATCCATAAAAATAAACTACCTGGCACCATTCAAACATAAGCATAAGCAACAGAAGTTTGCCATGAAAATTAGCTACCTCTCATTCCTTCGTTTCATGGTCCATGCAAATTAGCTACCTGCTCATGGAAATTAGCTATCTCGCATTCCTTCGTTACATTGGATAGGAGTCATGACGTTTTCCATGAAAATAAGCTACCTTACATCTGTTCAATGTATGACACAGGTGTCAAAGTGTTATCCATGAAAATAAACTACCTGGCACCATTCAAACATAAGCATAAACAACAGAAGTTTGCCCATGAAAATTAGCTACCTCTCATTCCTTCGTTTCATGGTCCATGAAAATTAGCTACCTGCCCATGAAAATTAGCTACCTCGCATTCCTTCGTTACATTGGATAGGAGTCATGACGTTTTCCATGAAAATAAGCTACCTTACATCTGTTCAATGTATGACACAGGTTTCAAAGTGTTATCCATAAAAATAAACTACCTGGCACCATTCAAACATAAGCATAAGCAACAGAAGTTTGCCTATGAAAATTAGCTACCTCGCATTCCTTCGTTTCATGGTCCATGAAAATTAGCTACCTCGCATTCCTTCATTCCATTTCTCTGACAATATCTATGACTTTTTTATTTTCCAAAATCTGATTTTATTTGTACGTTTATTCTGATAATAGGGGCAAGTATTACTGTAGTAGAACAAGTCAAACATTTCCGAAATTAGACAACATTATAATTCTGAAATTCTAAAATTTGACAGTCCTGCTCTAGTTCATAGTAGGATACTAATTGTAAATGGTTTTTTTAAATTCTTTTTATGGACCAAAGGAACGTAAATAAATTGGAAGTGAGATTTAATTGAAATTATTAGAATTGTATGAAGGATCTTTCTCAAGTTATGGAGATGTGGACATAAAACTGTGATCACTCATAATACATTAAAGATATCTCTAATTAAAATAAAGATATCTAAATTGAATTGTCGAGCTGTTTAATCCTTATAGGAATCAGAATCAATTAGAATCTAAAATTCAGCTCAAACATTGAGCACATCACATAACTGACTGTAATTTAATGCTTAACCCACCCCCTCCCTCTCCATATGTCTAGCGATAGTTTATGTTTAGCTCCCCTGACGCCTGTGATCATCCGACATCAATGTGAATGAAAATGACGTTGTATAAAAATAATAAGAACTCAAATAAAATCAAATGTTTATTATTTTTAAAATTAGTTTTTATCTTATATACTATTGTGACAAATTGTGACAAATGCTACATATGAAAAGATTTACAAATAACATGGTCACTTCAAAGAAAACAAAATAAAAATAAAATAAAACTGACAGAATCATTGAAAGGAAATAAAGTTGAGAAAAATAATACGAGACTTTGGATAGTAAATTATTCAAGAAATAATATAAAATAAAGGGCTACGCAGATAGAAGCATGTCGGCAAGGGAAAGTTGAAAAAGCGTATACGTATGTCAAAACAAAAACAAGTGTCGACACGGTAAATTGCTGGAAACAGTAATTTACTGGACCCACTGCATTTTGGGCACGGGCATTGATTTTGTCTTGTTTTACTATTTCAGTCAGTTGTTAAAAATGCCTTCCAAATATACGAAATTTCTGAATTCTCTGAATTTGTGTCACTTTTAGAAATAAAATGGCATTTTATATGGCCAATCAACAATCCACAAAGACCATCATATACATAAAAACTGCATTAATATTGGATGAACAATATAAAAGCTAAAATTTTGCCATTTGACACTTGTTTGTTCCTTTCAGTTGAGAGGATATCCCTCGACAATGTGAATTTAATTCTACTCTAAATGATCTTTTTTTTATACATGTATAAAAGCACAAACAGTGGCACACCCATTGTTTCTATCCCCAAATATTCCTATACACCGAGTCCAACACCTATACAATCTGGAAACTGTTGCTAAACATGAACGAAATGGATTGATTAATTGCTTTACATTCAGCTGTATTCGGTACGATAACAAGAAAACAAACAAATATGAAACCATCTCGGGGAGGAAACTGTCTTTGTGGTACATTTATTAAAATGCAGGTGATTTTATCTTTAAACTGGTAGAATTATTTTTTTTATATCTTTGATTGTCCGATATTTGATGATTTGTTGATAACCCGCTTCAGCGAGAACCACAACCCTTCTTCATTCGGTGACGTTGTTCTGAACCATGGGATAGGATAAGGCGAAGGTGAAATTGCTTCCCAGGGGCTTGAATTCACATCATAAGTAATAATCAGGGGTAAATTTTAACTGAACGCCTCTTTTCACTTTGGTGCATTCAGTCTTATCTGAGTAGCTTGCTTATTAGAATTTCATTATATCAGGCAAAGCAGTGCACTAAGTCATATTACTACTCCACCACTCACAGGAATAAACCGAAATGTCGTCAAAATTAAAAATGTATTTATTATACATGTATGTTATATATATACAATATTGGTCTGTTGACGGTAAATATAGAATTTATTTGACAAGGCTGAGAAGCGGGGTGAAAGACGAGCTTCTAGCGAGTCTTTCTCCCCGTTTCGCGCCGAGTCAAATAAATTCTATATTTACCGTCAACAGACCAATATTGTATTTATCCTGCAATCCATGATGTCCTAAAAACTTTCCTCACTCAATGTTGAGTAATTATTAATAAATGCCACATTTTTATGCCCTGATATTTGCATAATATCTATCCCCTCCACATTGTTTTCTCTTAACTTCTAGATGGGATAAGATATTTTCTGGCACTGATTGATTAATGTCTAATTTGCAACTATCCTTCATTTTTTTCATGAGACTGGAAAGTTTTCTTTCATGCACTTTTCTACCTGTTTCTAAAGTTCGTACAAATAAATTATGTATTTTGCGACAATGCAAGTATATAAAGGAGGAGAAGCTAATACCAATCTTCTGGACTTTACATAGGTTTCAATGGAAAATTGGAATTTATTTTTACAGAATAAAATAAAACTTTCATATATACACGGTAAATTGAAGAAAATCAAAATAGAGATCTGATTTAGTGTCAACAAGCACCAGATATGATTTTAATTACTATATTTAACTTCTGTTTGTATATCATAATCAAATGAATTAATATGCATTGAAGTCTACATGTATGTAGAATCCCCACCAACTATTTTCTTCATATCAAATTTGCCATTATTAAACCATAATCCATTTATTGGTAAATTACATATGCGATGTCACTAAGGAACCAAGAATATTATGGACATAGGTTTATTGCATAAGTGTTGTGACCAGAAAAATATTAGAGTGAAGGATATATTTTTCTGGAATGAACAATATTTACATGATAATGTTGGCTGTTGCGAGTAATGACTAATGTGCGAATATATTTTCTGAGTCGGATCATACAAAAATGCATTATGAAAGCTTGAAGTTTCAAATATTCAAACATTGCTAATTTAGTCTGCATTTTGTTCCTTTTTTCTTGTTATTTTATTATTAAATATATAATAACATGTATTTTAATTATAATCAATGCTATATTAATGTCTTTCAGATGAATGGCTGGATTAATGGTTTAACAGTGTACAATGTACATGTGATGTTTGAAATAAGTGCAAAGACTATATATATGAAAGAAATAATTGCATTAAAACCTATGAACGTTTTCAAGAACTATCACTCAGTTGTTGCATACAGGCCAGGGGTATGTGAATCAGTTTCAAATGGAATTGCACAAAATAAAAAATGTACTGTAATCCTGATCAACAGTGAGTAGAATTCCAGCAGATAAAACACTAGTTTCAACTGACAAATCATACAACTTTGTTGGAATTTTGCAAAAGAAAAAAATGTTTTAAAAAAAGATGCAAAATGATTGGAGGAAGTGACTGAATACAACTATTCCAAATGGTTAAAACAAATTATATAGATATTTTGTGGTGTCATAAAGAATTCAGAATATAAAAAATTATCTATAATTTTAAAGTGACTTGATGCAATAGCAGGAATATGTGTTATTTTCACCTTGAAGAAATCTACTATCTGATATGTTGAAGTAATTGATGTGAATTAATTGAACATTTAATATGAAGAAATTTTATAATAAAATATATGTAGTAATCTTAGAGTTTGATGTTCAAACTGTACTGAGTTATTTAACCATATAAGTGTGTTTAGTAAAGATTGTGGTGTGTGACTGCCCAGAACGTTTCTGTTATAAAGGATGTTAATTTCCTCATCTGTTGGAGGGCATGCCCTCTTTGGTTTATTCCCTTTGTCCTGTAGTTTTAGTTGCTTTTGTTTTGTTTTCAAAGCTTCCCTGTCAAGTTATAAATGATTCGGATTTGTCTAAGATTTTTGTTTTGTTTTTTATTGACTTCTAGGATTTTTTTTATCGTAAAATATGTATAAAAAATATGAAATTTTAAAATTATTAGTTTCATTTTGTCGGTTTGTAAATTTACAAATAGTGAGAACGAAAACATTTATTAGAAAAAGACGACGTCGATTATTGACATTGGTTACGGTTAATATTTTAACTCCTTCACAGGAGAGCAAAAACACAAAAAGTAGTTCCGGAATCTATGGGCGGGGCTTAAAAGTTTATTCGTAGGTTTAAAAGTTTATTCGTAGGCTTCAAAAGTTTATTCGTAGGCTACGAATAAAGCAAAAATTTATTCGTGTGGTATATTTGTACAGTAAATGTACTGATTGCAGGATAAATTTTTTGTATTGGTAATTCCAACTAAATCATGGGTCGTAGAGGCCTCAATCGTATGGTAGTTGGGTTTACAACTACCTATGCAATCCGTGCCTATCACAACTGATGTTATGGGTTCAACTTCCCCTCAGGGCGAGTTGTACAACATTATGTGATAAAGTTTGTCAGTGACTTACGGTAGATCTGTGGTTTTGTACTGGTCCTTTGGTTTACTCCAACAATAAAACTGACCGCCACGATATAACTGGAATATTGTTGAAAGTGGCGTTAAACACAATAAAACCAACCAAGCAACCAATAAATTAGTGCTTAAACATAATAAAAAATATGCCGTATAGATTAGCATGGGCCCCTATGATCTCGGGCAACTGCCTAGCGTGCCCATGTGTTGAGACGGCACTATATATATATAAATAAACGTCTAAAATGTTAGCACAACG
Organism: Bathymodiolus brooksi; assembly: GCA_963680875.1. NCBI lineage: Eukaryota > Metazoa > Mollusca > Bivalvia > Mytilida > Modiolidae > Bathymodiolus > Bathymodiolus brooksi. The sequence goes on along the minus strand of OY804580.1, from coordinate 64,210,993 downwards.
ATATCAAAAAAAGATGTTAAAATGTAACAAAAATAACTATAAGTCAACAAAAAGACTATAATTATAATTAAATCGACGGATATTTCGCTTGACCGACAAGCTTTATCAGCGTCTGTAATCTGTGAGTCGGTCTCAGTTTCTGTCTGCGAGTCGGTCTCAGTGTCGCTCTATGAGTCAATCCCATTGTCTGTCTGTACACCAGTCTGTAAGTCTCCTTCTGTGTCAAACATGTATTCGACCTTTTCTTCATCAATGAACTCGTCAGTCTCTTGTGAACCTACACAAATACCATCATTAGCTTTTTGACCAAATACAGCTTCAAAAGGTGTCATTTTAATACTAGAATGACATTGTGTGTTAAGCGAATATTGTATCTCATATAGAAACTCAAGCCATCCTGAGCCTGGTTTCTCTGCACCTTTTGAAGCCAACGGTTTGTGAAGAGAGTCATGCACTTGTTCCACTGGATGCTGAGGTCTTCCTGTTATCTTTCTCTTATCACGGCGTTGCAGAATTTCCTCCCGTTGTCATGTTGCAGGATCGACGGAAGGCCAACAACCGAAAATACATGCACTGTTAAATTATGAGCTACTTCATCTGCAGACTTATTTATTTGAGGCCAGAAGAAATTGAATTGTGTGTAGTGGTCCCCGTCTGGATCAGCTTATTTCTAAATTGTACAATTGCGATAATTAACTTTTTTTTAATATATTTTAGATTCGAATAACGTTGATATGTTAAATATTTTTGAAGCCTCGACAATCTCTTAAAACTAGGCAGACCGTACGCGTACGGCCCGACGTATAGGTATTTTGAAAAAAATACGCATACGGTCCGACTGTACGCGTATGGTCCAAATACGCGTATGGTCTGGAACATATACACACTTAGGGGACGCCAATTTATTCGATTATTCATGTCCAAAATATATTAATCTGATTTTTGTTTCCTTGCTATTTCGTCCAAACCTTTGTTAAAAACAGAACATGTATATATATTAATTTCAGAATTAGGGATCACAACCCTTAAGCTTTCTATTTTCTCTTTCATATTACGTTTTCATTTGTAGCAGTTATTATGTATAATGGTAAGCCCAATATACAGAAAATGTAATGGATTTTTTTATTAAAATTAGTATGTTCTGAAGGGTTCTAAAAGACCCTTTAATTTTTAAGATCAGAAATAAAAAAAAGGGGCGGAGCAAAATATGGTACTCAAGTAAGACCCTTACATTTTCAAAAACAGTCCAGAAAAGGGGAGGAGCAAAAGTAAGAATGTCACATTTGAATCAGTTCCCTCGTTCTCAAATTGTGGGCGGACAAAGGGGGTATATAAACTTGGAAATGTAAAAAATAAAAATAAAAAAGGTCACCATATTTTTAACAATGGATGCAACGGAATTTCAGGACCTTTATGAATATTTGGATTCTGACAATAAAGTGTATCCAAGTTGGCTTGTTGGGAATGAAAATAAAGGAAAAAGACAACAGTTCAGTCGGAAAGCTTCAAAATATTCGATTAGACAGAGTGCACGCCGGGTATTCGGACACTTGGAACCGGGTCGAACACTAAGAACCGGGTCAGACAAGTGACAACAACGTTTTCGGGTGAGTATGCTATTTTTATTCTCAGTGACCGTCAGCGATATTAACAACAGAAATAAATTGACACATCGTCTTTGCTATTAACGTGCTAGGTCTATGCCAAGTTTTGAGTATTATAAGTGGATAATAAATCGACAAGAACGTTTTAATATCGGAAGTTTCAGAAAAAATATGTGAATCTTTAACTTTAGTCGCTTATATCTACTCACGGAGGGCGAGTTCCATGATGGTTTTGGTCGATATACCTCCCATAATCTATACTAGACTATTCATTAAAAAATAGGCTTTTGATTAGCGGTTTCTAGCGCAACATCTATCCTTTTATAACAACGGGTGCATGAAATCGGACACAAAGGACCGCGGGTTATGATACAATGGAACGCGGGATCTTGTGTGTCCGTGGATACTAAGAGCGCGGATTACATTCACTAATTATAACATTGAAATTGTAGTTTTGTTTCAAAAAAGCAACGTAGCAGGCTGAATAGACTAACAACGTAGTAAATCTTACAGAAAATAAACTCTGTATATATACAACTCATAAAACAAAGTTGGACTAGCTATCCAAATACATTTTTTTCAGGCATGCCGCTTCTCACCTATCAACAAGTTGAAGTACGAAGAAAACATGTACAAGTGTTATTATTGTGGAATAAAAGAAAGTCCCTTGCAGAGTATTATTGAACATTGTAAACTGTCACACGGAGAAGAAACATTAAAATATCGGCAACTGGTATTAGACGAAAACACAGAAATACAAAGATATCAAACAAAAATACACGAAGGAGTAGTACCATCTAATTTAACCAAATATGGCAAATGCATTACTGTTAATGATGGCTTAACTTACATACTTGATAAGGAATCCAACAAAAAGAAGCTGAATACTCCAGTAAAGGAGAACTTCTGTAAGAATCTTTTTCAAACTCCGAAAAGTAACCAAAATGAAGGAAATGACTTTGAGAACGATGAAATTCAAATGGAAGTATGTTGTCCTTCAGGGAAAGAAATACCCCAATGCGATTCAGAATCTATTGAGATCAATGACATGATTGATTTGTTGCTTAAGGTACTGAAATCTCTTGAAGATGTTGGACAAAAAGAATCATTCTTAAAATTTATGGGACTATTAGCATCCGGAACATTTCCGTTACATAACATATGCTACCTTCTCTTCTTAGATATTGTTGGATGGTTTTCGTGCGATTCAACCACACATATGAGATATGGACACGAAACCGTTAAGTTTTGGCAAATTGGATATCGGTTATTTCACGGAAATATCCTCCGCTTTATGTCCGGGATCCGCAACTTTGGACAGGTTTGGGATGGAACATCGGAGAGAGGGTTTTTTTTATCCGTTGAAATCTAAGGTGAACTGTGCCGTACCAAATGGGCTTTACGTCTGAAAACCTTATTACAAACACCGCAGCAGTAGTTCTCTTGTGAATTTCAGTTCACCTCGTCTACAAGAGATACGTCCAAAAAGGACCCGTCCACTGGCTCCGTCTCCTCCAGTTCAATATCATCTATGGGTTCCTCTGACATTTCCGTTTGAAAAAGGGAAAATATAGGTTATAATATTGCACTATCACAAGCGGAGGTGTGGAGTAAATAGTGTACAACAAAATTTACTTTGATTTTTTTAATGATAGTACTGTTTTGTTATTTTTTTAAGTCTTACATTTGTAGGTTTTGGGCATAAAAGAATACACAATAAAAAAAACTGTTTTGAGTGTAGAGTAATTCCCTAGGAACGAGCGTATTGTACAGAAGTTGGGGGATTAAACCCTATATGTATAACAGCTAATTATTTATGATTCTCATGTCCCCTTGAATTTTGTTTCATACATCATACATGTATAACCCATTCTAATACGACGTTTTAAAGGCTTTGAGAGAACATCCGTTTTACCACGGTTAGTCACTTTACGCTTATATTTTAAAATATTTGAAATAAGGTGACTGACCCGTGGTAAAACGGGGATAAATTCAAGCCATCTCAAATAGATTAGGACATTTTCCCATATCCAAACATCCTTAAAACAGGCATCTTATTAAAAAAAAATCATAAGGGAACGACTTAAATTTTTCCAGTCTCGCCTGACAACCGCCGGATTATAATCCTATGTTGGTCATCCACGGCTTAAATCCCCGATCTGCCCTTGCATACGATTTGTTCTTAGTATATTTCCCCGCGGTCCTTTGTGTCCGATTTGATGCACCCGTTGTTATAAAAAGACAGATGTTGCGCTAGAAATGAATAGTCTAGTATAGATTATGGGAGGTATATCGACCAAAACAATCATGGAACTCGCCCTCCGTGAGTAGATATAAGCGACTAAAGTTAAAGATTCACATATTTTTTCTGAAACTTCCGATATTAAAACGTTCTTGTCGATTTATTATCCACTTATAATACTCAAAACTTGGCATAGACCTAGCACGTTAATAGCAAAGGCATCGTCAATCTATTTCTGTTGTTAATATCGCTGACGGTCGCTGAGGATAAAAATAGCATACTCACCCGAAAACGTTGTTGTCACTTGTCTGACCCGGTTCTTAGTGTCCGACACCCGCGTTCTTAGTATCTTTCACTCAAGGTTACCCGCGGTCCTTTGTGTCCGATTTCATGCACCCGTTGTTATAAAGAGATAGATGTTGTGCTAGAAACCGCAAGTCAAAAGCATATTTTTTAATGAATAGTCTAGCATAGATTATGGGAGGTATATCGACCAAAACCATCATGGAACTCGCTCTCCGTGAGTAGATATAAGCGACTAAAGTTAAAGATTCACATATTTTTTCTGAAACTTCAGATATTAAAACGTTCTTGTCGATTTATTATCCACTTATAATACTCAAAACTTGGCATAGACCTAGTACGTTAATAGCAAAGGCGATGTGTCAATCTATTTCTGTTGTTAATATCGCTGACGGTCGCTGAGGATAAAAATAGCATACTCACCCGAAAACGTTGTTGTCACTTGTCTGACCCGGTTCTTAGTGTTCGACCCGGTTCCAAGTATCCGAATACCCGGCGTGGAGTGGTAAGTTTTTTTTTTATTGATGACGTTACGCGCGATGTTGGTAACGCTTGACATTACACATAATTAACGTTTAAAGAACGTTTCACGACTTCTTTTTCATTTTTTTCTTCTTTATTATTTGTGTTTGCATAACTTGGGTTTGGTTTGGGTAGGGTGGGAGTGGGGTGTTTTGATGTATTGTTCTTCATTTCCGAATTTCACTTTTTGTTTTTATTGATTTTTATTTTATTTTCGCTGAGCTCGGAGGACGGTAGTTTTTTCAGTTTAACTAGAGTTTTAACGGTTGTTAAATATGCTGACACACCTTCCGTTCTCTTCTTTGGTGATTTTGGCCAACTTTTAATCAGCTTAGAAACTGCCCTATGCTTCATTGTTCTGTTCGTTCGAGAAACTGTTTGTTAAATTTCCGTTTAATTCCAACTCTACCTGTTTCTGTCTTTCTTTGAATGTTTAGCCGTATTTTAGTTTCATGTAGCGCGACGTTATTTTGTCGTCGATAAGAAAAAACGTTTACTGGACAAATTGGTTGAACTGTTAAAATTTTACATAGAAATCAAGTTTGTTAAGTTCATTGTCTTCCACTGAAAATGCACATTTTTGCTATTTGGATTTAGCACAATTATGAGCGAAAAATTTTGTTCCAAATGTGTAAAGTTTTATACTTGTGATTTTTTTACGTCAAGTTGCAACTGGACATTTTTGTTGACCTTACTCTTTTAGAAATATTTTTTAACTTTCTAAAAAAAGATCATATTTGAAAAGATTTCTTCGTTTTTTAAGATAATCACATTTGATATGTATAATTTTTTGTGCGAAAAATTAGTAAAGCATAGCTGAAATAAAGCTTGTTTTTTGGTGGTTTTTTTTGGAATGCAGATGATTGTTTTTCCTTCAGCGTGACATTCTTTTCTTTCCATGAACTTAACGATTTTTTCCTTCAAGCATTCCTTTAATCAGAAATCGTTAATGACGTCATAAAGTACGCCGACTCTGCTTCCAGTTCCATAAAAAAATTATTCCGAAAAACGTACTGGTTCACACAACACGCTCGACCTGATACAAAGTCTCGTACCACCACACTGTGTATACATGTAATGGGTATTTATTTAATTCATAATATAGCGACGATACATCAGTGGAAGATAACTCCATAATTTAACAAAAATGTTTGTTCCATTTTAGCGCGAAAATAAACTCTCGGATGGCATCGTTCTACGGGGTTGTACATGAAGACGTAAAAGATGTTTTTCCGAAAGTTCTCAGTGACATGAATATTCATTAGACATTTATACGAATGTTTATGAATCACTGTAATGACTTGTAGGCCCTCTATTGGACAATACAATTCTTATTCTTATTCTTATTTGCATTTCCAGAAAAATCATCGAAGTTTTGGGGTTCTGAAAAGGGATTTGAAAATTAAAATTAGACTTATATGTATATACTTCTATTATCCTGAAAATGGTAGAAAATAACAGAAATGTTTAGTCTAGAATCTTTATATAAATTCTAGTTTTGTTTTCTTCTGTCGTGCGAAAATTGAGATAACCTCTTGCCTGTCGATCTCATTTCTCTGTAAATGTGGAGGGTAGAAAGTGCAGTCCGTCATTGTATTCCTAACATACGTTTTACTACGGTTCATTGCAGAAAATAATCGTTCAGTTGTTGCAGTTGATGGCATGCATTGCAAGAAGCGGGGTCTGTAGAATAGTTGCAATGTAAGGATACACAAGTCAATGATGTGAGAACTATAGAGTTTCATATAGAGTTTTTGGCTTCACTTCGGACATGTTACATCTTGCTGAGGACCGACTACGAAATGAAGTTAGTAGTAGGGAGTGATCAGTTTTATTCAACCCAAAAACCCAAGGAGTGAAGGAGGGAACCATATAAGGTCATAGACACACCCATTTCCCATATAGGGGCATAACCCCAACCCCTTTTCCTCTGACATCACAAAAAATTAAAAATTAAAAAAACATTCCAAAATAAACAAAAAATAAAAAAATTGAATTCCAAAAAAATTCAATAATTAAAATTTATTAAAAAATAAAAAAAATAAAAACAAAAATAAAAACAAAATACATACTTTCGACTCAATGATTCACGTACGTGTCTAGTTTTTATTATGTATCAGTTCATTTACAATCCCCGTGTCAAAAGTATTAAAATGCTGATATTTTTCGAGAATCCATTAATACCATCATCAATTCACATATAGCCTCCCCCCTTTTTCATGCACTATTACAGATTCAGTGAAAACCAAGACCTGTGTTAACCCGCACACAATCAAAAAGCATTAAAATACTGATATTTTTTATTCACGCTCACTTTTTTTAAATCCATGTTTTTTTAACCCTTAAAATTCTCAATGTTTGATTTAAAAAAGACGCTTAGATCCATGTCGTTCTAATAGGAAAAGTCAATTACGATTTTTTGAAGAGCGTAATTACGTAGATGTTTTTATTGATAAATGTCTTTAATTGTGTGTTAATTAATGATTATATACTATGAGTAATAATTACTTTTTAGAATAATAACGGAGCTTGACCTTAGAAAACCCTCTGACTTCTGATAAGGCTATGCGTTTCAGCATCGTCTGCATTGAGGATTAAATTTTAATTGATCTGACCTCGAGGAACCCCTTGATTTGTTATGTGTTACTGATAAACCACTCGAATTAATTGATTCCATGAATGTGTCTGTAGCAAAACAAAATTGTTATCGAAGGCTATGATTAACTCGACTATATCTCAAATTGCATGTGTCGACCCTATATAGATACTAATAATCCACATCTATATAGGGTCGACACATGCAATTTGATGTTAGCATAAGATTGTATGAATATTGACACGAACAAGTTAAAATAAGAAAAAAGAGATAGAATAATAAAGAAATAAAGAAATTTTATTGAAAATAAATTTTAAACAGAAAGTTAGAAAAAGGGGGGTGGTCGGTGCCACGAGCGCCTGTGAATATAGTAATACAGTCGCTGTATCTGATTGAGTCAATGTTATCTTGAAATGTAATGATCATATTTAAATCCTCAACACATCATCATGTATAAAAGATGAAGTGCTTTCTGTCTTTCTCGTCTGTTTTTTTTATTTTTTTTACCAAAATGATGTGGATGCTAAAGGATACAGCATGAATCTGCGCCACTGACCTGTCGTAAACACTTCGCAGTCCTTTCCTCATTCATGACTTAATCACCCGGTTTGTAACTAGAGTAACACGACGGATGTCACTAGTAGAACTGGAACTGCTTATCCTTCCGGAGCACCTGAGTTCGCCTCCATTTTTTTTTTTACTTGTCTTAGTGGAGTTCGTATTGTTCAATTATGTCGAATTACATGTTTTCACGTTTTTTGTTCCGTTGTCCGGCAACAAAATAGATAATCGCATCTATATATATTTTATTGCATTGACGAGTTTATTGCAACATAATTTATGTCACGGTGTTATTAAATATATAGGTCTTCCTTGAAAATTGTTTTCTAATCTTTCAACTGAAAATAACAATTACGAAATGCATGACAAGGGCCTTTATACGGAAGCATGGAACGGACATGCGGATGTTTTTATTTTTTATCTTGTGTCTACTAGATACTAACGCGTGGCTACGAGATAGCTAAGTCGTGGCCACGGGATAGCTAAGTCGTGGCCACGAGATAGCTAAGTCGTGGCTACGAGATAGCTATGTCGTGGCCACGAGAAAATAAATAGACCCTTACATATGAAAGAAAAGAGATAAAAAAGGGTCAGTTATAATGATTGATTAAAAAGTAGGTTGTTGTATATCATGTGATAATAAGGGGTCGACTCTTTGATCTCGGAAAATACGGCCCGACCGAAAGGGGTTAGAGTTATGGTGTTTAACGTCAATTTCAACGATATTTCAGTTATATCGTGGCGGTCAGTTTTATCAGTCGAAGAAATTGGAGTACCCAGAGAAAACCACCGACCTGCCTCCAGCCACTGTGAAACTTTATCACATAGTGTTGTATCGAGTACACCTTGCCTATTTATACATAAATGATATCTGAATGGGTACTAATTGTGGAAAACTGTGAAAAATGGCAAATATCTATCATTGGATAACTCGATTCTCAAACCATCATCCTCTTTTTTTTTAATCATTGAACATTACGCACATAAATACAGTTTGTGTAGGCATTTTTGAAGTAATTGGAGGACATGTGACGAATAAATATACTATATATTGGGGTATTCCGTGAAAATAGTTATACGCACACTTACGACTTCTTTTTTTCTGCCGAATCCATTTTGTGACATGGGGTCATATATCTGCAACCCGCACAGTCCTTTGCCGAAACCGCTTAGTAAGGAAACGCAGGGGAAAAACTGAAAAGTCCTGTGCCTTCCTCACTGTGGGTTATTAAAAATATTATTGTTCCTCAGTCCTTTAAAGATTCAAAAGCTTTAGGCTCTTTTATAAAAGAAGCCCTTGATGTTAGGGCAAATCACACTGCTCAAGTATTAGTGTAACCTAACTACCATAACTAATTGGTTTGGTTTATGATGTATAACGCCACCTTCAACACAGAGGCGTAGCTACCATTGACGCAACAACGCACTTGCGTGCACAAACAACGCAGCCAAAAAAAATATTGTTACATTTTGTAGTAAGACTACCAACAAACCTCTATATTAACTTACTGTACGAGTTTAATCAAATGCTGTAAATATGTGGAGCCAAAAGGAAATGTTCTATTCAGTGGCTTAAAAAGACTCATTCAAAGGATGTTGTTTATTGCTCTTCTTCTGTTTTATTTGGCAGTAAGGCTAGTAGAGAAAAACCTTTGTATCTACCCCCTTAAACGATTGGTCCATCATATAAAACAACACGAAGTACTGAGTTTGCATACAGCTAGTCAACAGACAGCCACTCATTTTCTTGATGTTAAGTCCATAACGCCAAAGACGGAGTCCATTACCTCAATGCTATCGTCTCAGCAAAAAGAGGATAGTGCTAGAAACAGACACATTGTGAAGGAGATAATCGATGTATTGATTCTTTGCGGTCGTCAAAATATTGCAATTGGGGGAAGACAAAAGTAATTCCATGGCAATTTTGCGTCATGTGTCCAAACACGACGAAATACTATAGTATAAGGTGGATAACTCATGCAGTACCTAATTCGAGGATAAAATACAGGTCTCCAGATATAGTACAGAACAAGATAATCGAAAAGCGGTGAAATGGTAGGTGAACAAAATTGTAAGATTTTTCCTGTAAGGAATTTCCTGTCATAGTTAATAACCTAGAGTATTTACAAGCCAATGCTGATGCAAAATTTTGCGATTTGACTTTATTTTGGCACTAGTGATTTACAGTCATATTTAGCACGCTGTTGTTCCGATTACAGCAATGTTAGAGAGCATCTCCTGGGATTTGATAGAGGCTGTGAGGGAATGTCAAACATTGATGCGACATTTTAAGACAGAAAAATATCATTAGTGTTTACAACACTTGATATGTTGAGGCTGTAAATTTAGCGGTGCAGTTTGGTGTTGTCCCGTCTAAGCCGCGGACAACCGGTAGACAACGAAATCGCCACAATGTGACAGGAAAGAATATCGGCATTGACATTGCTACATATTCATACAGACATTCAGCTCCCATTGGATGCAGTCGTAGACACGTTTTATAATACCAGACAAAGAAAACTGCATTTTGTCTGGTTCTGTGTAAACATCCATTACATTATTAACATGATTAAAGGATATGAAAAGTAGTTTTAAATATAATTTCCTGCTATCTATATATCAAACTTTCAAAAATTCCGATACTCTTATTCCTTGGAGGGAAAACCAAAAACCCCCAGTGCGTGCACTTTTAATAACTCCTTCCTACGCCACTGAACCATATTTCAGTTTTATTGGTGGAGGAAACCGGAGTACCCTGAGAAATCCACCGACCTGTCGCAAATCATCGACAAACTTTAGCACATAGTGTTGCATCGAGTACACCTCACCATGAACGGGGTTCGAACTCACAACTTTAGTGGTGATAGGTACTGGTCGCACAGCGGGTAGTTGAAAATCCGACTACCTTACAATCACGACCACGACGACCCATGGCTTTCAATATTTTTTCAAGTGTACCAGTACTTCACTATTTACAGACGGTACTTTTCATTAAAATTTGAACGTGACAATTGTCTCGTGAATATCTATGCAACACTCTTTAAAATCAGGAGGTACCATTGAAGATCATTTTATGTGGATAAAAGTACCTGCATGCTACGCCTCTTATTGAAAGGTCTGTGGACCCATAATTTATAGAATATCTTTTATTTTCATAAAGAGGTACCCTCAAGGGGCAAATGTTTACATAATAATATATGCACATACAATGAGAAATTAAGAAGACAAATTAAGAACTTACTGCAAAATCCAAACTTCCTTTGGGTCTGAGAAATATCTACATATTATCAATAATTTTACGTTAAGAAGAGCCATAACTAAGTTGAGAATATCTTCTCATAGACTTAAAATTGAAACTGGTAGGTTGGAAGCTAGCAAAAGATTATGTAATAAATGTGATCTTATTAAAATAGAGGACGAAATTCATTTTTACTAGAATGTTCTTCAACATCTACAGATCGACAAGTCTTAATTGATATGAGAAATAACAGTTGTAACAACTTTCAATATTTGAACTTATAAGACAATTTTTTCTGGTCACTAAATTGTGAATCAATTGATATAATAAAAAAGCTTTGTTATTTTGTATCAAAACATCTTTCTTGATATATATCATTATATGTAGGTATATACAGTGAGTGTGTCACAGTAGTCTGACTGACATTAACCTAATCTATTGTATGAAACTATTTCATATATTATGCATTCGGTATACATCATATCGTGATTCTCATAATTGTGTAGTATTTTTTTTATATATACATGTATTTGGATCAACCCCCTTATATACATGTGCTATTTGCATTAAAATAATTTGAAATATATGATTGTATCGCAATGTTATTTCTGGTGACCGGAACTTCCGGTTGCTTTCAAACCAATATGGCCGATTACGGTGAAGACGATAATTATCAATCTGGTGATAGATTTAGGTCTGATTGAGATCTTTAGACTCATGTTTTCCATGGAATTGAACACATAAACAAAATATTAAATGTTTGCTTTCATAAATTAACCTCCTTCGCATTTGCTCGTATGCATTTCAGCTTCAATTTGCTTTTCAAACGTTGAGCTACCGAAACACACGTGCAAATACAATTTTCTTTCATTGTCAACGTTTTGTTTGTAAACATGCAACTTATACCATTTTGGCAATGACGATGAATGTGATATGAATGACATAAAATATTTATGTGAAGTGATACTACAATTTATAAAGATAATATTTTTTTTTAAAAGGCAACCAGCTGAAGTTCGGATGCGTAGCATTATTCCGACAGCCCATAACTCCGACAGCCCATTACTCCGACAACCCATTACTCCGACGGCCCATTTTTCCGACAATGCAAAATAGAACTCGATCCACAAATCCATGGAATAACGAGGTGTATCCAACAGTAGGGTGGTCAAGCCAAAAATTGAAATGCTAATAAATCATCCAATTATAGTTTAGTATGACAGTACATACAAAATGGGAAATTTTGGTACAAAAATTATTAAAATCGGTTGAGCTGTTCAAAAGTTATGGCCTTTTCGGTGAGCCAAAAGTGGTCGATTTTCTGTTTTTTTGGAAAAATGTTAAAAAAAATGACATTTTTGGACCAAAATATATTATTTTCACTACCTAATAGGTTATCATGCTTTCTTCTATAGTAATGTATCCTCCTTATGCTTCAAAAAGAGGTATTATACACACCTGTAGGTGTTATATGAAAAAAATGTCACAGAATTTAAAACTTTGAAAATAGCCTTTGGACTTAGTTTTTTTAATTTATGTGTCAGCCGTCTGCTTGTTCAAACTACTAGGTTTGTGGTCAAATATCTTCAAAAACCTTTAACTTGCAAGGCTGAAACTTGCAGCACTGTCCACAAAGTGCCCAGTCTCTAGGTTAAAATATCAAGAATATCATTTATTCAATTAATATATATATTTTTTTAATATTATTTCCTTTGCGCAGGCCTCCATAATTTTAACGTCAAATTTTATTCGAAAAATCAAGTTTTTGGTCATAAAAAATCTGAAAAAAGTACTAGAATTTTTCTGAATACTGATTTTGGTAAGGAAAAGAACCCTCTAACAGGGAACACCTATATTTATCAGCCAAAAAAATTCTCAAAGTGTGTAGTGCCAGAATCATAAACTCCGCAGCTTATTATTTTGAGCTCTGTAAAGTGTAAAAATAAGTTATTTTAGGGAATTAATTATATTTTTTATGTTCAAATTGATATTTTATGGTAAACAACCTCAATATCCATACATCAATGAAGTTATTATTACAGTTTGTGTAAAAACTGCCATTTTTTCCATTGAAAAGGTCAATTTTCTTTGTTCAATCAAAATTTCAGATAATTCCCGAAATTGATACAATTTCAATAATTGTCGAATATTATAATATTAAATGTTCAAGTGTTTGGTATTATTTTGATCCTATAACTGTATACTACAAGGAGAAAACTATCAGCAACCCCAATTCTGACACTGGTATGAACTATGTCCTGGTTCATTAGCACTCTACCTGGAAATTTAGTAAAAATAATATTTCAATTATGGCCCCGTATTCCATGAAAAGTCTTATTTGGATTATCAGATATGTTCTCTGTACAATTTATAAGCCAGCCTTGAAGTTATGTTATCTTTTAAACACTTAATTAGCACATTTTATACATGATTTTCATTTTTTTGTCTGGGAAAAACCTCAAATTTGACAATTTTAGCTGATTTAAGCGAACAGTTCATGCAATTAGAAAGTCCCAAATTTTCAAAGTTATCATTTTTATTGTCACAAATCAATAAACTGTTATCTTCTACTATTATTTATAATCTTAATTCATAACAGTCTTCAATGTCACTCTCTTTTCCTTTATATACTATAATTTTACATTTGACGACTACAAATAGTGCTGTGTCCCAGTTCATGACCAACTTATTCCAAATGAAATCTTTGTGAATTCTTTAAATTGTGTGTTTTGTGATCCTATGCATATTTGATTAACTGAATCATAATCAACAGCATCAACTTTCAGAAGTGTCATTTTAATGATTTAAAACTCTTAATGATATACTGAGATGTCACGATCACACCTGTAAAATAAAAATAAACATTTAAAATATTTTATACAGAATAAAAATAAAGAACTAAAAATAATTTATCTTTTCCAGAAATAGTTTATCATACATGTACAAATGAAAAAAGCTTTAATACAATGCACTCTTTGACTAAAAATTATCTTTATGCATATATGCTTGGTGGCAAATAGATTCTATATGAAAAATAGCATTATTCCAGAAATGTTTGCTGCATGCATCATAAATGTTCTGTCATATCAAACAAGTTTGCACACAGTAATGGTGTAATGAAAAAAATGTAATTAATTAAACTTAGCATATCACATGCACTGCCACTGATTACAATGTATATAGCCAGAATGTTAATACATTCACATACTGTAATGTATGCATTAAGCATATATTTCATAAAGCTTCCCTAATAGCACTGAAACATAATAATTATGTTTTATAACAATTTAAATAAATTGTTTCAAAAATGTTGCATGGAAATTCATGTTACTATTTAAAAACAATTGTCCTATGTATTGCTACAATATACACTAGGAACTTAATGAGAAATGCATAAAAAGTTTTCATGTAGACAAATTTCATTTAAAACCAAAAAATATAAAAAATCTTGAACATTTCACAAAAGTATCAAAGAATACCGGAACAATTCCTTTATATAGATGTATTAATAAATCCCGATAAATTCCAAACAGCCATGATTACGTCACCAAATGTCTGCTTGGATAAAGTTATTTATAGATTGGGAGAATTTGACAACTTTATATTGATGCTTGCCGTTTTCGTCATTTTGCGAGTAAAATAATAAAATCGTGAATTAAATCCCATCTCTTTTTCATTTATCGAAACAAAGATATATATTTATTCAGTTCGTGTAAAGTTTCTGTGCGATTTTTGTGCATCTTTTGTTTTCAAAATTAACCCCCATTTGATCCGGTTGAAAACGATATTTCTTTTGAGAATAAAACTATATTTTAGAAGAAGTTTTGTTACTTACCGTGCATGATTGACCTCCGTGGTCTGAATACATCAATGCTAGATAATCATTGTATCAATTGGTAGAACAATACGTCGGTAAATTCTATTTTTCTTTGGTACAACTCTGAAATTGTCCTGGCCAAAATGGCGGAAGACATACATCACGGTCATGCGCCACACAACGTCCGATAACTCTTCCCGCTCAACTCTGATTGCAAAGTCAGAAAATATGGACCGAACATCCAATGATTTCCGGGAGCTATTACTGCTTATCCATTGAAACCTTGGTGACATATCTTTAGAGGAAGGTCCAGTTTATTGATATTTGACCCCCAATATTTTTTGGAAGTGTGGTAAGCGAGTTTAAAAACACTGTTTTGTAAACTTTTATATTTTACGTTACGATTTCGATTGTTTTTAATTTTTGGCGGTCGGATTGGTAAAATTGAAGACTTTCTGCAAATTTTAAGCCATGCATGAAGAACATTGGTCCAGGGATAGCTCCCGGAATTATTTTTGAAAATGGGCTGTTCGTTGACACATAAATCAAGATGGCGTCCGATTTTCTCGAAACGACTTCACTTTGGACGTTCAGTAGTAGTACCCAATCATATTTTTAATGCTTATAACTACCAAATTAATAAAGATCTAGTTTTCAAGTTTTATCTGATATATTTTTTATCACGAAATAATAAATTTTAGGTGTTTTTCTAATGAAATGAAAAAGGTGAAAATTCGGGTTTTTCTACTCTGACGGAAAATAATAACGCTATCGACGACTACGTTTGTCCTCCCTACCAACAGGATGTTCCGTCGGTCAGGCTAATCTAGACGGACCATGGCCTAGACAGAATGTTCTGGAAAGGAAAAGGAGCCTTTATCCTAGGCTGTACATCCCCGCTCAAGGCAATTATGATCGACCAACCTGGTATGGGATAAAGTTAAAAATTGAAGAAAAAGTTGTGCACATTGCACAAAGGAACCAGAAAAGAGGAATGAAGGAAAAAAGTGTAAACCGGGAGAAGCACGAGAAAGACAAAATGACGGAAGATAGCAATACGCATGGAAGCGAGGAGAGTTAAGAATTGAAGAAGGGCATATATAGTAGAAAAGGAGAGAAAGGGAGCACAATGTACATGCAGAAGAATGGAAAAAGCTCCGAAGATAGGTAGACAGTTCAGGTCAATAAATACATCGATCACTTCTGTTGAAGCACGATTGGCAACCAACATATGCGGCTAATAGAACGCCTTCCATATGCATTATGCCGCTTCCACACACGTTCATTTATTCTGCATTCCGATGTACGTTTCATGATGCGAATTGAATGCACATCCAACATGGTTAATGCCTTCACACGTACGTCAAAACGTTTGCGATTTCCATTATTTACGTGAAAATATTTACATTTTCTCTACATGCAAAAAATAGTATTATTACAGTCGTAACTTATGCCAACTGAAAACTCCTTGTCATAGGTGTGAAGCTCTTAGAGCATGCGATGCGCATTTAATGGGCATTAAATGTACATGTACATTCATCGGTTTACAATGTATCTAAAACGTATTAGAAAACACAATACGGTTGAACAGCATCAGGTAGTGTCTCTCCGGTCACAAATTGTGGGAGTTTAGACGTGATACTCCCGACAACAACCGAATTTTGCTTAAAATTAAATCTTTATTATTTAATTTTAGCCCCCCTCCTGGAGTTTATGGAAATTTTTTATTGTATTAATCATAACGTACGGTCATGGCATTTTTTTTCTCCAGATCCAGGATCAAACTAGACTAGCTCACTCACAATGGCTCTGTATCCTAAATGCAACGTTAATGTCAGAACAAACCTTTATAATTATTTCATGCACATCTACATATGGTGTACTCCTTTGTGTAAAGTTTAATAAAAAAAATACTTTGGACGGTTTTGAAGGGTTACAAGGTTTATGGACGGGCGGGGGCGGGGGCTGAGATTTCCGTCCGGACAGATTTTTTTTTCGGTAAAAATCAGGGCAAGAAATTAAAAAAAAAATCTCCTCCCCCCCCCCTCCAATAATTTTTGTGTCGTCTCGCGTAACGGTGGCGGTGTAAACTTTTCATGATTAAATCCAAAATGTAGAAGTGTTAGACCATCCGAAATTGGTACTGATATTTCTCATGTCGTCATGATGTAAGGAATCTGCTAGCACCATGACATTTGACTTTGACCTCATATTTACCCTTTTGTTTAATACAGAAACAATCCGCCCAATGAGTATAAAGATTAAAGTCAGTCTTTCGTTAGGTATAGAAGAAAAACAACAGATTTTAAGATAATTATACTACTTTTGACGGAATGATGGGTTGTCGGAGAAATGGGCTGTCGGAGCAATGGGCTGTCAGAATAATGGGCCATCGGAGCAATGGGCTGTCGGAATAATGACCTGATCCCCTGAAGTTCATGGGTTCATGTAATCTCGTTGAGATTAGGATTCCGAAGAAATTTTCTGTCTGTTCTTCATCCTAATCTTGTTTCAAGCCCTATCAAGGGTATTCTGGAAATTTTTAATTTGACCACCCGGTGCATTCCGATGGATATTTTGGCATGGACGGATTCTGTCAGCACAAGTGCAGGTAAGATTTCATAAATAGACATATTTTCTAGTTCAAATCTGCAAAAATATTGATATTTCCTTACCTTTTACAGCGTATATCCGACAAAATAATCCAAAATCTACTTTAAGCTGACCGCCATTTTACTGAACTCTAGAACTACACCACGTGATCAAAAATCGTGACGTATTTTTCGTAGTTCGAGATGTCGATGTCAAATATTATATTATAATTTAAAAATCCCATATACACGGCTTGAAATTTTGTAATTTTGTTGTAAATATTTTATTAAAACCAATCAACAGCCCATAAAAGATATGCTTGCATATACACAATAAATAATTGACATCGACCTTTCATTTAGAAACATGCTGTAGCAAAATTCGTGACGATTTTGATCATGTGGTGTAGTTCATGAGTTCAGTAAAATGGCGGTCAGCTTAAAGTGGATTTTCGATTATTTTGTCGGATATACGCTGTAAAAGGTAAGGAACTATCAATATTTTTGCAGATTTGAACTAGAAAATATGTCTATTTATGGAATCTTACCTGCACTTGATCTGACACAATCCGTCCATGCCAAAATATCCATCGGAATGCACCGGGTGGTCAAATTTAAAATTTCCGGAATACCCTTGATAGGGCTTGAAACGAGATTAGGAAGAAGACCAGACAGAAAATTTCTTCGGAATCCTAATCTCAACAAGATTAGGGTTCATGTTCATCATAACAACAATGACAATATGGTCAGTATTGAACCCTGAACATGATCTTATTTTCATGCTGACTAGAACACAAACCATTCAAAGGTTCAATTTGTAAAAGATTGCAGTTCATAAATATGAATATTTGCTAAGTATTTTTATGAGTGAAAGCTCGCTCTGCAAGGGCCAGTAGCAATTATTCTGATTTCCTGAAACGTCGTCTTCATCTGAGAAACAGGCTACTGGACCAGGGCTATAAAAAGATTCGCCTTATTCGATCTCTTAAAAAGTTTATATTTCGATACCAAGATCTTGTCGAAATATATTCCGTCTCTGCGGAAAAGATTATAAACGATGGATTTTATAAAGTGAAAATGTATAAAGATAAGGTTTCAACAAAAATGTCAAAAATATTTTTTTTATCAATGTGTGACATAAAAGTGTTTTTGACATTTGGCGCTGATTTGACAACTGTTTTACCTGTTTTATTCAAGTATTGTTGTAAATACTGTTATAGTGACAGCCGGAAACTTTGAGCCATAATGAAAGGGGGAGGTTTGGCACTTTAAAATCTGATTCAACCCACCATTTCTTTAGAAATGCCTGTACCAAGTCAGGGTCATTACGGTTTTCACAGTTTTCCGGTTGTTGATTGATTTTGTCTGTTTATATACTTATGAGTTTTGACTTTCCCTTTGTTGGATTGTTCGGAGTTCGGTAATTTTGTTATTACCCTTACTAACGATAGAAATGTGGTCAAAATATCATAAAATTTAAAAAAAGAAGAGTTGAATACTATGTGCAAAAAAATGTCTTCATTGAAACTGTAAGTGGATGTTAAAAATAGTTGATCTGCCATTTGGTTATGTACAAGAAAAATCAAGATTGCTTTTGCTTCTAAAAAAGCAAATAAAAATAACAAAGTTTGCTCTTAATTATTTGTAATAAAGTATTTATAAAATCTTGGAGTATTCTGTAGTATTTTGACATTTTTGACGGAGCAATTCTATATTTGATTCGGAAATGTACTCTTGAAGTAAACCAGGGCACCCACTACTTTGAAATCAGAGGGAGAAGTGACTTCTCTTTCAGGTGCTGACAAAAGAGAAGTGAGAGACAACAGGGAGAAGTGGTGAGAGTACAGGGAGAAGTCAAAATATTTCTCTAATTGTACCACTTTTCACATTCGCGGGACATTATTGTGGCATTCGTATGTTATAATGTACTTGTTATGCATTAAGGTATATTCAGTAGTTGTTTAATTCCTTGTTTTTGTAAGCATATCATCTCTCTGATTTACATATGTCCTTGTATTTGTTTTTTGTTTGTTTGTATTAAATAAACCCTTTTCAGATTCTTTGTTTTGTCTTGCAGATGATAAAGGCACATATATGATAGTCAACTATTGTCCAATAAATAAAATTGAATAATAAAATTTATTTCGACATCAGCATTGTTTCAAACAAGTCACACATAGATAAAATAACAAAACATTAGATAAGATAAATATACAGTACAGGTAGAGACATGGTACGATAGATGTCTGACGTGTCGGATCTGACATGTCAGACCTTAGGCCAAAAAAAAAAATATGTGTGTTTACGGTCACCCGACCCACCCTATTTTTCAGCCGCCGACCCTAACCTTTTTTATCGGCAATTATTCGACACTAATTTTTGCTAGCGACCCTATCAATTTTTACACAGAATTCGGATAACCATTTTTGTTGTTTAATCAGCAGCAATGTTTTATTTATTCAACCGCTAGCTTTTTGTCGTAATTGAGAGTAAAGAAGGTAGAAAAACTGTGAAACTCGTCATAAAACAGTTTCTACAAATGACGGCTTACCGGAAATTTCGAAAATGAAATACCGGAATCGGATTCCGGAACGACTATTTCCGGTTTTGCCGATAGTTAAAAAAAAAAAAAAATTAATGCCGACCGACCGACCCTAGATTTTTTTGACATGTGACAGTAAACACACATATATTTTTTTTTTGGCCTTAGGTCGGACAGAGACAGTAATAAAATACCTGTATAGAAACAGCAGGGTGCAATTAACAAGATTAATTATATGATGCTTGGCTAGTTTTATCTACATATACCAGTTACAGGTGATAATTAAGTTGAAACATTGTTGATTTCATGAGATGTAACAGGTTTTTTTTCAGGTGTGTATAATTGGTAGAAGTAGGTCACAAAAATCAATATTGTGCAAATACGTAATTACCGTTTTACTCGTGGCAGCATGTGTTAAAATTTACAAGACATGGTTGAAAATAAAATATTTGGAAGAAAATAAATAAAAATAACAACTAATATTAATGTAGGTCTCCAAATATTGTAGTTGCACGTGCTTCACTTTACGGCAGTTTTCAACTGGATTCATGAATATTCATGACTTCTTGGAAGTGTTCTATTAATAGATCGCCCTCATTTCTGCACTTTATTTCTCTTTTTGGGAGTCTACTTTTCTTCAAATATTTTATGGTTTATGTGTGTTTCTTTGTATCATTATTTTTAGTTTGCTCCTATGTTGGTAATTCCCTATGTTGTACTTCGGACATTTTTCCCTTTCATTTGTAAATTAACATGTGACTTCACATTCCCTGTTCATATTTTACGTTTTATTTGGGATTTTTTTATTTTATGCGGAGTTTAAAAAAATCCCAATGAAAACGTAAAATATGAACAGGGAATGTGAAGTCATGTTATAGAACTATAAGTTGTCACAGTTTTACAGACAAAAATTGATATTAAAATATAAAATTTCTTTATTATTTCATCTCTTTTTCCTTATTTTAACTTGTTCGTGTCAATATTCATACAATCTTATGTCAACATCAAATTGCATGTATCGACCCTATATAGATACTAATAACCCACAAGGCATGAAACTCTACAGGTCTAAAAATCGTACCCCTGCCCGCTTCGGGTACATTTATTGCACCTTATTTCCATTATGTCATTCAAACTAGGACATGTATCCATTCCTAAAAGACGCATCTTTTCGCTTCTGTTTTTGTTTTGTGCATACGATAGCTCAGTTTTCCAGAATTTTAAGATTTTCACACATTTATTGCCAAATCGTAGAGTACCCTTCGTTGACGGAAGTGACAGACCACTGAATTCCGAATGCATTACTTCAACGATAGGGTCAGAAAAGTTCCAAACATTTATTATTTTGGCGCAATATTTTGAAATCATGACCAAGAGAAAAAGAAACTACCAGTCCACAGATATATCAGTTTTTCTCATCGCCTGTTAAAGATAACTACAAACTTAATTAAATATTTTACCATGTAACTATATCTATTGAATAAGAAATAAAATAAAAATAGAAATTAGGAAATACAATTTCTTTATACAATGTACTAAAAGATATGAATATGAACTTATTTAATTTAATTCCAATCATAATTTTTAATATATTTAATTCCAAGAATAACTTTTAATATCTTTGATTCCAAGAATAACTTAATATATAACAACAATTTTCATGTTTATCTTTATTTGTATGTAAAAAAACAAAAACAAAATAAATAAATAAAATAGCTCATTTTTTATTTCAGATTATCATTTGCTTTCCTTTTCACTTTCTTTCCATCTTCATATTAAAATTATACCTGAAAAAGAAGATAATAATTTAACAATATAGCCATAAAAATGTTTGCTTCCTTGATATGTTAATTGATCCCAGTACAAGTTTATGACACCTTAATCAGGTGTTCCAGGTAGATTTTGTATATTGTCACAGCAGGTATGCAGTGATCTACCTGTATCAGACTACATGTCTGACATGTCTCTCAGAGTGATATGTAGTACCATGTCTCTACCTGTACTGTATGCAAAAAAAACAAAACACAATGCTCTATTTACTGATGTTCTTTGCACTATACAGTATACTATAGTCAATCTAAACATATATTAACAATAATTATACAGATTTAAAACAACATATACATGTCAATAAATGATGAACAAAAAGAAAGTCCAAAACATACACACAGTTCTATATTAAGGACATTCAGTTCACTGAACTGAATAATCATGTTGGTTGGACAACTGAAATCATCTATGTAAATAAAGTAGGATATGTATATATTACTTTTCATACAGGCTTGGGTGGAAAACATAACCACCTTTGTTCTTTTAAATAAATTTATTCACCTTCTTTGATCTGCGTATACAAATACAATGTACAATCGACCAAGCTATATCACATTATCACAAGCTGTGAAATCACTAATTATTTGATCAAATTTTAATGAGTGTATATTATTTACATTGCTTCTCTTTAATCACTGATTGATATTAATTAAGAAACTAATCATATCCACAAAGCTAACAATCCCTTTGGATAGCCACCATTATACCCCAAATAAATGAAATGAAACAACACCGACGTTATTTTCCCGAGTACGGATCTGTAGTACAGTTTTTATATTTGTAACTTTCGATTACGTCACTTTACAATGGCGGTTTGAAAAACGGAAATTTTGTAGTAAAAATATATCAATTTTTTACTGTTAAAACAGTTAAAATTAGCAAAGCGACTTGGTAAAATTACAGGGCGACTTCCACTTCTCTTTTGGCACTAATACAAAGCGAAGTGAGCAGCCACAAGGCGACTTCTTCGCCCGAATCGCCCTTCAACGTGTAAATATGTGACATATTGTTTTTACTTTGATGTCATGTCTTTACTATTGACGTTTACGCAGTATCAGGCCTCGACATTAACGTTTGTTTGATTGTCCGGTACCAGTGAAAACTGACGTCGGACAAGTAGATCTTGTATTACGGTTGTCCGACGGGACAAGTGAAAAAAATCAGATTTCCCAAACGTGCCGGTACGACAGACAAATCTATTTCCACTGGTATAAAATACTGGGTTTGTTGTATAAAAGAGCCCTGTTTGATCTCCAATTTGTCCATAATTTATTTTGATTAAAACTAAAGTGAAACGCCAGTTCAAAACTCTTTTATTGATATCATTTATCATGCTTTGATGAAGTTCAAGGACATTGACGAACTTAAAGTCGCAATCTCAGAAACGCTTTAATGAACGGAAATATCAATATTTGAAATATAAGAACAAGAATCACTCCGGAACGCACACGTAAAAATTATCGGATATCAATTTGACGCCAAATTTAAACTTGTCTTTTGTGTAAAATACAATAGCGGACTTGATATAGGCTTTTGGGAAATATTGAAACCTTTGAAATGGACAAATATTACAAACTTTTTCCTGATCTGGTTGAAAAGATCCACTAAAATTTTTATTTCTCTGTGAATTTAAATAAAGTACTTTGCTTTATTTATATCACAGGCACTTGTTTCTGGTAAAAAAAAAATATACCTAGATACTGGTATATATAGTATCTAGGTATATTTTTTTTTTACCAGAAACAAGGATTTATATAACACAAATATGAGTTATTACAATTTGTGTGGTATTGGATCACAAAAGGGGGGGGGGGGGGGGGGCACATATAAAAATCACTGGTATGCAAGACTCCAATCAAGGTAGACAGAAATAAAAATGTGACATTGAATATATGTCCTTAAGGTAGATATGAATAAAAAAAATCCAGAACAAATCAGTTCAGGCAGCTTTAACTATTTACTAAATTTGGGCAGGGTAACGTCAGAGGTGTCGCGAAACAATGTTTCGATTAATCGCAATTGACTTCTCCCTGTGAACTTCTCCCTCTAATTTGAAAGTAGTGGGAGCCCTGGATAATTATTCTCTAGTTTTTGTAATTTTTATTAATTTTTTCGGACAACTAAAAGATTGAGTCGGACAAGTACTTTTTTTAGTTAGTTGTCCGAAGGGACAAGCTGAAAAATATGTTAATGTATAGGCCTGAGTATAGATATCATGCATTTAGCAGGTTTTAAGTTTATGCTTGCTCTAGACCGAGCAAGTCATTTATTATTATTTTGATTATCACAATCGAAACCATTTTTTTTTTTATGATTTAGTTTTGTTCAGATTTTGCCTAAAAATTTAAAACAGAATTCTTGCAATATTATGAAAAGCTTCATTATTATACATGGCAATCGAATGTAATTATTATTATTATTTTTTTGTTGTTGCACAATTAACAGAAATGTTGGAAACAAAAATATTTACATGTTCCTTTCAGTGTCTATTCATTAGATATACATTGTATTTTGGTATAAACAAAGTCTTGTGACTCTATGGCTAGCCTATATATCAGATCGCATCTGCTCTTATTAAAAATTACTTAACATTTCAATAGTTATCTGAGGGATTGTCATGGTCGTGATGGTATGATGGTCATGATTTACAACTACCTGTACAATCTGCCTATCACAATTAAAATCCCACTCAATGTGAGGTGTACTCGATACAACATTATGTGATAAAGTTTGTCAGTGACTTGCTACATGTTGGTGGTATTTTCCAGGTACTGCGGTTTCCTCCACCAATAAACCTGACCCCCAAGATATAATTGATATATTGTTGAAAGTGGCATAAAACACAAATTGTTACTTTGTTTATATCGGAGCTATTGATAACCTCTAGTCATGTGTTGTAATTTATTTTAAGGGGTGACAACGATAATTACAACAGAGGAGGATATAACAGAGGCTATCGAGGTGGTGGTGGTGGAGGGGGGAGAGGTGGAGGTGGAGGACAAAAACCCCTCCCTACTGAACCCCCCTTTACAGTCTATGTTGGTAATCTACCCAATGGTTTGGTACAAGGAGATTTAGAATTAATTTTTAAAGATTTAAGGGTGAGTGTGTGTATTGATAGTAAAATTTAATAGGATTCAAGATTTGCAGAGTTCAAAGGTTAAGTTGAGGTTATTGCAACTGATTATTTTACCACATTCAATTACCAATTTATATTTACTTCATCCTTCCAGTAGAGAAATTAAAGCATAAAGA
Source organism: Bathymodiolus brooksi (assembly GCA_963680875.1). Taxonomy (NCBI): domain Eukaryota; kingdom Metazoa; phylum Mollusca; class Bivalvia; order Mytilida; family Modiolidae; genus Bathymodiolus; species Bathymodiolus brooksi. The sequence continues at coordinate 64,185,892 of OY804580.1, read as the reverse complement.
AAATAATATTTGTCATTCTCTTGTTCTCTAAGAACTAGCTGTCGGATAACTTGACCAATTTTTTTCCTGGTCAGTTCATATAATGTATATGCACATGTTGATTGTTATTAGTAGCTCACCAGGCCAAATGTGAAGGGGAGCAAATAATTAAATATTTTAAATAAGAGATGATGATAATAGAGAAGTAGATACATTGCAGCTTTCAACAATGAATTTGATTGTAAATTGTCCTTCGGTCAAGTCATTTGGAAAGTCTGTTGTTTCTTGTCCGTACTGGAAAAGAAATCAGTTTATTTCAGCTTTCTACTTGTTGTTTAGATAAGCAGTTTTTTTTCACTTTACCAAATCCAGTTTGGATAGGTAGTGAGAAGTTGAACAAGCCTTAATGTATAACCCTCAACCCTGTGTTCTATTGCTTCGGACAGAACATAAAATTCAAGATTCAGAAACAGACCATGCAAAGGATGATATTAGGCCAAAAAAAAAAAATGTGTTTACGTTCACCCGACCGACCCTATTTTTCAGCCGACGACCCTAACCTTTTTAATCAGCAATTATTTGACCCTAATTTTTGCTAGCGACCCTATCAATTTTTACACAGAATTCGGATAACCATTTTTGTTGTTTAATTAGCAGCAATATTTTTATTTATTCAACCGCTAGCTTTTTGTCGAAATTGAAAGCAAAGAAGGTAGTAAAACTGTGTAACTCGTCATAGAACAGCTTCAACAAATGACGGCTTACCGGAAATTTCGAAAATGAAATTCCGGAATCGTATTCTGGAACTGGGAACGACTATTTCCAGTTTTGCCAATAATAATAATAAAAAAAAAAATTAATGCCGACTAGATTTTTTTGACATGTGACCGTAAACACACATATTTTTTTATTTGGCCTTATTGTCAAATAATGTAATATTTTTTTAATCTTTGAGTCTTTTGACCATGTCTTGTGATTGCATAAATTAAAAAGAAGATATCTGAAGATGAACATTATCTTTCAGGTGAGAAGTGTGCGACTTGTCAGAGACAGAGAAACAGATAAATTTAAAGGTATGCAGTAGAATCGGCTGACTATTCTAAACTGTTAATCAAAATGAAAGAAAATTGATATATCACACCAAAGAATGTGTCTAATCATTCTCTATTATACCCACATAAATGATCATTACTGGAGTGAAACAAAGAACTGGATGTGTTTTTGTAGCTCTCCGACCCAAAGCATCATGTGATGTATTGCCATCATTTGACATCCTTCTTTATCGGCCATGTAGTTATCAGTGTCTGTGAACTTTTACATTTTACATTCTGAGATAAACTCAATCAAAGGAGGCCAAAAAGTGCCAAATGCCAAAATTTGAGCTGTTTTTTTTGTATGGAAAAGTGGCCAAAATTCTGAAATTTTATGTATTTTAAAAATGATACAAAATCATTTTTCAACTAATTTTCAGTCTTCACAAAAAACTTTTCAGACCACAAGCCAACCGGGCCAGTAAACCATGAAAATCCACAAGCCCAAATTTTATTTTGCTGGCCAGAAAAAAAATAGTAATTTTTCAAATTTGGGGGTGAGCTTCTGTTTGTTATTCTTCTTTCATTGTTTTTTTTTTTTTTATTATTTCAAACACTATTTATCCCTCTAGCCACACACATTGTGGATACATAAGTTCATGGACTTTTGGGAAAAGTAAATATCCTGCATGCACTTGTTGTCTGATGTTTTAACAACTTGAGGATTTCTGTAGTACGCTATAACCTGCAATATGAATCTGGTCATTTCTAGCAGGGTCAGATTTATTCTTTAATTATATGTTTTACAAACTGGAGAATTTTTCTTATTCCCTAATTCTTGCAATTTACACCGGTCTGCATATATTTGACCCCAAGCTGCAATCCCAAACCCTGCATGGCTTCTCCATTTTATGGTAAACAAAGTCACGTGACTTTCTGGGAGATTCCTGGTCAAAATAAAATATCTTTGAAACACAATGAGTGCCATAATCTTATGTTTTTGGAGTTTTTAAGCAATGTTCATCAAAGAAGAAAATAAAATGTGTAAGTTGGTTTCATGTACACAAGTATAATTCAAAATATGAATTGAAGCATTATCTTGAATAAAGAGATAGGGAAGTGTACAATATTAAATTACAATTATTATAGTTTTAAAAAATGCAATGCATTATATGTGTAATTCATTTATAGCTTCTAGGTATCATTTAAAGCAATATGATCAGTTAAAATGAATGTGAAAAGCTTAAAGAATATACTTGTAGTAAATCATAATTTTGTGGTCACCATTGGGCTCCCATACTGCTACTTACTTTTAAAGTGATTTTTAGAACAAACTATTTCCACGAAATTTTGTGACCTACTTCACATGTTCTGCTGATTTGTATGCAAAACAAAGGTCACAACTACTACTATAGTGAACGACAAAGCTGTTATAATCAAAACAACTTTATTATTTTAATGAAGTTTAATAATAACAATGTAGGCATTGAAGACAATTTCCAGGTTTCTAGTTTTACCGCATTCAGGTTGAATAATCTATGTCCACGAACATGTGTGACACTACCGTAAAAATTCAATCTATCTGTCTGTTTCCTCTTCATGAAATAACCAGGGACGATCCTTCATCCAGCTGGTTTGAAATTTATTAGTCCTTTTGTTAATACCGCTGCACTGGCATCATAAATTTCTGCTGCCGATCTCTTTAGCGTCTGCAGCTTTTTACCTGGGTGGACACCTTCGGTAAATTTTATGGAAAAAGCCATAACCACCGATGTTTGTCCTTCTTAAAATAGTTTTTCAATGTCAAGTCGGATGTTTGTATCAACAAAAAATACATGGTCTTTGATGACACAAGTAAATCTTTCGGAACCTCTCTATCGGATAACTCGGGACTTACCTTTACAATTCAATAGCATATGCGATTCTCCAAAACATGGAGATATTTACGACTGCAAATTTTCCTTTCTCGAGAGGGCAAAATTGTTTATCTTTATTTAAAAAATAATTGAAACAGCAACTTCACAAAACTTTCAACAGCTGAAACAAAAATATACTTACCACTTCTCCGACAAAAAATGCACAAGCCAGGCAGACTTCTAGTTTTGGGATTTTTACAAGCCCGAGACCGATTTTACTGGCCTTGGGCACCGGACCACCGACTAATTTCGAAGACTGAATTTTGAATTTAATTCAAGTTTTTGATAGTTTTTTTTCTTTATATTCCATATGCATTTTCTTTGCAGTGTTTTTCTTTCTCTTGTGGATTCTGCGATAACAGGGGTCAAAGTGAGCCAAAACGGACCAACATCAAAATGATAAAAAAAAATATTATGTAATGTCTTATTTGTATACAGTTTTATTCCTTTGAATTCTTTTGAAAAATTTCTATCTGAAGCATTGCAATAGATTTCTAGCTTTAGCCATTTCAAAGATACAAGAGACCAATGCCCAATTCTTTTTCTTTTTTTTCCCATATTTTAATGAGTTTGAGTTTATGTGAAAATTGATAAAATAATTTTTATCAAAATTTAGAGTTGAATGAACATACACCATGCAAACCATGTAAGAATAATCAGACAAAGCGATACACACTCAGGTGAGCCTCTAGTTTTCAGGATATTATGATATAATATATAAAAAAAATAAAGCTTCAGGATTCTATTTGTAAAGGCATACAGAATTGAATTTTTTTGTTTATATTAAAAGTTGCCAATATTCAATGTTTTATACTAATAAAATGTTCTGAACAAAAAGCCAGGTTTAAAAAATATTTTATAATGTCGTAAAAAAAGAATTTGAATGTCTGTTGGTGAAATCGTCATTAACACACCTAATTATACATGTAAGTCGGCTGCTTTTCCAAAGTTTACCAGCTTATAAGTCGGCTCCTTTTCCGAAGTTTGCTGGACACTGATAACTGCTATAAATAACCAGGAAGCATGTTGCATGTAAATTCATTAGAATTAATATAATTTAAAAAATATATCTATGAAATTGGATCCCGGGGTAATCAGTTAATATTGTATAATGGTATTTAGTAAGAATGACACTTAAAATCGGAAATACGTGATGAAATCAATAAAAACAAACCCAAACTCTGCAAAGGGAAAATTGTAAACAAATTGTATTGCATATTATTGACATGAAGTTCATTATTTTAGTATCTAATTTAAAAGAGATATCACCTAGCATTTTCTCCTGAAAAAAAGAATATATGAAAAAAACTACGATGCAATTCTACTGTCAAAATACGATTCGGCCGTAAAAAGATACTAAATTATGCTTACCATATACGTGTTGAAAAATGGAGTAGGTCGATATAACATCTTATTTTAATTTTTACACAAAGCTTGCTAAATCCTCCTTTTTGTGTCGTTTTCGTGTAGAATCCGTCAACGTTTTTGTGCTTCCACGATTCGATTTGAGCACGTGTTCTTCATTCAACAAACAATTTAACAAATTCACACATGCGCAAACGCTTTCCCGAATGAGTTCACCGTCAGGTTGTATGAATATTGCGCATGTCAACATTGAAATTTTACTGGATAAAAGAGAATCAAACAACGACGTATTTCCTTCGTTCTAGGCTATTTACGTATGATATTATGAAAAATTTCAACTGCAATCAGTATTAAACATCGAATAATGGCAACTTTTAATGATAATAAAAAATCAATTCTGACAGCCTGTATGCCTTTAAGAAAACAATTATGAAAAACCTTTTTCAGTTTTGTCACAAAAAATCAAGCATAAATAACAATTGGTATTGTATGATTACAGGATTTGCCTATGTAGAATTTGAAGATTTAGACTCTTTAAAAGAAGCTTTGACTTACCATGGGGCTGTAAGTATTAATGTCATATCAATGATTTTTGATTGGTTTATGGTGTTTAACGTCACTTTCAACAATATTTCAGTTATATCATGGCGGTCCATTTTATTGGTGGAGGAAACTGGAATACCCCGAGACAAACTTTATCACATAATGTTGTACACCTTGCCATGAACGGGGTTCAGACTCTCTACTTTAGTGGTGATAGGCACTGATTGGACAGGTAGTTATAAATCCAACAACCACACGACCACGACAGCCCCTGATTTTTTGATAAGGTTAGAAAATTTTAGTAGGGAAGAAAGTCGGATTAATTAATGAGTGTCAACTCCTTTAGCTGAGTTGTATAAGATCCTCAGTGCTATTAGTTGGATGCAAGGCATGAAGTGAAATCCAAGATGGTGGTCAAAATTGAACATACTTTTTTTCTCTTTTTTTTTTTTTAATTTTGGGAATAATGTTTATCAGCTTTACATAAATAGCTTTCTTTGCATAAAATAGTATTTGTGATTATAAAAAGATTGCACAGTATTTAAGATAATAAATAATAATCTCCTTCCAAGCATCTGGAATAGGCAAGCTTTGGTGTCTCTGGTGAACACAGATATAACAAACATAGTTTGATTTTTTTGGAGGTGTGTGTCTTCTGTAGAAATCACAAACTTGAAACATATAGGGCGTAAGTACAGTTGAACCTAGTTATCATGAACCCTGATGTTCCCTTGGTAACTCAAATATATTAGTTGTTAGCTAATTTACTTGTATAATTTTGTATTTAATTAAAAGTAAAATCACAGGTCTCTTATAAACTGTACTTTCTTTTTTAGTTGTTTGAAGATAGAAACTTAAGGGTAGACATTGCTGAGACTCGAGATAAAAGAGATGGAGGACGAGGAGGAAGAGGTCGTGGAGGTCAAGGTTAGTTAGTGAATGTCAGACAAGGTCATTGCATCTGTTGTTCTGATTGAGTGATCGTTGTTTAACGCCAACACAATTTTTCAGCTATCTCATGGCGAGAACAAGTTAATTTTCAATGAGATGATGATGAAGTCTGCTTTGCATTAGACCAACACACTTAGCTGGATTTTTATAGTGCTAGCTCACTGAAACAACAGTTCGTGGATAGACATGTCGCCCCCACTCAGACACATTATCCTGATTCCGAGCCAGCCAGTCTTTGATCTTTCTCCTTACTGCTGCTTGCTTAGCGGAGAAGCAACAAATACTAACTTTATAGTCTTTGGTGCACAATAAGATGCAAGAAAGTTAAGGGTGTATATTTGCCATCTTAGATAACCAGAACAGATTACTCAGTCCTTGAATTTCGAGTCATTGAAATTCAACTGTATAAGTAAACAACTTATGACATTAAGAGGACATGCATTGTGTATGTAGACTTACAGGTTACAGTTTTGAGCTTTTAGAGCCGACATGCTTTTTCCAACTCCATATTAACCTTGGTTTTTTGACATAAGGAAAAAGATAATAAAAATGCTATTGGTTGAATCAAATGCAATTTTTCAGTTTCGATAATTATGCTGTATTTCAATGTCTTTTTACAGGTGGTTTCCGAGGAGCAAGAGGTGGGGGACGAGGAGGAATGGACGGAGGAAGTTGGAATGATCGAGGAAATGATTTTGATGGACGAGGGGGTCGTGGTGGATTCAGAGGTGGATTTGATGGAGGAAGAGGTGGAGGGTTTGATGGTGGACGTGGGGGATTTGACGGTGGACGAGGTGGATTCGATCGTCGTGGTGGAGGTAGACCAAGGCAGCAGGAGCGTCCTCCATTCAGGGAAGATGAATTTAGAGAACCATCTCCAGGTAATTGGTCAGATAGTTTTATCAGTCATTAATATATGTGTAAAAAATTAACTTTATATGAAACAGTGGTGTTCGGTCGATTATTTGAATTTCAACGACAAACGATTATAATTTTTCAAAATCGATCATCTCGAAAATTTCCGGAAATACATTTTGTCCAAATCTGTTTTGTATTTAGAAGGTACATTGTAAACGTTTGTAAGAGACAGTAAATTATCCTTTTCATAGTGTAAAACTAGTATAGACTCATCAAGGTCATGGAGGCTAGCATGAGGGAAGCCAGTCAGACTCCAAAACTTGATGACCACCCAGGAGCTAAAAATAGCATTGTGTGGCAATATTTTGGATTCATTAAAGCAAAAGATGAACCTGCAACTAAAACCAACCTTGATATGACAAAGGCTTTATATATTATGTCAGAAATCATACGCTAACCAGTGTTCCAGCTAGGAATTGAAAATGGAGGGGCACGACTTTGGAAAAAGGGCACTTCAGCATGTCAAAAACTATGAAAAAGGGCAATATAGTTATTTTCAGTTACTTAATATTAAAAATTTCTTTCAGCACTACATTTTCAGCTCTTTGCATCAATGCATCTACATGACTCATTGTTTATATATATTTTATTACATATGTACAGAAATGCACGTTAAAATCTGAAGATCAATAAAAAGACATGTGCTAAAAAGAATATTAGTGTTAAGAATGTTCCAGATACAATTTTAACTAAAATAAAAGTCACACTGTGTTTACAAGTCTTTTGTTTTTGTGTTTAAATAAGGCATGTCAGTGCCTGAAATGAGGGCCAGCTTTAGCTGGCCCAAAAAATTTTTTTTGGGCCAGTAAAAAATTAGAGTCACTGGTTCTAATGGCATAATGGTGGCCCAAACATTTTGTGACATTTTTTTTATGAAAAAAAGACATCAGATATCAATATATAAACAGTTTTCAGATTAATTGTTTTTTATCAATAACATTAAAATTCATTCTTTCACTAGTCTCACGAGGGTTGGGGAGCTCTTCAAGGTAATTTTGGTAGGTACGGTGTGCAGCTGAAATTGCGAAAACACCCCAATGCATATATTGCTATCAAATGAAACCTGAATTTACTTGTTATAACCTTTTTGACAACCTTGACGCCATTGGCTAGGGTGGTCTTAAGAAACGATGCTAGTCCATCGGATGGGGACAATAAAAGGCTGGTTTGTGTAAGGGGAGATCAATGCCATGATCACATTAAAGACATCCGGAAAAGAGTAGACTAATACCACTACAAGGACCGCCCTTGCACTCCCCAGAGTGAAGAGTGACATCACTTGTTTCAATTCACTATGAAGAAGTGATTTTAAAGTAAAATAACTTCTCAGTTCGGGGTAATGTTAGGGACAGACCATTTAACTTTAAGGGGGGGAGGGGGGGGGGGGGGGGGTGTTATGTTTTTTTTTATTTCGTTCAGAAATTTTTTTTCGGACAACACAAGAGTTCGAATATTTATTTTTTTTGTCGCGCTAAGCGAATTTTTTTTGCAGAATTTAACATTACGTAATATGTCAAAAACTCTGAATCAGATTATTTTTTTTTCCTCCACCAAAATCAGAATATTTTTTTCAGCAACATTGGGAATCAGAATATTTTTTTAGAAAAAAACCATAACCCCCCCCTTTCAAGTTAAATGGTCCGTCCCTTAGTTGGTTATTCATTCCAAATAAGTATCTCACTTTGTTGAAATAACAAACGGTGCTGTCATTTTCTGTTATATAAACAACTTAACTTTTCCTGTTATTTTTTAATTTGTAAACAAAAGTTCAGGTTCCAAAAAAGAAAACCACTCCCAATTGTCATTGAAATGTAGCCATGTACATGAACTATGAAAAGTTTAAAAGAAGTGACAGGCCAGATCGTTTCCGTAGTTTGACAACTGTCAACTGTCAACGATTTTCTCTCCGTTGTTTGGGAAAAGTTTTTCAATGATTACCTAAGGATTGACACAAAAAGGTTTCCTATTTCTGTAAAATGAAATTCGTACATGTACATGATTTTGCAGCAGATTGAATGAATAAATTTCCGAACCGTGGAAGATACCAGATCGCAAACATTATAAGTTGACAGAATTCTCTTTATTGTTCACAACTTTCCACTTCGTCCGTGATTTTTAACAATTTTAATAATTAAATCATAAAAAAACAAAAAAACACGTTTCTTTTCTAATATTTAGTGAATACTTGTGTATTACATGAAAACGTGTAGAAAACATGTATTGATTGGATCGATAAAAATACATAATTGGGGAGAACAGTAAATTACATTAGCTGTGTATTCATTGGCTACAAAAATGTATTTGGACCAATCGCTGTGCTTGTAACAAACAGTTTTCGACTAGAACAGAAGAGTTATCTACCGTTGAAGTTACAGTAAAATATGTCCGGTTTCGGTAAAACAACAATTTTTAACGGTCTTTTAGGCAATCGCCCAAACGCTTTTTGTTGGGCCAGTGACTACCTAATTTGGAGCAGCTTTTGGTCGCCCGAATAAGATATTAGTCGCATTTGGCGACTGGGCGATCGTCCATTTCAGGCACTGCATGTACACACTTGTCTCATACATGTATACTTTTGACAGTGTACAGATAACAGTTGTACTTAATGTTCAAAATTTTGGAAAGTGTCTCAGTTTTAATGTTGGCCAGAGCTCGAGATAAGCTGCGCATTTGCGTTTTTTACGCAATGAAAACGAGTAAAAACACATGTATTATCAGATCAGAGTGTACATTTACGCATACATATTGCTGTGTAAGCAAACTTTCCAAATTCGGAGCGTACTTGTACGCTGTTGACGATAATACATCGTGTACATAAACAATACATTTTTGACTTTGAGAAATTCCCCATAATTACTTCTCTTTATACTTTTCGAAAGAGAAAGTGTATACATCCAAGGGGTACCGAATGTTTGCCTTTCTAAGTATCGCTGTCAAAAGAGATCTGATTGGATGTTTAGGATGAATCATCCAATCGCGGTCAATATTACAAATAAATGCGGTTTAGTTAAGAACTAAAACGAAAGTGAATTTGGGAACACGTTGTTCGTTGAAAATGAGCAAAAACATGAATAAGCGCGCTACGGAAAATTATATACTTTTTTAAAAGTTCCTGACAGTTTCATCTGTGTCTAGTGACAGTATAGTTAAAGGAATCATTGATGACATTATCAACACGGCTGTGAAAACTGCCGAAGTCGACGAGCAAAAAACAAAATATTTACAACATTTTATTAATAAACAAATTAAACAGAGAACATAATTTTAAAAGTGTACATGTATGCAATCTTTTCTGAAGTAGAGAGTACAACAGTGCAAAGGAAATATGCAAATACGCATCATTTTCAAAAGTAGGGGGTAATTACCCTTTGGACTTGAAAATTATCTGGAGCTCTGTTAGCTCTGTGGCTGGTTTTGATTAAGGCAACTTGAGAGAAAAGTCTCTCAACTTCTGCAGTGCTCAAAGGCTGTATGCCAGCAATGCTGTACAGTTTGGAGACAAGTGGATACATTGAAGAAAGATTCTTGTCTTTGTGATCTACTGACTGAAATAGTTCATTCAAGTGAGTTAAGGATCTGTTGTCAGAGGAGGATAAAATCTGTATAAATTCCTGCCACTGAATGAGCAGAGACTCAGAGTCCATGTCAAAATATGTAGCTAAGGCCTCCATTTCAGTATAACCATACATACACTCAATAAATCAGTTCCTGTGAGATCAAGTATTGCTAACTGATCAATAATATCAATAATATCAGCATCCTCAAACCAAAAGGAATTTACTCATCAAATTGGCAAAAAATATTTTATTTTGATTTGCATTAGAAATTTTCCATAACTTTATTAATTATAAATTATTCTCAAGTGACTGAAGTGTTTTTAGTAGGTCACTAGGTACAGAACGTGGATATATTTAAAGGTATGTGCGAGATTTTAATAATTTTTAATAAATGTTTAAATGTTGGATCTCTTGAACGTGGCGACAACAAATTATGTATTGTACCAGTATTGTAATTATTGTGTTGGATCTAATTAGTATTGCAAGCATATATCAATAAAGACTGGTACATAAAGTTTAATAAAAAAGTTTTTTTTTTTAATTGTACTGGTATATGATTATTTGAATGTTTAAATAATATGCAAAAGTGATTTTATTCATTGATTTTTTTAAATTGAAAGCAATTAGAAAAATTAAAACTATATTACTGAAATACGGAGATATGTCAGGGGAGATAATAATTTTATTGACTTAACTTTTTTTTTTATCAATCCTCTTGTGATTTTTGTAACAACAATTTAGACTCTTTTTGAAATATTTTGGTAGCCCTTAAAAGGGCTGTTTAGATGTTTAGATGAAATTGGTGTACATGTTTTGGCAATTTTTTACAATAACCTAAGGACATATTTCACTGAAAAGGATTACTGAAGTCATAAACTGATCACTTGGTGAGGGCAGGAAATTATTAATTAGCGGACAACAGGTGATTGTTGTTAAAAGCATTACACCTGCCACGCTTTAACACCTGTACACATTTAATTAGAAATTAATTGGACAAGTTTTGAGACAATGTCACGAGTGGACAACACAAGCGTACACGTTTGGGATTCATGTACGGCATGAAAAGGGGAGAGGGGTGCAAGGGAAGGGTAGAAAGGGCAGAGGGGTGCAAGGGATGGCTAAAAAGGGCAGAGGGGCATAAAATTTTGGGGGTGGGGTGCAGCGCCCCTCTATTTTGGTCTAGCTGGAACACTGCTAACAATGGAGAGTACCCCTTAAACAGTGCCTGAAATGAGGGCCAGACAAAAAAAATTTGGGCTAGTAAAATTTTAAGGTTATTGGCCCAAATGAAATATTGGTGGCCAGAATATTTTTGACAATATTTTGGGGTTAAAAACTATACGGAAAAAAAGACATTATGGGCAAACTATTTATTCTATAATGAAAATTATAAACAATTGATAAGTACAAATATTTAATAACATTTGACTTGTCAAAAACATCCGGTAGTAAGTAAAAGTTCACTGATTGATTGTCTTTAAAAATACGCAGAAACTATTTGAATCAAGATAAAAAAAATGAAAGACTTACTTGGCGTATTTTGATGGTTTCTTCTCCTCAACCCCACTTCTTTTTAGGAAGGCCCAACCTTCCTTCAATCCCGCCATTGTAGTCGTCACAATATTATGTTAGCTTCGTTATCAATTATCACATTTTGTTCATTTTGACCAATCGCTGCGATTGTTGCAAACCCGAATCAGAGTTCTCGTGTTGTCGATCTTTTGTATAACGTTTCTCTCCCCATACTATAATATATCCCTGCTAAAAACTCTCCATTTGTTTCCGAAAAATATTATCGATCGGAAATTGAAAAAAATTATATTACATAAACATTTTAAAGGACCGTAGGACAGTCGCCCAGAAGTATTTTTTTGGACCAGTGACAACTTTTTTTGACAACTTCTGGTCGCCCTGACACGATAGTGGTCGCATTTGGTGACTGGGCGACCGTCCATTTCAGGCACTGCTTCAACAATAAATATGTTATTTGATCATTTATGGTAATAGCAATTTTAATAACAAATATTATCAGTTAACTTCTTTTACAAACAACACATTCCAATTATAATCAAAAATCGAATCGGTGACAGGCATCCGATTAATCGATTACATTTTTCTAGTCAATTCCCAACACTATTGGTAGTACATCGTTGGCTTTACAGGGTTAAGGTTATGGTGTTTAAGGCCACTTTCAACAATATTTCAGTTATATCGTGGCGGTCAGTTTTATTGTTGGAGGAATGCGGAGTACCCGGATTAAATAAACCACTGACCTGTCCCAAGTCACTGACAAACTTAATCACATAATGTTGTATCGAGTACACCTCGTCATTTGCGTGATTCGAACTCACAACGTTAGTGGTAATAGGCACTGATTGTAGGTAGTTGTAAATCTGGTTTCATCCACCAATAAATCTGACCGCCATGATATAACTTAAATATTGTTGAAAGTGGCGTTAAATACCATAAACCCTAAATCTAAAATTGTAATTACTTCCCTTTCAGAATCTGCAGCACAGAGACCGAGATTAAAGTTGAAACCTAGAACCGTGAAGGAACCAGTATTACAGAAACCAGATTCTGAACGTAATGCTAGTATATTTGGCACTGGTAAACCTAGAGATATGCCCTCTAAGGAAGACAGCGTTAGAAGTAGAAATGCCAGTGAAGGGAGTAATAACTGATAGCTATTGTGTATATTCTTAAATGTCAAGGTGAGGTCAATATTAATATATAGATGGCAGGATATTGCTAGCAGCAATTTCATTGGTCAATTTAAAGTTCATGTACGTAGATGTAGGAAGAAATGAAAGTTGTTAATGACAGACCGTTGTGCAATGAAAAAGTATGATTTTATCCAGATGGACGTTTACAGACAAATCGACAAAAATATGAAAACATTTTTTCATACATTAATTATCATTGGATGGTCCCTCTGCAGAAAGCCCAATAGAGAAATGTTAAACTATCTTCTCAGATACCACAAACCTGATTCGATCCACAATATACATAAATGATCATTGAATTATAATTGATAATTTATAACCATGTGAGCCTCTTGTTATTAAGTCTCCCAAACAAAGTTTGGGGGACTTATTGTTTTTGTTCCGTTTCTTATTATTAAGTCTCCCAAACAACATTTGGAGAGTTATTGTTTTTGCTCCGTTTCTTATTATTGTTTTTATTTTTATTATTATTATTATTATTCTTATTCTTTCTTTCCGCGAAGCATGAACTTGTCCACGGCAGATCTCAGGAACTACAGGACAGAATTTCATGAAACTTGGTGGAGTTATAGATATATGTTTCTAGTTGATCCTAAAGTTTTCAGATTTGTGGTAAAGGGGGTCAAAGCCATATTTTTGGGGGTTCAAAGGGGGTGGGGGTTACTATAGAATCCTATGGGAAACTTGAAATTTCGTACATTAATGTTGATAACTTCTAACTGGATAATGATAGAGACATAAAATTTGACATAGTGATAGGTCACCATTAGAGGAGCAATTCTGCGTTTTCAAAATTTTCAAGATGTCTGCCATTTTCAAAATGGCTGCCAAAACACCGCATAAAAATGGGGGGTAAAAATTCAACATTGTCCGATATCATCAAAATTTGATATGTGGGTAGATAGTGTCAGTGGCCGGTTTGGGAGACTTCATAATCGTTAGATTATAATCATATCTTGTTTTTTTTTATTATTCAATAATTTCTATTTTAGAAACATAAAAGTGCTCCATTGTCTCAAGTTTATCCAGACGCCAGCGCTTACCAAGAACCGGAGACTTGTGTCGTTTTGATGTTCAGAGATATATTTTTGTACCCAACTTTTACTTCCAGAATTAAATGAATTTTGTCCAACAAGAGTTTAAATTTTTTAAAAAGCAGCCATCAATGAATTTGCTGAAATGTTTCTTTTTTGTGTAGAATTTAAAACAGTTGGGAATTGTAGAAAATCTTAAATTAAGATTATAATATTTCAATATGTGTAGAAAAGCTTGCAGTAAATATTATAAGTTATAAGCTCCCTAGTGACTGTCTATCGTTATTTAGACGGTCAGTAAATCGTTGAAGGGTGAGCGCTCCAGCGCGAACCCTTCAACTATTTACTTACCATCTAAATAACCATAGTCGGTCACAGGAGCTTATAACATTTTTGTACGATATTGCTGATCTATAACTTGAAACAGTAAATAAGTTTTTTCCACGAACTATGTTTGACGGACTTTCTTGGAAGCTCTAAGGCTAAAGACGGAATGGTCAATACACAAAATTAAGCACCGCCCACTGACCTTCTGTAATTTTCCGTCTGCATCGTTTTGTAACTGCACGTTATTCTAGAAGAAAATATAAATCATCATCTTTCTTGCAGTTGTGTTTAATTATGCTAAATCAAAATACACACACATATATATATAGAGAGCCTGGTCAAATATGTCGTCTCAGTTATCGATTACAATATTTCTTTATTTCGGACAGCGTCAAGGTCAAATTATGCAATAATAGATTACACAATGCTACAGTCTGCTTCTATCGTTATTTTTAGGAATGGAATTTTCCACTGGTCAGTAAAGCGTATTAATCTTATTCTCTAGATTTCCATATATGGCTCTGCTTTCATCGTTATTTTTAGGAATAATTTTATCCAATCATAGGTCGTCAAATAAATGCAACATCGTACAATAAATCTTCTAGGTACTATTTATAGAGAGTGTGAGAGATGGTATCTTTATAACACACACACAATGTGGAAATTTTTTTTGTCATTGTTATCATATATTCTTACAAATGTAATGCTGCCACTGTAGATTAAAAGATTGAAGCATCTTCCTATATGCCCGTTTTATCAATACCTGGATAGTTGTTACTGTATAAAATTTTTGATTTCTTTGTAATAGATAACTTCTCCGTTACGATGATCTTTTAAATTAAAAAAGAATATCGATGTACAGTCAAACCTGCCCTTACTATCACCTCTATTAAGCACTTATCTGTATTAAAAGGTCACCTTTTTCTTGTCCCGTCATAAAAAATTTCATCTGAATTGAACCTCTTTTAAGAGGCCACCTGTCTTATAAGGCCATGTTTTCTTTGTCCTAAAGGTGACCTCTTAATACAGGTTTGAATATGCTCTTTTTGCAAAGAAAATACAAGCACATGGGAAAAATTCATTAAAGAAATATTCATTAGAAAAAAAAAATTGAAAGAGTTCAACAAGATGTATTGTGTTTTTTGCTGTCATCAATATTTTACATTTTGTTTACTTTTTTTTTATGGGATAGAAAAAAAATGAAGGTTCACGACATAAAAACAATTATGATATGATAGAAGATTTAAATAACCAATATGTTATAATATGCAATATCCAATTATGTGAGTTCGTATGGACCACTTGATTTTCCATCATAGCAACATCTGTTGCCATGGTGATATTTTATAACATTCTTACATTAGATACTGTGTGATGTTTTAGCCATGAGCAACATTATTAAAGGATCAATGTCCATGTTGTAAGTGATAAATTAAAATTGTACAGTATGAATGATATTTTGGATTCGTTGTATCTGTAAATTTAATTAATTAAGGTTGTTGTGCATTTAAATCATTAATTTTAGGGGAACAATTTTTTTTTTGTTCCATGTACTTCAGGGTATGACACTTTTTCTGCTATATTTCTATATTTAAAAGAAAAATCATATGAAAATGGTAAATGAAATAAAAATACATCGTAAAATATGTATAAGACAAAATTGTTTCCAAAACAGCTTATTTACCCATTTTTCATTGGTATTTTTTTTTATTCGTTCACAGCTAACAATTTTTAATTACTGGTATACATCGAGTATATTTTGTTGCAATAACGAAAGAAAGGTCATTTCTGACATATGCAGTCTTCACGCTAACCCACTTGCCCGAAGCCCGGGACAAGTGAAACTGGATTCAAACAAGTGAAAATTATGAAAGAATTTGTTTGAATAAATAGAAAATATTTCTAAGTTTGGCTTTCGTGGTGAAAAACTGCATATGGAACACACCTTACAGTAGATAATGAATATCATGATTTTAAAATTTTTCATATATAAAAAGTGCTTTGCTGTTGGTGTTTGTTGATTTGTATATAAAGTTTGACTTGATATTATATTGTGAGTAAGGGATGTTTGTTTGTCAATCAATGCTCGTCTCATTGCTGTATCTTGATTCACTGACATACGTTTTCAATCAAACATGTAATTGGTTGAACACACAGAGAATTACACATTTCATACTTTCTTTCATTTTACCTGTAAACAGAAATCTTTATTCACAACAAAGAAATTAAATACCGTTTAATATACGTACTTTTCAATTTATTTTTTTTTGGTTAATAGCCTTTTAAGTATAAGGTATTATTGTCCTTTTGTTTTAGTATTGTTTGTTGTTGAAATTTTTAAGTGTTGCGAATTCAGTCTTTTTCCTTTTGTGGTAAAGTGCATTTTAGTTTGAATTTTATATTTCGGTTTGTTTAAAAAAAAGGTCTTATTAATAATATATATATTATGTATATACTTGTGTGTAGTTGTAGGTATATGTTAATGTCTTATGCACATCGTAAAGGCAATGAATGGCATATGCAGTAAAACCTGTCTGTGTGGTCACCTCTATTAAGCAGTCATCTGTATTAAAAGGTCACTTTTTTCTTTTCCTGTCATAGAAAATTTCATATGAATTGAACCTTTTTTAGGAGGTCACCTGTCTTATAAGGCCACTCTTTCTTTGTCCCAAAGGTGACCTCTTAATGCAGATTTGACTGTATCTGACTAAGTCAATACCATATACAGTGAAATCTGTCTAAACTGAACCTCCATGGGACAAACTTTTGCATTGGGAATAGACAGGTGTTCGGTGTACACAGGTTAAATTAACAAAGATTTCATGTATTTGGACTTTTTTTTAGTTCAGTTTAAGCAGAATTCCGGTTTATTCAGGCTTTGGTTTAGACAGGTTTTACTCTACTTCAAGCTGTTGATTGGATCTTTATTTAAGCATTGTCATATACCTCTTGACCATAAGGTAAACATTTCTGTAAATGCTTTGATATTTTTTTACTATAGACCAAATTTGTTGCCTTTGTCCGTCGATGAACAGTATGTTAATTAGACCGATGAAGACTAGAGAGTTCAGAATATAGTTCATCAGAATTGAGAATATGTAATTATAGACCAGCCTGTATTTCTTTTCCATCTGGTTTTTTAGCTTACCTTGCCAAAGGCAATGTGAGCTTTTGCCATCACTAGGCGTCCGTCGTCCGTTAACTTTTCACATTTTAATCTTCTCTGAAACCTCTCAGCCAAATGAATTGAAACTTGGTAGGAAGCATCTATGGAAGGTTCTCTGTAAAGATTGCTCATTTTGTCCCGATCTATTAACAAACATGGCCGCCACAGGGGATTCTTGTTTCTGATTGGCAGATTTTTATAATCTTCTCCGAAACCGCTTGGCCAAATGAACCGAAACTTGGTAGGAAGCATCTATGGAAGGTCCTCTATAAAGATTGCTCATTTCATCCCGATCCGTTAACAATCATGGCCGCCACAGGCAATTATTGGTTCATTTCTAAAAATTACTTCGCCAGTAAACTGTTAAAAGGGAGATAACTCTTGCCTTTAAACTGTTAAAAGAAAGATAACTCTTGCAATTATCTCCTTTAGAAATTAACTAATGCTGATATAGTGTAACATGTTTATACTATACATTACATGTAGGTATTCACATTTTAATATTCTTTTTAGCTACCTTGCCAAAGGCAATGTGGGCTTTTGGCATCGCTTGGCATCCGTCGTTTGTTGTCTGTCATCTGTTAACTTTTCACATTTTAGTCTTCTGCTCTGAAACCCATCAGCCAAATGAACTGAAACTTAGTAGGAAGCATCTATGGAAGGTCCTCTTTAAAGAGTGCACATTTTGTTATGCTCCATTACCAAACATGGCCCTCCACAGGCAATTCTTGTTTCTGATTGGCCAATTTTTAAAAATCTCCTCCTCTGAAACTGCTTGGTCAAGTTAACCGAAACTTGACAGGAAGCATCTATGGAATGTCCTCTATGAAGATTGCTCATTTCGTCCCGATCGGTTAACAAACGTGGCCCTCCACAGGCAATTCTTGTTTCTGATTGGCCAATTTTTAAAAATCTCCTCTGAAACTGCTTGGTCAAGTTAACCGAAACTTGACAGGAAGCATATATGGAATGTCCTCTATGAAGATTGTTCATTTCGTCCCGATCGGTTAACAAACATGGCCACCACAGGCAATTCTTGTTTCTGATTGGTCAACATCTAAAAAGTCTTCTCCTCTGAAACTGCCTAGCCAAATGAACCGAAACTTGGAAGGAAGCATCTACAGGTATGGAAGGTTCTGTATTAAGTTTCCTCAAAGCAGAATGAAAGGTGAGTGACACAGGCTCGGCCCACTGAGGCTCTAGTTAGTCTACAAGTCATAATTTCAGACTAAATTTACTTCTATGTCTGTTCACTGTGTCTATTGTAAAGTTAAGAAGCCAAATAATTTTTAGTTACTTTTTTGTTATCAAATATAAATGGAGATTTGTCTTTAATAAAATATTTTCCATAATTAGAATTGTATGTCTGATTGATCCTTATAAAGGAATTTTCTATGTGATACAAAAGCAACCATTAAAACTATTCCTTTTCATTATTTTTTGACACATCAAGTGAAAGATTTTCTCTCTATTGTAAAGCTTGCATATTTCTTGAATAAACCTCCCATACGTATGAAGATTACACAACTAAAATTTTATCGTCACTTTTGCGTATTCTTAATTAAGGCAATTTCATATTAACTCACCAAATCCACAAATGATCTTGAGAAAATCATAATGAAACTGAACCACGATAATAAATTTATGACTTAAAGCTATTGTACAGTCAATATGTACAAAGAAATATTCCATATTAGAATAATTTATAAGAAAACGGTTTCTTTGATTTTACCATCTTCAAATGTCAAGTGAAGTTTCCTCCCATGTTCAATTACACCCGTATTCTTAATGTTAAATTTAGAGCATAAATTAAGGTCATATATGACAGTATGTCACTTTTAGTGTGCAGTTGTACTTCTTGAGTTTCGTCCATAACATGGATATGTGAATATAACAAATCATGTTTATTTATTTTTTAAACATTTCATTATTTCTGCAGGTATATTTGATAGAAAGCTGTGTTTTTGTAAAAAAAAAGAAAAAAAAGATGAAAAATATGTTTTTTTCATGTATAAATGAATTGAAGGCAAAGATTTTTTTGTGCATGTTTTTTTTTGTTATTTTTTATTTTTGATTATGACAGGATTGAATTGAAAGCAAGTCTCCCCAAATTTGTGATATAAGCAAGAAGAACAGCAATAAAAGTAGTGTTACATGACTTCTATTTATTTCAAATTGTAAAAATGTGTTTTTCTCTCATGTTCATTATTCGGTATATTCATATTCCTAAGTAAATATTCATTGAATTTACTGTAAAATTACATTCAGTTATAAATTTTTTATTTAATCATTCAATTTTGCATTCAAGTAATCTTCTATACACATTTTGATGACATCAGTTTTTGCACAAAAACACACAGACTAATTTCGCTCATTTGAAATTTGTGTTGTAATTATCAAGGTGAATACCACATTGGAATTTTCAAAATATTTATTGTTTTTTTTTTTGTACCAGAACAGTACAAATTAGGCAAGTATTTGAACAAAAGTTTAAACAAATTAATATTTTCACGTGCTTGATTCACACGAAAGTCTTATGAGAGAAATTTAGTTGTATATGTGATGACATCAATTTGTACATACACATGTATATTTATAACATCAAGTTGTATTCATTTTTATGATGACCTCAGCTTCTACACACTTTTTGATGACATCAGCACAATATGTAATGAAATCTGCACTGTTTTTGATGACATCAGCACAATATGTAATGAGAGCTACACACTTTTTGATGACATCAGCACAATATGTAATGAGAGCTATTCATTTGAATTTTCCCATAGCTTTGTATTGTACTCCTTTGATGATGTACATAATAAATGTGTTCACATGTACATTACTGTATAATGCTGTACAGACTGCTATGTACAGATAATTATAATAAATTTGTAACATATCACATTATTTGACTTATCTCCTTACTCTAATGAACTGCATCGGTGGTGAAATGGTTAGCATACTCGACTCGAATGCAGTAGATGGAGGGTTCAAGACCCAATCGGGTCCAACCAAAAACTATAAAATTGGTATTTGTCACTTCTCCACTAATGCACAGCATTAAGGAGAAAGAGCAAAAACTGGTTGGCTTGAAATCAGAATAATGTGTCCAAGTGTGGCGACATGTCTATGTACCTGTGTACTGTTTTTTCAGTGAGCTAGCACTATAAAAATCCAACTAAGTGTGTTGCTCTAGTACAAAGCATACCTCATCATCATATCATTGAAAATTAACTTGTTCTCGCCATGCATGATATAGCTAAAAAAAATCTGATTTGGCGTTAAACAACAATCACTCACTCCCTTACCCTAATGATGCGATTACTTGGTCAAGATTTTTCCTTCAAACTTATTCTTGCATATGTTTCAAACACAAATTTGACAGTCTAAACACGGATAGAACTCTCTTCCAATATATTGGATGTACCCATTACATGTGTTTGATGATGTCTTTAGATTGTCAAATTTTTGTTTGAAGCGTTGCACAGGTTAAATGTGAAGCGAATTGGACAGAATAATTTGAATGTATAAACACATCTTAAAGTGAATACAGAGTACCCTAGTCTGAAGGGATTACATTAGTACAAGAACAACCGTACAAACAAAGGCAAAAACAAAAGAACAAATATGACGAAGAAAATATTTTCACAGGTTCTCCTCTCTTTTAAAATAATCTTAAGGATGAAAACAAATGTGTCTGGTTTGAATGATGCCAAATTCCAAGTTAAGATACACCTTCAATCGATGATATGCATTATTACCTTTGCAGAGATGGAGTTTCTTATCTTGTCGCATCTGGAGGCCTCCATTAAAAACACGAATTCAGCAGTTTCATGACCCCTGAAACAACAACAAAAATCTGAGAGGTCACGACCTGGTCATGTTTCTGTTGCGTTTCAGTCAGTCTGTAAATTGGAGCACTCCAAAATTTCCAACCTATCGAATATAAGAAGAGTGAACATTCTAAAAGAGTAATCAGAATCCACAAATTGAAGGACAGACAATACAACGGCCAAAAGAAAAAGGACAAACATCTATCTACAAAACATTACATAGAAAACTAAAGATCGAACAACAAGTTTATTATGAGTAAAAGACTATTTTTAATCAAATAATTCGACGTCTTAATAGAAACGTTTAATTTTTGCTTCGACGGACGTAACAAACCAATTAAGATTATTTAACATGCATTTAAATGCAGACCACAACAATTTAATC
Organism: Bathymodiolus brooksi; assembly: GCA_963680875.1. Lineage (NCBI taxonomy): Eukaryota > Metazoa > Mollusca > Bivalvia > Mytilida > Modiolidae > Bathymodiolus > Bathymodiolus brooksi. The sequence goes on along the minus strand of OY804580.1, from coordinate 64,164,161 downwards.
ATAATAGCTTTAATGTATTATGTACAATCAACTTTCAAATCATCTATATTTGCATTGTTAATTGAATTTGTCACCTTAAGAAATGTTTTTTTCACCCCGGCACAGGCATTTGTGGCATGGAATAACTTTCTGTTTACATAGATCTTTTCAATAATACTCCACAAGAAAAAATGTGTCTGGAATAATCTACATCAAGTACGCTCGAAGTCAAAGGACTGAAAAGCCAAATAACTTAAAGATCTTTGGTGGCACACAAAATGCCCACAAATGTTATTATGAAGCTATGCTGTTCATTACTTTGTTTTATGACATTGCCAGAAATGTAGCACAAATTAGGTCGGGACTACTTTAACGTCATAATACAATAGGCGTGTATTGTCCGTCATGGTAGATGGTGCTACATATTACCAGGCAAAACTAGAAATGCAATTTGTTTCAGAGTTTGAAGATGAACTATACCAAACGTGTTGCTCCATTAGCCATCACACCTGGCCTCTATCGAAAGGAGGGAAGGTTAGCAGTTCTACTCCAGGTGTATCAGGCTGGATTGTCCGGCCGCCAGATGTTCCGGACGGCCAAAATTCCCTAGGTAATTTGTTCGATTCGGAACTTTGAGCCTAGGCTATTTGTTCCGATGCCAGGCAATATGGGCCGACCTGCTTTTACATTTATAAACCTATATATATTTATAATTTACAATGTATTATCAATAAAAATATTCATCCCGGCTAAGTAAGTAAGTAAAACTTTATTTCAATTCGGCATGTAATATAAAGAAAAAACATAAGCTCTCAAGAGCTTTTTACCGAATACAAATACATCAACATTAAAACTACAATCGGCATGCAATTACAAAATTAAAACATATCATGCAGGCAAAAAGCAGAAAGGGGGCTGTAAAAGAAACCCGAACAGAGGTCCATGTGGCAAGTGCCTCGCTGTCACCCTGTTCAGGATTACCATACAGTCATTCCATTTCAACATATACGCAGTACAAAACAAGCCAAGCATGAGACTAAAAGCAAGCAAAAAGCAACTAAAATACAGAAACTTAAACATTTAGTAATTTCCATATAAATTATTAAAAACCATTTAAAGAATAAAAATTTGAACATCTTAAAAATTTTTAAATTTTCATAAAAATTTAAAAAGAAAGACATAGCATTACTAATAATAAAGAGATCTAAAATATTTATAAAAAAAAAAAAAAAACATTGATCGTGAATCGGAAGCAAATTCTTTCGAAACAAGTAATAATTCAAACAAAGGCTGTCAGTAGAAACACTTAAATTGAGGCAAGAAAAATAAATTAGGCTTTTTATTTGCAAGCAGAGCAGCGGCAATCAGAACCAGTCCAGGACTGAACAAGGCTCCTAAAATGTGCGAAACTATTTTCAGTCCTGAAGTGGTCTGGTAAGCTATTCCACAGAGAAGCTGCTGCAAAACGGAATGATCTCTTACCGTATGTTGTAGTCCTTACCTGTGGTACATCCAAGATATTTCTGTATCTAAAGTAATATTTTGAATTTTTAGTATGGAGTAAATTTTGTAAACATACCGGAGCCAAATTGTGTAAAATTTGTAAGTCTCAAGTATGTATATATTTTTTAATTCGTAATTCGTTTGTTTGTTGGCAAACTCACTAAAATCGAAAATGTTGGTCAGCGGTTTGATGAAATAGCTGCGAGTGTCCCATGCGTAATACTATATATATGAACGTGAACACTTGTCATCACAGTTCCACATTATTAAATTCATTTGTACAATATTTCACTGCACGTTAACATGGACGAGCGTGCGTACTCGACACTGTTGAAATACGTTGAAAATACAGAATATATATACTGAAAATTTAACAGAAAATGAAAAAAGGAAGTTAAGGAAGCAAGCAAAACATTATGTCTCAAAGGATAACCTTTTATACTACGTTAGTGCAAAGGGAGAAACTAGACGAGTGGTTAGAGAAACAGAAAAGCAAAGAATCCTTCGTGCTTGCCATTCCGATAGTACCGCTGGCCGGTAAATATATCTTCTATGTCTTTTAAATACCGAGTCAGACGTTGCATGGTATTACTAGAGTTATTGTAATTTAATGCATGCAGTACAGTTACAAAATTTAACTGTAATATTGAAATATTGAAAATATGAAACATTTGAAATTCAATTCACAACAGACTTTTTTAGTAGGTTCCTTTAAAAAAGAACATTTATATAAGAAATAATACATACAGTTGTTTTACGAGTGTTCAAATAATAAACAAATATGCATTTTCCAGAGGTACTGCGAATGTCAAGTGTTATATTGTAATAATATGTTTGCACACATAGGAACCATAGCTGTCAGTTCACTCCCTTTTTCATTTTTTTTTTCAATTTGACTTTTGAAAATATTGAAAAATATATTGAGTTCATTCAAAATTATGCCGAGCCTTTACAAGTTCGTTTCTGTCTTTTAAGTCACTTTGGTAGAGATAAAACGGAATCTAAAATCAGGGAAAGATACTATTGGGCTGGAATAAGGGATGATGTTGTTCATCATATCTCAAAATGTGACACTTGCCAACGGACAAACAATCCCATTAAGAAAAAACTACCTCCACTTAACTCAGTTGCCGTTCCTGACACGCCATGGCGTCAGGTTGGGTTAGATTTAATAGGCCCGTTACCTGAAACAGATTCTGGATATAAGTATGCTGCTACAATGACAGATTATTTCTCAAAATGGACAGAAGTAATAGCTTTAAAATCAAAAAGGGCTTCTGAGGTTGTTGATTTTGTTTTTGACACAATCAGTACCTTTGGTTGTATGGAAACAATAATAACTGACCAAGGTAGAGAGTTTGTCAATTCAATGAACGACAAATTGTGTGACTTGCTGGATATAAAGCACAAACTAACAAGTCCCTATCATCCACAAGCTAATGGGTTAGATGAGCATTTTAACCAGACATTGAAACGTGCCCCGGAAAAACTTGTTAACACTAGACAAAATGATTGGGATGTTCTTCTTAAGCATGTCCTCTTTGCCTATTGAACATCTGAAAATGCATCCACTAAGTATACACCGTTTTATCTTATGTTCGGTAGAAAAGCAAGGATACCAGTTGAGCTAGATTTACCCTCGGATCTTCCCATTTCAGTAGCTAGCACTGATTTTGATTCCGAGTTGGAACCCGAAGATAAAATGGAAAAGTACATCAATAACTTGCTTGGCGTACGCGATGATGTATACCAACATGCCAATCACAACATAAAAGTTGCACAGGAAAAACAAAAGAAAGATTACGACAGACGGAATGGTGTTACGCAACATAATTTCATAGTTGGGAGTAAGGTGTTAATGAAAAACGAATGAAATTAAATGACGTTGAAGGCGCATACCATTGTCCATTGTGCAACAAACCATCAGTTCAAGATGTCGTTGGATGTGATAATTGCATGGAGTGGTATCACCTTAAGTGTCTGTGCCTAACCAAGGAACCAAAGTCAAAAACGTGGTTTTGTGGCTATTGTGACTCTTAAAACCATGCAATAATGTTGTAGAGTTTGCAATACAAGTTATTTCTTCTTGTGCCTTAATTTACGTCAGTATGATACTTTTGTTGCATTAGCTATTGCGTTCAACTTGGGTCGGAACAAATTGCCTAGACCCGGACCATTCAGTCTAGGCTATTCATTCCGACCGGCTCTTTTAGCCTAGTCTATGTATTCCGGCCGGCCCATCTGGCGGGTCGGAATAAATTGCCTGCTACACCGGTAATAGTTATCTACAGGGATATCGTGTTACCAAATATCTCACTAGGTACAAACATCTGTTCTGTTTCTACTAATCTCTTATCAACACACACTGTGTATGTGCATTTTTCTCTTGATAATTAAGAATATTTGACTTCACACACAATTTCTTTTCAATTAACAAAAAAGTACCGTAACTACATTATTCTGTGCTAATTAATGACAATTTTATCTGAGATTATTCCTTCTCAAAAGTACAGGCAAATAGTGCTGTTCATAAAACTTTGTTAAAGTTGCCTTCATTTTGTCCCACATATCTTCATCAAAGTTAACATTAACAGGAAAAATGCCTTTGTTTGTAAAACCAATAAGAACACACTTTTTTTTATTCCAGTTATTCCCATCTGTCCCTGAATTTGATATTGTATTTATGTTGTTTTGTTATTTCTAGTTCATCACCATTTTTTTCACAAATTTTTAGAGCTAATAGAGCTGATGACGGGTGAACATTTTGATGTGAAAACGTACATTTGATTTCAATTAAAAATGGCCCACAAATGGAACAATCCATAATGCCGTCAATGCTAGCCCCTAACATTGGATCACTTTAACTGATAATTAGTCCAGGAACTGATCCACCTTGCATTTGCGATGTCGAAATCTGTGTGATTTAATGAATAAATCTCTAGCTTTTGCTTCATTTTTGCGACCGTATTCTATTAGTGGTGGTAAATGTTCCTAATTTATGGCTGATTCTTTAAGTAAATTGTTTGTTGTATTATTCATATCTGTAGAATGGTAAATAGTTTTGAAATTTGAACTTGTAAGCAAACCGTTATGAGCAGACTTCCAATTTGGATTTGTGTGTTGTTCTCTTGTTCCCTCCCCAATCTTTACAATATCGTTAGACAAATAAGACAGATATTGTAGAAACTCACGATTACATTCCTGTGAACACAGATGTAATAGATGTGCTTTCCAGAAATCCACAGTTTTTTCCATTGGTAATTTAACATTTATTTTAATTTCTTCTGTAGTGTTTTGTCTTATTTCCCAAGCATCCAACATGCATACATTTGGTTGCACATCTCGGACTAATTCAACAAATCTCTCTGGATCTGGAGGAGTTATGTCCTCAGGAATCGGTGTATAAATGTCTTGCTTTGGTTTCACAATAGAATCATCTGGAATCTCAGTAAGACTTATATCTAAGTCTGTTACCAAAACAGGATCAGATGTTTTGGATGCCCTTTTCACCCAAAGACATGGCCCAGAGGTTACACTATCCTTATTTCTATCGTGTAAAAAAATCACTCACTTCAAATAAAGTGGCTACTATGTGTCGGCATCCACCGTCAATGCTGAAAATTTAAAGTATTAATCTTTACATTTGACATATTACAGAATATTTACTATAATACATGGATATATGTGCTTTTGCTGTATGTCGTGTGATTTTGTTTGTACACTACCCCATATCTGTCCTTTTTACAGTGAAATTTCATGAACAAAGGTACATAATGATTTGGTGAAAGTATAAATAGTAGTACATGTAATATAAAACTATTAAGCATTAAGCAGTAATAACACACTTAGTTACTTGAAAATACAGCTAATTGATCATCATGTCAGAAACAGTAACTATTTCATTAATACACCCGTAAGATATGATTGATAAAAATATAGATGTTATGTATACTTACCTCCCTTTGCAAGAACAGTAAGTTGTTATGTGTACTTACCTCCCTTTGCAAGAACAGTAAGCAGAAACAACTCTGCCTTTGTCTGATTTACTAAAGACTATCCATGCCTTATAGTATTTAAGCTTAGAGACTGGATCTATGTCATTAGTTCTTTGTCTCGCATTTGACTTAACAGCGCTATAATATCCACCCAGTGAGCAGCATTCAATGTTGAGTACATATCGGTCTTCAAATAATCCAAAAGCTTCCATTTTCTGGTAATTTCTCAACAAGGAATGACTATACTGATCAAATGTCAACAAATAATTATATATGTCAAAGATGGCAAAAGGTGGCAATATTCTCAGATCCTGTGATCCTTTTACAGTTTCTGGGTTGGATAACATCAACTCCTCTGGTATCAGAAGTGTTTCTCTTAATATATCCTCCCTGTCTTCTAAAAGTCCATCAGGATCTACATCTATTCCTAATCTGTCAGCAGCTTCACATATTTCTACTAATTCAGTCTTTCGTAAATCAGAAAATGTAACACCTCTTTCTTTTAAATAATTTTGTAATTCCTTTACAGATTTTCTGTTAAAATTTGCATCAGCCATTTTGCTTAATTAACTTGTTATATGAGATATAATTACACTCTACTGCATTATCTGTGTGTATTTACTATAGACAAGGTTCAAGATTATGTGTATGTTTGTACCTAGTGCTGATAAGAGATCATTTAAAACAGATTCTGTATCATTTACCGGATAAGAACTATTTAGTCCGCGTCATATGTGCCTGTTTCAAAGCCAGGATAAATTTAATCACAATGGTCGCTTTCTTTTTTTCCATGTTTTGAGAGTTTTCTTTCGTAATAGTGTACTGTTTTACTTCTTTAGTATACGTAGTAGTTCGTCGTAATAGTGTACTGTTTTAGTTCTTTAGTATATGTAGTAGTTCGTCGTAATAGTGTACTGTTTTAGTTCTTTAGTATACGTAGTAGTTCGTCGTAATAGTGTACTGTTTTAGTTCTTTTGTATACGTAGTAGTTCGTCGTAATAGTGTACTGTTTTAGTTCTTTAGTATACGTAGTAGTTCGTCGTAATAGTGTACTGATTTACTTCTTTGGTATACGTAGTAGTTCGTCGTAATAGTGTACTGTTTTAGTTCTTTAGTATATGTAGTAGTTCGTCGTAATAGTGTACTGTTTTAGTTCTTTAGTATACATAGTAGTTCGTCGTAATAGTGTACTGTTTTAGTTCTTTTGTATACGTAGTAGTTCGTCGTAATAGTGTACTGTTTTAGTTCTTTAGTATACGTAGTAGTTCGTCGTAATAGTGTACTGTTTTAGTTCTTTAGTATACGTAGTAGTTCGTCGTAATAGTGTACTGTTTTAGTTCTTTAGTATACGTAGTAGTTCGTCGTAATAGTGTACTGTTTTAGTTCTTTAGTATACGTAGTAGTTCGTCGTAATAGTGTACTGTTTTAGTTCTTTAGTATACGTAGTAGTTCGTCGTAATAGTGTACTGTTTTAGTTCTTTAGTATACGTAGTAGTTCGTCGTAATAGTGTACTGTTTTAGTTCTTTAGTATACGTAGTAGTTCGTCGTAATAATGTACTGTTTAGTTCTTTAGTATACGTAGTAGTTCGTCATAATAGTGTACTGTTTTAGTTCTTTAATATACGTAGTAGTTCATCGTAATAGTGTACTGTTTTAGTTCTTTAGTATACGTAGTAGTTCGTCATAATAGTGTACTGTTTTAGTTCTTTAATATACGTAGTAGTTCGTCGTAATAGTGTACTGTTTTAGTTCTTTAGTATACGTAGTAGTTCGTCGTAATAGTGTACTGTTTTAGTTCTTTAGTATACGTAGTAGTTCGTCGTAATAATGTACTGTTTAGTTCTTTAGTATACGTAATAGTTCGTCGTAATAGTTGACTCTTTTAGTTCTTTGGTATACGTAGTAGTTAGTCGTAATAGTGTACTGTTTTAGTTCTTTAGTATACGTAGTAGTTCGTCGTAATAGTGTACTGTTTTAGTTCTTTAGTATATGTAGTAGTTCGTCGTAATAGTGTACTGTTTTAGTTCTTTATTACACGTAGTAGTTCGTCGTAATAGTGTACTGTTTTAGTTCTTTAGTACACGTAGTAGTTCGTCGTAATAGTGTACTGTTTTAGTTCTTTAGTACACGTAGTAGTTCGTCGTAATAGTGTACTGTTTTAGTTCTTTAGTATACGTAGTAGTTCGTCGTAATAGTGTACTGTTTTAGTTCTTTAATATACGTAGTAGTTCGTCGTAATAGTGTACTGTTTTAGTACTTTAATATACGTAGTAGTTCGTCGTAATAGTGTACTGTTTTAGTTCTTTACTACACGTAGTAGTTCGTCGTAATAGTGTACTGTTTTAGTTCTTTAATATACGTAGTAGTTCGTCGTAATAGTGTACTGTTTTAGTTCTTTATTACACGTAGTAGTTCGTCGTAATAGTGTACTGTTTTAGTTCTTTAATATACGTAGTAGTTCGTGGTAATATTGTACTGTTTTAGTTCTTTATTACACGTAGTAGTTCGTCGTAATAGTGTACTGTTTTAGTTCTTTAGTATACGTAGTAGTTCGTCGTAATAATGTACTGCTTTAGTTATTTAATACACGTAGTAGTTCGTCGTAATAGTGTACTGTTTTAGTTCTTTGGTATACGTAGTAGTTCGTCGTAATAGTGTACTGTTTTAGTTCTTTAGTATACGTAGTAGTTCGCCGTAATAGTGTACTGCTTTAGTTCTTTAATACACGTAGTAGTTCGTCATAATAGTTTGGCATCAGTGATATCGACCTGGAGAAAGACCGCTAGTTTTTTAAGCTCTGCAAATAGATTCTACAAAGACCATGATTGTGAGTGAGTGAGCAAACTCAGCAATTTTTCAGCTATATCGTAGCGAGAACATGTTAATTTTCAATGAGATGATGATGAGGTTCACTTTGCACTAGACCAACACGCTTAGTTAGATTTTTATAGTGATAACTCACTGAAACAACAGTCCGCGGATAGACATGTCGCTCCACTCGGACACATTATCCTGATTCCGAGCCAACCAGTCTTTGCTCTTTCTCTTTAATGCTGCGTGCTTAGCAGAGAAGCAACAAATACAATTTCATAGTCTTTCGTTTGACCCGATCGGGACTGGAAGCCACGATCTACCGAACTCGAGGAGAGAACACTAACCATTGCACTACCGATGTGGTTACGATGATTATGTTAAAGACTGACAAATAAACGATAGAGAATACTGAAGGGGTAATCAAAAATGGATAATCTAGAGAGACTGACAAATAAACGTTATCGAATACTGAAGGGGCAATCAAAAATGGATAATCTAGAGAGACTGACAAATAAACGATAGAGAATACTGAAGGGGTAATCAAAAATGGATAATCTAGAGAGACTGACAAATAAACGTTATAGAATACTGAAGGGGCAATCAAAAATAGATAATCTAGAGAGACTGACAAATAAACGATAGAGAATACTGAAGGGGTAATCAAAAATGGATAATCTAGAGAGACTGACAAATAAACGTTATAGAATACTGAAGGGGCAATCAAAAATGGATAATCTAGAGAGACTGACAAATAAACGATAGAGAATACTGAAGGGGCAATCAAAAATGGATAATCTAGAGAGACTGTCAAATAAACGTTATAGAATACTGAAGGGGCAATCAAAAATGGATAATCTAGAGAAACTGACAAATAAACGATAGAGAATACTGAAGGGGCAATCAAAAATGGATAATCTAGAGAGACTGACAAATAAACGATAGAGAATACTGAAGGGGCAATCAAAAATGGATAATCTAGAGAGACTGTCAAATAAACGTTATAGAATACTGAAGGGGCAATCAAAAATGGATAATCTAGAGAGACTGACAAATAAACGATAGAGAATACTGAAGGGGCAATCAAAAATGGATAATCTAGAGAGACTGACAAATAAACGTTATAGAATACTGAAGGGGCAATCAAAAATGGATAATCTAGAGAGACTGACAAATAAACGATAGAGAATACTGAAGGGGCAATCAAAAATGGATAATCTAGAGAGACTGACAAATAAACGTTATAGAATACTGAAGGGGCAATCAAAAATGGATAATCTAGAGAGACTGACAAATAAACGATAGAGAATACTGAAGGGGCAATCAAAAATGGATAATCTAGAGAGACTGACAAATAAACGTTATAGAATACTGAAGGGGCAATCAAAAATGGATAATCTAGAGAGACTGACAAATAAACGATAGAGAATACTGAAGGGGCAATCAAAAATGGATAATCTAGAGAGACTGACAAATAAACGATAGAGAATACTGAAGGGGCAATCAAAAATGGATAATCTAGAGAGACTGACAAATAAACGTTATAGAATACTGAAGGGGCAATCAAAAATGGATAATCTAGAGAGACTGACAAATAAACGATAGAGAATACTGAAGGGGCAATCAAAAATGGATAATCTAGAGAGACTGACAAATAAACGTTATAGAATACTGAAGGGGCAATCAAAAATGGATAATCTAGAGAGACTGTCAAATAAACGTTATAGAATACTGAAGGGGCAATCAAAAATGGATAATCTAGAGAGACTGTCAAATAAACGTTATAGAATACTGAAGGGGCAATCAAAAATGGATAATCTAGAGAGACTGACAAATAAACGATAGAGAATACTGAAGGGGCAATAAAAAATGGATAATCTAGAGAGACTGACAAATAAACGTTATAGAATACTGAAGGGGCAATCAAAAATGGATAATCTAGAGAGACTGACAAATAAACGATAGAGAATACTGAAGGGGCAATAAAAAATGGATAATCTAGAGAGACTGACAAATAAACGTTATAGAATACTGAAGGGGCAATCAAAAATGGATAATCTAGAGAGACTGACAAATAAACGATAGAGAATACTGAAGGGGCAATCAAAAATGGATAATCTAGAGAGACTGACAAATAAACGTTATAGAATACTGAAGGGGCAATCAAAAATGGATAATCTAGAGAGACTGACAAATAAACGATAGAGAATACTGAAGGGGCAATCAAAAATGGATAATCTAGAGAGACTGACAAATAAACGATAGAGAATACTGAAGGGGCAATCAAAAATGGATAATCTAGAGATACTGACAAACAAACGATAGAGAATACTGAAGGGGCAATCAAAAATGGATAATCTAGAGAGACTGACAAATAAACGATAGAGAATACTGAAGGGGCAATAAAAAATGGATAATCTAGAGAGACTGACAAATAAACGTTATAGAATACTGAAGGGGCAATCAAAAATGGATAATCTAGAGAGACTGACAAATAAACGTTATAGAATACTGAAGGGGCAATCAAAAATGGATAATCTAGAGAGACTGACAAATAAACGATAGAGAATACTGAAGGGGCAATCAAAAATGGATAATCTAGAGAGACTGACAAATAAACGATAGAGAATACTGAAGGGGCAATCAAAAATGGATAATCTAGAGAGACTGACAAATAAACGTTATAGAATACTGAAGGGGCAATCAAAAATGGATAATCTAGAGAGACTGACAAATAAACGATAGAGAATACTGAAGGGGCAATCAAAAATGGATAATCTAGAGAGACTGACAAATAAACGATAGAGAATACTGAAGGGGCAATCAAAAATGGATAATCTAGAGAAACTGACAAATAAACGATAGAGAATACTGAAGGGGCAATCAAAAATGGATAATCTAGAGAGACTGACAAATAAACGATAGAGAATACTGAAGGGGCAATCAAAAATGGATAATCTAGAGAGACTGACAAATAAACGTTATAGAATACTGAAGGGGCAATCAAAAATGGATAATCTAGAGAGACTGACAAATAAACGTTATAGAATACTGAAGGGGCAATCAAAAATGGATAATCTAGAGAGACTGACAAATAAACGATAGAGAATACTGAAGGGGCAATCAAAAATGGATAATCTAGAGAGACTGACAAATAAACGTTATAGAATACTGAAGGGGCAATCAAAAATGGATAATCTAGAGAGACTGACAAATAAACGATAGAGAATACTGAAGGGGCAATCAAAAATGGATAATCTAGAGAGACTGACAAATAAACGTTATAGAATACTGAAGGGGCAATCAAAAATGGATAATCTAGAGAGACTGACAAATAAACGATAGAGAATACTGAAGGGGCAATCAAAAATGGATAATCTAGAGAGACTGACAAATAAACGTTAGTGAATACTGAAGGGGCAATCAAAAATGGATAATCTAGAGAAACTGACAAATAAACGATAGAGAATACTGAAGGGGCAATCAAAAATGGATAATCTAGAGAAACTGACAAATAAACGATAGAGAATACTGAAGGGGCAATCAAAAATGGATAATCTAGAGAGACTGACAAATAAACGTTATAGAATACTGAAGGGGCAATCAAAAATGGATAATCTAGAGAGACTGACAAATAAACGATAGAGAATACTGAAGGGGCAATCAAAAATGGATAATCTAGAGAGACTGACAAATAAACGTTATAGAATACTGAAGGGGCAATCAAAAATGGATAATCTAGAGAAACTGACAAATAAACGATAGAGAATACTGAAGGGGCAATAAAAAATGGATAATCTAGAGAGACTGACAAATAAACGTTATAGAATACTGAAGGGGCAATCAAAAATGGATAATCTAGAGAGACTGACAAATAAACGATAGAGAATACTGAAGGGGCAATCAAAAATGGATAATCTAGAGAGACTGACAAATAAACGATAGAGAATACTGAAGGGGCAATCATAAATGGATAATCTAGAGAGACTGACAAATAAACGATAGAGAATACTGAAGGGGCAATTAAAAATGGATAATCTAGAGAGACTGACAAATAAACGTTATAGAATACTGAAGGGGCAATCAAAAATGGATAATCTAGAGAGACTGACAAATAAACGATAGAGAATACTGAAGGGGCAATCAAAAATGGATAATCTAGAGAGACTGACAAATAAACGTTATAGAATACTGAAGGGGCAATCAAAAATGGATAATCTAGAGAGACTGACAAATAAACGATAGAGAATACTGAAGGGGCAATCAAAAATGGATAATCTAGAGAGACTGACAAATAAACGATAGAGAATACTGAAGGGGCAATCAAAAATGGATAATCTAGAGAGACTGACAAATAAACGTTAGAGAATACTGAAGGGGCAATCATAAATGGATAATCTAGAGAGACTGACAAATAAACGATAGAGAATACTGAAGGGGCAATCAAAAATGGATAATCTAGAGAGACTGACAAATAAACGTTATAGAATACTGAAGGGGCAATCAAAAATGGATAATCTAGAGAGACTGTCAAATAAACGTTATAGAATACTGAAGGGGCAATCAAAAATGGATAATCTAGAGAGACTGACAAATAAACGTTATAGAATACTGAAGGGGCAATCAAAAATGGATAATCTAGAGAGACTGACAAATAAACGATAGAGAATACTGAAGGGGCAATCAAAAATGGATAATCTAGAGAGACTGACAAATAAACGATAGAGAATACTGAAGGGGCAATCAAAAATGGATAATCTAGAGAGACTGACAAATAAACGTTATAGAATACTGAAGGGGCAATCAAAAATGGATAATCTAGAGAGACTGACAAATAAACGATAGAGAATACTGAAGGGGCAATCAAAAATGGATAATCTAGAGAGACTGACAAATAAACGTTATAGAATACTGAAGGGGCAATCAAAAATGGATAATCTAGAGAGACTGATAAATAAACGTTATAGAATACTGAAGGGGCAATCAAAAATGGATAATCTAGAGAGACTGACAAATAAACGTTATAGAATACTGAAGGGGCAATCAAAAATGGATAATCTAGAGAGACTGACAAATAAACGTTATAGAATACTGAAGGGGCAATCAAAAATGGATAATCTAGAGAGACTGACAAATAAACGATAGAGAATACTGAAGGGGCAATCAAAAATGGATAATCTAGAGAGACTGACAAATAAACGTTATAGAATACTGAAGGGGCAATCAAAAATGGATAATCTAGAGAGACTGACAAATAAACGTTATAGAATACTGAAGGGGCAATCAAAAATGGATAATCTAGAGAGACTGACAAATAAACGTTATAGAATACTGAAGGGGTAATCAAAAATGGATAATCCAGAGATACCATAAGGTACACAATACGAAGAATAACAAAACAATAACAAACACAATATGTGTTGGACACCACGACACACAAACAAACAAGATATGATCCGTCCAACAAACAAGATATGATCCCTCCAACAAACAAGATATGATCCCTCCAACAAACAAGATATGATCCGTCCAACAAACAAGATATGATCCCTCCAACAAACAAGATATGATCCCTCCAACAAACAAGATATGATCCGTCCAACAAACAAGATATGATCCCTCCAACAAACAAGATATGATCCGTCCAACAAACAAGATATGATCCCTCCAACAAACAAGATATGATCCGTCCAACAAACAAGATATGATCCGTCCAACAAACAAGATATGATCCCTCCAACAAACAAGATATGATCCCTCCAACAAACAAGATATGATCCCTCCAACAAACAAGATATGATCCCCCCAACAAACAAGATATGATCCCTCCAACAAACAAGATATGATCCCTCCAACAAACAAGATATGATCCCTCCAACAAACAAGATATGATCCTTCCAACAAACAAGATATGATCCCTCTAACAAACAAGATATGATCCCTCCAACAAACAAGATATGATCCCTCCAACAAACAAGATATGATCCCTCCAACAAACAAGATATGATCCCTCCAACAAACAAGATATGATCCCTCCAACAAACAAGATATGATCCCTCCAACAAACAACTGGCGGTTAAGACGAACCTAACATAGTTGTTATGCTGAAAACGCAACGGACATCAAAACACGGAATTCTGAACATAAAGACACATAGTAGGACAACACAAAAAACTAAAAAGATCAGCAACACGGACCCCACAAAAAAACCCGGGGGTGAACTCAGGTGCTCGCGAAAGGTAAGCAGTTCCTGCTTCTTATAAGACACCCGCCGTGGTATTCATATATACAGTCAAGTTCAGTAAAATGTCTTGTCTGTGATACGTAAAAAGTAAAATAGCCGTTGTAATTTGAGATATAGATATTTCTTAACGGTCAACCAGACTTTGACGACGACCGTATATATTTTACCCAGTCAAATAATTACATAGAAGAATAACAGAATAAAGACATTGTGCACGTTTCTGGGATAATCTTCATCAGGTACGCTCAATGCCAAACGATTGGAAAGCCAATTAATTTTAAAGTATTTGGGAGCATGAAAACCAAAGGGCATAACCAGGATAGCAAAAATTTCCTATACCCACCTATGCCATAGGGAGGAGTATCTTACTTTGAGCAGACCTGATGAAGGTTATTCCAGAAACGCGTCGTCAGCACTAAATTTGATATCTAGGTGTTTATTTTAGTGTTAATAACAATTCAACTATTTAACAAATGTAAATTTCAACAATACTTTGCTAATAGTTATAATGAAACACACCATAGAACAGTCAAATAAGGTGACTGAAACTAAGCAAACAAACATGTGGTGGAATATGTGAATTCCGAAAGTAAAGGCACGGAATTCAGGACAAATTTCCACTTTCAATCTGAACTAAGAAAACAGATACGAGAGATGATGAAATATGGAAATGGTGATAAATCTGAATACGACAGGAAAAGGAAACAATAAACAATATTTTTTTTTATTATTAAATGGCTTTAATGGCATAAGAAATAAAATTCTTGGATCAAAATATAGTATATGCACTTGCTTTCAATATGCATTTGTTCAACTTTCCCTTGTCGACATGCTGCGATCGTATCATGCCCCTCTCTGCATATCACTGTATTTCTTTAATATCAAATGTAATGAAAATGGACATATTCTGTTTCATTAAGTTTAAGTGACGATTTTCAATCAATCAATCAATCAATCAATCAATCAATCAATCAATCAATCAATCAATCAATCAATCAATCAATCAATCAATCAATCAATCAATCAATCAATCAATCAATCAATCAATCAATCAATCAATCAATCAATCAATCAATCAATCAATCAATCAATCAATCAATCAATCAATCAATCAATCAATCAATCAATCAATCAATCAATCAATCAATCAATCAATCAATCAATCAATCAATCAATCAACAAATCAATCAATCAATCAATCAATCAATCAATCAATCAATCAATCAATCAATCAATCAATCAATCAATCAATCAATCAATCAATCAATCAATCAATCAATCAATCAATCAATCAAAATCAATAATTCATATTAGATGTTTGTTGTATCTTTTTTATAAAGCTTGTCTTTTGCGATGCACTAAAATGATTAGGTTTGGTTAAATTTATGGTGCTTAACGCCACTTTCAACAATATTGCAGTTATATCGTGGCGTGTGTTTTATTGGTGGAGTAGCCGGAGAAAACTACCGACCTGTCGCTAGTCACTGACAAACTTTATCACTTACAAGAAAAAAAAGGATTAAAAAAACCCATCTAATTTTAATTAGATCCTACTTAGCTTCAACATGGCGTCTACTTACCTTTTCAACCAGTATAATACAATCCGGTTTTTATTCTGTCATGTACTAACTGGTTATATGATAATTAATAGTTCATCTAGTCTCATTTTAGATTATGTAAGCATATATCACTCTAAACAAAGTGTGACGCGACAAAGATATTTTCCCCTAGTTTTGACGTATAGGTTAAACAACAGTTGTCCATGTTTTATGAACATGTATAGCGAAGCCCAAGGCGAAACCGAAGACTATGAATATTCCAAAGCGGTACCGTTCAGAGAATTATATATATATACATATGCAATCAAGTTCTGTCAGATTTTTTTAGGGCGTATCATAGCAACTTATTTTAATCGGATTGTTTCTAAAATTTCTCATTTTTTAACCCAGTTCCCTGTTACAATCATTTCTCGTGTAGATAGTTTATATATAAACTCTAGTATTTAATTTTATACCTTTATATATTTCATACATTGATCTCGAAATTAAACTTTTCCGGGTTTGCTGGGGAAGTTTGTGCTATCCTTTTATTCATAACATTATTTATTTTTTATTTTGTGTTTGGGGGTGGGGGGGGGGGGGGGGGAGGGAGGGGCTATGCAATAAGTGCATATCACGACTAACGTTGCGAGTTCGAATCCCGATGAATGCGAGGCGTACTTCATACAGCATTATGTGATAAAGTGTGTCTGTAACTTGCGGCAGGTCGGTGATTTTCTCCCAGTAGTCCGGTTTTCTCCACAAATAAAACTGACTGCATGATATAACTGAAATATTGTTGAAAGTGGCGTTAAACACTATAACCATAGCTTTCTGATTTTGTGTTGGCCAGTGCATCATAATTCTGATATATTGCACTATTCTTAGACGACCAATGGGATGTAGATTTAATGAATATCACATAAAACAATAGAACATCGAAGAATATAAGTGAGTGATGTTGTTTAACACTAAGTGAGCAATTTTTCAGACATATCATGGCGAGAACAAGTTAATTTTCAATGAGATGATGACGGGGTCCACTTTGTACTAGACCAACAGGCTTTATTGGATTTTATATAGTGCTAGCTCACTGAAACAACAGTCCGCGCAAAGACATGTCGCTCCACTCGGACACATTATTCTGATTCCGAGCCAACCAGTCGTGGTTCTTTCCCGTTAAAGCTGCGCGGTTAGCAGAGAAGCAACAAACACCAATTTTATCGTCTTTGGTTTGACCCGAATGGGGCTCGACCCCACGATCTACTGCAACCGAGGCGAGCACACTAACCATTACACCACCATGCGATTTGTTGGATTGAAGATTGTACATTAATGTACATCTAAAGTATTTATTGAAATAGAAAACGTAGCAAATAATTTGTGTAATTTGATTATAGCCAAAAGTACATTAGTTCACTGCCGGTATTTAGTGGAGTTCGTGTTACTCGATATTTAGTTTTATGTGTAATGTTTTGTAGATTGTTGTTTGTTCTTTTGGCCATTGCTTTGTCTGTCATTCTCCGATTTACTGTTTCTGAGTACCCCTTTGGTATCTTCAAACTCTTCTTAATTGATTGATTAAAATATGTTTGTGTCAAATGTCCACCACATAGAATGTAGCATTAAGAATCAAAAAGGATTGCTTTATTGAATATAATAATAAAAACCTAGATATCCAATTTAGTGAACAAAGTGAGTTTCATAGAAAACCTTCATCGTGTATCCTCAAAATCAAAGGATTGGAAAGACAAATAATTAAACAAAATCTTTTGGAGCAAGAAAGTTAAATGGACTAACATGATAGCTAAAATCAACCATAGTCACCCTTAGTTTTAATTAGAATTACAACATTTAGGAAAAAGCTACTATTACACAATGGCAATCGAATGCCATCGTACAAATGGTTTCAAGATTTGTTAGAAACAGTGATGGATTGGTATGTTCTTTCTCTCGTTACGATCTCATTGTTTTTATTAAGTTCTCTAGCTAATACACAATATATAAAAGTACATAAATCAGTGACATTGATAAAAATATAAAGGGGGGAAGAAACCCCATATAAGATGTAAGTTCATTTCAAACAATATATGCTACAAAATAGTTTTGGCGTTTCAATTTAGAAAAAAACCCAAAATAGTATAGTCGCACAGACAAATTGAAAAATTATAATTGAGATTTTTATGGCTGCCTTCAATTTGTGGAACTCTTTTATATTGAAGATCACAAAAAATGCATTATTCTAAATCACACTGTCTGATCTGGTTTCATTTCACCTATACCTAATAACATTCGCTAATGACACAAATTCTAAAATAGTCGAAGATCAACAAAATTCTCGAACTAAACAATGTAGTTTATTACCTTTTTGATAAGTCACTACGTTTTTAGAACACTACATTATGATTGGGTTTTCTTCCACTATAAATAATATTTGTAGTCTTTAAATATGTTTATTCAGAGAATTGTTGTAATTCCTGGTACATCCTGTATCCTTATTATACATCATCCTCTATTTTTTCTGGCGGATTCAGGATTTATTTTATTCTTCTTCTGCAAATACACGTGTAAAATCATGATGGATTTTTAAATAATATTAGATTTCATGCTACAAATACTTGTATATTATTTGGCATTCCAATCATTTAGATTTGAGCGTACCAGATGAAGGTTATTCTGAGTGTACCAGATGAAGGTTATTCTGAGCGTATCAGATGAAGGTTATTCTGAGCGTACCAGATGAAGGTTATTCTGAGCGTACCAGATGAAGGTTATTCTGAGCGTACCAGATGAAGGTTATTCTGAGCGTACCAGATGAAGGTTATTCTGATTGTACCAGATGAAAGTTATTCTGAGCGTACCATATGAAGGTTATTCCAGAAACGTGTTTAGTAAATTAGATTTCTAAGTTTTAATTCTTAAAGGAAATGTCAAAAAGATGAAATAAATCTTCTATGACATGCTACATGATTCCTCCCACATTTGTTATATTAGTTTTGATTATAGCTTGTATCAAGCCGAAAGCATCACGTGTCTAATGTAGAGAATGTTTAATTACAAGAATGTTTCCTTTCACTAGAACTACATGAGTGGCTTAACAATATGTACACGAGCTCATACATTAACGTTAAACTGTAAATTTACAAACTGATAGAATTAAAGAGTTTATATTTTAACATTCATAACTCTTTTGTTGTTTGATTTTCATATTATTTATGTTAGCAGTGTGGGAGAGGTGATAAGGGTATGTTTCATGTATTGTTATTTATATCATTAGCAGGATGTGGGAGAGGTGATGAGGGTATGTTTCATGTATTGTTATTTATATCATTAGCAGGGTATGGGAGAGGTGATGCGGGTATGCTTCATGTATTGTTATTTATATCATTAGCAGGGTGTGAGAGAGGTGATGCCGGTATGTTTCATCTATTGTTATTTATATAATTAACAGGGTGGGGGAGTGGATGAGGGTATGTTTCATGTATTGTTTTGTATATAATTAACAGGGTTGGGGGGTGAGGGGTGGGGGGTGGATAAGGGCATGTTTCATGTATTGATCTTAAAGTTTTCGTGTTATTTTTGTGCTATGCAAATCCTATTTCAAAATGATAAACTAAATATGTGGTATGTTAAATATATCGTCACCTTAACCGAAAATAATATCATGGCGTTGTCTATCGTTACATGTGTTTTGAAAGGCCTTTTGGATTCACTGTGTAAAGCATTTGTTTACTGACGTGTACCACAAGTGACGAAACGTTACTCGTGGGCCATATTGTATCAAAAATCATGATTTTCAAGATGTTATTTTACCATTTTTAATGTTGTAGGAATACTTATGTCTTATTTACGGTATTTGTGTTTGTTTGCATATAATGGTGTCCAACACATATTGAGTTGTGTTTTTGTTTTGTTTGTCTTTGTCTTGTGTCTTGTGTTCAGAGTGTTGTCAATTTCTCTGGATTGTCTATTTTTGATTTCCACTTCCGTATTCTCTAACGTTTATTTTCAAGATGGTATTTTACTTTCTTAAATGATTTCGTCATTCAGTAGGCCATATGATCGCTACCGTGAATTTACCGAGCATCATAATATGGTTTCTATGAATCAGTATTATTGAATTTCCGCTAAGTTGTTGCCCATCATCTTAGCGAGTTTGTGAATCTCAAGACCACCATTATAGAGTGTCCACGAATCTGTCGACATCCATTATTTGGGGAAGGTGAGAGGGGGAGGGTCGTGGTTTCGATCATATGGTGGTTTTATTGACTAATTCCTATACATTCAGTGCCTATCAACACTGAAGCTGTGAGCACAAATCCCGCACATGTCGGGGTGTCATACATACAATATTATATGATAAAGTGTGTCAGTGCCTTGCGGAAGGTCTGTGGTTTTCTTCGAGTACACCAATTTCCTCCTCCAATTACACTGACCACCACGAGATAACTGATTATTCTTGAAAGTGGGGTCATCTGATGGTTTTGTCGTAAGTTTGCCATAGTATAAATCTTAAGGATATACAATATACTAAAATAACAAACCCATTTCCTACACATAAATATTATCAGGATGACAAATCCCACAAAAGCTGTCACGCCAACTACTGTCAAGACAATCGGGACTATTTCCGTTCCCTGTAATGATACAGATACACGATGACGTTCAAAAAAATAAATTTAATCTATTGAAGTTAATTCTTCAAGCATTGTAGAAATAAATAAACTGATCACCCTTCTAAAGCACCTGAATTCAACCCCGGTGTCTGGAGGGTTCGTGTTGCTCAATGTTTAGTTTTCTCTGCTGTTTCTCATCATGTGTCCTTTTGTTCTTTTTATTTTAGCCATTGTATTGTCAGCCCTTCATCGATTTATAACTTCTGATAACGTTTTGGTATCTTCAAACTTTTCATAAATTTGCTTTAAATTGTCGGTTTCATCTCTGAATTGTAGCCAGGTTTAAATCTCCATTATGGAGACATACTTGCTGCACACGTAGCAAGTAATAAGATTCAACATTATAGTTTTCATTTGAACAACAACCCAGGCAAATGAATACAGAATGTCATTTTCGAGGAATGCAACTTTTTGGAAGATTTTGATCACTACTTCAAAAACTCAAACATTATGGACAAAATATAAAGCTAAATAATAAAGTAATTGACATTGTTATCAAGATTGATGGAACTACAAAGTGAAAATTATTTTAGATTTTTTTCTAGTTATTAAAATCGTAGTATTTTACACCTGTCATATCTAAGAAGATTTGAAGATACCAAAGGGGTAATCAGAAGCCGTAAATCGATAGGCAGAAAATGCAATGGTCAGGAACAAGAACTGCATCCTTCCGGAGCACATGGGTTCACCCGCATGGGGTTCGTGTTGCTCGATCAGTTTCTGTGTTGTGCTTTGTAGATCGTTTTAAAACCCTTTCTCCTTTTTCCTTTGGTTATTATATTGTCTGTCTCTCTTCGATTTATGAATTCCGATTACCCCTTTCGTATCTTCAAACTCTTTTTAATAAATCTGACGTCAATGGTCTTCTATATGTAAGGAGGAAAATTGCAAAATATGTAAACATTTGTCAAAGTTGTTGTTTTGTGTCCAAATAGTTTCTTCATACAAACGTCTCACTTCGTATTGAGTAAGTTTATTATCATAATAAGTGCACAATGTATGATTAGCAGTTTGGCCATACAAATCAGGTAGAACCTAACTTTGAAGACTTGAAGGTTTGAGTTTGTAGCCCTTACAGACTTGTGACAACCTTCTCTCAACTTTATTTCGACCAAAGATCTGAAATAAAACAATTTTTAATTGCATTTAAAGCAGTTTTATTTAAAAATCGCCTTCTTTACATTTTTAATACATGAGTAGTTTGCAATACTTGAGGGTCGTCGTGGTCGTGTTCGTATGGAAGTTGGATTTACAACTACCTATGTAATCAGTGCCTATCACCACTGAAGTTGTGAGTTCAAATCCCGCTCAGGCGAGGTGTACTCGATGCAACATTTTGTGATAATGTCTTTTTCCGGACATTCCGGTTTCCACCACCAATAAAACTGACAGCGACGATAAAACTGAAATATGTGTTGAAAGTGGAGTTAAACACCACAACCCTAGCCCCCAATACTTGTTCGCTTCTGCGTATTACATCAAATCATTTGGGCGGTGTACTGGTTAGATTAGAGGGTCGTCGGTATGCTCACGTTTCTGATTATGTCTATGATTATAAAATTAGCATTTGCTACTACCTGTTAAGGAAAAAAGACAATTAATGTTTGGCTAGGAGTTAGAATAATGTGTTGTCGAATCGCTTCAGTGGAACATATTCTATCACATTATTAATATTGTTATCAATTGCTTTAAGCCTACTCGTGGTGTAATTTACTAAACGACGTTTAATTGTTCGGATGGAATTTTATCTGATTATTTTTTACTCTTGGTTAATTAAGTTATTGAATTTCAAATCTCGAGTTTCAGATATCGAATCTCGAATCTCGAATCGCGAATTTTGAATTTCGAATCTTGTATCTAGAACATTTATTCGGGGCTTTTACACTATAATGTGATAACATGTTTCACGAAGATTAAATATATATAATGTTCAAGATTATAGCGTTCTTTATGACAACGTTGTTCGCCCGGTTACTCGATCCAACATTATGTGATAAAGTGTGTTAGTGACTTGCGGCTGGTCAGTGGTTTTCTCCGGGTATTCCGGTTTCCTCCAACAATAAAACTGTCCGCCGCGATATAACTAATATATTGTTGAATGTGGCGTTAAACATCATAATCCCCCTCTATTAAAAGTACAAACCTATTATTGGTGTTTGTAATTTCCAGTATGTTGACTAGTCTACAGTTGATTCTAACATCCTGTAAACATGTGAAGTTATTTCTTCCAGTGCCGCTCTCACACAAAGTATGGATATGATTTCCGTTTACGTTATATACGTTCGCTATGACGAGGTCTGAAAACTTAACAGAAAGGATGTACATATTTTAATTATAGTAAAAAGAGTTTGAAGATACCAAAGAGGTAATCAGAATCGTATATCGAAGAAGAACAAACAACACAATGGCAAAAAGAAAACGTACAAAAGGACAAACAACGATCTACAAAACATAAAACTAAGGATCGAGTAACACGAACCCCACTACAAACCGGGGTTGAACTCATGTGCCCCGGAAGGGTAACTAGTTCCTGCTCCACTTGTGGCATCCGTCGTGTTAATCTAGTTACGGTGATAAGTCATGAATGAAGAAAGGACCGGGAAATGTTTACGACAAGTGGAACATATCGTATCCGTGATCATTTGTGACACCGATATTCCATAACAGTCAATCAAGTCATGGTGGTGACCATTTTTTAGCAGTAAACCGTAATACAGAAAGAGCATTGGTTTGATGTAGAGACAGATCGATATAGTATTAGATGCATCGGTTGATTGATTGATTGATTGCTGTTTATCATCAAGTGAGCAGTATTAAAGCTATAATAATTCATAGCGAGATCAAGGTAAACAAGCAATTAAAATGTGTATACTATAAAGTGTTACATGGATGGGTGTATATTTAGATTGCGATATGCCCACCCCCTTAACAAAATTGGGGAGTGAACCCATGTGCTCGCGAAGGGTAGGCAGTTCCTGTTTCTTATGTCATCCACCATTTTTCTCATGGTCAAGTCCGGTAAAAGTATTGTCTGTGATAGAGGAGGAAAAAAATCTACGACAAAAGAAAAAGATCTATTGCCATCTGAAAATGAATAGTTTGTAACAGCCAGCAATGACCAGTTCGTGATAACGACCGTGTGTGATGTTTTTTTTTAGTAACGATGACTTTAGCGTAAAGGCAAAGTAATCTTGTTTGAGTAGATTTTGTGTGAGTAGCTGAGCTCTGTCAAAAAAAAAATACTGTACTGCTGGACAAAATCAATAGATAGTTAGGGATTTTCTTTCTCTGTTGAATTCAATGGAAGACACCGAAAATGCTGTTCAAGACCATTGTGTGAAAGCATTGCTCGTCATTATAGACTTATTAATAATCAAATTAAGCGTTGTGACAAAAGTACAAGATTTAGAGGAACTAAATTTCCAAGTGTAGATGAGACACTCATTACAAAAGAAAATACATATGTGGCTTACTTTCTGCTCACAGTTGTATTGGTGAAAATATCTATATTTTGGCTGGAATGACGAAGTAAAACAGGTTTCTGTGTCTTTTGTGCAGTTTCTGCAACCAATAGTTAATTATTGTTTGATTCGTAAATAGGAATAAATAATAGAAAGAAAAGAAAATGATAAAAGACTCGCAGAGGCAAGTGATAAAGTTTACCAGTTGCTCGCCCATGGTCGGTGGTTCTCTCCGACTTCTTCCACCACTGGTCTCCATGATATAGCTGAAATATTGCTGAAAGTGGCGTTAAACACCAAAAATCAAAATCTAGAAAGAATGTAATTAGACGCTATTTCAACTTCAATTCCAGGAAAAGGTCAAGTTAACCCAATATTTTCTATCAAATAATTACTGTATTGTTATGATCTTCACAATACCATACATGAAGAATGAAGTATATGTTTGAAAATAAAATTAAGAAAAAAACTTTCTGTTGTAAAGGAACATCGCTTGTATTTTAGTTCTACATGACTATGGCAAAATATATTTGATACTTGCACAGGTGACAATTCTTAGCCACCCACAGAGCTGCTCAGCGCATCCACATTTCGCAAATGGGAGTTGCCCTTTCCATGGAGTATTGCCATGTTATTATACATAATGTCTGACCATAGACCATAGTGAGGTCGTGTTTCGAAGGTTATTTTTGTTTCATCTCAAACCAACTCCCAGTTCATTTCTATTGGCAGAAAGACACATCAAAAGTCGCAGCCTCTGTTGTCCCATACATTCATGAAATATGGAGCCACCAGCAACCACTTAATCGGTATATGATATATATATATACGCTAAAAATATATTGTTATTTCGAGAAACCGGAATCTACATTGTAGTCATAAAAAGCTCCACATTTTAAGATCCTTGATAACATTTTACCTCTAGGAAATAATATCATTAAAATATATAACTTACTTATTCTTAAAAATAAATGAATATTCTCTGTAAATGAATAACAGTGCATGTTGATTAAGTAATAAGGCAGCAAAGAAAAAAAAATAACTAACATAACACAATATAAACGTTAGAGAAAACCGAAGAGGAATCTACAATGTACAACTCAGAGAAACTGGAAACATGGGGCACTCAAGACACACGACGGAGACAAAGAAAACAAACCACACAACACTGAAGACTAAAACGATGAGCAACACGGACCTCACCAACCAAAACATCGAGGGTATACCGAGACGTCCACGAAGGGCAAGTAGTTCCTGTCTATATGATATCTTAAGAAAAGAAACCAGTCATCTATTTCATCTTAGCGCACAGATAGTAATGAATGTATGAGGGTTTCAGTATATTAATAGCTAAAAAATATAGGTTTAAAATCTCCAAAATCACTTGTTACATGGGAAGGGACGTCGTGTCCGAGTCAACCATCAATAAAACTTGCTTCCACGTTATTACTGAAATAATGTTGTAAGTACAAAAAAATGTAATGTTAAAAACATCACAAAAAAACCCACAAAACAAAACAATTCACATTGGTCAGAAATCGAGCCCCTTCACAAAGACATACTTTAATTTGTTATCTGTATACCATTTTATTGACAAAGGTTACCAGAAATAAAGATATCCAATTTCTCCCATTATTACGCGTTTTAACCCCACTGAACCAGTGGTGGAAAAATGTGCAATCCTCTTGAGGATTAAAATGTCTCGTGCCTTTCCCCGCATTTTGTCAAATCGGTCCGCCAAAGGATTTTGAAATAAAGTTCGTGTTAAATAATGGGAGAAACAAATTCTCCTTCGGTTGCCCATGTGGGTTGCGATATTTCTCTACCCTCGAGAGTTAAATTAAAAATGTTAACCACTCGTCTAACGGCTTGTGGTTAACATTTTAAATTTAACCCACTCGTATCCCACCGGTAACTGAAGGAAAATCTATATTTCTCTAATTGCTTTTCTGTTATTTACAAAATATACCATGCAAATATTTATATTGCAAGAAAAAATAACTAATACCTACCCCGAACAAATTTGAATTTCAAGATTTGACGTGTTTCCTGGAAAACTGTAATTTAGTACGGTGACATCGATACCTTTAACTTGACCTTTGTGTATAATCTGAAATATTAATTTCTTCCCAATTAAATTATAGGTTTTATAAAAAAAAAGAATTTCAATTCATACTGATGATGCCAACATTTAGTATTCAGTACAAAGTGCCTAAAATACAAGGAATAAAATGAATTAAAAAAAAAAAAAAAAAATATCGTATATGAAAGTTTACTTTTGGATGTTACGTTAATAAAAACTTAGATATCAAATTTACAGACATGTATATACTTCACAAGTATGTGTGATTTTCAATGACACGCTACTCTTAAAAGTACGTGCATCAACGTTAATTAAAATTGAGGGCAAAATCAAACACCAGACACTAAGGGCAAAGAAAGTTTCCTAATTGCAAAAATCTGCAAAAAAAAGTAAGCACATCTCTGTTTTTATTTAATAATTGCGATATTTTTGCATGTATAGCTAAAAAATAAATTCTCCTTCCCACGATTCATTGGATAGTAGACAACTTTACATCGAACTTTTATCATGCTGCTTCTATTAAAAAAAGTTTGAAGATACCATATAGGTAACCAGAGTAAATCGAAGAAGGACAGAAAACACAATTGCCAAAAGAAAAAGAATAAATAATGATCTACAAAGCACTACACAGAAAGCTAAGCATCGAGCAACACGAACTCGGGTAATCCGGAAGGTTAAGCCGTTCCTGCACGGTGGGCTGCATCACACGTGGCACCCATCGTGTTACTCTTGTTACAATCCCGGTTATAAGTCATAAATAAGGAAAGGACCGGATTGTGTGTGTGTGTGTTATTCTTCTCTCTTTGATCAGGAGTGGAGCGACATTTCTACCCATGAACCGTTGTTACTATAAATATTCATTTAATCATGTTGGTTTAATAGAAAGCGCTCTCTCACTCTCTTTCAATCAGGCTTTCATTGATAAATATCATGACGTCAAACATAAAGATTAATTTGTTGTTGATGACAGTAATGAGTTTACTTCCTCATACCGTTACTCATTATAATCTGAAATATTTAAAATAGAATATGTCTTTATATTAGCACCAATGGTGTTTCTCATCATTGTATGTAATTTAAATACAAATTAGATTACTTACATTTAAAATCAAAATTACATTGGAAATCGTAGTTATAAAATTCCATATTTTCATTGTCTGGTTTATTTTTTATCGAAACAAACCTATCATTCTTATCTGAATACATATATATAATGCATATATTTACACTTGAAAACTATATAATCAATACATTTTCTATGCGATGGCAATATTTAAAGGGGCATTAACTGCCAAAATCGTAAATTTTTGTTACCCATAAAAACTATCAGATATGATTGATGCCTTAATAAAACGTGTTTCTGTAACTTATAAATGTTATGAAATGTACGCGCATCGGGGAAAAAATGTGCAACTGCTCGTGTTTTGAGATCGATCAAGAAATGGACACCATCTTATTAATTATCGGCATTGTTTACGTAGTTTGCAGAATCGTCATTAAATCAGTACAACAATGCACTTATTTCTTATTTTCTGTGAATCTGCTTTCAGTCGACGTTAATTAAGGACAAAGAACCATGCAAGTTTGCAGTTAATAAGCGACAAAATACAAATTATTCGATTTTACCTGTCACTAATAAGGTCAGTTGCATACGGAGAAAGCGAGGTCAAATTATTTACTTGCAAGGAAATAATAAATCGATGGTAATTTTCGTTCTCAAACGGCGAAAAGTGGTACGATTAGCTGCTTAATGTGAAATATTTACCTTTATTTCATCATTTTAAAGATATTTACCAATTTCCAAAACATATAATTTTGTTGGTCAAAATCGTAGCTAATGCCTCATTAAGCAATTGAAGAAAAAACCTAAATCACATTCTTTGATAAAAACTAGATTACACTCTCTGTCTGAAAGAACTCGCATGAGAGGTTTGGGCCAATAAAACTACATTAACCTCGCCACTTTTTATTGAAGTGCCTGTACCAAACCTGGAAAGTGAGCTGTCATGTGACCGTTAAACGACACGAACATCATCTGATATGAACATTCTATTGGACATTAGTATACGTAAATAAAAACAAATAACATTCAAAAACAAGAGCTCCTTGTAAAGCGACAACCATACAATGGTATTTACTTCTTTGGATCACGACAGTATACGGAGTTTTGTTAAATAATTTATATATACTTGTGTATGTCTGAAAATTCAATCCATCAAAGAGAGAATTAGATTTTTTAGCTGACCTTTTATTGTGTTTTATTCTCCACTCAGCAAAGTTCGTTGCAGCACCTATTATTCTGGTAAGCTTTCGGTACATAACAGACTAAAGACCCGATAAACATCGTACTTGCGCTAATATTGCAAATTACAAACTGTCAAAATATGCCCTTGACATACCGAACCAAACATGTTATAATACTTCGGATCTACCGAAGAGAATAAATGATAAACACGGCAAAAATAAACGAAAACATATCCGCGAAATGTGCACATATCGCGGATTCATGTGTTCCCTAAATCATTACACATTGTACATATTCCAGTTATGACATCAGTACTGTGTCTACTACGTGGTTAATTTGCACAAAATCTCGATTATGGTTTCGTATTTGCTGTTACATCCATGTTGATTTATTAATTATGTTATTTGATATCCCTGTAAGAAATAAGAAAGGTTTATTGATGAAAAAGGGGTAATCAAAATCCATATCTGAAATCCCCAAAGTCTTAGTCTGTCTGCGGGCCCCAATGTTTCAATTATATAATGACTAGAGCAAGTTACTTTTCGACGAGACAATGATGATGACCACTTTACACTAGACCAACACGCTTAGCTGGGTTTTTATAGTGAGTGTACGGGTAGACATGTTGCTCCATTCGGACTGACACATTGTCCTGTTTGCGAGCCAAACAGTGCTTGCTCTTACTCGTTAATGCCCCATGCTCAGCCAAGAAGCAGCAAATGTCAAATTTATTATCTTTGTTTTGACTTGACTGAAGATCGAACTCACCAACTGTCATTTTCGATACCAGCATTCAAATCAAAGCGGTTCTACCAAACGATTGTAATTACGACCCCCCTCTCCTTCTCTAACGATAAAACCCTTCTTATTTAGACAATTGATTAAAACGAACATAGTTGTAAACAATTGTGAGGAGATAAATTTTTTTTACAGTTGAATGTAGACACTTCTTAGCTAGTAGTTAACTATGAATATTCAATGACCCTGCTATTGTAGCTGTCCATGATTATGTTGTCTTTATTTTTATGAAAGTGTTTTTTTAAGTAGAAGTGAATCTGTGCAGGTTTTGTATTGTTTGTTTATGTATTGAATTCTCACCGAAAGCCTGCGTCCATCACTTCTATATGTATCTTTAATATTGAAGACCCGGGTCAATAAATATATCATTTTTTTCTATGTGACAACTTTTTATTGATCATGCTTATCAAAATACAATGCATATATATTTACACTTGAAAACTATATAATCAATACATTTTCTATGCGATGGAAATATTTAAGCCATCGAAAAAAAAACTAAATTACATTCTCTGATAAAAACTAGATTACACTCCCAGTCTGAAAGCACTCGCATGAGAGGTTTGGGCCAATACAACTACATTAATAAAAGATTCATGTAAAAAGGCAGTAATTAAGTAAGGGTAATAACAAAATTACCGAACTCCGAACAATCTTACAAAGGGAAAGTCAAAACTCATAAGTATATAAACAGACAAAATCAGTCAACAACCGGAAAACTGTGAAAACCGTAATGACCCTGACTTGGTACAGGCATTTCTAAAGAAATGGTGGGTTGAATCAGATTTTAAAGCGCCAAACCTCCCGCTTTCATTACGGCTCAAAGGTTCCGTTGTTACTATAACAGTATTTATAACAATACTGGAACAAAATAGGTAAAATAGTTGTCAAAGCGGTACCAAATTCAGTGAAGTAAATGTCAAAAACACTTTTACGTCACACATTGATAGAAAAATATTGTTGATATGTTTGTTGACTTCCTTATCTTTATACATTTTCACTATATGAAAATGCATCGTTTATAATCGTCTCTGCAGAGACGGAATATATTTCGACAAGATCTTGGTATTGGAATATAAACTTTTCAAGAGATCGAATAAGGCGAATTTGTTTTATAACCCTGGTCCAGTAGCCTGTGTCTCAGATGAAGATGACGTTTCAGGTAATCAGAATAATTGCTACTGGCCCTTGCATAACGAATCAATTGCGAGATGTAAACACCATATGCAGGATAAGCTGATATATTGCTGAACATATTTGGAAAATTTATGATTTTAAAATTGAAGTCGTCCCATTTATCATAAATTTTAGTATTGAGTTGACTACTGTCGTCAAATTCAAGGTATATGTCCAAAAATGATGCAGACGAAGCTGTATCTGTGGTCTCTTTATTTTCCAGCTCTGGAGGATATATCAATGGAAGAAATTCTGCAAATCTAGAATTATTGATAGATAAAACGTCATCATTATACCTGTTTGTGAAATTAAAGGCAATAGCCTCATGAATCTTCTTATCTTTTACAAGCTTTTGAAGAAACTCCGACTCATTTGAGTATAAAAATAAATCGGCTAGAAGAGGGGCACAATTCGTACCCATTGGTATGCCCACGAACTGCTGAAGCAGTGTCCCTCCAAAGGAGACAAATATGTTATCGATGAGGAACTCCAGCATACTGATCACTTGTTCCTCGGAGTAGCATGTTTTACCTTTTTGAATTTTTTTTGAAACATATGTGGAATTGTAGCCTAACACAACAACTTTTGAACCATAGTTTCTATAACGGAAAGCTTTGTGAATTGTTTCTTTAAAGCGGGTTTTTAATTTGTCATGCGGTAGGGTTGTATATAGAGTTGAAAAATCAAAAGTTTTGATGGAGGATACCTGAGAGGAAGATCTTGATTTCAGTTTATCCAAAAGATCTTTAGAGTTTTTCAAAATCCACATGTGATTTATGCCACTACGCGAGTAAACAGTTTCACAATATTTCTGTTGTCCCTCTTTTACTGCAGACAGAACCTTTGTCAGGTGAATAGACAATTCTTTCTTCGAACAAGTTGATGATCCCGCTATGTACATTTCTTTGTATGGTGTCTTATGGAGTTTAGGTATCCAATATAAATAGGGTAAATTCTCAGACTCTTTACCAGAGGGAAGAGAGAGACGAGTGCTGGAGTATAATGGCCACAGCGAAAAAAATAAATGTTTGCGTGAACTGGATATGGCAAGATGAAGAGGCAGACCGCCGTTTACAGTAATTTGGCAAGCCTGTGCTCTACTGGTAACAATAGAAACGAGAATAATCCTCCCGGTGCCTTGATAAAACACGGGCAAGAGAGAAAACGGGTACTCAAACCCCGATATGTGAGCAAATATTTTAACCTCAAACTCTCCGGTTTTTACGCAGAAGTTCAATAATATAACCTAAGGATCCGAACTAGTATCCATTCAATCACCGGTCTGTCTGGTAAACAGAGAAGACCATAGAAACTCTGTGGTAACACAGAAGAAAAAACCTCAAAATATAAGCTGACGCACATTTTGGGATACCGACATGTCCCGTCATCATCTTGTCATATCCCGCCAACGCACTCAATGAAGCTGTGACATTTTTATTAATCAATTAATAGAAAAAAAGAAAAAAAATACAAAGAATTGAGATAGGCAAATAACAATACCATTTTGGTGTTATTATTACGATTTTCCTTGAACTTCTGAGAAAATGAAATACTAAAAAATACATAAATGTACAGTCACATATTAAATCAATTGACATTATAAACTAGGATGCGATTATTCATAGAAACTTCGGCGAATGTCATTTTCCACAGATCGAGTTCTTCATTTAACAGAGGAAATAAAAAGTCACTTTGCATAATACCGACTGATTCGAGAACAAATTAAATGGCATGTGTTATAGTCATTTAAAATGAAATTGTCCTTTTATCAACAACCAAGGGCCTGTTCGGACGACTGTTTGATGGCTTTTTATGTAGCCTCTGTTCAATTTCCAAGTTCGTCCATTAAATGCCAAGCATCTTTCGTCGGTATTTCTCATACATGTACCACCAACAATAAACATCACCTGCACAATTCACAAAACAGCAGCAGAGAAAGAGCAGGTTTTGGGGAGGTAACGGGGAAGGTGGTGGGTGTTTCAAAAATGGCAGCCGGCTACTACATGCAGGAGCGGTATAATCGAATAACGAGGCAAAATAAGGGGGAAAAGATGCAGACGCTAGGGGTGCAGAAGGGGGGGGGATTGTAAACTAAAATAAATACTCATTCACTTTAATTAAATCTATTTATCGGAATACGATAAACACACTTAACCTCGCCACTTTTTATTGAAGTGCCTGAGAGAGCTGTCATGCTAATGTTAAACGACACGAACATCACCTGATATGAAAATCGTGTTAGACATCAGTATTCGTAAATAAATATAAATAACATTAAGATAACACGAACTCCTTGTAAAGCGACAACAATACAATTGTATTTACTTCTTTGGACACGGGTACTCCGGTTTCCTCCACCAATAAAACTGACCGCCACGATATAATTGAAATATTGTTGAAAGTGGCGTTAAACACCATAACTCTAACCCTAACACTTAAATAATTTATATATACATGTGTATGTCTGAAAATTCAACCCAGCAGTGAAAGAATTATATTTTTAGCTAACATTTTTTTGGTGTTTTATTCTTCCCTCAGCAAAGTCCGTTGCAGCCCCTATTATTATGGTGAGCTTTCGGTACATAACAGACAAAATACCCGATAAACATCGCTCTTGTCCCAGCTTCAAAATCTCGTACTCGCACTAATATTGTAAATCACAAACTGTCAAAATATGGCTTGACATGGCGAATTAAACGTGATATAATACTCCGGATCTACTGAAGAGAAGCAATGGATAAACACGGCAACAATAAATGAAACCTAATCCGTGTAATTTGCACATATCGTTGATTTCAGTGCTCCTTAGATCATTAAGTAATGTATTTATTCAAATTATAACATTGGTATCGTGTCTGCAACGTGATTAATCTGGTTATTGACAGTCTGATAACAACGTCTATCTGGGTTATTAATAGTCTGATAACAACGTCTGTCAGGGTTATTGACAGTCTGATAACAACGTCTGTCTTGGTTATTAACAGTCTGATAACAACGTCTGTCTGGGTTATTAACAGTCTGATAACAACGTCTGTCTTGGTTATTAACAGTCTGATAACAATGTCTGTCATGGTTATTAACAGTCGGTTAGCAACGTCTGTCTTGGTTATTAACAGTCGGTTAACAACGTCTGTCTTGGTTATTAACAGTCTGATGACACCGTTTGTCTTGGTTATTAACAGTGTGATAACAGCATCTGTTTTTCTTATTAACAGTCAGTTAACAACGTCGGTCTTGGTAATCAACAGTCTGATAACAACGTCTGTCTTGGTTATTAACAGTCTGATAACAACGTCTGTCTTGGTTATTGACAGTCTGATAACAACGTCTGTCAGGGTTATTGACAGTCTGATAACAACGTCTGTCTTGGTTATTAACAGTCTGATAACAAAGTCTGTCAGGGTTATTGACAGTCTGATAACAACGTCTGTCTTGGTTATTAACAGTCTGATAACAACGTCTGTCTGGGTTATTAACAGTCTGATAACAATGTCTGTCATGGTTATTAACAGTCGGTTAACAACGTCTGTCTTGGTTATTAACAGTCGGTTAACAACGTCTGTCTTGGTTATTAACAGTCTGATGACACCGTTTGTCTTGGTTATTAACAGTGTGATAACAACACCTGTCTTTCTTATTAACAGTCAGTTAACAACGTCGGTCTTGGTTATTAACAGTCTGATAACAACGTCGGTATTGGGTATTAACAGTCTGATAACAACGTTTGTCTTGGTTATTAACAGTGTGATAGCAACATCTGTCTTTCTTATCAACAGTTAGTTAACAACGTCGGTCTTGGTTATTAACAGTCTGATAACAACGTCTGTCTTGGTTATTGACAGTCTGATAACAACGTTTGTCAGGGTTATTGACAGTCTGAAAACAACGTCTGTCTTGGTTATTAACAGTCTGATAACAAAGTCTGTCAGGGTTATTGACAGTCTGATAACAACGTCTGTCTTGGTTATTAACAGTCTGATAACAACGTCTGTCTGGGTTATTAACAGTCTGATAACAATGTCTGTCATGGTTATTAACAGTCGGTTAGCAACGTCTGTCTAGGTTATTAACAGTCGGTTAACAACGTCTGTCTTGGTTATTAACAGTCTGATGACACCGTTTGTCTTGGTTATTAACAGTGTGATAACAACACCTGTCTTTCTTATTAACAGTCAGTTAACAACGTCGGTCTTGGTTATTAACAGTCTGATAACAACGTCGGTCTTGGTTATTAACAATCTGATAACAACGTTTGTCTTGGTTATTAACAGTGTGATAGCAACATCTGTCTTTCTTATCAACAGTTAGTTAACAACGTCGGTCTTGGTTATTAACAGTCTGATAACAACGTCGGTCTTGGTTATTAACAGTCTGATAACAATGTCTGTCTTTTGTAGCTGGTTATGATGATACTCTCCTTCTTGATGGTGTGCACCAAGACAGACAAATCTTACAATTTTAAGGAATGAACAACGAAATAAATACAATATACAATATTTAATTTACATATTTTGTTCATATATAATCTATAATATAATGTCCCGGATAAGAATCAACATATTTTGTGATATCTGACTTCATCTCAAATTTCTAAGTGTGTTCAGTTTTAACACAAATTTCCTGACACATTGTTATAACAAGAACAGCTGATCATATGTCATGATTGTTTATCTTAAAGGCATACAGGCTGCCAGAATTGAAATTTGTTTATATTGAAAGTTGCCAATATTCGATGTTTTATATTAATTGCAGTTGAAATTTTTCATAATATCATACGTAAATAGCCTAGAACGAAGGAAATACGTCGCTGTTTCATTTTCTTGAATCCAGTAAAGAATCCAATGTTTACCCGCGCAATATTCATACGACCTGACAGTGAACTCATTCGGGAAAGCGTTTGCGCATGTGCGAACTCGTTTGTTGATGAAGAAAGCACATGGAGCAAATCGTATCGTGTAATTGAACAAAAACCTTGACGGATTCTATACGAAAACGACACAAAAAGGAGGATTCCGCAAGCTTTGTGTAAAAATTAGAAACAGATGTTATACCGACTTACTCCATTTTTCAACACGTAAGCATAATTTAGTATCTTTTTTCGGCAGAATCATATTTTAACAGTAGAATTGCATCGTACTTTTTAATATATATTCTTTTTTTCAGGAGAAAACGCTAGGTGATATCTCTTTTAAATTAGAGACTAAAATAATGAACTTCATGTCTGTTTTTTTCTAAAAAAATATAATCAAGTTAACTCAAGTGTTGTCAATAATATGCAATACAATTTGTTTACAATTTTCCCTCTATTGGACCCCTTTGCAGAGTTTGGGTTTCTTTTTATTGATTTCATCACGTATTTCCGATTTTAAGTGTCACTCTTACTAAATACCATATACTATTAATTGATTACCCCGGGATCCAATTTCATAGATATATTTCTTAAATTATATTAATGCTAACAAATTTATGTGCAACATGCTTCTTGGTTATTTATAGCAGTTATCAGTATTCGACAAACTTCGGAAAAGCAGCCAACTTGTAATAAGGTCGTGTTAATGGCGATTTTACCAACAAACATTCGAATTCTTTTCACTAATTACGACTTTATAACATATTTTTTAAACCTGGCTTCTTTTTCAGAACATTTTATTAGTATAAAACATCGAATATTGGCAACTTTTAATATAAATACAATACATGTGCAGTGTCGAAGCATATAGGTAATATGTGTATTCGGCGCGAAACGCAGGAAAAGGCTCGGCCAAGCCTCGCCTTTTCCCCCGTTTCTAAGCCTCATACACATATTACCTATATGCTTCGACAGTGCACAAGTATTGTATTTATCCTGCAATTTTAAATCGTAAATAAACGTTTACTGGACGATGATAAAAGTATTTGAAATAATTTTGTGTATGTATTTGAAAACAATATCCCCCGATGTGGGCGGAGCTTACATTTGTTTGTTCTATTTATAACTGACCAATATCAAAAAAAATATTGGGCGGGCTATATTGGTCGGTAAATGCTGTCATTGCAGGATATATGTTTTGTATATATGTAATCTGCCTATATTTAATTGAATAAATATAAATTTGATTAGTTTTTGCATTGTACTTATATATACTAATCAGGGGCGGATCCAGGATTTCAAGTTAGGGGGCGCACTTAAAATTAAAAAAATTGCGCCGAGGCGCGAACATTTTTTGGGTTTTTCGTGTAAAAAATCACGATTTTACGCCAAAAAAAATCATATTTTTTCCAATTTCAGGGGGAGGGGGGGAGGGGGGGACGCCGCGCACCGGGTGCGCCCCCCCCCCCCCCTGGATCCGACCCTGCTAATGGAAAGATAGCTTAAATAGTTATGGGAAGAAATTCAAACAATATCAACAAAACGAACAATCTCCTTTCATTTCTTTAGAAATGCCTGTACCAAGTCAGGGTCATTACGATTTTCACAGTTTTCCGGTTGTTGACTGATTTGGTCTGTTTATATAATTATGAGTTTTGACTTTCCCTTTGTAAGATTGTTCGGAGTTCGGTAATTTTGTTATTACCTTTATTCACCTTGACTCACTGAACACAGACAAACGACGACATATGACATTGATAGTTCAAGTCCTTGCGTGGAAAAGACACAAACATGAAGCAGAGAATTCAGGTGCTGGCATGGAACAGACACAAACATGAAACAGAGAAGTCAGGTGCTGGAGTGGAAAAGACACACACATGAAACAGAGAATTCAGGTGCTGGCGTGGAAAAGACACAAACATGAAACAGAGAATTCAGATGCTGGAGTGGAAAAGACACAAACATGAAACAGAGAATTCAGATGCTGGAGTGGAAAAGACACAAACATGAAACAGAGAATTCAGGTGCTGGCGTGGAACAGACACAAACATGAAACAGAAAATTCAGATGCTGGCATGGAACAAACACAAACATGAAACAGAGAATTCAGGTGCTGGAGTGGAAAAGACACAAACATGAAACAGAGAATTCAGGTGCTGGCGTGGAACAGACACAAACATGAAACAGAGAATTCAGATGCTGGCGTGGAACAAACACAAACATGAAACAGAGAATTCAGGTGCTGGAGTGGAAAAGACACAAACATGAAACAGAGAATTCAGGTGCTGGAGTGGAAAAGACACAAACATGAAACAGAGAATTCAGGTGCTGGCGTGGAAAAGACACAAACATGAAGCAGATAATTCAGGTGCTGGAGTGGAAAAGACACAAACATGAAACAGAGAATTCAGATGCTGGCGTGGAACAGACACAAACATGAAACAGAGAATTCAGGTGCTGGCGTGGAACAGACACAAACATGAAACAGAGAATTCAGGTGCTGGCGTGGAACAGACACAAACATGAAACAGAGAATTCAGATGCTGGCGTGGAACAAACACAAACATGAAACAGAGAATTCAGGTGCTGGAGTGGAAAAGACACAAACATGAAACAGAGAATTCAGGTGCTGGCGTGGAACAGACACAAACATGAAACAGAGAATTCAGGTGCTGGAGTGGAAAAGACACAAACATGAAACAGAGAATTCAGGTGCTGGAGTGGAACAGACACAAACATGAAACAGAGAATTCAGGTGCTGGAGTGGAAAAGACACAAACATGAAACAGAGAATTTAGGTGCTGGCGTGGAACAGACACAAACATGAAACAGAGAATTCAGGTGCTGGCGTGGAACAGACACACATATGAAACAGATAATTCAGGTGCTGGCATGGAAAAGACACATACATGAAACAGAGAATCCAGATGCTGGCGTGGAAAAGACACATACATGAAACAGAGAATTCAGGTGCTGGCGTGGAAAAGACACAAACATGAAGCAAATAATTCAGATGCTGGAGTGGAAAAGACACACACATGAAACAGAGAATTCAGGTGCTAGCGTGGAACAGACACACACATGAAACAGAGAATTCAGGTGCTGGAGTGGAAAAGA
Organism: Bathymodiolus brooksi; assembly: GCA_963680875.1. Lineage (NCBI taxonomy): Eukaryota > Metazoa > Mollusca > Bivalvia > Mytilida > Modiolidae > Bathymodiolus > Bathymodiolus brooksi. Next base: position 64,125,685 of record OY804580.1, on the reverse strand, counting down.
CACACACATGAAACAGAGAATTCAGGTGCTGGAGTGGAAAAGACACAAACATGAAACAGAGAATTCAGATGCTGGCGTGGAACAGACACACACATGAAACAGAGAATTCAGGTGCTGGAGTGGAAAAGACACATACATGAAACAGAGAATTCAGGTGCTGGCGTGGAAAAGACACAAACATGAAGCAGAGAATTCAGATGCTGGCGTGGAACAGACACATACATGAAGCAGATATTTCAGGTGCTGGAGTGGAAAAGACACAAACATGAAACAGAGAATTCAGATGCTGGCGTGGAAAAGACACATACATGAAACAGAGAATTCAGATGCTGGCGTGGAACAGACACAAACATGAAACAGAGAATTCAGGTGCTGGCGTGGAAAAGACACATACATGAAACAGAGAATTCAGGTGCTGGAGTGGAAAAGACACACACATGAAACAGAGAATTCAGGTGCTGGAGTGTAAAAGACACACACATGAAACAGAGAATTCAGGTGCTAGCGTGGAAAAGACACAAACATGAAGCAGAGAATTCAGGTGCTGGCGTAGAACAGACACACACATGAAAAAGAGAATTCAGGTGCTGGCGTGGAAAAGACACAAACATGAAACGGAGAAGTCAGGTGCTGACGTGGAACAGACACACACATGAAGCAGATAATTCAGATGCTGGCGTGGAAAAGACACACACATGAAACAGAGAATTCAGGTGCTGGCGTGGAAAAGACACAAACATGAAGCAGATAATTCAGGTGCTGGAGTGGAAAAGACACACACATGAAACAGAGAATTCAGGTGCTGGCGTGGAACAGACACACACATGAAACAGAGAATTCAGGTGCTGGCGTGGAAAAGACACAAACATGAAACAGGGAATTCAGGTGCTGGCGTGGAACAGACACAAACATGAAACAGAGAATTCAGGTGCTGGAGTGGAAAAGACACAAACATGAAGTAGATAATGCAGGTGCTGGAGTGGAAAAGACACAAGCATGAAACAGAGAATTCAGATGCTGGCGTGGAAAAGACACATACATGAAACAGAGAATTCAGATGCTGGCGTGGAACAGACACAAACATGAAACAGAGAAATCAGGTGCTGGCGTGGAAAAGACACATACATGAAACAGAGAATTCAGATGCTGGCGTGGAACAAACACAAACATGAAACAGAGAATTCAGATGCTGGCGTGGAACAAACACAAACATGAAACAGAGAATTCAGGTGCTGGAGTGGAACAGACACAAACATGAAACAGTTCCCAACCATCACATGTTAGCAACGTAAAATGTAATAGATAATCCTCAAATAAACAACGTCAGTTGTCATGTATGGCCTTCAAATAATCATTGTTAAAAAACCACTTCACCTTGGATACCTAGTGGCATAGTTGAAATCACTCAGACAGTTTCGCTAGTGAAGCGGGCACTACTTACCCGTCTGATGTACCCGGGTTCACCCCCGGTGTTTAATGGTGTTTAATTTGTGCTCAATCTTTTAGTTTTCTGTGTAATGCTTTGTAGATAATTGTTTGTCCTTTTCCCTTTTCATTTTGGTCAGTGCGTTGTCGTCTTTCCTTCGATATACGGCTTCTGGTTATCCATTTGGGGGTTAGGATTATTGTGCTTAACGCCACTTTCATTAATATTTCAGTTATATCGTGGAGGTAAATTTCATTGGTGTAGGAAACCAGAGTACCCAGTGAAACCCACTGTCAACTTTTATCACATAATGTTGTATCGAGTACACATCCACACGAGCGGGAATCGAATTCACAATTTTAGTGGTGATATACACACTGATTAAATAGGTAGTTGTAAATCTAACTACCATACCATGACAACCACAACGACCCCTATACCTTTGGCATCTTCAAACTTTTCTTATACCTCAGCTTTAAACATACCCCTTCATGTAATCTGTGACACAGATTAGGAAATAATACTAAGAAGTTATTATACGGCAATTGTTATATCACATCCCATATCAACCCGAGACACCCATAATAGCCAGACAACCGAAAATCTCTATAGCTATTATGGGTGTCTCAGGTTGATATGGGGTGTGATATGAAACCAGCCATATAATAACATATCTATCATATACTTCCAATTCCATTAAAAAACATAAAAATGGTTAATGTTAAGGAAATTTTCTCATGTTATGTATAAATAAATATCAGAAATATTGATATAATACATTAAAAGTGATACATAGCAAATAGTTCATGGCACTGAGGTCCATATCATATTGTTTTGGTGACGGACCGGTCCATATACTGCCATATGACCCGAAGTGACGTGAACTACATGTATTTGCTATATCATACTTTTTATCTAAAATAATAATGCAGGTACCTGGCCGGTCCATATACTACCGGTCCATATACGAAAATAGTGACCCTCTGCGCTAACAAAGATAAATAGGGAAAATAAAAGCGTAAAGTGTAATATATATATTTATAATATTCAATAATCAAACTGCAACTTTTTAATTATGGATATTTTCACAGATTTTACAAGTTTCTGAAATCTAAATGTGTTAGATAATACAAAATTTATTAAGAACAAAGGGAAAATATAAAACATCAAACGAATTTTCCCGAAATATGAGAATTCAGAATAATGTGTCCGAGTGGAGCGACTTGTCTAACCCTGACTGTTGTTTCAGTGATCTGGCACTATAAAAATCCACCTCAGTTTGTTTGTCTAGTACAAAGCGAATATCATCATCATTTCATTGAAAATTGCCTTGTTCCCAACATGATATAACTGACAAACTGCTGAATTGGCGCTAAGCAGCAATCACTTACTCACTCGTCATTTTGCCCATGTATGTCCTTGTTAAATATTAAAATGACACTACGTATGCACTCACTGGTGAAATTAAAAGCATTTCTGACCGAATATATTTTGGATTATTTTATTTTCATAAACAAATAGACTGTGTAGCTATCCACACTTTCACTGACAGTTTGTTCTATTTGCAATATCATACATACATCAAGTAAATATATAATACAGTTTATTAATATTTAAAATTTTCATACACATTGTTTTCTGGCCTTTCTGTATTTCCACACACATCACCTTGAGGATTATCTGGTCTGATGTACTCAACATTGTCATAACTTTGAGTTGCCTTCCTCAGCCTTAATTCCTCATAATTCTCATCTCTATGACAACAAATATTTATATTATATAGATAGGAAGAGGAAACCTGTCGTTATTGACAGTAAAGTAAGTATTAAAATATTTTTAATGACGAAACCTACCACATCCTACCACTCCACACCCTATCATATAGCTAAACCACCAAACTAACCTGTCAGCCTAAGTCTTCCTTCTAACCCTAAGCATACAAGACAAGGCCTAACACACCCTATCACGCAAAGCCCCATCATATAGCACAACCATAACTCTAACATATCAGCCAAAATCGTACCTCTAACCCTAAGCATGCAATACAAGGTCTATCATACCCTACCACACCAAACACCCTATCACATAGCTTAACCATAACTCTAACCTGTCAGCCTAAGTCGTACCTCTAACCCTAAACCTACAAGACAATGTATATAACACCCTACCATTCTAATCTCTATCATATAGCTTAACCATAACTCTAACCTGTCAGCCTAAGTCGTACCTCTAACCTTAAACATACAATACAGGGTCTATCACACTCTACCATGCTAAGCCCTATCATATAGCTTAACCATAACTCTAACCTGTCAGCATAAATCGTACCTCTAACCCTAATCCTACAATACAAGGTCTATCACACTCTTCCACTCTAAACCTTATCATATAGCTTAACCATAACTCTAACCTGTCAGCCTAATTCCTACCTCTAACCCTAAACCTACAATACAAGGTCTATCACACTCTACCACTCTAACCCCTATCACATAGCAAAACCATAACTCTAACCTGTCAGCCTAAATCTTACTTCTAACCCTCAGCCTACAAGACAAAATCTATCACACCCTACCACTCTAATTCTATCATAACACTTAAACATAACTCTAACCTGTCAGCCTAAATCTTACTTCTAACCCTAAGCCTACAGGAAAAGGTATGTCACACTCTACCACTCTAAACTCTATCATATATTATAACCATAAATCTAACCTGTCAGCCTAAACCATACCTCTACACCTAAAACCTGCAAGACAAGGTATGTCACACCCTTCCACTCTAAGCCCTATCATATAGCATAATCATAACTCTAACTTGTCAGCCTAAATCGTACCTCTACACCTAAAACACACAAGACAAGGACTAACACTCCAAACCCTATCATATAACACAATCATAACTCTAAGCTTTCAGTCTAACTCGTACCTGTAACCATAAACCTTCAAGACAAAGCCTTACCACACCCTAACAACCCAATCCCAATCGTATAGCATAACCATAACTCCAACATTTAATACTAAGTCGTACCTCTAACCCTAAATCTTACAGTCCATAACTCTAACCTGTCAACCTAAATCTGACTTCTAACCTTAAACCTACCAGACAAGGACTACCGCACCCTAACACTCCAAACCCAATCATATAACATAACCATAACTCTAACCTGTCAACCTAAATCTGACTTCTAACCTTAAACCTACCAGACAAGGACTACCACACCCTAACGCTCCAAACCCAATCATATAACATAACCATAACTCTAACCTGTCAACCTAAATCTGACTTCTAACCTTAAACCTACCGGACAAGTACTACCACACCCTAACACTTCAAACCCTTTCATATAGCATAACTATGATTCTAACCATTTTACCGTAGTTCTAACCCTAAAGCTACAAGACAAAGGTCTACCGTAATCATAAGCCCTGAGCCTAAGCTATATCATATACTCTAAACATGTAAGTCTTATCCCAAGTCTATCCCTATCACCTTAGCCTAAGCTATATCATATACTGTAAACTTGTAAGTCTTATCCCAAGTCTATCCCTATCGCAGTGCCTTAGCCTACGAACCATAATCCTAACAATGAATCGTTAATAAACATAATCCTGCATAGAATAACGAATTTCACCTAACAGCGCAATGGTAATGGACTGCAATGATAATTAACTATCGTAAGTTTTAGATTCTATTATGATAGTAATATCCGCTGTGATTACCGGGTAAAACGATGTTCTGTTCTTCTTTACTCGTATATTGTTTGTATTTATTTACATATACTGATATCTAACACGATTTCCATATCAGATGATGATCGTGTCTTAAAAGAATAACACGACAGAGGTCACTAGTAGACCAGTAAATGCTAACCTTTCCGAAGCACCTCAGTGCACCCCGGTGATTTTGTAGGGTTCGTGTTGCTCAATCTGTAGTTTTCCGTGTGGTTTTCGGTAGATCATTGTTTGTCCTGTTGTCCTGTGTAAACACAAAGAACACTCGTGATAGAATATTTTGTTTCTTTTCGCTCGTTTCACTGTTTCCACTCGCAAAAAGACATACAATTTCTATCACTCGTGGAAGATCACCAGGTCTTTCCCAAGAACGTATGTAAGAACCTATTAATCTTCATCTGTTCTTGGATTTGATTTGAGTTAGACTTATACTTTTACACGTTTTGTGAATATAGTACCAATACACAATCCCTTCCGTTTATTGGTTCCCCTTCTTTCGTCTTAACGTGTTAACGTGACAATACGTACTATTGATTGGTAAATAAGCACGGGTTATAGTTAGGGCTATGGTGTTTAACGCCACTTTCATCAATATGTCAGTTATATTGTGGCGGTCAGTTTTATTGGTGGAAGAAACTGAAGTATCCGAAGAAAACCACCATCCTGTCGCAAGTCACTGACAAACTTTATCACACAATGTTGCATAGAGTCCATCCCACCTGAGCAGGGTTCGAACTCACAACTTCAGTGGTGATAGGCACTGATTGCATAGGTAGTTATTAATCCAACTATAATACAATCATGACCCCGACGGCCCCTAAATAAGTACGGTCAATACTGTTGTCAAGGAGTAAATAATTAGTTTGATGAATCACATGTAACGCACCTTTCATTGATATCTACACTGGTTTCTTCTCTACCTGTAAAATATGTGGTATATAATTAATAAATATTGTTTTGAGCGTCAATTAGGAACTCAGATGACAGTAGCAACAAACATATTACTCTCACCATAATCCCCCACCTTAACTCCAACTACCTTACTCTCACCACAATCCCCTACCTTAACTCCAATTACCTTACTCTCACCATAATCCCCCACATTAACGCCAACTACCTTACTCTCACCACAATCCCCCACCTTAACTCCAACTACCTTACTCTCACCACAATTCCCACCTTAACTCCAACTACCTTACTCTCACCACAATCCCCCACCTTAACTCCAACTACCTTACTTTCACCACAATCCCCCACCTTAACTCCACGAAACCTCTTTCTAAATTATTAACATGTATTCTGTCGCTGATCAAAACCGGGCTTCAGAGTTACAGTGAAACTAGTTACCCGAGGGGTGGTGTGAATCGGATGTGGATTCTGATAAACTCTCAAGATCTGTTAGAGTACATACAATATATGTCACTCTCCTCCTGCAATAGCATTACAACATTTGACTTCTCTATCCTTTACACAACTATTCCTCACTCTAAGCTAATGGACAGATTAAGGGAGTTGGTCCAACTGTGTTTCATAAAATAGAATGGCCAACGTAGATACAAATACCTTGTGCTAGGAAGGGACAGATCTTAATTTGTAAAAAAACACTCTAATTCTACCAAAAAGTTCTCTGAGACTGATATCATCAACATGTTCGAGCTTTTGATTGACAACATATTTGCTATGTTTGGTGGACGTGTTTTTTAACAGACAGTCGGCATGGCATACCCATTGGTATAAACTGTGATCCTCTTCACGCCGACCTGTTCCTTTATTCGTATGAGGCAGACTTCATACAAGGGCTTCCTATGAAAAACGAAAAGAAGCTATCCCGATCCTCCAATTTCACATTCCGCTATATAGATGATGTCCTTTCACTAAATAATTCTAGATTTGGTGATTTCGTTAATCGCAGATATCCCATTGAGCTTGAAATAAAGGTTACCACAGATACAGATATGTCTGCTTCATACCTTGATCTACACCTCGAAATTGACAGTGAGGGACGGTTAAGAACGAAACTTTACGTCAAAAGAGTTGATTTCAATTTTCCCATTGTGAACTTTCCATTTATATGTAGCAACATTCCAGCAGCACCTGCATATATAGAGTATATATCTTTCAGTTGATACGATATTCCAGAGTTTGTGGTTCCTATCAGGATTTCCTTGATAGAGGGTTGCTGCTAAGAAGGAAGCTACTGAACCAAGGGTTCCTATTGGTAAAGTTGAAATCATCACTTTTTACGGTCGCCACCATGACTTCGTTGACCGTTATGGAATAACTGTCTCAAATGACCATGGATATGTTCCACTTGTCGTAATCACTTCTCGGTCCTGTCCTTATTCACGACCTATCACCGAATTTGTGACTAGATTAAAACGACGGGTGCCACTAGTGGAGCAGGAGCTGCTTACCATTCCGGAGCACATGAGTTCATCCTCGGTTGTTAGTGGCATTCGTGTCACTCGATCTTTAGTTTTATGTGTATGCTTTGTAGATCGTTGTTTATCCTTTTGTACTTTTTTCTTTTTGCCATTGTTTTTCTTCGATATACGGATTCTGATTACTCCTTTGGCATCTTCAAACTCTTCTTAGATATTATACAAGGTCATCGTAAGACATAATAGTGAAACAATAGTCAGCTTGGAACCAAAATATAATGCCAATACCATCTTTAGTCATATCTCAGTATGACATTATAACATTATTCATCCTCTAATATACAGCGTCATGGAGTCAACATGCCTATTTACGTTAAACTTACCTTTATTCTGCCTTAGTCGTCGAATGGCACGGTGGAAAATCAAACACAGACCAGATGTACATATGATACAGGCTAGTGCTACTCCACCAACAACTTCCAAGGTATACAACTGTTTATGCCTATCAATCAATACTGAAATGGTGAGAACAACTTGATTCAGAGAACAATCAATATCGTCATTTAGTGGGTGGCTGAGATTTACCGGATCTTATACATTTTAGCGGTGTTTTAATTTGCTTTTCACTACGAAAACTTACAAATGACAACAATGGATGCCAATAGAAAAGTTATTTCTCTTGAAAAATATTGTTCTGATATTTATCGATGACTTCGCTTATAACATGATGGGTGCCGCTAGTGGAGCAGGAACTGCTTACCCTTACGGAGCACCTGAGTTATTTTTTTTTATTGTTTTGTAGATCATTATTTGTCCTTTGTACTTTTTCTTTTGGTCATTGTGTTGTCTGTTCTTTGATTTACGGATTCTGATTACCCCTCTGGTATCTTCAAACTTTTCTTATAGAAAATTCAACCAGAGGCATTAGGCCTACATGTTTGCTTAATCTTAATATTTTGGTTGAACATACGAAAGAATTTGTATTAAATAAACGTTTGAGAAAACCGACGGGTCAATCAAGAATTGATAATTCAGAGACAATGTCAATAATAAGTGCAGAAGACACAGGACGAAGACAAACAAAACAAAGCGAAATCAAAAAACAAAACATAACACAAAAAATTAAAAAGGTGACCCCACGGACCTCAGCAAAAACACGGAGGTCAACCCAGGTGCTTGTGATAATATACCCGCCGTATTTCCATTATACAATGTAGTCAAGATAAAAATTTTAACAGAATGAGTGTTCATATGTATTTAGAAAATTATCTTAGTTGGGTGCAACAACGTAGAAGATAGTAATTTTGCGAGAAACTGTGTGTACGGCTTGTCATGCGTTCATCCCGGTTTTGAGTGGTGGTTCGCATTGTCCGATCTTTAGTTTTCTGCGTTGTACTTTATAGATCGTTCTTTGTCGTTTTAGCCTTTTTCGTGTGGTCTGTACTTCTTCGATTTATTGATTTTGATTACGCTTTTGGTATCTTTGGTATCTTTAAACTCTCCTTGTACAGAGGGTGACATTTTATGCACACAATAATAGGGTCCACCTACGCGCTCTCATAAGTGAAAACATATGTTGTTACGTAAACACATTAACCGCATCGATGGCGTAATTGTTAGTGCGCTCGCCTCGAGTGCGGTAGGTCGTGGGTTTGTGGGTTCGAGCCCCGGTCGGGTCAAACCAAAGATTTTAAAATTAGCATTTGTTGCTTCTCTGCTAAGCACGCAGCACTAAGGAGAAACAACAAAGACTGGTTGGCTCGGAATCAGAATAATGCGTCCGAGTGGAGCGACATGTCTACCCGCGGACTGTTGTTTCAGTGAGCTAAAACTATAAAAAATCCAACTAAGCGTATTGGTCTAGAACAAAGCGGACTTCATCATCATTTCATTGAGAATTAACTTGTTCTTGCCATGAAATAGCTGAAAAATTACTGAATTGGCGTTAAATAACAATCACTCACTCATTCGCGTAAACACAACCGGGAGTGAGACAAGATGATACTACATAAATACAACCGGGAGTGAGACAAGATACTCCTACATAATCACAATCAGGAGTGAGACAATATACTCCTACATAAACACAATCAGGAGCGAGACAAAATACTTCCACATACACACAATCAGGAGTAAGCCAGATGTTTCTACATAGGCACAAGCAGGATTGAGACTAGATGCTACTATATAAACACAATCCGGAGTGAGACTATATGATCCTACTTAACACAACCGGGAGTGGGACCAGATGTTCCTACATAAAGACAACTAGGAGTGAAACCAGATGTTCCTACATAAACACATCGAGAATGAAACCAGATGCTAATACAAACACAATTAAAGCCATCAAATATGATATATAGACTAAAATCATACCAAGACATGGACTTGTACTACAATTCCGTGTCTGTAGGTCCTTTCCTGTACAATTGAATCCACCAAATACAGGATATGGATTGTCACAGGTTCGTGTCCTCTGTTGTATTCCAAAACCACAGGTGACATCACAGTTATCCCAAATAGACCACGTCCGCCAATTACCGTTAACTAAGAATAGAAAATACTGAAGTTGTATTTAGTGTATTAATTTTGACTGTTTATGCTGGTGGTGTATTTGTAAATAGATTTGGATGGAGAGTGAATATTTAACAATGCTTCAATTATATAGTTGCTACCAGCTTCATCGCAGGGGAAGCCAACCATCATATCAAATAGTCTTAAAAACAAATCACCACAAACTCAAATCGATCTCAGAAACCAAAGAAATCATAAACATTAAGTACATACCAGGTAGATTTTATATCTAACTAACACAATGTATCATATCTGAAAAATCAGTGATCACAGACAATAATTACTATATTCTGTGTCACATGATCCAATATTTTCAAATATGCAACTTAATTTTAATGCCCGTCTCTTAACCTTTTGGATTGAAAATCAAATAATATACATTATCACAAAGTAAATGGTCTATGGTTTAGCGACGTCCATAATAATTTGAAAGAATACTTTGATCTTCTCTACGGAGATTTAACATTGCATGGTCGGCCATCTTTGTTTCTAATGGATGCTGGGTTATATATCTCGGTTTGTTAATTTTGCCCGTACAATTTCAATAGCATATTCTGCTGATGTTAAGCCATACCGTAGTAAAATATGAAAACAACGTTATTTTACATCGTCTGTCAATATTTAGTTCTTTTATCCAACGATTGATATTAGGAGGACATCAGCCCAAATGCAATCATGTTTAACTACAGGTATAAACAATCACCAAAAAACCACACGTTAATTCAGCTGTGGCACGTGAATAAACCCATACATTGAGAATGACTCAAATGAAAAATATGTCATTGCATAATTTAAAGTTTCACAAAGAATAATCTCGTAGATGAAATGAAATGACCAGAAGAAAGGTTTATACATTAGTAAGGTTATATTATCAGTTTGCAAATGACGTGTATATTTTAGAGAGGCAAGCAACCCAGCATCCATTAGAAATAAACAGATGTTCGATTTGTCTTTACTCGAAATTGTTTCTAAGATGTCATATTTATGTTATTTGTGTTGGTTTGCGAGTAGTAGCTTGAAAACGTATTGATTGTATGAGTAACATGGCAGGTGTCTTATAAGAGGCAGGAACAGCTTAACCTTTTGTCCTATCATGTGTCTTTATTTTCTGAATTCCATGTTGTGATGTCGGTTTCGATTTCCGCGGAAAAAGAACGATGTTAATTTCGTCTTTACCTCCAGTTGTTTGTAGGAGGGCACATGCCTTTTTTACGGTATTTGCAAGTGTTTGCGCTTAGTGGTGTCCAGCAAATATTGCATTGTGTTTTTGCCTAGTTTGTCTTGTGTGTTGTTTACTATATGTTGCCAATTTCTCTGGATTGTCAATTTTTGATTGCTCTTTTGGTATTCTCTATCGTTTATTAATTTAGTGCTCAAGACTCATTTCTAGATGCTTCAAAGTCAAACAATTTAAAAGTCTTTTGGGCAACCAAATGGGATAAACAGGATATCCAACGTCGGCTAAGGTCAACCATGCATGAGGGAGGAGAACCTTAGTTTCAATAATGATTACATGATTCGATAAAATTATATATAATAAACTGCGTCAATGCCATACCATATCATTGTTATATTTGATTACCTGGACAATAATTCGTGTTACAAACACGACTCTCTACCGAGTCACCAAAGCAAGGAGTACCTCCATTTGATGGAGCTGGATTAATACAATGACGTGATCTTGTCGAAATACCTCCACCACAACTTACAGTACAGCTGTTCCAATTCAACCAGGAACTCCAACCGCCATTTACTACAACAACACATTAATAAGTCATTTACAATATGTGATGATAACTGGTGTATGGAATCTCTGCATGATTTTTATAACGGCACCGTATTCTAGAGTACTAGACTATTAAATCAAGGGCTTTTAACAGAAGCGTCCAATCTTTCAAAAAGTTTCTCGGAAGTTTTCAAGACATTGTTGAAAAGTATTCTGTTAATTGCATACTGATGACGTGAGATGGCATTGGCTATTATATTTTTGATTCAAAGTTGACTTGTTTTGATATTATGTGTTACGACGGGCTTGTGCACTGTCTAATATTTGGCTAGTGGTTGAGACCATCGACCCTATTTAATCGAACTAATATTAATAATGACCACAGATATGTTCCGTTTGTCGTAATCAGAAACCGGTTCTTTCCTAATTCATGACTTATCACCGCATTTGTAGCAAGAGTAATAGGACAGGTGCCACTGATGGAGCAGGAAGTGCTTTCCCTTCTGGAAGACTTATCACCACATTTGTAACATGACAGGTACCACTGATGGAGCAGGAAGTGCTTACCCTTTCGGAACACCTGATTTTATCATACGTTTTACGTGGGGTTCGTGTTTTCCTTAGCACAATCAACGAACTATTCCTCTTGCAACTCAAATGGTGTCGTGGTTTCATATATTATGGGAAAATTCCATTATACAACATCAGAGAACAATTAGAGCAATATATAGTTTGATATGCCCATCAGATAAGAACACAATAAGTAAAGTATTTAGATAATAACAGAGACAGAACTCTGTAAATATAATCTGGAATAAATACATGTAAATCAAAAGCGTTCACAGCGTCAACAGTCAAACAGTTAAGAAAAAAAACCATACAGAATTTGCTTTTGTATGTTCATGAATATGTTTGTTTGTCTTTATATTTAAGCATCTTTAAATTTGCTGTCTTTTCTTAAAAAGTCACAAATTTAGAAAATTTGAAAATATCAAAATGGTATTCAGAAAAATTTAAGATTTATCAACATAGAGGTATTATCAGATACTTCAGAAGATTAAGCTGTTCGTGCTTTACTAATGACACATGTTATATTACTCATGTTAAAATCAGATACGTCAGAAGATTAAGCTGTTCGTGCTCTACTAGTAACACATGTTGTATTACTCATGTTAACATCAGATACTTCAGAAGATTAATCGGTTCGTGTTCTACTAGTGACACATGCTATATTACTCGTGTTAAAATCAGATACTTCAGAAGATTAATCTGTTCGTGTTCTACTAGTGATACATGTTATATTACTCGTGTTAAAATCAGATACTTCAGAAGATTAAGCTGTTCGTGCTCTACCAGTGACACATGTTGTGTTACTCGTGTTAAAATCAGGCGATAGATAAGTTGAAACTGGAGAAAATAAACAGGCTTACTGTATGTCAACTGGTGATTCAATGGTATTTATTCTTACCAACTCTATTAGTGTAATATGTGGCATTAAATCCTGAATATGCGACACTGTAGTCTGACGTAAAGTAAACGTACAATGAATTCCCTGAGGAATTAATCGGTGGAATGTTTTTTTGTTCACCACTATCAGAGAACAGCGTCGCTGTTTTTTCTTTAACCTACAGTAAAATGTTATTTAATTAATTGTTGTTTACCACCACGTGAGCAGTATATCAGTTATATATGATAAAACAAAGTTGGTGCTTACTCTTTCGGGACACCTGAGGTCGGGTTTTAGAGGGACCCGTGTTGTTCATGTTGTCCAATTACGGGTCATCATGTGTTAAGTTCGGTGTTGTAATGGCTGTTGCAATTTCATCGTAAATTCAATGTCGGTTCGTATTCACTTTATTTGTTTAGCAGGGGACTGATGTTTCATTTATGCGTTTTGTATTAATTGACGAATATGTCTACTGGTATCCAAACACGATTTTTATATCAGATGATGTTCGTATCGTTTAGTAATACTACGACGGGTGGAAATAGTGGAACAGGCACTGCGTACCCTACTGGTGCAACCTTAGTAAAGGCCCGGTTTTTAATGGGGTTCGAGATCCTCTGTTGCTCAATCTTTAGTTTTCTGTGTAGTGTTTTATTTACATCACTTTTGTTCTTTTCTCTTTTTGTCTTCAGGCCATTGTTTCGTCTGTCCGTATTCCATCTGCAACGTCTGATCATCCCTTACACATACTAAGAAATATTACAATTATTAGTGGCTAAAAAAGAATAAAGAATGGTAAAAAATGAAACAGGGGAGTCAACATTCATTAAGAGTCAAAAATAGATCTAAAAACAAATGCATTTAAAACAAATGTCTTGACACCATATGCATTGATGTAAATGCATCTAAATTTCTAAAATCAAAATGCCAAAATAAAAATGGCTAACACAAGCCACGCAATATGTTAAAACAAAAAAATCTCTAAGACAGAATACCTATCTATAAGTGCTTAAAAACAAAATGCCTACAACCATTTCCCAAAATAAAAAAATACTTACTAAAACAAAACGACCAAAGACGAATGCTTAAAAATAAAATACATAAAATAAAAACGAAATACTTCAATGCAAAATGAAAAGACATATAGGGTCTAACACCGTGAAAGGTGCATGATAGTAAAATCTGTGACACACCTTTTACGGTGTTTGACTCTTTTTCTCACCTCTTTCTACCGTGTCAATGTTTGTTTACTTTTTGCGTAGCTTGGCGCATTAATTTACGAACCGCATCACAGGACCCAAATGCCACGTAATAAAATAAAACAAGATTTTTATTTTACTACTTTAAAGGGGTTCAAATTTTTTTTATTGTAGAATCCATCACAAGTTGCTAACATTTTCTCATCTCTTTCTATCGTGTCAATATTTGTTTACCTTGAGAAAATATAGAGTGCTCTCCCTTGTTAGTAACTAACGTAAATACCAAAAAATACCTCTCTTTGACCAACGTCAAATAATTTTTTTACATGTATTTATCGCTGTTGTAGTAGAATATATAATATATTTGTAAAATACATTGTATTTTATTGTAATATACATTTAAAATACTGTCAAGAAACGGGTGCATATCTACAAATCGACAGTTTAATTCAAGAATGGAAAATAATTTTGCGAGAATAAGGGCGTGTAGCTTGTCTTACACAGGAGCCGGAGTAAGATCGAAAAATATTTTCCACCTAAATTAACGGACTACTTTATCCAAGGGGTGAGAAAGAACAATTATTTCCTCCAATATCATTACCAAGATCACTGAGACTCAAGTTTACCAAATACTAAGCCTGAGTTTATAAGCAACTGATGTAATCCTCACATAGACATACTTTGTATTATGCTAAAGTAAACATTACCAAGACAGAGTCACAGCAAGCTTCGAGATGAAAATGGATAAAAGTTAGAATAATACTGTATCCTTCTGGTACCATTATTGTGTATCTACAGCTACTATTGTTTGGATAGGCTGAGGGATAGTTCTCCGAAGCGAATGAGTCATGCATGGAGGTATAATAGCCCCCACATCCACCTGTAAATGTTATAAAACTAGTAATTAATCTCTGTTTGTCTGTCTGTTAATATCATAGATAGGTCTCCTAGGCAAAGGAGTCATGCATGGAGAAATAATATCCACCACATCCACCTGTAAATGTTATAAAACTAGTAATTAATCTCTGTTTGTCTGTTTGTTAATATGATAGATTGTTCTCTCAGACAACTCATAAGCTGAGAGTTAGCACAGGCAGTCATAAAATGTATGCAGTTACTGGCCCCGGCGCCACAAAACTATTTGAGTAAACATTTTGTACTCAGCTTGAGACTATTCTTAAATTTTGTATTCTGAGTAAATTTACTCAAAATCCAAGATGGCGTCAAGAATGATAAGGAGACGTAGAAGAGAAAGTAATGCAATAATTCCAAGGCCTAGGATAGAAGTATTCCCTTAGAAACCATGACAACTAGTGAATTATTTGAGAGATATCGGTTTAGACGATCCACGATAGAGTGTATTGCCAATGGTATTTGCCATCTTTTAACAAGTCCTACGAGAAGAAACAAGCCAATCTTACCCATCGTGCAAATACTGTTTTTTCTACAGTTTGTGGCCACGGGGCCTCATTTGGCTCTCATAGGTGACCACCTGGGAGTTTCAGAATCTGGAACAGGAAGTGCATGCAGGAAAATGTGGCGAACTATTTGGAGGATTTCTTAGCATCTTATATGCTTCCCCGATGGAGAAAGAGCTCAGCAAGTACAAGAGAGATTCAGGAGAATCGCTGGTACGTTTTCTTATTTAATTTCTATGAATACATAGCCAGTCATCGACAATATTTGCAATGTTTTTACTTTATCGTCTTTTCAGCGTCCATGATGTTGACAACTTCCGATTTCGATTATGCGCCCTTGACGATCTTACAAATAGCGACGAGAAGCGCCAAGACGCTTAGAAAAAGGCGATAAGAAGTGAAAAAAGATAGGACCAAGAAGTCCTTTTTTTTTTCAAATAAATATAATTTTTTTTAAATGATTCTAAAAACATATTCTTGCCGGTTCTTGTCATTAATTAGTGAGCCTCCCTTTCTGATTATGTGACCGACAAGCACCTGTTATCTTACAAGTACCGCGAATTTTGAAATGCGATATCTTTATCAGGGACAACGGGAAAGGGGGCTATTTTCCTAACTTTTAAAGGGGCAATACAAGTATGCTTGTGTCTACCTCCGTTTAGTGTTATTGTTGACAATAGACAATATACAGTGTTTTTGTTTGTTGTTTGTGTGTGTGGATTGGGGGAAGGGTTGAAATAAAGTTTGCCCCCTTTAAAAAGGGTGTTCCTATAAGCTTCTGTCAATGGACAACTGCTATTTCATTATCTACAGCATGTGGCCAAAAGTTTTGCCACATGTAAAAAAAATTAAACAGGATTGTTAATGTTTAGGATTTATTTTTAGTTGAAATATATAGAAAAATCAAAGTCAATTTTTATTTGTTATTTTTAAATTATGTACAAATAAAAATCACTCATATAAACATAATGAGCAAATAAACATTCAAAATATAGACAATTCTTAATGTTTTGGTGTAAAATTTGTTTTATCTATTCAGAAATGACTTCACAATAATTTTTTGAAAAAATATGGTTTTGGTTGATTATAGAGGGATTTTTTTGCATGTGGCAATACTTTTGGCCACATACTGTAGATTAAATGAATGAAATTAACACTTTGATCACCTTGTCCATAACTCGGAAAAGAAAAATCGGGCATTGTGCAGAACCAGGGTTTTGGTTTTGGTTGAACAGACCTTTGGTATCTTAAAGAGAAGATTCAATGTGTTACACGACGGATTTAGGGTAGAACCAGGACAGGCAGTGGAATATATTAGTTCATGTGTTGTTTTACATGACATTGGTATCGACAGAAATGATATTGTTGTCAATTAACACACAACTACGGAATAATACACACTTATTTCAAAGTTAATCCTGTTATAATGACAATGTCCATAAACAGTGGAATCCAATTAATATTGACAAATGATAGACTACACGTGTCAGGATGTCTTGTCAACTTAATATGGGGCAAGGTCACAATAGGTCAACAAAAATTTAAAACAGAAGTTTGGAACGATCAGTTAGAATTTACGGGTATGATTGATTTTTTAAATAAAGTTTATATTTGTGTATATTTTTTCTTATATGAATATGCTATATTATATATTTATTGTGTAATTGTTAGTATAATATATGGTGAATTTATTAATCAAAATTTGTATATATTGAATATATATGGGCTCGAATAACTTGATAAATTTGTGTAGCCTAAATGTAAATGGCATGCACTCGAAGGAGAAAAGAAATAGAGTTATTGAATGGGTGAAAACACATGTATGTTCAATAGCATTTTTACAAGAAACACATATAGACGAGAATATAGAAAAAGTAATTCGAAACAATTCTAAATTTGAAATAGTAAGTGGTCACGGCACATCTGCTAGTAGGGGGGTTTCTATACTTTTAAATAAATCATAGAATGTTGCTATACTAGATAAATGGGAGGATAAAGATGGAAGATTGTTGTTGATAAATATTCAAATCGATGATACAATTTTTACATTAGTCTGTATTTATGCACCTAATTGTAAAACTGCAAGAAATGCATTTTTCAAAAAGGTAAGCTCAATTTTGAAAGAATACGGGACTGGGATACCAATATTAGGGGGGGGGGGGGGGAGACTTCAATGAAACAATGAACCAAATTGATAGAAAAAGTGCAAGTCGCAAAAATACTAAACCGCAACAGGTAAGTAGTCTTAAAACTCTAATAAAAAGTAACAAATTAACAGATATTTGGAGAGATTTAAATGAAAATGTACAGCAGTTTACATGGCGAAGAAAAGATAAATCTCAAGCCTGTAGAATAGATATGATATTCATAGGGATGGACTTTCGTATGCTTGTTGAATCATGTAAAATTAAACCTGCATTTAGACAATCAACAATGATATTACTGAAATTTCAATAGATAATTGTCTTACAAATCATAACATCAACCCAACATTTGATGGTGTAACAAAAAGGATTGAAATTGCCCAGCAATGATTCACTTAATAAAATTGCATAAACAAGTTTGGAAAATTTAAATTTGTAAACTTTTTGTCGAATATACATCAATGTCTTAGCTTAAATTTTTGGCATCATTGAGTATCGTTAAAAAAATTAATATTACTCATGTTAAAATCAGATACGTCAGAAGATTAAGCTGTTCGTGCTCTACTAGTGACACATGTTATATTACTCGTGTTAAAATCAGATACTTCAGAAGATTAAGCTGTTCGTGCTCTACTAGTGACATATGGTGTATTACTCGTGTTAAAATCAGATACGTCAGAAGATTAAGCTGTTCGTGCTCTACTAGTGACACATGTTGTGTTACTCGTGTTAAAATCAGGCGATAGATAAGTTGAAACTGGCGAAAATAAACAGGCTTACTGTATGTCAACTGGTGATTCAATGATATGTATTCTTACCAACTCTTTTAGTGTAATATGTGGCACTAAATCCTGAAGATGTGACACTCCCGTCTGACGTAAAGTAAACGTACAATGAATTCCCTGAGGAATTAATCGGTGGAATGTTTTTTTGTTCACCATTATGAGAGAACAGCGTCGCTGTGTTTTCTTTAACCTACAGTAAAATGTTAATTAATTAATTGTTGTTTACCATCACGTGTGCAGTATATCAGTTATATATGATAAAACAAAGTTGGTGCTTACTCTTTCGAGACACCTGAGGTCGGGTTTTAGAGAGACCCGTATTGTTCATGTTGTCCAATTACGGGTCATCATGATTTAAGTTCGGTGATGTAATGGCTGTTGCAATTTCATCGCAAATTCAATGTCAGTTCGTATTCACTTTATTTGTTTAGCAGGGGACTGATGTTTCATTTATGCGTTTTGTATTAATTGACGAATATGTCTACTGGTATCCAAACAAGATTTCTATATCATATGATGTTCGTGTCGTTTTGCAATACTACGACGGGTGGACATAGTGGAACAGGCACTGCTTACCCTCATCGTGCAACATGAGTAAACCCCTAGTTTTTAATGGGGTTCGTGATCCTCTGTTGTTCAATCTTTAGTTTTCTGTGTAGTGTTTTTTTTACATCACTTTTTGTCCTTTTCTCTTTTGTTCTTCAGACCATTGTATTGTCTGTCCGTATTCGATCTGCAGCGTCTGATCATCCCTTACACACACTGAGAAATATTACAATTATTAGTGGCTAAAATAGAATAAACAATGATAAAAAATGAAACAGGGGAGTCAACATTCCTTAAAGTCAAACATAGGTTCGAAAACAAAATACATTTAAAACAAATGTCTTGACATTATATGTATTGATGTAAATGCATCTAAATTTCTAAAATCAAAATGCCAAAATATAAATGGCTAACACAAAACATACAATATGTTAAAACCAAAAAAGTCTCTAAGACTGAATGCCTATCAATAAGTGCTTAAAAACAAAATGCCTACAGCCATATCCCAAAATAAAAAAAAAATACGTACTAAAACAAAACGACCAAAGACGAATTCTTAAAAATAAAATACATAAAATAAAAACGATATACTTAAATGCAAAATGCATGAAAAGACAGAACCTTTATTTCCTCCATTATCATTACCAAGATCACTGAGACTCAAGTTTACCAAATAATAAACATGAATTTATAAGCAACTGATGTAATCCTCACATAGGCATACTTTGTATTATGTTAAAGTAAACATTACCTTGACATAGTCACAGCAAGTTTCGAGATGAAAATCGGTAAAAGTTAGAGTAATACTGTATCCTTCTGGTACCATTATTGTGTATGCACAGTTACTATTATCTGGATAGTCTGAGGGATAGTTCTCCGAGGTGAAGGAACCAGTCATGGAGCTATAATAGCCACCACAACCACCTGTAAATGTTATAAAACTAGTAATTAATCTCTGTTTGTCTGTCTGTAAATATGATAGATAGTTCTCCTAGGTAAAGGAGTCATTCATGGAGGTATAACAGCCACCACAGCCACCTGTAAATGTTATAAAACTATAAATCTCTGTTTGTTAGTCTGTTAATATGATAGATAATCCTCTCAGACAACTCATAAGCTGAGAGTGAACGCAGGCAGTCATAAAATGTATGCAGTTACTGTTCTACTAGTGGGCCCATTACTACTCAGGTGTTATTTCATTTGATTATGATCATAGCTTGTACCAATGATAATAAAAAGAAAAATAAGGACCACGATATAAGATGTTGGGAATCCAGGTCATAGTTTGGTGCAGGCACATGCATGGGGCGGTGTTAATCCCGTGTCTTGGTTGTCTTTAGAAATAACACAATCTAATGGCATATTCGTTTACTAGGATTTAAGTTAATTGATATTTATCATAAAGCCCACAGTATACAGAATCTATATCAGCAGTAAACAGAATCTATATCAACAGAACAGAATATATATCAACAGAACAGAATCTATATCTACAGTATACAGAATCTATATCTACAGTATACAGAATCTATATCAACAGTATACAGAATATATATCAACAGTATACAGAATATATATCAACAGTATACAGAATATATATCTACAGTATACAGAATCTATATCAACAGTATACAGAATATATATCAACAGTATACAGAATCTATATCAACAATATACAGAATCTAATTCAACAGTATACAGAATCTATATCAACAGTATACAGAATCTATATCAACAGTATACAGAATATATATCAACAGTATACAGAATATATATCAACAGTATACACTATACAGAATCTATATCAACAGTATACAGGATATATATCAACAGTATATAGAATATATATCAACAGTATACAGAATCTATATCTACAGTATACAGAATATAAATCAACTGTATACAGAATATATATCAACAGTATACAGAATCTATATCAACAGTATACAGAATCTATATCAACAATATACAGAATATATATCAACAGTATACAAAATATATATCAACAGTATACAGAATCTATATCAAAAATGTACAGAATCTATATCAACAGTATACAGAATCTATATCAACATTATACAGAATACATATCAACAGTATACAGAATATATATCAACAGTATACAGAATATATATCACCAGTATACAGAATATATATCAACAGTATATAGAATATATGTCAACAGTATACATAATCTATATCAACAGTATACAGAATATATATCAAGAGTATACAAAATATATATCTACAGTATACAGAATCTATATCAACAGTATACAGAATCTATATCAACAGTATCCAGAATCTATATCAACAATATACAGAATCTATATCAACAGTATACAGAACATAAATCAACAGTATACATAATCTATATCAACAGTATACAGAATATATATCAAGAGTATACAGAATATATATCTACAGTATACAGAATATATATCAACAGTATACAGAATCTATGTCAACAGTATACAGAATATATATCAACAATATACAGAATCTATATCAACAGTATACAGAACATATATCAAAAGTATACAGAATCTATATCAACAGTATACAGAATCTATATCAACTTTATACAGAATCTATATCAACAGTATACAGAATCTATATCAACAGTATACAGAATCTATTTCAACAGTATACAGAATATATATCAACAATATACATATTCTATTTCAACAGTATACAGAATCTATATCAACAGTATACAAAATCTATAGTATATTTTATGGCAATAATAACTAAAGCATGTACTATGATAGTTCTTCAGGTTATAGACAGGGTATATAATATTACAATGCCTCGGATTTATATACCCTGTCTAGAAGATGCATAACATGTAATGTAACAATGTCCACATCATGCTTATATATTTATCAGCTATGCATTTCTTAGTTGTCTGGAGAAATAATACGGCATATAACGTTTATACCAATGTCACCTTTATACTTATATACTTACCAGCTAGAGAATTGTTGTTTGCTATATGAAATAATATGGTATATACCAATCATGCCTATGCCATCTTTGTATTTTATACTTACCAGCTAGAGAATTGTTGTTTACCATTTGAAATAATAGGTTATATACCAATCATGCCTATGCCATCTTTGTATTTTATACTTACCAGCTAGAGAATTGTTGTTTGTCATATGAAATAATATGGTATATACCAATCATACCTATGCCATCTTTGCACTTATATACTTACCAGCTATAGAATTGTTGTTTGTCATATGAAATAATATGGTATATACCAATCATACCTATGCCATCTTTGCACTTATATACTTACCAGCTATAGAATTATTGTTTGTCATATGAAATAATATGGTATATACCAATCATACCTATGCCATCTTTGCACTTATATACTTACCAGCTAGAGAATTATTGTTTGTCATATGAAATAATACGGTATATACCGATCATATCTATGCCATCTTTGTACTTATATACTTACCAGCTAGAGAATTATTGTTTGTCAGATGAAATAATACGATATATACCTATCATACCTATGCCATCGTTGTACTTATATACTTACCAACTAGAGAATTATTGGTTGTCAGATGAAATACTATGATATATACCGCTGTTTATTTGCATACCTTCATCATGAAAGGAATATCAACAAAACAAGGAATGACCTATCACCTCAACACATTGAACACACAAAAAAGACCACGATATAAGAAGTTGGGAATCCAGGTCATGGCTTGGTGCCTGCACATGCATGTGGCGGGGTTATTCCCATGTCTTGGTTGTCTGTAGAAATAATACAATCTAATGGCATATTCGTTTACTTGGACTTAAGTCAAACCAACAGTATACAGAATTAATATCAACAGTATGCAGAATCTATATCAACTGTATACAGAATCCATATCAACAGTATACAGAATCTATATCAACAGTATACAGAATCTATATCAACAGTATACCAAATATATATCAACAGTATACAGAATCTATGTCAACAGTATATAGAATATATATCAACTGTATACAGAATCCATATCAACAGTATACATAATCCATATCAACTGTATACAGAATATATCTCATCAGTATTCAGAATCTATATCAACAGTATACAGAATCTATCTCAACAGTATTCCGAATCTATATCAACAGTATACAGAATCTATATAAAAAGTATACAGAATCTATATCAACAGTATTCCGAATCTATATCAACAGTGTACAGAATCTATATCAACAGTATACAGAATCTATATCAACAGTATACATAATATATATCAACAGTATACATAATATATATCAACAGTGTACAGAATCTATATCAACAGTATACAGAATATATATCAACAGTGTGCATAATATATATCAACAGTATACAGAATCTATATCAACAGTATACAGAATATATATAAACAGTATACAGAAACTATATCAACATTATACAGATTCTGTATCAACAGTATACAGAATCTATATCAACAGTATACATAATCTATATCAACAGTATACAGAATCTATGTCAACAGTATACAAAAACTATCTCAACAGTATACAGAATCTATGTCAACAATATACAAAATATATATTAACAGTATGCATAATCTATATCAACAGTATACAGAATCTATGTCAACAGTATACAAAAACTATATCAACAGTATACAGAATCTATATCAACATTATACAGAATCTATGTCAACAGTATACAGAATCTTTATCAACAGTATACAGAATCTATATCTACAGTATACATAGTATATGTCAACAGTATACATAATCTATATCTACAGTATACCAAATCTATATCTACAGTATGTAGAATCTATGTCAACAGTATACAGAATCTCTATCAACAGTGTACATAATCTATATCAACAGTACACATAATCTATGTCAAAAGTATACATAATCTATATCTACTGTATACAAAATCTATGTCAACAGTATACAGAATCTATATCAACAATGTACAGAATCTATTTCAACAGTACACATAATATATGTCAACAGTATACATAATCTATGTCTACAGTATACAAAATCTATGTCAACAGTATACAAAATCTATATCAACAGTGTACATAATCTATTTCAACAGCATACATAATCTATATTCACCTTACACAACATTTCTATATATTGTATACCGTGTACCCATGCCCAGCATGTTGTAGAGAAATATATTGATATATACCAATGATGTTCGCTACCATTTCCGCGTAAAACGAAGTTCGATTCGCATTGTCTCGCATTTGTTTTGTAGGGGATTCATGTTTTATTTATTTTATTTGTATTTATTTAAGAATAATGGTATCCAACACGATTTCCATATCAAATGATGCTCGTGTCGTTTGACAGTAACACGATGGATGCCACATGTGGAATAAGAGCTGCCTACCCTACTGGAGCGCCTGGGTATATATCCAGTTTTAATTGGGTTCATGTAGCTCGATCTTTATTTTACAAAGTAATGTTTTGTAAATCGTTGTTTGTCATTTTGTCCTTTTTCTTGTGGTCAGTGTGTTGTCTGTACTTCTTTGACTTACGTCTTGTGTGATTACCCTTTTGATATTTTCAGACTTTTCTTGTACCTGTACACTTACCTACTACAAATATCGTGGCTTTCTGGAGAATTATTATGATATATATCAATGTCCACATGGTTCTATGTTAGGATTATAGTCCAATAATCAAACACTCAAACTGTAAAATGAAAATGACTTTAATTAATCTTACATCTATAATGTCACTTTATCTTGTGTTACATTGTATCAGTAGTGAAATGAAATCAATATATTAACCGAAAATGTTTTTGGCATACAAAACGAGCTTACCCCGCCTATGTCAAGCCAGGAAAGTGGGTGATCATGTATTTGTATGTTAGGGGTATCAATTATCATGTATTTGTATGTTAGGGGTATCAATTATCATGTATTTGTATGTTAGGGGTATCAATTATCATGTATTTGTATGTTAGGGGTATCAATTATCATGTATTTGTATGTTAGGGGTATCAATTATCATGTATTTGTATGTTAGGGGTATCAATTATCATGTATTTGTATGTTAGGGGTATCAATTATCATGTATTTGTATGTTAGGGGTATCAATTATCATGTATTTGTATGTTAGGGGTATCAATTATCATGTATTTGTATGTTAGGGGTATCAATTATCATGTATTTGTATGTTAGGGGTATCAATTATCATGTATTTGTATGTTAGGGGTATCAATTATCATGTATTTGTATGTTAGGGGTATCAATTATCATGTATTTGTATGTTAGGGGTATCAATTATCATGTATTTGTATGTTAGGGGTATCAATTATCATGTATTTGTATGTTAGGGGTATCAATTATCATGTATTTGTATGTTAGGGGTGTCAATTATCATGTATTTGTATGTTAGGGGTATCAATTATCATGTATTTGTATGTTAGGGGTATCAATTATCATGTATTTGTATGTTAGGGGTATCAATTATCATGTATTTGTATGTTAGGGGTATCAATTTTGCCTCTTTTTACGATTTTGATATTTCATTTTGAAAATGTTCAGATAGTAGTTGGATTTTCATAGTGTTAGTTCTCTGAAACAACAAGGTAAACATGTTACTCCAATCGGACACATTAACCTGATTCCGAGCCAACAAGTCTTTGCTCTTTCACGTTTGTGCTGCGTACCTAGCAACGAAGAAGGAATTATCAATGTTATAGACTTTGGTGTGACCCGAACCCATGATATACCACACTAAAGGCGAGCACTAAAGGAACGAAAATACCAAAGGGGTAATCAGAAGCTTCATGTCAAAGAAAGGCACAATGACGAAAAGAAAGAGGACACATGGACAAAGTTACAAATGATCTACAAAACACTACACAGAAAACCAATGATTGAGTAACACGAACCCCACAAAAAACCAAGGATGAACACGTGTACACTGAAAGGGAAAACAGTACCTGCTCCACTAGTTGCACCTTCTACAAAACAAATGGGAATGAAAACGAACCTAACATCGTTTTTGCGCAGATATCGTAATGGCCAGCATAACACATAACTTAAAACATGATAGGACGATTTGACCAATCCGTCTAAAAAACGGAAACCGCAAGGTCTGAAATATCGTCTCAACTGAGAGATATATACTTCATAAACAGGTTCGAACCTTATTCATGGCGAGGTGTACTCGATACAACATTATGTGATAAAGTTTGTCAGTGACTTACGACAGGTCGGTAGGTTTCCCGGGTACTCGGGATTCCTCCACCAATTAAACTGACCACCACAATATAACTGAAATAGTGTTGAAAATGGCGTTAGACACAATAAACCTAAAACCATCCATAAACAGGTGCAACTGGCATGGAATGTTGCGACATATAAATAATTTTTTTTATTATTTCCTTTGTCGTAAAGCTTTGTTCTTAGCATACTATTAGAGATAACATACAAGAGTGGGAAGAGGTGGGGGAGTATAAACATACTAATTACACAAATACAAAATATCGGGAAACAGCATACACAAGGCAATACAAGGGAACATTAAGAATAACCATTTGTGGGATCAGTACATGGAATATCAATTAAAGGGAACAATGTAGATATACAAATTGGAGGAAGCATTACAAAGAAATACCCTTAAAAAGAGCAGTACAAAATCACCACCAGAGGGAGCATTATGCAAATACCATCGACGGGAAAAGTACAAAAAATCCATTGGAGAACGCAGTGCAAACACACAGTTAGAAGGTACAGCACAAACTGCCACTAGAGGTCGCAGAACATAACAACAGCTAGAAGATCAGTAGAAAAACACATTACAGGGAGCAGTGTAAACTGACTCTAGATTCATTTATTGTAGCTTGTTTCTAAGAATTTGCTCAAATTAATTAAAAACGAGAAATCTATAAAAATATGAATTAAGAACAGAATATTGAAGTAGCGATATTATTAAATGTTGAAGTGATTATATACAACAACATAATTAGTTTATCATTGTCATAATTGGGCCTGGATGGCTCAATGAGTTAGGTAGTTGGAATACCTAACAACTCATACAAGCCTATCACCAATACGGTGTGGGTTCGCGTCCGGTTTTGTAAATTACAAAAAGGGTGCACTCGACTCGCAGCCGCAAGTGATAAAGATTACCAGTTGCTTTCCCATGGTCGGTGGTTCTCTCCGGGTACTCCGGCTTCTTCCACCACTAAAACTGGTCGTCATGATATAGCTGAAATATTGCTGAAAGTGGCGTTAAGCACCAAAAATCAAATCAAATCAAATCAATCATTGTCATCATTAAAGCTAAATGTGTGTTTACCTTGTTAGTGTATATCATCTTCTAAATAATGACAATAAGGTGAAACTAAATATTATAAACACTAAGGAAGTAAGCTACACAAAAGCGTTTTAACTTATCTATATATATTGTATATAATGTTATCACAAATGATTGATTCTGTCGATCTCATGTATAGCTTTCTAGTTACAGCGGCATTTGCGGTAGTGTCTACCAACAAAATTTGTGGACGGAGCTTATCATAAAAAGTCCCCGTTGATATGAACATCATATTTATGAAACTGTATGTCATATAACCAACGTGACCTAAAGGTCATATACCTCAGAAATTTGAATTTTCGAAGTCATTTTTGGTAGTTTTTAGGCTGACGAAGAATACTATTTCTAATAAGACTGACGGAGAAACACTAGTGACCATGCCTGTCAAATAGTTTGCTCCAAAAGCAACTGTGCAACTATGTATCATTGAATTTTCCTCCTCAAGATAACCGTGGTCAAAATAATGAACAACCTGAATGTTTGCTCCGTCCACAGCTATTTATACCCACGGTCCCGGTTTAATTTGTGTATATTACTGATTATGACGAATGACGGATTCTGTCAATCTCTTTGAGAGCTCCTGAGTTAAGGTATATGTATTACTGGTTTTGACGAATGACTGATTCTGTCGATCTCATTTAGAGCTTCCTAGTTAAGGTATATGTATTACTGGTTATCATGAATGACTGATTCCGTCGATCTCATTTAGAACTTCCTAGTTAAGGTATATGTATTACTGGTTATCATGAATGACTGATTGTGTCGATCTCATTTAGAACTTCCTAGTTAAGGTATATGTATTACTGATTATGACGAATGACTGATTCTGTCGGTCTCATTTAGAACTTCCTAGTTAAGGTATATGTATTACTGGTTATGACAATGACTGATTCTGTCGATCTCATTTAGAGCTTCCTAGTTAAGGTATATGTATTACTGGTTATCATGAATGACTGATTCCGTCGATCTCATTTAGAACTTCCTAGTTAAGGTATGTGTATTACTGGTTATCATGAATGACTGATTCTGTCGATCTCATTTAGAACTTCCTAGTTAAGTTATGTGTATTACTGGTTATCATGAATGACTGATTCTGTCGATCTCATTTAGAGCTTCCTAGTTAAGTAATGTGTATTACTGGTTATGACTAATGACTGATTCTGTCGATCTCATTTAGAACTTCCTAGTTAAGTTATGTGTATTACTGGTTATCATGAATGACTGATTCTGTCGATCTCATTTAGAACTTCCTAGTTAAGTTATGTGTATTACTGGTTATCATAAATGACTGATTCTGTCGATCTCATTTAGAACTTCCTAGCTAAGTAATGTGTATTACTGGTTATGACTAATGACTGATTCTGTCGATCTCATTTAGAACTTCCTAGCTAAGTAATGTGTATTACTGGTTATGACTAATGACTGATTCTGTCGATCTCATTTAGAACTTCCTAGATAAGGTATATGTATTACTGGTTATCATAAATGACTGATTCTGTCGATCTCATTTAGAACTTCCTAGCTAAGTAATGTGTATTACTGGTTATGACTAATGACTGATTCTGTCGGTCTCATTTAGAGCTTCCTAGCTAAGGTATGTATATTACTGGTTATCATGAATGGCTGATTCTGTCGATCTCATTTAGAACTTCCTAGATAAGGTATATGTATTACTGGTTATCATGAATTACTGATTCTGTCGATCTCATTTAGAACTTCCTAGATAAGTTATGTGTATTACTGGTTATCATGAATGGCTGATTCTGTCGATCTCATTTAGAACTTCCTAGTTAAGGTATATGTATTACTGGTTATCATGAATTACTGATTCTGTCGATCTCATTTAGAACTTCCTAGATAAGTTATGTGTATTACTGGTTATCATGAATGACTGATTCTGTCGATCTCATTTAGAGCTTCCTAGTTAAGGTATGTGTATTACTGGTTATGACGAATGACTGATTCGGTCGATCTCTTTTAGAGCTTCCTAGCTAAGTAATGTGTATTACTGGTTATGACGAATGACTGATTCTGTCGATCTCATTTAGAGCTTCCTAGCTAAGTAATGTGTATTACTGGTTATCATGAATGACTGATTCTGTCGATCTCATTTAGAGCTTCCTAGTTAAGGTATATGTATTACTGGTTATGACGAATGACTGATTCGGTCGATCTCTTTTAGAGCTTCCTAGTTAAGGTTATGTATTACTGGTTATCGCGAATGACTGATTCTGTCGATCTCATTTAGAGCTTCCTAGTTAAGGTATATGTATTACTGGTTATCGTGAATGACTGATTCTGTCGATCTCATTTAGAGCTTCCTAGTTAAGGTATGTGTATTACTGGTTATGATGAATGACTGATTCTGTCGATCTCATTTAGAGCTTCCTAGTTAAGGTATGTGTATTACTGGTTATCAGGAAAGACTGATTCTGTCGATCTCATTTAGGGCTTCCTAGTTAAGGTATATGTATTACTGGTTATCATGAATGACTGATTCTGTCGATCTCATTTAGAGCTTCCTAGCTCAGGTATATGTATTACTGGTTATGACGAATGACTGATTCTGTCGATCTCATTTAGAGCTTCCTAGCTAAGGTATGTATATTACTGGTTATCATGAATGGCTGATTCTGTCGATCTCATTTAGAGCTTCATAGTTAAGCAATGTGTATTACTTGTTATCATGAATGACTGATTCTGTCCATCTCATTTAGAGTTTCCTAGTTAAGTAATGTGTATTATTTGTTACCATGAAAGACTGATTCTGTCGATCTCATTTAGAGCTTCCTAGTTAAGGTATATGTATTACTGGTTATCATGAATGACTGATTCTGTCGATCTCATTTAGAGTTTCCTAGTTAAGTAATGTGTATTACTGGTTACCATGAATGACTGATTCTGTCGATCTCATTTAGAGCTTCCTAGTTAAGGTATATGTATTACTGGTTATGACAATGACTGATTCTGTCAATCTCATTTAGAGTTTCCTAGTTAAGTAATGTGTATTACTGGTTATCATGAATGACTGATTCAGTCAATCTCATTTAGAGTTTCCTAGTTAAGTAATGTGTATTACTGGTTATCATGAATGACTGATTCTGTCGATCTCATTTAGAGCTTCCTAGTTAAGGTATATGTATTACTGGTTATGACAATGACTGATTCTGTCAATCTCATTTAGAGTTTCCTAGTTAAGTAATGTGTATTACTGGTTATCATGAATGACTGATTCAGTCAATCTCATTTAGAGTTTCCTAGTTAAGTAATGTGTATTACTGGTTATCATGAATGACTGATTCTGTCGATCTCATTTAGAGCTTCATAGTTAAGTTATGTGTATTACTGGTTATGACAAATGACTGATTCTGTCGATCTCATTTAGAGCTTCCCAGCTAAGGTATATGTATTACTGGTTATCATGAATGACTGATTCTGTCGATCTCATTTAGAGCTTCCTAGCTCAGGTATATGTATTACTGGTTATGACGAATGACTGATTCTGTCGATCTCATTTAGAGCTTCCTAGCTAAGGTGTGTGTATTACTGGTTATCATGAATGACTGATTCTGTCGATCTCATTTAGAGCTTCCTAGCTCAGGTATATGTATTACTGGTTATGACGAATGACTGATTCTGTCGATCTCATTTAGAGCTTCCTAGCTCAGGTATATGTATTACTGGTTATGACGAATGACTGATTCTGTCGATCTCATTTAGAGCTTCCTAGCTAAGGTATGTGTATTACTGGTTATCATGAATGACTGATTCTGTCGATCTTATTTAGAGCTTCCTAGTTAAGGTATGTGTATTGCTGGTTATCATGAATGACTGATTCTGTCGATCTCATTTAGAGCTTCATAGTTAAGCAATGTGTATTACTTGTTATCATGAATGACTGATTCTGTCGATCTCATTTAGAGTTTCCTAGTTAAGTAATGTGTATTATTTGTTTCCATGAAAGACTGATTCTGTCGATCTCATTTAGAGCTTCCTAGTTAAGGTATATGTATTACTGGTTACCATGAATGACTGATTCTGTCGATCTCATTTAGAGCTTCCTAGTTAAGGTATATGTATTACTGGTTATGACAATGACTGATTCTGTCAATCTCATTTAGAGTTTCCTAGTTAAGTAATGTGTATTACTGGTTACCATGAATGACTGATTCTGTCGATCTCATTTAGAGCTTCCTAGTTAAGGTATATGTATTACTGGTTATGACAATGACTGATTCTGTCAATCTCATTTAGAGTTTCCTAGTTAAGTAATGTGTATTACTGGTTATCATGAATGACTGATTCTGTCGATCTCATTTAGAGCTTCCCAGCTAAGGTATGTGTATTACTGGTTATCATTAATGACTGATTCTGTCGATCTCATTTAGAGTTTCCTAGTTAAGTAATGTGTATTACTGGTTACCATGAATGACTGATTCTGTCGATCTCATTTAGAGTTTCCTTGTTAAGTAATGTGTATTACTGGTTATCATGAATGACTGATTCTGTCGATCTCATTTAGAGCTTCCTAGTTAAGGTATATGTATTACTGGTTATGACAATGACTGATTCTGTCGATCTCATTTAGAGCTTCCTAGTTAAGGTATATGTATTACTGGTTATGACAATGACTGATTCTGTCAATCTCATTTAGAGTTTCCTAGTTAAGTAATGTGTATTACTGGTTATCATGAATGACTGATTCTGTCGATCTCATTTAGAGCTTCATAGTTAAGGTATATGTATTACTGGTTATGACAATGACTGATTCTGTCAATCTCATTTAGAGTTTCCTAGTTAAGTAATGTGTATTACTGGTTACCATGAATGACTGATTCTGTCGATCTCATTTAGAGCTTCCTAGTTAAGGTATGTGTATTACTGGTTATCATGAATGACTGATTCTGTCGATCTCATTTAGAGCTACCTAGTTAAGGTATATGTATTACTGGTTATCATGAATGACTGATTCTGTCGATCCTATTTAGAGCTTCCTAGTTAAGGTATGTATATTACTGGTTATCATTAATGACTGATTCTGTCGATCTCATTTAGAGTTTCCTAGTTAAGTAATATGTATTACTGGTTACCATGAATGACTGATTCTGTCGATCTCATTTAGAGCTTCCTAGTTAAGGTATATGTATTACTGGTTATGACAATGACTGATTCTGTCGATCTCATTTAGAGTTTCCTTGTTAAGTAATGTGTATTACTGGTTATCATGAATGACTGATTCTGTCGATCTCATTTAGAGCTTCCTAGTTAAGGTATTTATATTACTGGTTATCATGAATGACTGATTCCGTCGATCTCATTTAGAGCTTCCTAGTTAAGGCATGTGCATTACATGTGTATTACATGTGTATTACTGGTTATCATGAATGACTGATTCTGTCGATCTCATTTAGAACTTCCTAGCTAAGGTATGTGTATTACTGATTATCATGAATGACTGATTCAGTCAATCTCATTTAGAGCTTCCTAGTTAAGTAATGTGTATTACTGGTTATCATGAATGACTGATTCTGTCGATCACATTTAGAGCTTCCTAGCTAAGGTATGTGTATTACTGGTTATCACGGATGACTTATTCTTTCGATCTCGCTTAGAGCTCCTGAGTTAAGTTATGTGTATTACTGGTTATCACGGATGACTGATTCTGTTGATCTGATTTAGAGCTTCTGAGATAAGTTATGTGTATTACTGGTTATCACGGATGACTGATTCTGTTGATCTCGTTTAGATCTCCTGAGTTAAGCTTTGTGCATAGCTGATCATGACGAATGACTGATTATGTCTACCACTTTTAGATCATCTCAGCTAATCTTCGATTGATGGTGTTACTCAAATCTCTAATTTTCTTTGTAGTGTTTTAGGGACCATTGGTTGTCTTGTAATGTCGTTGTTTTTATCATATTATATATCATTCTCGTTTAAGGTAGGTCAGGGGTATGTGCATGTGTGTTTTGGATATGATGGGGAATTCTAGTGCAGCAAGAACTGCCTACCCTTCCGGAGCACTTGGAGTTCACCCCCTGTTTTTAGTGGGGTTCGTGTTACTCGATCTTTAGTTTTATGTGTATGTTTTATAGATCGTTATTTGTCCTTCATTACTTTTTCTTTTGGCCATTGTGTTGTCTGTTCTTCTTCGATATACGGTTTCTGATTATTACTTTAGTATCTTCAGACCCTTCTTAAAATACAATGCAGTTATCTCCTAAATGTATCGTAATCTGTCATCAGTAAATGTCTGCATGATTAAAAGTGCTCCAGTAAGGGGGATATTTTGAGCATAGAATTTGCACTTGGGTCGGACATCATTTCCGATATAAGGACACATTAACAGATCCTGGTTATCCAATCATAATAGATACATTGCTAAGCAAAACAAATATGAAATAGGTTTAAATAATGTATAATGATCGATTGACGACATGCATCAATCTAATACAAACAAAGATATTTTGTTTTATTGTTGTATATAATGATTCGTCCGTGTTAATGACGAATGTGTCCGTTTCAGGGGCAACATTTTGAAAATTGTTTTAATGGGCTTAATGAACACTCAAAAGAAGCTCCGAAATAAATTAGGTGCCTTTGCTAACTTAGTATCATTAAAGGATGTCACAAAGGTCTACTATATATAACATACAGTTTGTAACTCTGGGAGTCTTATAATGAAAGAATGCGTCCGACATACGGGAGAACGACCCTACGATAGTTATGTCTGTTTTCTCCGTCACATAAAACGATAACAACACCTGATTGTCTTTATATGATTAATTTACATGATTTTTTAATGAATAGTTTTGAAATGTTAATATAAGCACAAACATAAAAAGTTAGAATCCACAATAGGGTTATTAGTGATAAAATTACCATGGAAACGCTGGATTACTTATTTCACAGTACCAGAGAGAGCACGTCTCTATAAAAGACAACGGTACAAATAATTCATAAAGTGCTTACTCAAGTTTTATGCATAGGTGTAGCCCAATGTATTAAGTTTAAGCCATGATACAGCTATTTGTGATAAAATTACCATGAATACAGATATTAATGATGACATTACCATGGATACAGCTATTAGCAATGACATTACTATGGATACATCTATTAGTGATGACATTATATGTATAAATGTGGATCAACGTATAAAGTTGACATCCATGATACGACTATTAGTGATGGCATTACCATAAATACAGCTATTAGCAATGATATTACCATAAATACAGCTATTAGTAATGATATTACCATAAATACAGCTATTAGTAATGATATTACCATAGATACAGCTATTAGTAATACTATTACCATAAATACAGCTATTAATAATGACATTACAATAAATACAGCTATTAGTAATGATATTACCATAAATACACTATTAGTAATGACATTGCCATAAATACAGCTATTAGTAATGATACTACCATGGATACAGCTATTAGTGATGACATTACCATGGATACAACTATTAGTGATGACATTATCTGTATAGATGTGGATTAACGTATAATGTTGACATCCATGATACAGCAATTAGAAATGCTATTACCATGGATACAGCTATTAGTAATGCCATTACCATGGATACAGCTATTAATGATGACATTACCATGGATGCAACTATTACTGATGATATTACTATGGATATAGCTATTAGTAATAATTATATTACCACGGACACAGCTAATAGTAATACCATTACCATGGATACAGATATTACTGATGATATTACTATGGATACAGCTATTAGTAATAATGATATTACCAGGGATACATATATTAGTAATGCCATTACCATGGATACAGCTATTAGTGATGACATTACTATGGATACAGCTATTAGTAATGTCATTGCCATGGATACAGCTACTAGTGATGACATTACGATGGATAAAGCTATTAGTAATGCCTTACCATGGACGCATATATTAGTTATGCCATTACCATGAATACAGCTATTAGTGAAGACATTACCATGGATACAACTATTAGTGATGATATTATCTGTATAGATGTGGATCAAGGTATAAAGTTGACATCCATGATACAACTATTAGTGATGACATCATCTGTATAAATGTGCATCAACGTATACAGTTGACATATCTGATACAACTATCAGTGGTGACGTTATCTGTATATATATGGATCAACGTATAAAGGTGAAATCTATGATACAAATATCAGTGGTGACGTTATCTGTATAGATATGGTTCAACGTATAAAGTTGACATCCATGGTACAACTATTAGTGATGACATTATCTGTATATATTTGGATCAACGCATAAAGGTGAAATCTCTGATACAACTATTAGTGATGACATTATCTGTGTAGATGTGGATCAACGTATAAAATTGACATCTCTGATACAACTATTATTGATTACATTATCTGTATAGATGTGGATCAACGTATAAAGGTGAAATATCTGATACAACTATTAGTGATGACATTATCTGTATAGATGTGGATCAAGGTATAAAGGTGACATCTCTGATACAACTGTTAGAGGTGACATTATATGTATAGATAATTATTACATGTAAGAAAAAAAAAGAAAAATTGAAGATACCACAAGGGTAAGCAGAATCCGTATATCAAAGAAGAACAGACAACATAATGGCCAAAAGAAAAAGTACAAAAGGACAACCAAACACCACACAGAAAACTAAAGATCGAGCTACATGAACCCATTAAAAACCGGAGTGAACTCAGGTGCTCCGGAAGGGTGAGTAGTTCCTGCTCTGCTAATGTCACCCGTCGTGTTAGTCTTGTAACTTTAATTATAATAATGATACACTCATAATTAAACACAATCCCAACAGCATGGTACATATCAACTTGTTTGTTGCAATGTGGAACCTCAAATACAGGGATATTACAAGAAGAGTTCGAAGATACCAAAGGAGTAATCATAATCCGGAAATCGAAGAAGGACAGACTATACAATGGCCAAAAGAAATGGGAGAAAAGGATAAACAACGATCTACAAAGCACTAAACAGAAAGCTAAAGGCATAGCCACAAGAACACACTAAAAACCGGGGGTGCACTTGAGTGCTCCGGAAGGTAAGCAGTTCTTGATCTATTAATGTCAGCCGGCATGTTACACTTGTAAATTTAATGACACAATGATACACTCATAATTGAACAGAATCCCAACAGCATGGTATATATTAACGTTTTGTTGTTGTTGCAATGCAGAACGTCCGATACAGGGATATTACAAGAAGAATTTGAAGGTACCAAAACGGTAAGCATAATCTGTAAATCGAAGGACAGACTTCATAATGGCCAAAATAAGGATAAGACACGATCTACCAAACACGATACAGGAAGCTAAAGACCGAGTAACGCGAACCGCACTAAATATCGGGGGTGAACTCAGGTGTTCTGGAAGGGTAAGCAGTTCGTGCTCTACTAATGTCACCCGTCGTGTTACACTTGTAAATTTAATGACACAATGATACACTCATAATTCAACACAATCCCAACAATATGGTATATATTAACGTTTTTCTTTGTTGCAATGTAGAACGTCCGATACAGGAATATTACAATAAGAGCTTGAAGGTACCAAAACGGTAAACATAATCCGTACATCGAAGGACAAGCTACACAATGGCCAAAATATGTGACAAAAGAATAAGACACGATCTAAATAACACGATACAGGAAGCTAAAGAAGGAGTAACGCGAACCCCACCAACAATTGGGGGTGAACTCATGTGTTCTGGAAGGGCAAGCAGTTTCTGCTCTACTAATGCCACCCGTCGTGTTACACTTGTAAATCTAATAACAACAATGATAACACTCATAATTAAACACAGTCTATGTTAACTTTTTTTTTGTTGCAATGTGGAATCTCAGATACAGGGATATTACAAGACCAGTATCGTGCATGTCAAAACCTGCAATACAGAATGTTCAAATAATTACCAGTAAGGCAAGGGTCATGTATAAACTACATTCTTTATAGTCTACTAATCTCCTACATTTTCTATTCTATTTCCGTGGATTACCCGAAGAAATATATAAATCATCCGTGTATTTATTATCTTAATTTACATAAAAGAACATAGCTATCAAGAGGGAGGGCTGGGATCCCATTCACTGGTTTATCCCGTCACATTTGTGAGTCAGGACCTGGGTTTCCCACGTCATATGTCATAGTCTTTTCTATGCTCAGTGAGTTCAGTGGATCTATATAAACTTAGCTCATGTAAAAACATACTCTATTTATGAGAAAGTTTAAGATGATGGCGTTGACTTCTCATATAGCAGCTCCCGGCGAGACGAGTTTGGTCTAAACCACATACAAAGACGATGATGTTGACTTCTCATGTTACAATTCCCGGTGAAGCGGGTTTGGTCTAAACAACATACAAAGAAGATGATGCTAACTTCTCATGTAGCTGCTCCCAGTGAGGCGGGCTTGGTCTAAACCATATACAAAGACGATGATGCTGACTTCTCATGTTACAGCTCCTGGTGAAGCAGATTTGGTCTAAACCACATACAAAGACGATGATATTAACTTCTCATGTAGCTGCTCCCAGTGAGGCGGGCTTGGGCTAAACCATATACAAAGACGATGATGTTGTCTTCTCATGTAGCTGCTCCCAGTGAGGTGGGTTTGGTCTAAACCACATACAAAGACAATGATGTTAACTTCCCATGTAGCTGCTTCCAGTGAGACAGGCTTGGGCTAAACCATATACAAAGACGATGCTGTTGTCTTCTCATGTAACTGCTCCCAGTGAGATGGGTTTGGTCTAAACAACATACAAAGACGATGATGTTTTCTTCTCATGTAGCTGCTCCCAGTGAGGCGGGTTTGGTCTAAACCACATACAAAGACGATGATGTTTTCTTCTCATGTAGCTGCTCCCGGTGAAGCGAGGTTTGGTCTAAACCACATACAAAGACGATGATGTTTTCTTCTCATGTAGCTGCTCCCAGTGAGGCGGGTTTGGTCTAAACCACATGCAAAGACGATGATGTTTTCTTCTCGTTTAGCTGCTCCAGATGAAGCCAGGTTTGGTCTAAGCCACATTCAAAGACGATGATGTTTTCCTCTCATGTAGCTGCTCCCGGTGAAGCGAGGTTTGGTCTAAACCACATACAAAGACGATGATGTTTTCTTCTCATGTAGCTGCTCCCAATGAGGCGGGTTTGGTCTAAACCACATACAAAGACGATGATGATTTCTTCTCATGTAGCTGTTCCCGGTGAAGCGAGGTTTGGTCTAAAACACATACAAAGACGATGATGTTTTTGTCTCATGTAGCTGCAACCAGTGAGGCGGGTTTGATCTAAGCCACATACAAAGACGATGATGTTTTCTTCTCACGTAGCTGCTCCCGGTGAGGCGAGGATTGGTATCAGTCACATGCAAAGACGATGATGTTTTCTTCTCATGTAACTGCTCCCTGTGAGGCAGACTTGGTCTAAACCATGTACAAAGACGATGATGTTTTCCTCTCATGTAGCTGCTCCCAGTGAGGCGGGCTTGGTCTAATCCACATACAAAGACGATGATGTCAACTTCTTATGTAGTTGCTCCCAGTGAGCCGGGCTTAGTCTAAACCACATGCAAAGACGATGATGTTTTCTCCTCATGTAGCTTCTCCCAGTGAGGCGGGTTTGGTCTAATCCACATACAAAGACGATGATGTTTTCTCCTCATGTAGCTGCTCTCAGTGAGGCGGGTTTGGTCTAAACCACATACAGAGACGATGATGTTTTCTTCTCATGTAGCTGCTCCCGGTGAAGCGAGGCTTGGTCTAAATCACAAAGACGATGATGTTGACGTCTGATGTAACAGCTCCCGATGAAGCGAGGTTTGGTCTAGACCACATACAAAGACGATGATGTTTTCTTCTCACATAGCTGCTCTCGGTGAAGCGAAGTTTGGTCTAAACCACATACAAAGACGATATTGTTGAAGTCTGATGTAACAGCTCCCGGTGAAGCGATGTTTGGTCTAAGCCACATGCAAAGACGATGCTGTTGACTTCTAATGGAACAGCTCCCGGTGAAGCGAGGTTTGGTCTAAACCACATACAAAGACTATGATGTTGACTTCTCATGTTACAGCTCCCGGTGAAGGGGGGTTTGGATTAAACCACAAACAAAGACGATCATGTTATGTTCTCATATAGCTGATCCCGTGAAGCGATATTTGATCTAAATCACAAAGACGATGATGTTGACGTCTGATGTAACAGCTCCCGGTGAAGCGAGGTTTGGTTTAAACCATATGCAAAGACGATGATGTTTTCTTCTCATATAGCTGCTCCCGGTGAAGTGAAATTTGGTCTAAACCACATAGAAAGACGATATTGTTGACGTCTGATGTAACAGCTCCCGGTGAAGCGAGGTTTGGTCTAAACCATATGTAAAGACGAGGATGTTGACTTCTAATGTAACACCTGCCGGTGACGTGTGGTTTGGTCTAAGCCACATGCAAAGACGATGATGTTTTCTTCTCATATAGCTGCTCCCGGTGAAGTGAGGTTTGGTCTAAACCACATAGAAAGACGATATTGTTGACGTCTGATGTCACAGCTCCCGGTGAAGCGAGGTTTGGTCTAAGCCACATGCAAAGACGATGCTGTTGACTTCTAATGGAACAGCTCCCGGTGAAGCGAGGTTTGGTCTAAACCACATACAAAGACTATGATGTTGACTTCTCATATTACAGCTCTCGGTGAAGGGAGGTTTGGATTAAATCACAAAGACGATGATGTTTTGTTCTCATGTAGCTGATCCCGGTGAAGCGATGTTTGGTCTAAATCACAAAAACGATGATGTTGACTTCTAATGTAACAGCTGCCGGTGAAGTGTGGTTTGGTCTAAACCACATGCAAAGACGATGATGTTTTCTTCTCATATAGCTGCTTCCGTTGAAGCGAAGTTTGGTCTAAACCACATAAAAAGACGATATTGTTGACGTCTGATGTAACAGCTCCCAGTGAAGCGAGGTTTGGTCTAAACCACATGCAAAGACGATGATGTTGACTTCTAATGTAACAGCTGCCGGTGAAGTGTGGTTTGGTCTAAACCACCTACAAAGACGATAATGTTTTCTTCTCATGAAGCTGCTCCCAGTGAAGCGAGGTTTGGTCTCAGTCAAATGCAAAGACGATTATGTTTTCGTCACATGTAACAGCTCCCGATGAAGCGAGGTTTGGTCTAAACCACATACAAAGACGATGATGTTTTCTTCTCATATAGCTGCTCCCAATGAGGAGGGTTTGGTCTAAACCACATACAAAGACGATGATGTTTTCTCCTCATGTAGCTGCTCCCAGTGAGGTGGGTTTGGTCTAAACCACATACAGAGACGATGATGTTTTCTCCTCATGTAGCTGCTCCCAGTGAGGCGGGTTTGGTCAAAACCACATTTAAAGACGATGGTGTTTTCTTCTCATGTAGCTGCTCCCGGTGAAGCGAGGTTTGGTCTAAGCCACAAAGACGATGATGTTGACGTCTGCTGTAACAGCTCCCGATGAAGCGAGGTTTGGTCTTACCCACATACAAAGACGATGATGTTGACTTCTCATGTAACAGTTCCCGGTGAATTGAGGTTTGGTCTAAACCACATACAAAGACGATGATGTTTTCTTCTCATAAAGCTGCCCCCGGTGAAGCGAGGTTTGGTCTAAACCACATACAAAGACGATACTGTTGACGTCTGATGTAACAACTCCCGGTGAAGCGAGGTTTAGTCTAAACCACATACAAAGAAAATGATGTTTTCTTCTCATGTAACAGCTCCCGGTGAAGTGAGGTTTGGTCTAAGCCACATAGCTAGTCGATGATGTTGTCTTCTCATGTAACCGCTCACGGTGAAGCGAGGTGTGGTCTAAATCAGATACAAATACGATGATCTTGACGTCTGATGTAGCAGCTACCGGTGAAGCGAGGTTTGGTCTAAACTAAATACAAAGACGATGATGTAGTCTTCTCATGTAACAGCTCCTGGTGAAGCGAGGTTTGGTCTAAGCCACATACAAAGACGATAATGTTGACTTCTGATGTAGCAGCTCCCAGTGAAACGAGGTTTGGACTAAACCACATACAAAGACGATGATGTTGACTTTTCATGTAGCTGTTCCCAGTCAGGCCTGTTTGGACTAAGCCACATACAAAGGCGATGATGTTGACGTCTGATGTAGCTGTTCTCGGTGAAGCGAGGTTTGGTCTAAACCACTTACAAAGACGACGATGTTGTCTTCTCATGTAACAGCTCCCGATAAAGTGAGGTTTCGTCTAAGCCATATACAAAGACGATGATTTTGACTTCTCATGTAGCTGATCCCGGTGAAGCGATGTTTGGTCTAAATCACAAAAACGATGATGTTGACTTCTAATGTAACAGCTGCCGGTGAAGTGTGGTTTGGTCTAAACCACATGCAAAGACGATGATGTTTTCTTCTCATATAGCTGCTTCCGTTGAAGCGAAGTTTGGTCTAAACCACATAAAAAGACGATATTGTTGACGTCTGATGTAACAGCTCCCAGTGAAGCGAGGTTTGGTCTAAACCACATGCAAAGACGATGATGTTGACTTCTAATGTAACAGCTGCCGGTGAAGTGTGGTTTGGTCTAAACCACCTACAAAGACGATAATGTTTTCTTCTCATGAAGCTGCTCCCAGTGAAGCGAGGTTTGGTCTCAGTCAAATGCAAAGACGATTATGTTTTCGTCACATGTAACAGCTCCCGATGAAGCGAGGTTTGGTCTAAACCACATACAAAGACGATGATGTTTTCTTCTCATATAGCTGCTCCCAATGAGGAGGGTTTGGTCTAAACCACATACAAAGACGATGATGTTTTCTCCTCATGTAGCTGCTCCCAGTGAGGTGGGTTTGGTCTAAACCACATACAGAGACGATGATGTTTTCTCCTCATGTAGCTGCTCCCAGTGAGGCGGGTTTGGTCAAAACCACATTTAAAGACGATGGTGTTTTCTTCTCATGTAGCTGCTCCCGGTGAAGCGAGGTTTGGTCTAAGCCACAAAGACGATGATGTTGACGTCTGCTGTAACAGCTCCCGATGAAGCGAGGTTTGGTCTTACCCACATACAAAGACGATGATGTTGACTTCTCATGTAACAGTTCCCGGTGAATTGAGGTTTGGTCTAAACCACATACAAAGACGATGATGTTTTCTTCTCATAAAGCTGCCCCCGGTGAAGCGAGGTTTGGTCTAAACCACATACAAAGACGATACTGTTGACGTCTGATGTAACAACTCCCGGTGAAGCGAGGTTTAGTCTAAACCACATACAAAGAAAATGATGTTTTCTTCTCATGTAACAGCTCCCGGTGAAGTGAGGTTTGGTCTAAGCCACATAGCTAGTCGATGATGTTGTCTTCTCATGTAACCGCTCACGGTGAAGCGAGGTGTGGTCTAAATCAGATACAAATACGATGATCTTGACGTCTGATGTAGCAGCTACCGGTGAAGCGAGGTTTGGTCTAAACTAAATACAAAGACGATGATGTAGTCTTCTCATGTAACAGCTCCTGGTGAAGCGAGGTTTGGTCTAAGCCACATACAAAGACGATAATGTTGACTTCTGATGTAGCAGCTCCCAGTGAAACGAGGTTTGGACTAAACCACATACAAAGACGATGATGTTGACTTTTCATGTAGCTGTTCCCAGTCAGGCCTGTTTGGACTAAGCCACATACAAAGGCGATGATGTTGACGTCTGATGTAGCTGTTCTCGGTGAAGCGAGGTTTGGTCTAAACCACTTACAAAGACGACGATGTTGTCTTCTCATGTAACAGCTCCCGATAAAGTGAGGTTTCGTCTAAGCCATATACAAAGACGATGATTTTGACTTCTCATGTAGCTGTTCCCGGTGAAGCAAGGTTTGGTCTAAACCACATACAAAGACAATGATGTTGTCAGCTCATATAGCAGTTCCCGGTGAAGGGAGGCTTGGTTTAAACCATATTCAAAGACGATGATGTTGTCTTCTCATGTAACAGCTCCCGCTGAAGCGAGGATTGGTCTAAGCCACATGCAAAGATGATGATGTTGTCTTCTCATGTAACAGTTCCCAGTGAAGCGAGGTTTGGATAATACGACATACAAAGACGATTATGTTGATTTCTCATGTAACAGCTCCCAGTGAGACGGGTTTGGTCTAAACCACATACAAATACGATGATGTTTTCTTCTCATGTAGGTGCTCCCAGTGAAGAGAGGCTTGGTCTAAACCACATACAAAAGACAATGATGTTGACTTCTCATGTAATAGCTCCCGGTGAAGCGAGGGTTAGTATAAACCACATACACAGACGATGAATTTGACTTCTCATGTAATAGTTCCTGGTGAAGCGAGGATTGGTCTAAGCCACATGCAAAGATGATGATGATGTCTTCTCATGTAACAGCTCCCGGTGAAGCGAGGGTTAGTATAAAGCACATGCAAGGACGATGATTTTGACTTCTCACGTAGGAACTCCCGTTGGAAGGAGGTTTGGTGTAAATCACATACAAAGACGATAATGTTGACTTCCCATGTAGCTGCTCCCGGTGAAGCAAGGTTCGGTCTAAACCACATATAAAGACGATGATGTTGTCTTCTCATGTAACAGCTCCCGGTGAAGCGAGATTTGGTCTAAACCACATTCAAAGAGGATGATGTTGTCATCTCATGTAGCTGCTGCCAGTCAGACGGGATTTGGTCTAAACGCATACAAAGATGATGATGTTGTCTTTTCATGTAGCTGTTCCCGGTGAAGCGATGTTTTGTCTAAACCTCATACAAAGACGATAATGTTGACTTCTCATGTAGCTGCTCCCGGTGAAGCAAGGTTCGGTCTAAACCACATATAAAGAGGATGATGTTGTCCTCCGATGTAACTGCTCCCGGTGAAGCGAGATTTGGTCTAAACCACATACAAAGACGATGATGTTGTCTTCTCATGTCACAGCTCCCGATGAAGCGAGGTTTGGTCTAAGCCATATACACAGACGATGAATTTGACTTCTCATGTAATAGTTCCTGGTGAAGCGAGGGTTGGTCTAAGCCACATGCAAAGATGATGATGATGTCTTCTCATGTAACAGCTCCCGGTGAAGCGAGGGTTAGTATAAAGTACATGCAAGGACGATGATTTTGACTTCTGACGTAGGAACTCCCGTTGGAAGGAGGTTTGGTGTAAATCACATACAAAGACGATAATGTTGACTTCTCATGTAGCTGCTCCCGGTGAAGCAAGGTTCG
Source organism: Bathymodiolus brooksi (assembly GCA_963680875.1). NCBI lineage: Eukaryota > Metazoa > Mollusca > Bivalvia > Mytilida > Modiolidae > Bathymodiolus > Bathymodiolus brooksi. The sequence continues at coordinate 64,080,703 of OY804580.1, read as the reverse complement.
GTCTAAACCACATATAAAGACGATGATGTTGTCTTCTCATGTAACAGCTCCCGGTGAAGCGAGATTTGGTCTAAACCACATACAAAGAGGATGATGTTGTCATCTCATGTAGCTGCTGCCAGTCAGACGGGATTTGGTCTAAACCACATACAAAGATGATGATGTTGTCTTTTCATGTAGCTGTTCCCGGTGAGGCGATGTTTTGTCTAAACCTCATACAAAGACGATAATGTTGACTTCTCATGTAGCTGCTCCCGGTGAAGCAAGGTTCGGTCTAAACCACATATAAAGAGGATGATGTTGTCCTCCGATGTAACTGCTCCCGGTGAAGCGAGATTTGGTCTAAACCACATACAAAGACGATGATGTTTTCTTCTCATGTCACAGCTCCCGATGAAGCGAGGTTTGGTCTAAGCCATATACACAGACGATGAATTTGACTTCTCATGTAATAGTTCCTGGTGAAGCGAGGGTTGGTCTAAGCCACATGCAAAGATGATGATGATGTCTTCTCATGTAGCAGCTCCCGGTGAAGCGAGGGTTAGTATAAAGCACATGCAAGGACGATGATTTTGACTTCTCACGTAGGAACTCCCGTTGGAAGGAGGTTTGGTGTAAATCACATACAAAGACGATAATGTTGACTTCTCATGTAGCTGCTCCCGGTGAAGCAAGGTTCGGTCTAAACCACATATAAAGACGATGATGTTGTCTTCTCATGTAACAGCTCCCGGTGAAGCGAGATTTGGTCTAAACCACATACAAAGAGGATGATGTTGTCATCTCATGTAGCTGCTGCCAGTCAGACGGGATTTGGTGTAAACCACATACAAAGATGATGATGTTGTCTTTTCATGTTGCTGTTCCCGGTGAAGCGATGTTTTGTCTAAACCTCATACAAAGACGATAATGTTGACTTCTCATGTAGCTGCTCCCGGTGAAGCAAGGTTCGGTCTAAACCACATATAAAGAGGATGATGTTGTCCTCCGATGTAACTGCTCCCGGTGAAGTGAGATTTGGTCTAAACCACATACAAAGACGATGATGTTGTCTTCTCATGTAACAGCTCCCGATGAAGCGAGGTTTGGTCTAAGCCATATACACAGACGATGAATTTGACTTCTCATGTAATAGTTCCTGGTGAAGCGAGGGTTGGTCTAAGCCACATGCAAAGATGATGATGATGTCTTCTCATGTAACAGCTCCCGGTGAAGCGAGGGTTAGTATAAAGCACATGCAAGGACGATGATTTTGACTTCTCACGTAGGAACTCCCGTTGGAAGGAGGTTTGGTGTAAATCACATACAAAGACGATAATGTTGACTTCTCATGTAGCTGCTCCCGGTGAAGCAAGGTTCGGTCTAAACCACATATAAAGACGATGATGTTGTCTTCTCATGTAACAGCTCCCGGTGAAGCGAGATTTGGTCTAAACCACATACAAAGAGGATGATGTTGTCATCTCATGTAGCTGCTGCCAGTCAGACGGGATTTGGTCTAAACCACATACAAAGATGATGATGCTGTCTTTTCATGTAGCTGTTCCCGGTGAAGCATGTTTTGTCTAAACCTCATACAAAGACGATAATGTTGACTTCTCATGTAGCTGCTCCCGGTGAAGCAAGGTTCGGTCTAAACCACATATAAAGAGGATGATGTTGTCCTCCGATGTAACTGCTCCCGGTGAAGCGAGATTTGGTCTAAACCACATACAAAGACGATGATGTTTTCTTCTCATGTCACAGCTCCCGATGAAGCGAGGTTTGGTCTAAGCCATATACACAGACGATGAATTTGACTTCTCATGTAATAGTTCCTGGTGAAGCGAGGGTTGGTCTAAGCCACATGCAAAGATGATGATGATGTCTTATCATGTAACAGCCCCCGGTGAAGCGAGGGTTAGTATAAAGCACATGCAAGGACGATGATTTTGACTTCTCACGTAGGAACTCCCGTTGGAAGGAGGTTTGGTGTAAATCACATACAAAGACGATAATGTTGACTTCTCATGTAGCTGCTCCCGGTGAAGCAAGGTTCGGTCTAAACCACATATAAAGACGATGATGTTGTCTCCTTATGTAACAGCTCCCGGTGAAGCGAGATTTGGTCTAAACCACATACAAAGAGGATGATGTTGTCATCTCATGTAGCTGCTGCCAGTCAGACGGGATGTGGTCTAAACCACATACAAAGATGATGATGTTGTCTTTTCATGTAGCTGTTCCCGGTGAAGCGATGTTTTGTCTAAACCTCATACAAAGACGATAATGTTGACTTCTCATGTAGCTGCTCCCGGTGAAGCAAGGTTCGGTCTAAACCACATATAAAGAGGATGATGTTGTCCTCCGATGTAACTGCTCCCGGTGAAGCGAGATTTGGTATAGACCACATACAAAGACGATGATGTTGTCTTCTCATGTAACAGCTCCCGATGAAGCGAGGTTTGGTCTAAGCCATATACAAAGACGATGATGTTGACTTCTCATGTAGTTGTTCCCGGTGAAGCAAGGTTTGGTCTAAACCACACACAAAGACGATGATGTTGTCTTCTCATATAGCAGTTCTCGGTGAAGGGAGGCTTGGTCTATACCATATGCAAAGACGATGATAGTGTCTTCTCATGTAACAGCTCCCGGTGAAGCGAGGTTTGGTCTAAGCCACATGGAAAGATGATGATGTTGTTTTCTCATGTAACAGTTCCCAGTGAAGCGAGGTTTGGACAATACGACATACAAAGACGATTATGTTGATTACTCATGTAACAGCTCCCAGTGAGACGGGTTTGGTCTAAACCACATACAAATACGATGATGTTTTCTTCTCATGTAGCTGCTCCCAGTGAAGAGAGGCTTGGTCTAAACCACATACAAAAGACAATGATGTTGACTTCTCATGTAATAGCTCCCGGTGAAGCGAGGGTTAGTATAAACCACATACAAAGACGATGATTTTGACTTCTCATGTAATAGCTCCCGGTGAAGCGAGGGTTATAACAAACCATATACAAAGACGATGATTTTGACTTCTCATGTAGCAATTCCCGTTGGAGGGAGGTTTGGTGTAAATCACATACAAAGACGATAATGTTGACTTCTCATGTAGCTGCTCACGGTGAAGCAAGGTTCGGTCTAAACCGCATATAAAGACGATGATGTTGTCTTCTCATGTAACAGCTCTCGGTGAATCGAGATTTGGTCTAAACCACATACAAAGAGGATGATGTTGTCATCTCATGTAGCTGCCGCCAGTCAGACGGGGTTTGGTCTACGCCACATACAAAGATGATGATGTTGTCGGTGAAGCAATGTTTTGTCTAAACTACACACAAAGACGATGATGTTGACCTCTCATGCAATAGCTCCCGGTGAAGCGAGGTTTGGTCAAAACCACATACAAAGACGATGATGTTGTCTTCACATGTAGCTGTTCTCTGTGAAGCTAGGTTTGGTCTAGATCACATAAAAAGACAATGATGCTTTCTTCTCAAGTAGCTGCTCCCGGTGAAGAGAGGTTTGGTCTAAACCACATACAAAGATGATGATGTTTTCTTCTCACGTATCAGCTCCCAGTGAAGCGAGGTTTGTTCTAAACCACATACAAAGACGATGATGTTGTCTTCTCATGTAACAGCTCCCGGTGAAGCGAGGATTGGTCTAAACCCATACCAAGACGATGATGTTGACTTCTCATGTAACAGCTCCGGCTTAGTAGGTTTGGTCTACACCACGAGCATAGCTAGACAAAAAATATAATATCTATTGTTTCGTGTCTGCTACATATATTATGGGGTGAATAAACACCGAAAACGAACGATGAGGAACACAGATTCCACCAAAATCTGGGATGAGTACAAGGTAAGCAGTTCCTGTTCCACATATGGCGCCCCGTCGTGTTACTCAGGATAATAACAAGACTTTTAGTTCTTCATTTCATGGAATAGGCATAAACATAATGCCGTCCTAATTGCATTTGCATTGTCTTAAGGTGCAAATTGACGATAAAGTTAGGAATGTTCATTGACAACATGTTATTTTTTAAAATATCCCGAAATTCATGAATCTGGTACGCCCTGCCTCATGCGAATTGGCAACGAAAGCATTGCAGCCACCGTTCCTACAAGTATCTTTAATATTGATTCATTTGTTGATTTATGGTGTTTAACGCCACTTTCAACAATATTTCACTCATATAGTTTTTTTGGTGGAGGAAACCGGGGTAACCGGAGAAAACCATCGACCTGTCGCAAGTCACTGACAAACTTTATCACATAATGTTGATTAGCCTGAGTGGGATTCGACCTCACAACGGTAGTGGTGATTGGTTCTAATTGCTTAGGTAGTTGTAAATCCAACTACCATGCGATCACGACCATGACGGTCCAGCTTTAATATTGAAGACCCAAGTCAATAGATACATGTATATCAATTTTGTCTATGTGACAACTTTTAACTCTTATCAAATCAGAATAACATTGTTTATTATAATTTAAAAAAATGCTAAATGTTTAACCTTGGATATCATAGTTTTATTATTGTAATGAAATATACCAAGGAAAGGAATTAATATATATATTTTTTTAAAACTCATGTTGAATTTGATCTTATTGCACAATATTATTTATTAACTAATACAATATGCTTAAACTAAATATATTATGCGTATATTATTATACAATTAATGACTTTGGATGAGATTAATACCACGATTTATCAACCTCAGAGATCTCTCGGGTTGATAAATCGTGGTATTAACCTCATCCAAAGTCATCAATTGTTTTATTATATGAGTAAATCCGAAGTTAGTGATATATTTTTTTCACTGTTAATAGTCATCACAAAAGAAACTAAAAAAAATATGCGGTTCCCCAAGGTAATACTTGAGCGAGCCTCTTATCCTCCTGTGACTTTCACCGGAAGATGAATAAAATTGAAAACAAACAAAATGTCGCGAAAGAAAAACAACTTGGGATAGACATAAAACACGAAGATGTATTACAAGCTGTTAGGAAAACGCTGATTGGATAGCAAAACCGTTTCTTTAAATATCGACCAATCAGAGAATACATTTTCAAAATAAGCAACCTGGACTTTCCTTGTTACTATTTTTGGGTGCACGCTATAGTGTTCAAAAGTGATGCTAACCTCGCGTGCACTTTTGAGCGGTGATCATCACATTTTGAAATGGAGAGTGAAGTAGTGTTTTGTCCAAATCAGAATCTAGGATATTTATAGTCATATAATAATATGATATGATAAACCTGTGTTATTACTGTTAGAAGGGCACTGAATAAATGAATTTCCATTGGGACGTGTAACCTCATGTAATATGTTCGAGATAAAATGTCTCATAGATTGCAGAAATCCTTGACTCAAATATGACTTCTTCATTTCTAACAAAATACACGCATACAATTTTAATTCGAGTATATACCGGAGCTATTTCATGAAATCCCGTAATCTCCGTATGCAACTATGCCCAAGTAAGCAAACACCTATTTCGTGACGTGTACACATGTCTGCGATGGGGACGTCCCTGCCCCGATTGATTGACAGTTGATACTGACTTAGCGCGTGTATGTGTGTTACATAATAATGTAAAGCTTGTGTGAAAGACAGATTAAAATTCAATTTACTCACAGTATAAACAATGAAAAATTATATAATTGACTGTTCCTTAGATCAGCACTCTAACAGGCACATAACTCCATAAATATATTTGTAATCAACATTTTTGATGCCAAGAATCGTGTGTCCCGCTCAAGAAATTTGTCAAAAGTTACACGTGACTGAAAATGACCACTGTCATTGGCCAGTAGCAAAATGTTTTCCAAAATTAAATATTAAATGTATACTTTTTTAAATATGAATTCGTATTTATTAACTTATTATAATTAAACTGATTTCCCCATATTATAACTAAATTAAAAATTATAATTAATTGGTACATATTACATAATACATGTATGTCAACATTACCATCAAAGCATGGGCTATATAAATAAATTTATCAAGATAAAATATGATTGATTTGGCTCACGTGGGTGAATATCAATAAATATCGTGACCTAATGTAATAATCAACTGACACTTAATCATCGTATCTTTGTTTGATACTTCCTCTTTCAATTTTTAGAACATCAATCTATTTGTGAGCTAAACTGTACTGACTATTTATTATAATAAATGATCTTTAGATTTTCGATTTTCGATTTCAAACAAAGCACACGTCATCGACGCGATCGGATATTAATAGGATTACGTGTACTTATGCATTCAGTACATAGGAGTTCTATTTTCTCTGATGGCGAGGTTTGAGCGTACCTGATGAAGTTTGTTCAAGAAACATGTGCACACGAGATTAGATCTCTAAGTTTTTATTACACGATGCAACTTGTTTGTTAGTTACTTCCGGTAGGTACTCCGGTTTCCTGTTTGAAGATACTAAAGGGATAATCAGAAGCCGTAAATAAAAAGACAGTACAAAAATGTATATACAATGACCAAAAGACATGCAATGTTCCACTACACGGAAAAACAGAAAAGCTTAAAGATACCAAAGTGGCAATCAGAAGCCGTAAATCTAAAAACCGAGAAAAAGCAATCACAAGCAATTGTCCACAAATCAATACACAAAAAATAAAAACTAATTAATCACACTAAAAATTGGCGTGAACTCACATATGATCTGGAAGGGTAAGTAGTTCTTGCTACACTAGTGGAAGCGTCGTGTTACTTATGCTAAAAACCTGACTTCAAAGATGCAATTGAAATATTGTAGAAGTGGCATTAAATACCTATGATACTATTTCCTGTTCCATATTACTATCCCCATTCACTAAGAATATTTCAAACACGAATAACATCTCGACATAAATTATCTATAATTATTATATCAATGTATTGATATGTTAAATGTATCTTGTTAATAAAACTGTAGATATTTAAATTAAGTATACACAACGCGTTTCTGGACTACGATTGAAAAGCTAAATAATTTAAAAGTGTTTGGGAACATTAAAACAAAAAGGCATAAAAAGAATATCCAAAATCGGCTACGGTCACCTATGGTCACCTATGCCTGAGGGAGGAGAACCTTAGTTTTGATAATAATTACATTATTTAAGAACTGTAAATTTCAATAAAAATATATCTAATAAACCATGTGAATGCCGGAACACTGACTACTGGGCGGATGATACCAGTTCACCAGCAGAGATATCTACCCAGTGATAGCAATAAAAATGTTGATATCAAATATAGTATGCACGAAGCGTTTCTGGAATAACCTTCATCAGTTACTACAGTAGATAATATAGGGTTGTAAGATTTACAAGGATATCATCTAAATACTCAATTGTAGTTTGATACACAAGTACTTATAACCTCATCAGTGGTTTAATGATTAGCGTGTTCGCTTCGAGTGCGGCAGATCGTGGGTTCCAGCCTATCAATTCGGTAGGTGTTGCTACTTAGCCAAAAACGCAGCATCATAAAGAAAGGGCAAATACTGGTTGGGTCAGGATCAGTATAATATAGCCGAGTAGAGCGACATGTCTACCGGTGGTCTGTTATATCATTGAGCTACCACTATATAAATCCAACAAACCACACTGATTTTGGGTGAATTTAATTCCATTAACCAAGTTTTTATTTTTTGCTTATAAGTGTATGTTTATAAACATATTCTGTGCTGTCCCTTATCGTTATTATTTATTCCTGTTAATGTACAGTCGTATCTCGTGAACTTGTAATGATATGAATCAACTGTATTGTCATCTAAGTAAATAAGACACCTTGTGACAAAGCATACAATTAACATGTAAAACTGATATCATTCCATAATTGCTAGTTCCGGGGGTTTTACGCGCAAATGTATGTTGCAAAAGCTTAATTATCCGACCCTATTCAGTTTTCAATCTTTTTTCTTCCAACAGTCTAAGCTTCATCTCATTGACCCATCACAGTGCCACCTTGTAACCTACATGATGTAAACAGAACAATCAACCATCAGTTTGGGAAAGTTATTCGCAATATATTGCATGAACTGCAATATTCTTCAAGCACAAATAATGCACATACGAAAACAACATTTAAGATAAAATAACATTCAGAATAACCTGGTTTGGGTCTGTTTACGCGAAGCGGTTTATGAAAAGCGTAAACTGACCCAAACCAGGTTATGCAAGTATAACCTGTTCAACAATTTCAAATATTCCTTATAATTTAATTTTTACAACACAATTTAATGATTCCTCGATTTTAATTACGATTATTTCATTTGACTATTTGAATTTGTCGTTGGCGGATGAACACGTTGCTGACGTCACAATACCAACACAGGTTATCGAGTATAACCAAAATTTTCTCCAGACGGGTTAGCCAATCAGATTGAAATATTCAAATAAAATTAAATCCATTCTATTATCACCTATTTCTGCTCTACGAATATGATAACAACTTTGTGTAGATTTAGTGCTATGAGTTAGAGTTATGGTGTTTTTAACGCCACTTTAAAAAATAGTTCAGTTATATCATGGCGGTCAATATTATTGATGGAGAAACCAGAGTACCAGATGAAACCGCCGACCTACCGCAAGCAACTGACAATCTTTATCACATAATGTTGTATCGAGTGTTCCTCGCCATGTGCGAGGTTCGAACTCGCAACTTTAGTGGTGATAGGCACTAATTTCATAGGTAGTTGTAAATCCAACTACCATACTATCACGACCACGGCGACCCCTATCATTAATTGGAAACCATTTTTTTGTTCCTCAATGGTATTAGGTCTCATATCTCAATATAAATATATGACCCCCGTAATTTTTCTCTATTCTATTCAGATATTTCGAAATAATAATAAACTAGTATTACAGCTCACTAAGATATACCTCCCGCTCCCCACATCTGTCCAACCTATTTCCATAACCAAAACATTACTGATTGTTCCGATCAAAAATGAAAGGGGCCCTCCTCTCTTCACCGGTAAGCTGCTAATAAAATTTCAAAACATTCTGAGAAACACTACTCAAGTTATCATACGACATAGGGTAAAAATCCTGTTTTCCGTCATATCAAGTCCAATAACTCTGGAACGGCAAAAGTGAAAACCGTCAATAATGAAAGGGATCATCCTCTCTTTACCGGTAAGCTGCTGATAAAATAATTCCAAATCATTCTGAGAAACACTACTCAAGTTATCATACGACATACGGTAAAAATCCTATTTCCCGTCATATCAAGTCCAATAGCTCAGGAACGGCAAACGTGAAAATCGTTAAAAATGAAAGGGATCCTCCTCTCTTCACCGGTAAGCTGCTGATAAAATTTCAAAACATTCTGAGAAACACTACTCAAGTTATCATACGACATAGGGTAAACATCCTATTTTCCGTCATATCAAGTCCAATAACTCTGGAACGGTAAAATTGAAAATCGTTAAAAATGAAAGGGGTCCTCCTCTCTCCACCGGTAAACAGCTGATAAAATTATAAAAGATTCTAAGAAACACAACTCAAGTTATCGTACGACATAGGATTTGTCTACAGACGGACGAACAGACGGACGGACGGATGGGCATGGTGAAACCAGTATACCCCCTACAACTTCGTTGCGGGGGGTATAAAAACTCTAAATACCTTAAGTGACTAAATACCAATTCTTCTACCCAAACATGCCCATATTCATGACAGACAAAAATGACACATATTTGTCGCATTATCCAAATGCGACCCATCACACAACAAGTGATACAAATATGTCATTAATAGAAATAAATACTAAAATCAATTCAAATTGCATATCCACACGACAGTGCCGAGTGCTCTTTAATCAGTAAGTACAAACAAATGTATTTATAACATAAATGTCACGATGAAAAAATGGCAAAATGTCACTATATAAATAAACAAAAAGCTCTCAGACTATTATTAACCAAGACAGACGTTGTTATCAGACTGTTACTAACCAAGACCAACGTTGTTATCAGACTGGTAATACCCAAGACAGTCGTTGTTATCAGACTGTTTATGACCAAGACAGACATTGCTATCAGAATGTTAATAACCAAAGCAGAAATTGTTATCAGACTGTTAATAACCAAGACCAACGTTGTTATCAGACTGGTAATAACCAAGAACGACCTTGCTATCAGACTGTTAATAATCAAGACAGACATTGTTATCAGACTGTTAATAACCAAGACAGACGTTGTTACCAGACTGATAATAACCAAGACAGACGTTATTATCAGACTGTTAATAACCAAGACAGACGTTGTTATCCCATTGTTAATAACCCCGACAGACGTTGTCAGACTGTTAATAACCAAGACAGACGTTGTTATCAGACTGTCAATAACCAAATCAATCACGTTGCTGACACGATACCAATGTTATAATTTGAATAAATACATTACTTAATGATCTAAGGAGCGCTGAAATCAACGATATGTGCAAATTACGCGGATTAGTTTTCATTTATTGTTGCCTGTTTCTCCATTGCTTCTCTTCAGTAGATCTGGAGTATTATAACATGTTTAATTCGGCATGTCAAGCCATATTTTGACAGTTTGTAATTTACAATATTAGTGCAAGTACGAGATTTTGAAGATGGGACAAGAGCGATGTTTATCGGGTATTTTGTCTGTTATGTACCGAAAGCTCACCATAATAATAGGTGCTGCAACGAACTTTGCTGAGGGAAGAAAAAAACACCCCAAAAATGTTAGCTAGAAATATAATTCTTTCACTCCTGGGTTGAATTTTCAGACATACACATGTATATATAAATTATTTAAGCGTTAGGGTTAGAGTTATGGTGTTTAGCGCCACTTTCAACAATAGTTCAGTTATATCATGGCGGTCAGTTTTATTGGTGGAGGAATCTGGAGTACCCGTGTCCAAAGAAGTAAATACAATTGTATTGTTGTCGCTTTACAAGGAGTTCGTGTTATCTTAATGTTATTTATAGTTATTTACGAATACTGGTGTCTAACACGATTTCCATATCAGATGATGTATTGATTATATAATTTTCAAGTGTAAATATTATATATGCATTGTATTTTGATAAGAATGGTAAATAAAAAGTTGCAACATAGAAAAAAATGATATATTTATTGACCCGGGTCTTCAATATTAAAGATATATGTAGAAGCGTTGGACGCAGGCTTTCAGTGAGAATTCAATACATACATAAACAAACGATACAAAACCTGCACAGATTCACTTCTACTCAAAACGACCACACACTTTCACAATAATAAAGACAACATAATCATGGACAGATACAATAGAGGGTCATTTAATGTTCATAGTTAACTTACTACTAGCTAGGTAGTGTTTGCATTCAACTGTAAAAAGAACTTTATCTGTTCATAATTGTTTACAAATATGTTCGTTTTAATCATTTGTCTAAAAACACACGGGTTTTATCGTTAGAGGAGGGGGGGTCGTGATTACGATCGTTTGGTAGAACCGCTTTGATTTGAATGCTGGTATCGAAAATGACAGTTGGTGGGTTCGATCTTCGGTCAAAACAAAGATAATAAATTTGACATTTGCTGCTTCTCGGCTGAACATAGAGCATTAACGAGTAAGAGCAAGCACTGTTTGGCTCGCAGTCAGGACAATGTGTCAGTCCGAATGAAGCAACATGTCTACCCGTACACTCACTATAAAAACCCAGCTAAGCGTGTTGGTCTAGTGTAAAGTGGTCATCATCATTGTCTCGTCGAAAAGTAGCTTGCTCTAGTCATTATATAATTGAAACATTGATCGCAACAATCACACACTCACTCACGGGGCCTCCAAGAGAAATGTTGCAAGGCAGAACAAGACTGCTTTGGAGGCACGCGGACAGATTGAGACTTTGAGATATGGATTTTGATTACTCCTTTTGCAACAATAAACCTTTCTTATTTCTTACAGGGATATCAAATAACATAATTAATAAATCAACATGGATGTAGCAGCAAATGCGAAACCATAATCGAGATTTTGTGCAAATTAACCACGTAGTAGACACGGTACTGGTGTCATAGCTGCAATATGTACAATGTGTAATGATTTAGGGAACACATGAATCCGCGATATGTGCATATTTCGCGGATAAGCTTTCGTTTATTTTTGGCGTGTTTATCATTTATTCTCTTCGGTAGATCCGAAGTATTATAACATGTTTGGTTCGGTATGTCAAGGGCATAGTTTGACAGTTAGTAATTTACAATATTAGCGCAAGTACGAGACTTTGAAGCTGGGACAAGAGCGATGTTTATCGGGTCTTTTGTCTGTTATGTACCGAAAGCTCACCAGAATAATAGGTGCTGCAACGAACTTTGCTGAGGGGAGAATAAAACACAATAAAAGGTCAGCTAAAAAATCTAATTCTCTCTCTGATGGAATGAATTTTCAGACATACAAAAGTATATATAAATTATTTAACACAACTCCGTATAGTGTCGTGATCCAAAGAAGTAAATACCATTGTATGGTTGTCGCTTTACAAGTAGCGGTTGTTTTTTTAATGTTATTTGTATTTATTTACGTATACTAATGTCCAATAGCATTTTCATATCAGGTGATGTTCGTTTGGTTTAACAGTAACATGACCGCTCACTTTCCTGGCTTGGTAGAACATTTCAATAACAAGTGGCGAGGTTAATGTAGTTTTATTGGCCCAAACCTCTCATGCGAGTTCTTTCAGACAGAAAGTGTAATCTAGTTTTTATCAAAGAATGTGATTTATGTTTTTTTCTTCAATTGCTTAAATATTTCCATCGCATAGAAAATGTATTGATTATATAGAGTACATATTTGCATATATTATACAAGACTGATAATAATTTTGCATCGATAAAAAATGAACATGGTAGACCTATAATGGATCTGAAAATATGGAATTTTATAACTACGATTTCCAATGTAATTTTGATTTTAAATGTAAGTAATCTAATTTGTATATAAATTACATACAATAATGAGAAAAACCATTGGTGCTAATATAAAGACATATTCTATTTTAAATATTCCAGATTATAATGAGTAACGGTACGAGGAAGTAAATTCATTAATCTTTATGTTTGGATATTCATCTAAGAGAGAGAGAGAGAGAGAGAGAGAGAGAGAGAGAGAGAGAGAGAGAGCTCTTTGTATTAAACCAATATGATTAAATGCAAATTATAGTAACAACGGTTAATGGGTGGAAATGTCGCTCCACTCCTGATCAAAGAGAGAAGAATAACACACACACACACACACACACACAAACACACACACACACACACACACACACACAATCCGGTCCTTCCTTTCCTAATTCATGACTTATAACCGGGATTGTAACAAGAGTAACACGATGGGTGCCACGTGTGATGCAGCCCACCGTGCAGGAACGGCTTAACCTTCCGGATTACCCGAGTTCGTGTTGCTCGATGCTTAGCTTTCTGTGTAGTGCTTTGTAGATCATTATTTATTCTTTTTCTTTTGGCAATTGTGTTTTCTGTCCTTCTTCGATTTACTCTGGTTACCTATATGGTATCTTCAAACTTGTCTTAATAGAAGCAGCATGATAAAAGTTCGATGTAAAGTTGTCTACTATCCAATGAATCGTGGGAAGGAAAATTTATTTTTTAGCTATACATCCAAAAATATCGCAATTATTAAATAAAAACAGAGATGTGCTTACTTTTTTTTGCAGATTTTTGCAATTTGGAAACTTTCTTTGCCCTTAGTGTCTGGTGTTTGATTTTGCCCTCAATTTTAATTAACGTTGATGGGCATACTTTTAAGAGTAGCGTGTCATTGAAAATCACACATACTTGTGAAGTATATACATGTCTGTAAATTTGATATCTACGTTTGTATTAACGTAACATCCAAAAGTAAACTTTCATATACGATATTTTATTTTATTTTATTTTTATTATTTTTATTATTCAATTTAATTCATTTTATTCCTTGTATTTTAATCACTTTGTACCGAATACTAAATGTTGGCATCATCAATATGAATTTAAAAAAAATAATTATCAAACCTATAATTTAATTGGGAAGAAATGAATATTTCAGATTATGCACAAAGGTCAGGTTAAAGGTACCAGTGTCACCGTACTAAATTACAGCTTTCCAGGAAACACGTCAAATTATGAAATTCAAATTTGTTCGGGGTAGGTATTAGTTATTTTTTCTTGCAATATAAATATTTGCATGGTATATTGTGTAAATAACAGAAAAGCAATTAGAGAAAAATAGACTCCCCTTCAGTTGCCCGTGGGCTACGACATTTCTCCACTCAAGAGAGTTAAATTAAATATTTTAACCACAAACCGTCAGGCGAGTGGTTAGAATTTTTATTTTAGCTCTCGAGAGTGGAGAATTTTTTTTTATCGTAACCCACATGGGTTACAGAAGGAGGATTTGTTTCTCCCATTATTTAACACGAATTTTATTTCAAAATCCTTTGCCTGACCGATTTGACAACATGCGGGAAAAGGCACGAGACATTTTAATCCTCTAGAGGATTACAGATTTTTCCACCACTGGTTGAGAGGTGTTAAAACGCCGTAATAATGGGAGAAATTGGACATCTTTATTTCTGGTAAACTTTGTCAATCAAATGGTATACAGATAACAAATTAAAGTATGTCTTTGTGATTAGAAATTAAAAAAGAGCTCGATTTCGGACCAATGTGAATTGTTTTTTTTTGTTTCTTTTTTGTGATGTTTAACACTACTTACAACGTTATTTCAGTAATAACGTGGAAGCAAGTTGTATTGATGGTTGACTCGGACACGACGTACCTTCCCATGTAACAAGTGATTTTGGAGATTTTAAACCTATATTTTTTAGCTATTAATATACTGAAACGCTCATACATTCATTACTACCTGTGCGCTAAGATGAAATAGATGACTGGGTTCTTTTCTTAAGATATCATATAGGCAGGAACTACTTGCCCTTCGTGGACGTCTTGGTATACCCTCGATTTTATGGTTGGTGAGGTCCGTGTTGCTCATCGTTTTAATCTTCAGTGTTGCGTGGTTTGTTTTCTTTGTCTCTGTCTTGTGTCTTGAGTGCCCCGTGTTTCCAGTTTCTCTGAGTTGTACATTGTAGATTCCTCTTCGGTTTTCTCTAACGTTTATATTGTGTTATGTTAGTTAATTGTTTTCTTTGCTGCCTTATTACATGCACTGTTATTCAATTACAGAGAATATTCATTTATTTTTAAAAATAAGAAAGTTATATATTTTAATGATATTATTTCCTAGAGGTAAAATTTTATCAAGGATCTTAAAATGTGGAGTTTTTTATGACTACAATGTAGATTCCGGTTTCTCGAACTAACAATATATTTTTAGCGTATGTATATCATATAACGATTAAGTGGTTGTTGGTGGCTTCATATTTCATGAATGTATGGGACAACAGAGGCTGCGACTTTTGATGTGTCTTTCTGCCAATAGAAATGAACAGGGAGTTGGTTTGAGATGAAGCAAAAATAACCTTTGAAACACGACCTCACCATGGTCTATGGTCAGGCATTCTGTATAATAACATGGTATTACTCTATGGAAAGGGCAACTCCCATTCGTGAAATGTGGACAATCTGAGCAGCTCTGTGGGTGTTGAGAATTGTCACCTGTGCAAGTATCATACATGTATATGTTTTGCCATAGTCATGTAGAACTAAAATACAAGCGATGTTCCTTTACAACAGAATTTTTTTCTTAATTTTATTTTCAAACATATACTTCATTCTTCATGTATGGTATTGTGAAGATCATAACAATACAGTAATTATTTGATAGAAAATATTGGGTTAACTTGACTTTTTCCTGGAATTTAAGTTGAAATAGCGTCTAATTACATTTTTTCTAGATTTTGATTTTTGGTGTTCAACGCCACTTTCAGCAATATTTCAGCTATATTATGGAGACCAGTTTTAGTGGTGGAAGAAGTCGGAGAGAACCACCAACCACGGGCGAGCAACTGGTAAACTGTATCACTTGCTTTGCGAGTCTTTTATCATTTTTTTGTTTTTTCTATTATTTATTTCTATTTACTATTCAAACAATAATTAACTATTGGTTGCAGAAACTGCACAAAAGATCCAGAAACCTGTTTTACTCCATCCTTCCAGCCAAAACAAGGATATTTTCACCAATACAACTGTGAGCAGAAAGTAAGCCACATATGTATTTTCTTTTGTAATGAGTGTCTCATCTACACTTGGAAATTTAGTTCCTCTAATTCTTGTACTTTTGTCACAACGCTTAATCTGATTATTAATAAGTCTATAATGACAAGCAATGCTTTCACACAATGGTCTTGAACAGTATTTTCGGTGTTTTCCATTGAAATCAACAGAGAAAGAAAATCCCTAACTATCTATTGATTTTGTCCAGTAGTACAGTATATTTCATTTGACAGAGCTCAGCGACTCACACAAAATCTACTCAAACAAGATTACTTTGCCTCTACGCTAGTGTCATCGTTACTAAAAAAAACCCACACACGGTCATTATCACGAACTGGTCATTGCTGAATGTTACGAACTATTCATTTTCAGATGGCAATAGATCTTTTTCTTTTGTCCTAGATGTTTTCCTCCTCTATCACAGACAATACTTTTACAGGACTTGACCATGAGAAAAATGGTGGATGACATAAGAAAGAGGAACTGCCTACCCTTCGCGAGCATATGAGTTCACTCTCCAATTTTTTTAAGGGTGGGCATATCGCAATCTAAATATACACCCATCCATGTAACACCTTTTTGTATATACATTTTAATTGCTTGTTAAAAAAAACATCACACACGGTCGTTATCACGAACTGGTCATTGCTGACTGTTACGAACTATTCATTTTTCTTTTGTCGTAGATTTTTTCTCCTCTATCACTACTTTTACCGGACTTGACCATGAGAAAAATGGTGGATGACATAAGAAACAGGAACTGCCTACCCTTCGCGAGCATATGAGTTCACCCATCTATGTAACACTTTATAGTTTGCACATTTTAATTGCTTGTTTACCTTGATCGCGCTATGAATTATTATAACTTTAATACTGCTCACTTGATGATAAGCATCAATCAATCAATCAATCAATCAATCAATCAATCAATCAATCAATCAATCAATCAATCAATCAATCAATCAATCAATCAATCAATCAATCAATCAATCAATCAATCAATCAATCAATCAATCAATCAATCAATCAATCAATCAATCAATCAATCAATCAATCAATCAATCAATCAATCAATCAATCAATCAATCAATCAATCAATCAATCAATCAATCAATCAATCAATCAATCAATCAATCAATCAATCAATCAATCAATCAATCAATCAATCAACCAATCAATCAACCGATGCATCTAATAATATATCGATCTGTCTCTACATCAAACCAATGCTCTTTATGTATTAAGGTTTACTGCTAAAAAAGGAATCTACTGAACCAAGGATTCCTCTTGGTTAGGTTGAAGTCATCACTTCGAAAGATTTACGGTCACCGCCATGACTTGATTGACCGCTATGGAATATCGGTGTTACAAATGAACACGGATATGTTCCACTTGTCGTAAATCCTTCCCGGTCCTTTCCTCATTCATGACTTATCACCGGGTTTGTAGCTAAATTAACACGACGGATGCCACTAGTGGACCAGGAACTGGTTACCCTTCCGGGACACATGAGATCAACCCCGGTTTGTAGTGGGGTTCGTGTTACTCGATCCTTAGTTTTATGTTTTATGTTTTATGTTTTGTAGATCGTTGTTTGTCCGTTTGTACGTTTTCTTTTTGCCATTGTGTTGTTTGTTCTTCTTCGATATACGGATTCTGATTACCTCTTTCGTATCTTCAAACTCTTTTTACTATAACTAAAATATGTACATCCTTTCTGTTAAGTTTTCAGACCTCGTCATGGCGAACGTATATAACGTAAGCGGAAATCATATCCATACTTTGTGTGAGAGCGGCACTGAAAGAAATAACGTCACATGTTTGCAGGATGTGAGCATCAACTGTAGACTAGTCAACATATTGGAAACTACAAACACCAATAATACGTTTGTACTTTTAATAGAGGGGGATTATGATGCTTAACGCCACATTCAACAATATATTAGTTATATCGCAGCGGACAGTTTTATTGTTGGAGGAAACCGGAATACCCGGAGAAAACCACTGACCAGCCGCAAGTCACTAACACACTTTATCACATTATGTTGGATCGAGTAACCGGGCGAACAACGTTGTCATAAAGAACGCTATAATCTTGAACATTATACATATTTAATCTTCGTGACACAGAAGTTGTGATTGAAACATGTTATCACATTATAGTGTGAAAGCCCCGAATAAATGTTCTAGATACAAGATTCCAAATTCGAAATTCGGTATCTGAAGTTCGAGATTTGAAATTCAATAACTTAAATAACCAAGAGTAAAAAATAACCAGATGAAATTCCTTCCGAACAATTAAACGTCGTTTAGTAAATTACAACACGAGTAGGCTTAAAGCAATTGATAACAATATTAATAATGTGATAGAATATGTTCCACTGAAGCGATTCGACAACGTGATACAACAGGCGTACATAGACGTTTTGTTCCATTCCAACACATTATTCTAACTCCTAGCCAAACATTAACTGTCTTTTTTCCTTAACAGAGTAGAAACAAATGCTAATTTTATAATCATAGATATAATCAGAAATGTGAGCTTACAGACGACCCTCTAACCAGTACACCACCCTAATGGTTTGATGTAATACACAGAAGCGAACAAGTTTTGGGGGCTTGGGTTGTGGTGTTTAACTCCACTTTCAACACATATTTCAGTCATATCGTCGCTGTCAGTTTTATTGGTGATGGAAACTGGAATGTCCGGAGAAAGACATGCCGACCTGTCGCAAATCACGGACAAACCTTATCACAAAATGTTGTATCGAGTACACCTCACCTGAGCGGGATTTGAACTCACAACTTCAGTGGTGATATGCACTGATTACATAGGTAGTTGTAAATCCAACTTCCATACAAGCAAGACCAGGACGCCCTCAAGTATTGCAACACCACTCATGTATTAAAAATATCATCAGAAAGAACAATTTGGTTACTTTATAATATTGATTAATTATTACACGGACATATATACAAAATGTAAAGAAGGCGATTCTTAAATAAAACTGCTTTAAATGCAATTAAAAATTGTATTATTTCAGATTTTTGGTCGAAATACAGTTGAGAGAAGGTTGTCACAAGTCTGTAAGTGCTACAAACTCAAGCCTTCAAGTTTTCAAAGTTAGGTTCTACTTGACTTGTATGGCCAAACTGCTAATCATACATTATGCACTGATTATAAAAATAAACTTACTCAATACGAGGTGAGACGTTTGTATGAAGAAACTATTTGGACACAAAACAACAACTTTCACAAATGTTTACATATTTTGCAATTTTCCTGCTTACATATAGAAGACCATTGACGTGAGAATTATTAAAAAGAGTTTGAAGATACCAAAGGGGTAATCGGAATTCATAAATTGAAGAGGGACAGACAATACAATGACCAAAAGAAAAAGGAGAAAGGGTTTTAAAACGATCTACAAAGCACAACACAGAAACTGATCGAGCAAAACGAACCCCACGCAGGTGAACCCATGTGCTCCGGTTGGATGTAGTTCTTGTTCCTGACTATTGTATTGTCTGCCTATCGACTTACGTCTTCTGATTACCCCTTTGGTAGCTTCAAACCTTTCTTAGATATGACAGGTGTAAAATACTACGATTTTAATAACTAGAAAAAAATCTAAAATAATTTTCACTTTGCATTTCCATCAATCTTTATAACAATGTCAATTACTTTATTATTTAGCTTTATATTTTGAGTTGTTCATGTAGTGGTCAAAATCTGGTTTATGATATTTTATATTCTGTATTCATTTGCCTGGGCTGTTGTTCAAATGAAAAATATAATTTTGAATCTTATTACTTGCTACGTGTACAGCAAGTATGTCTCCCTAATGGAGATTTAAACGCAGTCAATTGAGATTGAAGCGAAATCAATCAATCAATATGACTGAATGTAATGTAGAATCTATCTGAAAATCAGACTGATATTTATTTTGTCTGTTTTGATTCAACAAACCTGGCTACAATTCAATGATAAAACCGACAATTTAAAGCAAACTTATGAAAAGTTTGAAGATACCAAAGGGCTGACAATACAATGGCTAAAAGAAAAAGAACAAAAGGACACATGATGAGAAACAGCAGAGAAAACTAAACATTGAGCAACACGAACCCTCCAGACACCGGGGTTGAATTCAGGTGCTTTAGAAGGGTGATCAGTTTATTTATTTCTACAATGCTTGAAGAATTAACTTCAATAGATTAAATTTATTTTTTTGAACGTCATCGTGTATCTTTATCATTACAGGGAACGGAAATAGTCCCGATTGTCTTGACAGTAGTTGGCGCGACAGCTTTTGTGGGATTTGCCATCCTGATAATATTTATGTGTAGGAAAAGGGTTTGTTATTTTAGTATATTGTATATCCTTAAGATTTATACTATGGCAAACTTAAGACAAAACCATCAGATGACTCCACTTTTAAGAATAATCAGTTATCTCATGGCGGTCAGTGTAATTGGAGGAGGAAATCGGTGTACTCGAAGAAAACCACAGACCTTCGCAAGGCACTGACACACTTTATCATATAATGTTGTATTTAGTACATCTCGACATGTGCGGGATTTGAGCTCACAACTTCAGTGTTGATAGGCACTGAATGCATAGGAATTAGTCATTGCAAACACCATATGATCGGTTAAGATGACGATATATTTAACATACCACATATTTAGTTTATCATTTTGAAATAGGGTTTGCATAGCACAAAAACAACACGAAACCCTTAAGATAAATACATGAAATATACCCTCATCCACTCCTCCACCCTGTTAATTATATAAATAACAATACATGAAACATACCCTCATCCACTCCCCCACCCTGTTAATTATATAAATAACAATAGATGAAACATACCCGCATCCACTGTCCCACCCTGCTAATTATAAAAATAACAATACATGAAGTATACCAGCATCACCTCTCCCACACCCTGCTAATGATATAAATAACAATACATGAAACATACCCTCATCACCTCTCCCACATCCTGCTAATTATATAGATAACAATACATGAAAAATACCCTCATCACCTCTCCCACACTGCTAACATAAATAACATCAAAATCAAACAACAGGAGAGTTATGAATGTTAAAATATAAACTCTTTAATTCTATCAGTTTGTAAATTTACAGTTTAGCGTTAATGTATGAGCTCGTGTACATATTGTTAAGCCACTCATGTAGTTCTAGTGAAAGGAAACATTCTTGTAATTAAACATTCTCTACAATAGGCACGTGATGTTTTCTGCTTGATACAAGCTATAATCAAAACTAATATAACAAGTGTGGGAGGAATCATGTAGCATGTCATCGAAGATTTATTTCATCTTATAGACATTTCCTATAAGAATAAAAACTTAGAAGTCTAATTTACTAAACACGTTTCGTTTCTGGAATAACCTTCATCTGGTACGCTCAAATCTAAATGATTGGAATGCCTAATAATATAAAAGTATTTGTAGCATGAAATCTAATATTATTTAAAAATCAATCAGGAACATTGTTCATACGCTTTACACGTGTATTTGCAGATGAATAATAGAATAAATCCTGAATCCGCCAGCGGAAATACGAACATAGCTACGGATGAAAATGGGATACCTCCTGTATTAAGAGAGAACACTGTTCATGTAAATTACCGGGGTGGAGCTCCGAGGTCTACACATATTTGACTAAAATATTGAGGAGGATGTATAATAAGGATACAGGATGTACCAGGAATTACAACAATTCTCTGAATAAACATATTTAAAGACTACAAATATTACTTATAGTGGGAGAAAACCCAATCATAATGTAGTGTTCTAAAAACATAGTGACTTATCAAAAAGGTAATAAACTACATTGTTTAGTTGGAGAATTTTGTTGATCTTCGACTATTTTAGAATTTGTGTCATTAGCGAATGTTATTAGGTATAGGTAAAACGAAACCAGATCAGACAGTGTGATTTAGAATAATGCATTTTTGTGATCTTCAATATAAAAGAGTTCTACAAATTGAAGGCAGTCATAAAAATCTCAGTTATAATTTTTCAATTTGTCTGTGCGACTATACTATTGTTTTTATTTTTAAATTGAAACGCCAAAGCTATTTTGTAGCATATATTGTTTCAAATGAACTCACATCTTATGTGGGGTTTCTTTCCCCCTTTATATTTTTATCAATGTCACTGATTTATGTACTTTTATATATTGTGTATTAGCTAGTGAACTTAATAAAAACAATGTGATCGTAACGAGAGAAAAAACATACCAATCCATCACTGTTTCTAACAAATCTTGAAACTATTTGTACGATGGCATTCGATTGCCATTGTGTAATAATAGCTTTTTCCTAAATGTTGTAATTCTAATTAAAACTAAGGGTGACTATGGTTGATTTTAGCTATCATGTTAGTCCATTTAACTTTCTTGCTCCAAAAGATTTTGCTTAATTATTTGTCTTTCCAATCCTTTGATTTTGAGGATACATGATGAAGGTTTTCTATGAAACTCACTTTGTTCACTAAATTGGATAATTAGGTTTTTATTATTATACATTTTTTACTCCAGTTTCCATCCCTACAAAAAGAAAGATGGGAAATTATAAATAACATAAATGAAATAAAGAACATTTTTAAAAGTCTAGATAATAGATCCAAACTAGTCTGGTTAATGTCCACAGAAGATTCTACAATTATCAAGAAAACAGGTCGTTTATTGCTAGATATACATACGAAAAGAAATGTATTGTTGAAAAAAGCAAAGTGATTAGAAAATAATAAGGTCAATGTGATCACTGGTGGTTTAATCTTGTGTATTAATTGTTTTTTAATGGTATATTATAAATCTTCTACATACGTTTGTAGCTACAACATATAATACGCTGGTTATAGGTCACTTTGTGTTATATAGGTATACATATATGGATTATTATAATTGATCATTATTGATTATATTGTAGCTAACATACTATTGTTTTTTTTTAAAGAGGGGTTGTTATAAATTCTTGTCATTACATGTTAATTTTATAATCATTGAAATCATAATGTCTCTTTTTTTTATGTATATTTTTTTCATATGATTGTACTGCTCAGTAATGGGCGTCTTAATTGACAATAACAGAATTGAATTGAATATTCAATAAAGCAACCCTTTTTTATTCTTAATGCTACATTCTATATGGTGGACATTTGACACAAACATATTTTAATCAATCAATTAAGAAGAGTTTGAAGATATCAAAGGGGTACTCAGAAACAGTAATTCGGAGAATGACAGACAAAGCAATGGCCAAAAGAACAAACAACAATCTACAAAACATTACACATAAAACTAAAGATCGAGGAACACGAACTCTACTAAATACCGGAAGTGAACTAATGTACTTTTGGCTATTAAATTACACAAATTATTTGTTACGTTTTCAAATTCAATAAATACTTTAGATGTATATTAATGTACAATCATCAATCCAACAAACCGCATAGGTGGCGTAATGGTTGGCGTGCTCGCCTCGATTGTAGTAGATCGTGGGATTGAGCCCCGATCGGGTCAAACCAAAGACGATAAAATTGGTGTTTGCTGCTTCTCTGCTAACCACGCAACTTTAACGAGAAAGAACCACGACTGGTTGGCTCGGAATCAGAACAAAGTGTGTCCGAGTGGAGCGACATGTCTTTCAGCGGACTGTTGTTTCAGTGAGCTAGTACTATATAAAATCCAACAAAGCCTGTTGGTCTAGTACAAAGTGGACCTCGTCATCATCTCATTGAAAATTTACTTGTTCTCGCCATGATATGGCTGAAAAATTGGAGTCTTAGTGTTAAACAACATCACTCACTTATATTCTTCGATGTTCTATTGTTTTATGTTATATCCTCAATTATTGATTGAAATTTTTGTGATATTCATTAAATCTACATTGATCGTCTAAGAATAGTGCAATATATCAGAATTATGATGCACTGGCCAACACAAAATCAGGAAGTTATGGTTATAGTGTTTAACGCCACTTTCAACAATATTTCAGTTATATCATGCAGTCAGTTTTATTTGTGGGGAAAACCACCGACCTGCCGCAAATTAGACACACTTTATCACATAATGTTGTATGAAGTACACCTCGCATTCATCGGGATTCGAACTCATAACGTTAATCATGATCAACACTGATTACCCCCCTCCTCCCTCCCCGCCGCCACACACACACACAAAATAAAATTGTAAATAATGTTATGAATAAAAGGATAGCACAAACTTCCCCAGTAAATCAAATACAGTTTAATTTCGAGTTCAATGTGTGAAATATATTTAAGAATTGAATGCATTTTTTTGTAGTGTTATTGGCGTATAATAGCGTGGACCGAAGCACATTTTATATGAAGCACGCTAGCAAAACTACAAAAAAATGCATTCAATTCTTATAATTACATTTAAATCACACCAAAATTTAACATAGTTGAATTTTTCGTGGTGAATTTTATTTGTGTTAGATTAATTGCTTTTGGAAATTATTACACCATTGATTGTTTACATCTGACGTCGTCATGGAGGCACGTGCAATTTCGGGTTTGAGTTTTATTTGAATGTAAAACATCTCTTTCATAATCATGTGACCACTTCATAGCCAATCATATTGTAAAATTTCAATGAAAAACGGAAGTAATGTAATTATAAAGGTATAAAATTACATACTAGAGTTTATATATAAACTATCTACACGAGAAATTATTGTAACAGAGAACTGGGTTAAAAAATGAGAAATTTTAGAAACAATCTGATTCAAATAAGTTGCTATGATACGCCCTAAAAAAATCTGACACAGCTTGATTGCATATGTATATATATAATTCTCTGAACGTTACCGCTTTGGAATATTTATTGTCTTTGGCTTCGCCTTGGGCTTCGCTGTACATGTTGATAAAACATGGACAACTGTTGTTTAACCTATACGTCAAAACTAGGTAAAAATATCTTTGTCGCGTCACACTTTGTTTAGAGTGATACATGCTTACATAATCTAAAATGAGATTAGATGAACTATTAATTATCATATAACCAGTTAGTACATGACAGAATAAAAATCGGATTGTATAATTGTGGTTGAAAAGGTAAGTAGACGCCATGTTGAAGGTAAGTAGACGCCATGTTGAAGGTAAGTAGACGCCATGTTGAAGGTATGTAGAAGCCATGTTAAAGGTAAGTAGACGCCATGTTGAAGGTAAGCAGACGCCATGTTTAAGGTAAGTAGACGCCATTTTAAATGTAAGTAGACGCCATAATGAAGGTAAGTAGACGCCATGTTCAAGGTAAGTAGACACCATGTTGAAGCTAATGTACTTAAAATTAAAATTAGATGCTGTTCTTTTTACTATTTTTTTTCTTGTAAGTGATCAAATTTGTCAGTGACTAGCGACAGATAGGTGGTTTTTTCTTGGTACTCCACCAAAAAAACTCACCGCCATGGTATAACTGCAATATTGTTGAAAGTGGCGTTAAGAACCATAAACTTAACCAAACCTAATCTTTTTTAGTGCATCGCCAAAGACAACAAGTTTTAAAAAAAGATACAACAAACATCTAATATGAATGATCGATTTTGATTGATTGATTGATTGATTGATTGATTGATTGATTGATTGATTGAGCTTCGTGTTACTTGAAATCGCCACTTAAACTTAATGAAGCAGAATATGTCGATTTTCATTACATTTGATATTTAAGAAATACAGTGATATGCAGAGAGGAGCATGATACGATCGCAGCATGTCGACAAGGGAAAGTTGAACAAGTGCATATTGAAAGCAAGTGTATATACTATATTTTGATCCAAGAATTTTATTTCTTTATCCATTAAAGTCATTTAATAAAAAAAAATGTGTTTATTGTTTCCTTTTCCTGTCGTATTCAGATTTATCCTCATTTCCATATTTCATCATACCTCGTATCTGTTTTCTTAGTTCAGATTGAAAGTGGAATTTTCACATTTTCCACCACATGTTTGTTTCCTTAGTTTCAGTCACCTTATTTGACGGCACACCTACCGTTCTATGGTGTATTTCATTATAACTATTAGCAAAGTATTGTCGAAATTTACATTTGCTAAATAGTTGAATAGTTATTAACACTAAAATAAACACGTAGATATCAAATGTAGTGCTCACGACGCGTTTCTGGAATAACCTTCATCAGGAACGCTCAAAGTAAGATACTCCTCCCTATGGCATAGGTGGCCATAGCAAATGTTGGCTCTCCTGTGTATGCCCTTTGTTTTCATGCTCCCAAATATATTATTTGGCTTTCCAATCGTTTGGCATTGAGCAAACCTGATGAAGATTATCCCAGAAAGTGCGCAATGTCTTTATTCTGTTATTCTTCTATGTAATTATTTGACTGGGTAAAATATATACGGTCGTCGTCACAGTCTGGTTGACCGTTAAGAAATATCCATATCTCAAATTACAACGTAGATCTGTGTCTTTCCTCTATCACAGACAACACTTTTTACTGAACTTGACTGTACATAGGAGTACCACGGCGGGTTTCTTATAAGAAGCAGGAACCGCATACCTTTCGCGAGCACCTGAGTTCACTCCCGGGTTTCTTTGGTGGGGTCCGTGTTGCTGATCGTTTTAGTCTTTTTGTGTTGTTCTACTATGTGTCTTTATGTTCAGAGTTCCGTGTTGTGATGTCCGTTGCGTTTTCAGCATACAAACTATGTTAGGTTCGTCCTAAACGCCAGTTGTTTGTTGGAGGGATCATATCTTGTTTGTTGGAGGGATCATATCTTGTTTGTTGGAGGGATCATATCTTGTTTGTTGGACGGATAATATCTTTTTTGTGTTATTCTTGTTTGTTTGTGTGTCGTGGTGTCCAACACATATTATGTTTGTTATTGTTTTGTTATTCTTCGTATTGTGTACCTTATGGTATCTCTGGAGATAATCTACTAATCGTGATCTACATTCTTCTTAATTACCTGTGTAGTTCCATTATTCTACATGGTGATCTTCTTTTTGCCATGATGTCTTTCAATGCTACAATTAAAGATTGACTCCTCATATCCTTCGAACCGTGCCAGTGGTGTAATAGTTAGGGTGCTCGCCTTGTGTGCGGTAGATCGTGAGTTCGAGCTCCGGCCGGGTCAAACCAAAGACTATGAAATTGATATTTGTTGCTTCTCCGCTAAGCACGCAGCATTAAAGTGTAAGAGCAAAGTCTGGTTGATCCGGATCAGTATAATATGACAGATAATATGCTTAATGTTGTACCTCTACACTTGATCCAGAAGTTACCTGTTCCTAGAGTTCTAACGGCACATTTGACATTCGATGATCTTCCTGAATCTGTCCGAATACAGAAATGTAAAGTCATCAATATAATCCGTGACCCACGGGGAATTGCTTCTTCTGGTTATAATTTGTTTACCAAATTTAAATCTTGCAATTGGAATGGAACCTGGAATGGATATCTTAATCTACAGTTACGAGGAAAAGGTCTGTAAATTTATATATTAATACGTAATGCACATATATTAATACGTAATTCACATATATTAATATGCAATGCACATATATTAATACGTAATGCCCATATATTTATGCGTACATGTAATGCACATATATTAAATATGCAATGCACATATATTTATAGGTAATGCACATATATTAAAACGTAATGTACATATATTAAGACGTAATGTACATTGACAATGTGGACTATGCTTATGTACCGGGCATTATAGACCTTTTATCTTTTACGTAGATTTTTTTTATTTCCTCCATTATCGAGAGAATTTGTACCGGCCTTGACTATATGAGTAACATGGCGGGAACATCTTTTTACTCCCGGTTTTTTTTGTGGGCTCGTGTTGCTCATCTTTTCAGTTTTTGTTTGTTTGTTTTTTGTTTTTTGCTTTGTTTTTTGTTTTTGTTGTTGTTTTGCCATCTGTCCTCGTTCTGTGGCTCTTGTGCCTAATGTTGTCGGTGTCTCTGGATTGTCCATTCTTGATTGCCTCTTTAGTTTCGTAAAAGTCAAACTCGTATAAGTCGGTATTATTGGATAAAGTTGAAGTAAGAATATGGTGCGTTGAAAGTACTTGTGAGTTAAATTGACCATGATAACTCAAATACTCGGCTAATTCGAACAAAAGCAATAGGTCCCTTCGAAATAAAGAAAATTAGTCAAACCAGGTGAATCAGGATTATATCGAAAAGGTGTGTAAATATGTACATTGATCATTTAATATATACTGTAGTGATATATGATGTTGGTGTCGCTTTGCAATAACACGACGGGTGTCACTAGTGGAGCTGGAATTGCTCACTTTTCCGAGACACCCCTTTTGTGTTCAATTTTTAGTTTTCTGGACCGTTGTTTCTCTTTCTTGTGCCATTTCTTTTAGACATGGCATTTTCTGTCCTTCTATTTATGGTTTCTGATTACCCTGTTGTTATATTCCTACATTTCTTCTTATAATGTACTGGATGATGGTAAATGTTCCCAAGATTCAATCCCATGGCGACCCCGGGTGACGGATAGGAGGACCTCTCTCGATTGAGGGGGTTGTGAGGTTATAATATGGACATTCCTGGCCGGACTATAGAGGCTAGTGTTTGGAGAGTACAACATTCCCTAAACTCTAGAGATCTCCTGTATATTTCAAGGGGGGGAAGGAGTCGCACCAAAGCCGCTACAAAAGACTAAATGTTTGGTCTCTACGAAACTCGCCATACTTTTTCAATGGCAGTAAAAGTCGTTGACCCAGCTTTTATTGAACTTATTCTCGTCCTGAAGATATCTGAAATACTACTCACTGAACATTAAGCAATAATAAATCAATCTAATAATGTATAGGGTCTATGTTGATATAGTCAATCTAATAATGTATAGGGTCTATGTTGATATAGTCAATCTAACAATGTATAGGGTCTATGTTGATATACAGATACCGTGTCTGATATCAGAAAAGTTATATGATTTATATTTGAGAGCCTATAATACAGGTATGATGGACACGTTTATATAAATGTCGACTTCGACCAAGTGAAGGGCAGGGTCATAGTAGCGATTCCAGGGGTCTCGCACTATATATCGCGTATATCATTCACACTTGGAAACTATTAAATACTGTTTTGATTTTAAATACTTTACTAAGAAAATGCGAAACCTAAGACAGATGACAAAATATCAAGAGAGAAAGGGAGAACAATACAAATTAATTGCAAACATATCGGTACATCCATAAACATACAAAATTATGTTCGGCAGTTCCAGTAATTCAGAGATCAACTATAGGGTTACAATCAGAACAGCCACTAAAATATACGAATTTTGATTTTTGACGTTTAACAGATTGTTGGTTCCTTATCAGGGCCGCCAAGAGAATTTTTGAGCACCAGGGCAAAAGGAAACTTGGCCCTCCTCCTTCAATTCTCCAAATAATGATACTCAAACTAAGTCCACCTCGGTGTGTCATAAGCAATGAATCAGTACAACAAGAATGAATTGATGAATTGTGATTTAGAAAACAGCTTTCTTCTTGTTTATTTGTCTGGATTTATGTTTTTTTACAAGTCTCTTCATAACCTCATATATATTTCAATATTCGCAATCGTAAGTTCGTAACATAGTCTCATTCCACACTCTCATTCTCAGAACACGTTTTAGTCTAAGTCTACAACATTTGTATTTGAAAAAGCATAGGGTAAAAACCATTTCAGCAGAACATTTTACTCAGATAGGATTCCGAGGCATTGGAAAAAAAATTATCAAGAGGAACCCTCGTTCCCCGTTTTACCCACTTGCCTTCGTAAGAATATTAATCAGTTTAAGGTTAAACTGAAATCAATATACATATAATTTCAATCGTTTGAAGAATGAATTAGATTGAAATTGATTTCTTTTGCTTATCTGCCCATAGAGGCGGTTCTTTTCCCGCCTCACGAGCTGTCGAGTGTGACGTGTCATTCAGCACGATAGAGTCAGCTCGAATAGTCGTGTTTTCAGATAAAATATTACGATGGACGAAAACGAATTTGAACCAGCTGACGATGTTTCCCTAAAAACAGTTTTAGATGCTGTTAATAGACAAAGTAAGAACATTGAGGCTATAGTCGAGGCCAAAGCAAATGAAAAAATAGGTGTCTTCAGAGATGAAATTCATGGGACCACTCAGTCCATGAAGTCGCATGTGAAGAAATTGAAATCTGACGCACAGTATAAGTGGAGATCTGAAGGCAACACAATTCAATTCAATTCTAATACTGAAAATATGGAGGATTTAACACAGTCTTTATGGGCTATTGACAATGCAAAGATTGATTATGTGCGCGATTTGATAATTGCTTGCATAGAAAGGCTCAAGCACCGCAACAAGCTAATTAAAATTGCTGACACGTCTAACGCGGATGGGACACTGCCCGGCAATACGAGGCAAATCCGATAGCAAGCGACTCTGATGACGATTCAAAGATTAATAGGGCAGAAAACCGTGCAATTAGGAAGAAGAAGTCCAAAAATAAAAGTTCAGGGCCTATGTCTAGCTGTAACGCCGCTGCCATACAACCTGCAGGATATTCTTATGTTCCACCTATGCCACCCTGTCAAGGGTCCCAGCAACCTTGGTACGCAGGTGTCCCATTCACACAAGGTGCCTATGCTGGGAAAAGTCAACGAGGACCCTGCTACGCTTGCGGATCAGTCAAACATTGGAGGGCCAACTGTCCATTTGTCAACAACAAGCTAGCTCCCCAAACAAAGGCCGGAAACTGAATTTGTAAACGATGAGTATTTTGTTGATTATGTTGAAAATTCAGATAATTCTGATCACATAGAAAAATTTACGCATGATTATTTTGAATATGAACAGGGTCATGCACATATTATTGTCAAGGGTAAACTTAAGAGTAACATACAATTTTGGATAAACATAGGTGCATATGATTTCATTATATACACAATTAGGGATGGTTATAAGATACCTTTTTATTCAGTTCCACCATCTGTTTGTTTATATAACAATTTATCTGCCATGAAACATACTGATTTTGTAGATTCAGCTATTCAAGACTTATTAGATAGAGGTTTAATTGTCACGTGTGAAGTTCAACCTACTGTTGTTAATCCGATAACCGTGTCTATTTATTCTAACGGTAAAAAACGACTTATTCCTGATTTGCGGGTCGTTAACAAACATTTATGGACACAATCGGTCAAGTATGAAGACATGAGAACAGCTACTTTTTAAGTTCGATATTCACTCAGCATATCATCACGTTGACATTTTTTTTATCTCCATACTGAATATTTGGGGTTTTCCTGGTTAAAAGATGGAGTACGTATATTTTACAAATTACTTGTATTACCTTTCGGATTAGCTTCTGCATGTTATTTACTTACAAAGATTACCAGCCTACTTTTAAAAAAGTGGCGCTCTGAGGGTAAATAAATTATTATGTATCTTGACGATGGGATAGGCATTGATCCAGATGAACAATTATGTCAAAATATTGCCAATGAAGTGGAAATTGACTTGATAAAGAGTGGTTTTGTTCCAAAAGCCGAAAAGTCACTCTGGCAACCTGTTAAACGTCTAATATGGTTAGGTACTATTATTGACACTGAGTATGGATATTATAAGATACCAGAAGACAGGGTTGAGAAAATTATCAATACTATTACAGATATTTGTTCAAGTTTATCTGTGCGCAAAACAGTA
This sequence comes from Bathymodiolus brooksi, assembly GCA_963680875.1. Classification (NCBI taxonomy): domain Eukaryota; kingdom Metazoa; phylum Mollusca; class Bivalvia; order Mytilida; family Modiolidae; genus Bathymodiolus; species Bathymodiolus brooksi. Next base: position 64,048,784 of record OY804580.1, on the reverse strand, counting down.
TATGTTAGAAAGGTAGCATCTTTAGTAGGACTAATTATTTCTACATATTCAGTCATTGGTAATATTGTATATTTGATTACTAAACATTTAAGTATAGATATCAACAGTTCTCTTTCTTGGAACTCGTACATTAAGTTGTCCGAATCTAGCCTTGAACAGATTGTGTTTTGGAGAAACAATTTTCAGCTTGTTAATGTAAAACATTTTACATTGGATGAATCGTGTCAACAAATAGTTTTTAGTGATGCTAGTGGTACAGGTTATGGTTGTTATATAGTAGAGACTCCTATAGATATAGCTCATGGTATGTGGCTAGATTCGGAAAAAGGGAACAGTTCTACATGGAAATAACTTACTGCTGTGAAACAGGTGTTATTGTCTTTGCTTCACATATTGTCGGGTAAGAGGATAAAATGTTTCACAGACAATCAAAATGTGGTCAGTATTGTGGGCAAAGGTAGTACAAAAACTGTTCTTCATGAGTTAGCTTTGGACATTTTCAGTGCATGCTTGAAATTTAACGTCAACATTGATATGGTCTGGATACCTAGGTCAGAGAACGATAGAGCTGATTATCTTAGTAGAATTTGTGATCACGACGACTGTGGTATATCTGATGTTATAATTGAACTTGTTGAATCCCTTTGGAGGCCACACGAGGTTGATTGGTTCACCTCTGATCACAATTATAAGTTGATTATATTTTATTCCAGATTTTGGTATGTTTATTCTACTGGCATTTATGCCTTTACAGTTGATTGGCATGGCATTAATGGCTTGTTTGTACCGCCTATATTTTTGATAACCCGTATATTGAAATATATGAAACAATGTAACGCTCTGGGAACTTTAATTGTTCCATGTTGGCAGTCGGCCAGTTTTTGGCCTATGATATGTCCAGGTGGTGATGGCTTCATTGATCAGGTTAAAGGTTACACAGATTTACCTACTGAGAAAGAATTCTATTCACCTGGCAAAAGTAAGAAGGTCATTTTTGGCAATGTGGATCTGACATTCAGAATGTTAGCTTTGAGAATAGATTTCAGTACATAACTGATTTAATTGGTGATGGTTATGATGCTTATCTGATGGTGTTCAAATTGAAGCTTAAGGTTAGATTTAGGCTAGCCTTGTAGTACTAGCACTGGTGGTGGGATGTCAGTCCTAAATGTAGTTTAGGACAGTGCAAACAAGGGATGTATCCTTTGTTGAAGTACTATTTAGGTGATGGTATTATATTTCAGAATACCTTAAAACTACATGTATGTACTATGTATTTATAAATGTTTTATTTTTATACATGTATTTTTCCAGGCTTTCAAAACGGACATACAAAAATTGCCTGCATCTTTAGCTGGATCGTTGGACCTTATTCCAGAATTGTTAAATGTATCTAGAGCGAATGCTACTGTAAAAACATACCATTTGGGATTTATTCGTTGGAAAAAGTGGGCTTTAATTAATGGAATATCCAGTGTAGATATTTAACCTGTAAAACCGTTCTTTGTTGCTATTTACCTTTCGTCATTAGTTCACTCATGTCGTACTGTTAGTCCAGTTACACAAGCTTTTGCCAGTTTACAGTGGGCGCATAATTTAATAGGTCAACTGTCTCCGACTGATACTTATTTAGTGAAAAATATTCTAAAAGGTGCGAAGCGAAAGTTAGCAACACCGACCGTGAAAAAGGAACCAATTACACCAGAACTATTGTCGCTTATGCATAATTCCAATTATAAAGAAAATGATTTAATTTCTCAACGTACAATTTGTGCATGTTTACTTGCGTATGCTGGATTTTTAAGGGTATTTGAGTTGCTACAAATTACTTTCGAAGCCACGTATATTTGCATATTTATACCGAATAGTAAAACAGATATATACAGAGACGGTAATTCTGTAGTTATTGTGCGTACTGATTCAAATTTGTGTCCAGTTAAAAATTTGGAATTATACCTTGTTTGGGGTAACATTTTGGCGGATTCTAATGAATTTATTTTTCGTAATTTAACTAAGTGTAAGGATATGTACATTTTAAGGCGGGATGATCAAGCACTTTCTTACAGTCGTATGCGAGAGTTGTTTATTCAGGCTTTTTTTCAGTCTTTTGTACCTGAAATAAAGAAGTTTGGTCTTCATAGTTTACGATCCGGTGGTGCCACAACGTGTGCGAATTTAGGAATTGTAGATAGGTTGCTTAAAAAGCACGGGAGGTGGCGTTCTGAAACAGCTAAGGATGGCTATGTTAAGGACTCGTTGCCTGATAGGCTCTCTGTTTCCAAAAATTTAGGGCTATAGAGTATTAAATTTATAACTTTTTAATTCGTTATTTTTGCAAGATGAAAAATAAATAAATATAGGCTTTACCTATTCTTTGATTTCAGCACTCGGCACTATCGTGTGGATATGCAATTTGAATTGTTTTTTTTAGTATTTATTTCTATAAATGACATATTTGTATCACTTGTTGTGTGATGGGTCGCATTTTGATAATGCGACAAATATGTGTCATTTTTGTCTGTCATGAATATGGGCATGTTTGGGTAGAAGAAATATAATTTCAATCGCTTGAAGAATGAATTAGATTGAAATTGATTTCTTTTACTTTTCTGCCCATAGAGACGGTTCTTGTTCCGCCTCATGAGCTGTCGAGTGTGACGTTTCATTCAGCACTATAGGGCCAGCTTGAATATTCGTGTTTTCAGATAACATTTATAGTTTTAGTGCTTACTTGTTTATTTTTCATCTTGCGTGTGGAGGTTTTTGGTAAGCAGTTTTTTTAAATGGACACCATCTTATTAATTATCGGCATTGTTTACGGAGCTTACCGAATCGTCATTCATCAGTACAACAATGCACTTATTTCTTATTTTCTGTGAATCTGCTTTTAGTCGGCGTTAATCAAGGACAAAGAACCATGCAAGTTTGCAGGTAATAAGCGACAAAATACAAATTATTCGATTTTTACCTGTCTCTAGTAAGGTCAATTGCATACGGAGAAAGCGAGGTCAAATTATTTGCTTGCAAGGAAATAATAAATCGATGGTAATTTTCGTTCTCAAAAGGCGAACAATGGTACGATAAGCTGTTTAATGTGAAATATTCACCTTTATTTCATCATTTTAAAGCTATTTACCAATTTCCAAAACATATAATTTTTTTGGTCAAAATCGTAACTAATGCCTCAATAAGCAATTGAAGAAAAAACCTAAATCACATTCTTTGATAAAAACTAGATTACATTCTCTGTCTGAACAAAACTCGCATGAGAGGTTTGAGCCAATACAACTACATTAACCTCGTCACTTTTTATTGAAGTGCCTGTACCAAACCAGGAAAGTGAGCTGTCATGTGACCGTTAAACGACACGAACATCATCTGATATGAACATTCTATTGGACATTAGTATACGTAAATAAATACAAAATAACATTAAAAAGCAAGAGCTCCTTGTAAAGCGACAACCATACAATGGTATTTACTTCTTTGGATCACGACAGTATACGGAGTTGTGTTAAATAATTTATATATACTTGTGTATGTATGAAAATACAATCCATCAGAGAGAGAATTCGATTTTTTAACTGACCTTTTATTGTGTTTTATTCTCCCCTCAGCAAAGTTCGTTGCAGCACCTATTATTCTGGTGAGCTTTCGGTACATAACAGACAAAAGACCCGATAAACATCGCTCTTGTCCCATCTTCAGTCTCGTACTTGCGCTAATATTGTAAATTATTAACTGTCATAATATGCACTTGACATACCGAACCAAACATGTTATAATACTTCGGATCTATTATGTTATTTGATATCCCTGTAAGAAATATGAAAGGTTTATTGATGAAAAAGGGGTAATCAAAATCCATATCTGAAATCCTCAAAGTCGCAGTCTGTCCACGGACCCCAAAAGCAACATTTCTCTTGGAGGCCCCGTGAGTGAGTGTGTGATTGTTGCGATGAATGTTTCAATTATATAATGGCTAGAGCAAGCTACTTTTCGATGAGACGATGGTGATGACCACTTTACACTAGACCAACACGCTTAGCAGGGATTTTATAGTGAGTGTACGGGTAGACATGTTGCTTCATTCGGACTGACACATTGTCCTGCCTGCGAGCCAAACAGTGCTTGTTCTTACTCGTTTATGCTCCATGCTCAGCCAAGAAGCAGCAAATGTCAAATCTATTATCTTTGTTTTGACCGAAGATCGAACCCACCAACTGTCATTTTCGATACCAACATTCAAATCAAAGTGGTTCTACCAAACGATTGTAATCACGACCCCCCTCCTCTAACGATAAAACCCGTGTGTTTTTAGACAAGTGATTAAAACGAACATATTTGTAAACAATTGTGAGGAGATAAGGTTCTTTTTACAGTTGAATGTAGACACTTCTTAGCTAGTAGTTAACTATGAACATTCAATGACCCTGCTATTGTAGCTGTCTATGATTATGTTGTCTTTATTTTTGTGAAAGTGTGTTTTTTTTTAGTAGAAGTGAATCTGTGCAGGCTTTGTATTGTTTGTTTATGTATGTATTGAATTCTCACCGAAAGCAAGCGTCCATCACTTCTACATGTATCTCTAATATTGAAGACCCGGGTCAATAAATATATAATTTTTTTCTATGTGACAATTTTTTATTTACCATTCTTATCAAAATACAATGCATATATAATATTTACACTTGAAAATTATATAATCAATACATCATCTGCTATGCAAATCGTGTTAGACATCAGTATTCGTAAATAAATATAAATAACATTAAGATAACACGAACACCTTGTAAAGCGACAACAATACAATTGTATTTACTTCTTTGGACACGGGTACTCCAGTTTCCTCCACCAATAAAACTGACCGCCACGATATAACTGAAATATTGTTGAAAGTGGCGTTAAACACCATAACTCTAACCCTAACAGTTAAATAATTTATATATACATGTGTATGTCTGAAAATTCAACCCAGCAGTGAAAGAATTATAGTTTTAGCTAACATTTGTTGGGTGCTGTATTCTTCCCGCAGCACAGTCCGTTGCAGCCTCTATTATTCTGGTGAGGTTTCGGTACATAACAGACAAAATACCCGATAAACATCGCTCTTGTCCCAGCTTCAAAATCTCGTGCTTGCACTAATATTGTAAATTACAAACTGTCAAAATATGGCTTGACATGCCGAATTATACATGTTATAATACTCCGGAACTATTGAAGAGAAGCAATGGATAAACACGGCAACAATAAATGAAAACTAATCCGTGCAGTTTGCACATATCGTTGATTTCAGTGCTCCTTAGATCATTAAGTAATGTATTTATTCAAATTATAACATTGGTATCGTGTCCGCAACGTGATTAATCTGGATATTGACAGTCTGATAACAACGTCTGTCTTGGTTATTAACTGGGATAACAAGGTCTATCTTGGTTATTAACAGTCTGATAATAACGTTTGTCTTGGTTATTATCATTCTGGTAACAACGTCTGTCTTGGTTATTAACAGTCTGATAACAACTTCTATCTTGGTTATTAACAGTCTGATAATAACGTTTGTCTTGGTTATTATTATTCTGGTTACAACGTCTGTCTTGGTTATTAACAGTCTGATCACAACGTTGGTCTTGGTTATCAACAGTCAGATAGCAATGTCTGTCTTGATTATTAATAGTTTGATAGCAAGGTCTTTCTTGGTTATTACCAGTCTGATATCAACGTTGGTCTTGGTTATTAACAGTCGGACAACAACGTCTGTCTTTCCCTTTGTAAGATTGTTCGGAGTTCGGTAATTTTGTTATTACCCTTATTGGTTAATAACAGTGTTAGAGGAACTTCTGTCTTGGTTATTAACAGTCTGATACCAACGTCTGTCTTGGTTATTAACAGTCTGATAACAACGCCTGTCTGGTTATTAACAGTCAGTTAACAACGTCTGTCTTGATTATTAACAGTCTGATAACAACGTTTGTCTTGGTTATTAACAGTCTGATAACAACGTCTGTCTTGGTTACTAATAGTCTGATAACAACGTTGGCCTTGGTTATTAACAGTCTGATAATAAAGTCTGTCTTGGTTATTAACAGTCTGATGACAACTTCTGTCTTGGTTATTAATAGTCTGATAACAACTTCTATCTTGGTTATTAACAGTCTGATAATAACGTTTGTCTTGGTTATTATTATTCTGGTTACAACGTCTGTCTCGGTTATTAACAGTCTGATCACAACGTTGGTCTTGGTTATCAACAGTCAGATAGCAATGTCTGTCTTGATTATTAATAGTTTGATAGCAAGGTCTTTCTTGGTTATTACCAGTCTGATATCAACGTTGGTCTTGGTTATTAACAGTCGGACAACAACGTCTGTCTTGGTTATTAACAGTCTGATAACAACGTCTGTCTTTCCCTTTGTAAGATTGTTCGGAGTTCGGTAATTTTGTTATTACCCTTATTGGTTAATAACAGTGTTAAAGGAACTTCTGTCTTGGTTATTAACAGTCTGATACCAACGTCTGTCTTGGTTATTAACAGTCTGATAACAACGCTTGTCTGGTTATTAACAGTCAGTTAACAACGTCTGTCTTGATTATTAACAGTCTGATAACAACGTTTGTCTTGGTTATTAACAGTCTGATAACAACGTCTGTCTTGGTTACTAATAGTCTGATAACAACGTTGGCCTTGGTTATTAACAGTCTGATAATAAAGTCTGTCTTGGTTATTAACAGCCTGATGACAACTTCTGTTTTGGTTATTAATAGTCTGATAGCAACGTCTTTCTTGGTATTTAACAGTCTGAAAACAACGTCTGTCTTGGTTATTATCAGTCTGATAACAACGTCTCTGAGGGCTATTAACAGTCTGATAACAACGTCTGTCAGGGTTATTAACAGTGTGATAAAAACATATGTCTTGGTTGTCAACAGTCTGATAACAACGTCTCTCTTTGTTATTAACAGTCTGATGACAACGTCTGGCTTGGTTATTGATAGTCTGATAACAACGTCTGTCTTGGTTATTAACAGTCTGATAGCACTCTCTGTCTTGGTTATTAACAGTCAATTAACAACGTCGGTCTTGATTATTAACACTCGGTTAACAACGTCTGTCTTGGTTATTAATAGTCTGATGACAACGTCTGTCTTGGTTATTAATAATCTGATGACAACGTCTGTCTTGATTATTAACAGTCGGTTAACAACGTCTGTCTTGGTTATTAACAGTCTGATAACACTCTCTGTCTTGGTTATTAACAGTCAATTAACAACGTCGGTCTTGATTATTACCAGTCTGATAACAACGTCGGTCTTGATTATTAACAGTCGGTTCACAACGTCTGTCTTGGTTATTAACAGTGTGATAGCAACGTCTGTCTTTCATATTAACAGTTAGTTAACAACGTCGGTCTTGATTATTACCAGTCTGATAACAACGTCGGTCTTGATTATTAACAGTCGGTTAACAACGTCGGTCTTGGTTATTAACAGTCTGATAACAACGTCGGTCTTGGTTATTAACAGTCTGATAAGAACGTCAGGTGCTGGCGTGGAACAGGCACACACATGAAACAGATAATTCAGGTGCTGCCGTGGAAGAGACACACACATGAAACAGAGAATTCAGGTGCTGGCGTCGAACAGACACAAACATGAAACAGAGAATTCAGGTGCTGGCGTGGAAAAGACACAAACATGAAACAGAGAATTCAGGTGCTGGCTTGGAACAGACACACACATGTAACAGATAATTCAGGTGCTGGCGTGGAAAAGACAAACATGAAACAGAGAATTCAGGTGCTGGCGTGGAACAGACACAAACATGAAACAGAGAATTCAGGTGCTAGCGTGGAACAGACACACACATGAAACAGAGAATTCAGGTGCTGGCGTGGAACAGACACAAACATGAAACAGAGAATTCAGGTGCTGGCGTGGAACAGACACACACATGAAACAGAGAATTCAGGTGCTGGGATGGAACAGACACAAACATGAAACAGAGAAGTCAGGTGCTGGCGTGGAACAGACATAAACATGAAAAAGAGAATTCAGGTGCTGGTGTGGAACAGACACAAATATGAAGCAGAGAATTCAGGTGCTGGCGTGGAACAGACACACACATGAAACCGAGAATTCAGGTGCTGGCGCGGAAAAGACACAAACATGAAACCGAGAATTCAGGTGCTGTCGTGGAACAGACACAAACATGAAACAGAGAATTCAGGTGCTGGTGTGGAACAGACACAAACATGAAACAGAGAATTCTGGTGCTGGCGTGGAAGAGACACACACATGAAACAGAGAATTCAGTTGCTTGTGTGGAACAGACACAAACATGAAGCAGAGAATTCAGGTGCTGGCGTGGAACAGACACACACATGAAACAGAGAATCCAGGTGCTGATGTGGAACAGACACAAACATGAAGCAGAGAATTCAGGTCCTGGCGTGGAACAGACATACACATGAATCAGAGAATTCAGGTGCTGGCGTGGAACAGACACACACATGAAACAGAGAATCCAGGTGCTGTTGTGGAACAGACACAAACATGAAGCAGAGAATTCAGGTGCTGGCGTGGAACAGACATAAATATGAAACAGAGAATTCAGGTGCTGGCGTGGAACAGACACAAACATGAAACAGAGAATTCAGGTGCTGGCGTGGAACAGACACACAGATGAAACAGAGAATTCAAGTGCTGGCTTGGAAAAGACACAAACATGAAACAGAATTAAGGTGCTGGCGTGGAAAAGACACAAACATGAAACAGAGAAGTCAGGTGCTGGTGTGGAACAGACAGACAAATGAAACAGAGAATTCAGGTGCTGGCGTGGAACAGACACAAACATGAAATAGAGAAGTCAGGTGTTGGCGTGAAACAGACACAAACATGAAACAGAGAATTCAGGTGCTGGTGTGGAACAGACACACACATGAAACAGAGAAGTCAGGTGCTGGCGTGGAACAGACACACACATGAAACAGAGAATTCAGGTGCTGGCGTGGAACAGAAACAAACATGAAACCGAGATTTCAGGTGCTGGCGTGTAACAGACATCAACATGAAACAGGGAATTCAGGTACTGGCGTGGAACAGACACACACATGAAACAGAGAATTCAGGTGCTGGCGTGTAACAGACACACACATGAAACAGAGAATGCAGGTGCTGGCGTGTAACAGACACAAACATGAAACAGAGAATTCAGGTGCTGGCGTGGAACAGACACAAACATGAAACAGAGAAGTCAGGTGCTGGCGTGGAAAAGACACAAACATGAAACAGAGAATTCAGGTGCTGGTGTGGAACAGACACAAACATGAAACAGAGAATTCAGGTGCTGGCGTGGAACAGACACACATATGAAACAAAGAAGTCAGGTGCTGGCGTTGAACAGACACACACATAAAACAGAGAAGTCAGGTGCTGGCGTGAAACAGACACACATATGAAATAGAGAATTCAGGTGCTGGCGTGGAACAGACACACACATGAAACAGAAAATTCAGGTGCTGGCGTGGAACAGACACACACATGAAACAGAGAATTCAGGTGCTGGCGTGGAACAGACACACACATGAAAGAGAGAATTCAGGTGCTGGCGTGGAACAGACACACACATGAAACAGAGAATTCAGGTGCTGGCGTGGAACAGACACACACATGAAACAGAGAATTCAGGTGCTGGCGTGGAACAGACACACACATGAAACAGAGAATTCAGGTGCTGGCGTGGAACAGACACACACATGAAACAGAGAATTCAGGTGCTGGCGTGGAACAGACACAAACATGAAACAGAGAATTCAGGTGCTGGTGTGGAAAAGACACAAACATGAAACAGAGAATTCAGGTGCTGGTGTGGAACAGACACAAACATGAAACAGAGAATTCAGGTGCTGGCGTGGAACAGACACACATATGAAACAAAGAAGTCAGGTGCTGGCGTTGAACAGACACACACATGAAACAGAGAATGCAGGTGCTGGCGTGGAACAGACACAAACATGAAACAGAGAATTCAGGTGCTGGCGTGGAACAGACACAAACATGAAACAGAGAAGTCAGGTGCTAGCGTGGAACAGACACAAACATGAAACAGAGAATTCAGGTGCTGGCGTGGAACAGACACACACATGAAACAGAGAATTCAGGTGCTGGGGTGGAACAGACACAAACATGAAGCAGAGAATTCAGGTGCTGGCGTGGAACAGACACACACATGAAACAGAGAATCCAGGTGCTGATGTGGAACAGACACAAACATGAAGCAGAGAATTCAGGTCCTGGCGTGGAACAGACACAAACATGAAACAGATAATTCAGGTGCTGGCGTGGAACAGACACACAGATGAAACAGAGAATTCAGGTGCTGGCTTGGAAAAGACACAAACATGAAACAGAGTTCAGGTGCTGGCGTGGAAAAGACACAAACATGAAACAGAGAAGTCAGGTGCTGGTGTGGAACAGACAGACACATGAAACAGAGAATTCAGGTGCTGGCGTGGAACAGACACAAACATGAAACAGAGAAGTCAGGTGTTGGCCTGAAACAGACACAAACATGAAACAGAGAATTCAGGTGCTGGTGTGGAACAGACACACACATGAAACAGAGAAGTCAGGTGCTGGCGTGGAACAGACACACACACATGAAACCGAGAATTCAGGTGCTGGCGTGGAACAGAAACAAACATGAAACCGAGAATTCAGGTGCTGGCGTGTAACAGACATCAACATGAAACAGGGAATTCAGGTACTGGCGTGGAACAGACACACACAAGAAACAGAGAATTCAGGTGCTGGCGTGGAACAGACACACACATGAAACAGAAAATTCAGGTGCTGGCGTGGAACAGACACACACATGAAACAGAGAATTCAGGTGCTGGCGTGGAACAGACACACACATGAAACAGAGAATTCAGGTGCTGGCGTGAAACAGACACACACATGAAACAGAGAATTCAGGTGCTGGCGTGGAACAGACACACACATGAAACAGAGAATTCAGGTGCTGGCGTGGAACAGACACACACATGAAACAGAGAATTCAGGTGCTGGCGTGGAACAGACACACACATGAAACAGAGAATTCAGGTGCTGGCGTGGAACAGACACAAACATGAAACAGAGAATTCAGGTGCTGGTGTGGAAAAGACACAAACATGAAACAGAGAATTCAGGTGCTGGTGTGGAACAGAAACAAACATGAAACAGAGAATTCAGGTGCTGGCGTGGAACAGACACACATATGAAACAAAGAAGTCAGGTGCTGGCGTGGAACAGACACACACATGAAACAGAGAATGCAGGTGCTGGCGTGGAACAGACACAAACATGAAACAGAGAAGTCAGGTGCTAGCGTGGAACAGACACAAACATGAAACAGAGAATTCAGGTGCTGGCGTGGAACAGACACACACATGAAACAGAGAATTCAGGTGCTGGGGTGGAACAGACACAAACATGAAACAGAGAAGTCAGGTGCTGGCGTGGAACAGACATACACATGAAACAGAGAATTCAGGTGCTGGCGTGGAACAGACACACACATGAAACAGAGAATTCAGGTGCTGGCGTGGAACAGACACAAACATGAAGCAGAGAATTCAGGTGCTGGCGTGGAACAGACATAAATATGAAACAGAGAATTCAGGTGCTGGCGTGGAACAGACACAAACATGAAACAGAGAATTCAGGTGCTGGCGTGGAACAGACACACAGATGAAACAGAGAATTCAGGTGCTGGCTTGGAAAAGACACAAACATGAAACAGAATTCAGGTGCTGGCGTGGAAAAGACACAAACATGAAACAGAGAAGTCAGGTGCTGGTGTGGAACAGACAGACACATGAAACAGAGAATTCAGGTGCTGGCGTGGAACAGACACAAACATGAAACAGAGAAGTCAGGTGTTGGCGTGAAACAGACACAAACATGAAACAGAGAATTCAGGTGCTTGTGTGGAACAGACACACACATGAAACAGAGAAGTCAGGTGCTGGCGTGGAACAGACACACACATGAAACAGAGAATTCAGGTGCTGGCGTGGAACAGAAACAAACATGAAACCGAGAATTCAGGTGCTGGCGTGTAACAGACATCAACATGAAACAGGGAATTCAGGTACTGGCGTGGAACAGACACACACATGAAACAGAGAATTCAGGTGCTGGCGTGTAACAGACACAAACATGAAACAGAGAATGCAGGTGCTGGCGTGGAACAGACACAAACATGAAACAGAGAATTCAGGTGCTGGCGTGGAACAGACACAAACATGAAACAGAGAAGTCAGGTGCTGGCGTGGAAAAGACACAAACATGAAACAGAGAATTCAGGTGCTGGTGTGGAACAGACACAAACATGAAACAGAGAATTCAGGTGCTGGCGTGGAACAGACACACATATGAAACAAAGAAGTCAGGTGCTGGCGTTGAACAGACACACACATGAAACAGAGAAGTCAGGTGCTGGAGTGGAACAGACACACACATCAAATAGAGAATTCAGGTGCTGGCGTGGAACAGACACACACAAGAAACAGAGAATTCAGGTGCTGGCGTGGAACAGACACACACATGAAACAGAAAATTCAGGTGCTGGCGTGGAACAGACACACACATGAAACAGAGAATTCAGGTGCTGGCGTGGAACAGACACACACATGAAACAGAGAATTCAGGTGCTGGCGTGGAACAGACACACACATGAAACAGAGAATTCAGGTGCTGGCGTGGAACAGACACACACATGAAACAGAGAATTCAGGTGCTGGCGTGGAACAGACACACACATGAAACAGAGAATTCAGGTGCTGGCGTGGAACAGACACTCACATGAAACAGAGAATTTAGGTGCTGGCGTGGAACAGACACACACATGAAACAGAGAATTCAGGTGCTGGCGTGGAACAGACACAAACATGAAACAGAGAATTCAGGTGCTGGTGTGGAAAAGACACAAACATGAAACAGAGAATTCAGGTGCTGGCGTGGAAAAGACACAAACATGAAGCAGATAATTCAGGTGCTGGCGTGGAACAGACACACACATGAAACAGAGAATTCAGGTGCTGGCGTGGAAAAGACTCAAACATGAAGCAGAGAATTCAGGTGCTGGTGTAGAACAGACACCCACATGAAACAGAGAATTCAGGTGCTGGCGTGGAACAGACACAAACATGAAACAGAGAATTCAGGTGCTGGCGTGGAACAGACACAAACATGAAACAGAGAAGTCAGGTGCTGGCGTGGAAAAGACACACACATGAAACAGAGAAGTCAGGTGCTGGCGTGGAACAGACACACACATGAAACAGAGAATTCAGGTGCTGGCGTGGAACAGACACACACATGAAACAGAGAATTCAGGTGCTGGCGTGGAAAAGACACAAACATGAAGCAGAGAATTCAGGTGCTGGCGTGGAACAGACACACACATGAAACAGAGAAGTCAGGTGCTGGCGTGGAACAGACACAAACATGAAACAGAGAATTCAGGTGCTGGCGTGGAACAGACACACACATGAAACAGAGAAGTCAGGTGCTGGCGTGGAACAGACACACACATGAAACAGAGAATTCAGGTGCTGGCGTGGAAAAGACACACACATGAAACAGAGAATTCAGGTGTTGGCGTGGAACAGACACAAACATGAAACAGAGAATGTAGGTGCTGGCGTGGAACAGACACAAACATGAAACAGAGAAGTCAGGTGCTGGCGTGGAACAGACACAAACATGAAACAGAGAATTCAGGTGCTGGCGTGGAACAGACACAAACATGAAACAGAGAATTCAGGTGCTGGCGTGGAACAGACACACACATGAAACAGAGAATGCAGGTGCTGGCGTGGAACAGACGCAAACATGAAGCAGAGAATTCAGGTGCTGGCATGGAACAGACACAAACATGAAACAGAGAAATCAGGTGCTGGCGTGGAACAGACACAAACATGAAACAGAGAATTCAGGTGCTGGTGTGGAAAAGACACACACATGAAACAGATAATTCAGGTGCTGGCGTGGAAAAGACATAAACATGAAACAGAGAATTCAGGTGCTGGCGTGGAACAGACACACACATGAAACAGAGAATTCAGGTGCTGGCGTGGAACAGACACAAACATGAAACAGAGAATTCAGGTGCTGGCGTGGAACAGACACAAACATGAAACAGAGAATTCAGGTGCTGGCGTGGAACAGACACAAACATGAAACAGAGAATTCAGGTGCTGGTGTGGAACAGACACAAACATGAAACAGAGAATTCAGGTGCTGGCGTGGAACAGACACAAACATGAAACAGAGAATTTATGTGCTGGCGTGGAACAGACACAAACATGAAACAGAGAATTCATTTGCTGGCGTGGAACAGACACAAACATGAAACAGAGAATTCAGGTGCTGGTGTGGAACAGACATACACATGCAACATAGAAGTCAGGTGCTGGCGTGGAACAGACATAAACATGAAAAAGAGAATTCAGGTGCTGGTGTGGAACAGACACAAATATGAAGCAGAGAATTCAGGTGCTGGCGTGGAACAGACACACACATGAAACCGAGAATTCAGGTGCTGGCGTGGAAAAGACACAAACATGAAACAGAGAATTCAGGTGCTGGTGTGGAACAGACAGAAACATGAAACAGAGAATTATGGTGCTGGCGTGGAAGAGACACACACATGAAACAGAGAATTCAGGTGCTGGTGTGGAACAGACACAAACATGAAGCAGATAATTAAGGTGCTGGCGTGGAACAGACACACACATGAAACAGAGAATTCAGGTGCTGATATGGAACAGACACAAACATGAAGCAGAGAATTTAGGTCCTGGCGTGGAACAGACATAAACATGAAACGTAGAATTCAGGTGCTGGCGTGGAACAGACACACACATGAAACAGAGAATTCAGGTGCTGTTGTGGAACAGACACAAACATGAAGCAGAGAATTCAGGTGCTGGCGTGGAACAGACATAAATATGAATCAGAGAATTCAGGTGCTGACGTGGAACAGACACACACATGAAACAGAGAATTCAGGTGCTGGCGTGGAACAGACACACACATGAAACAGAGAATCCAGGTGCTGATGTGGAACAGACACAAACATGAAGCAGAAAATTCAGGTCCTGGCGTGGAACAGACACAAACATGAAACAGATAATTCAGGTGCTGGCGTGGAACAGACACACAGATGAAACAGAGAATTCAGGTGCTGGCTTGGAAAAGACACAAACATGAAACAGAGTTCAGGTGCTGGCGTGGAAAAGACACAAACATGAAACAGAGAAGTCAGGTGCTGGTGTGGAACAGACAGACACATGAAACAGAGAATTCAGGTGCTGGCGTGGAACAGACACAAACATGAAACAGAGAAGTCAGGTGTTGGCGTGAAACAGACACAAACATGAAACAGAGAATTCAGGTGCTGGTGTGGAACAGACACACACATGAAACAGAGAAGTCAGGTGCTGGCGTGGAACAGACACACACACATGAAACCGAGAATTCAGGTGCTGGCGTGGAACAGAAACAAACATGAAACCGAGAATTCAGGTGCTGGCGTGTAACAGACATCAACATGAAACAGGGAATTCAGGTACTGGCGTGGAACAGACACACACAAGAAACAGAGAATTCAGGTGCTGGCGTGGAACAGACACACACATGAAACAGAAAATTCAGGTGCTGGCGTGGAACAGACACACACATGAAACAGAGAATTCAGGTGCTGGCGTGGAACAGACACACACATGAAACAGAGAATTCAGGTGCTGGCGTGAAACAGACACACACATGAAACAGAGAATTCAGGTGCTGGCGTGGAACAGACACACACATGAAACAGAGAATTCAGGTGCTGGCGTGGAACAGACACACACATGAAACAGAGAATTCAGGTGCTGGCGTGGAACAGACACACACATGAAACAGAGAATTCAGGTGCTGGCGTGGAACAGACACAAACATGAAACAGAGAATTCAGGTGCTGGTGTGGAAAAGACACAAACATGAAACAGAGAATTCAGGTGCTGGTGTGGAACAGAAACAAACATGAAACAGAGAATTCAGGTGCTGGCGTGGAACAGACACACATATGAAACAAAGAAGTCAGGTGCTGGCGTGGAACAGACACACACATGAAACAGAGAATGCAGGTGCTGGCGTGGAACAGACACAAACATGAAACAGAGAATTCAGGTGCTGGCGTGGAACAGACACAAACATGAAACAGAGAAGTCAGGTGCTAGCGTGGAACAGACACAAACATGAAACAGAGAATTCAGGTGCTGGCGTGGAACAGACACACACATGAAACAGAGAATTCAGGTGCTGGGGTGGAACAGACACAAACATGAAACAGAGAAGTCAGGTGCTGGCGTGGAACAGACATACACATGAAACAGAGAATTCAGGTGCTGGCGTGGAACAGACACACACATGAAACAGAGAATTCAGGTGCTGGCGTGGAACAGACACAAACATGAAGCAGAGAATTCAGGTGCTGGCGTGGAACAGACATAAATATGAAACAGAGAATTCAGGTGCTGGCGTGGAACAGACACAAACATGAAACAGAGAATTCAGGTGCTGGCGTGGAACAGACACACAGATGAAACAGAGAATTCAGGTGCTGGCTTGGAAAAGACACAAACATGAAACAGAATTCAGGTGCTGGCGTGGAAAAGACACAAACATGAAACAGAGAAGTCAGGTGCTGGTGTGGAACAGACAGACACATGAAACAGAGAATTCAGGTGCTGGCGTGGAACAGACACAAACATGAAACAGAGAAGTCAGGTGTTGGCGTGAAACAGACACAAACATGAAACAGAGAATTCAGGTGCTTGTGTGGAACAGACACACACATGAAACAGAGAAGTCAGGTGCTGGCGTGGAACAGACACACACATGAAACAGAGAATTCAGGTGCTGGCGTGGAACAGAAACAAACATGAAACCGAGAATTCAGGTGCTGGCGTGTAACAGACATCAACATGAAACAGGGAATTCAGGTACTGGCGTGGAACAGACACACACATGAAACAGAGAATTCAGGTGCTGGCGTGTAACAGACACAAACATGAAACAGAGAATGCAGGTGCTGGCGTGGAACAGACACAAACATGAAACAGAGAATTCAGGTGCTGGCGTGGAACAGACACAAACATGAAACAGAGAAGTCAGGTGCTGGCGTGGAAAAGACACAAACATGAAACAGAGAATTCAGGTGCTGGTGTGGAACAGACACAAACATGAAACAGAGAATTCAGGTGCTGGCGTGGAACAGACACACATATGAAACAAAGAAGTCAGGTGCTGGCGTTGAACAGACACACACATGAAACAGAGAAGTCAGGTGCTGGAGTGGAACAGACACACACATCAAATAGAGAATTCAGGTGCTGGCGTGGAACAGACACACACAAGAAACAGAGAATTCAGGTGCTGGCGTGGAACAGACACACACATGAAACAGAAAATTCAGGTGCTGGCGTGGAACAGACACACACATGAAACAGAGAATTCAGATGCTGGCGTGGAACAGACACACACATGAAACAGAGAATTCAGGTGCTGGCGTGGAACAGACACACACATGAAACAGAGAATTCAGGTGCTGGCGTGGAACAGACACACACATGAAACAGAGAATTCAGGTGCTGGCGTGGAACAGACACACACATGAAACAGAGAATTCAGGTGCTGGCGTGGAACAGACACTCACATGAAACAGAGAATTTAGGTGCTGGCGTGGAACAGACACACACATGAAACAGAGAATTCAGGTGCTGGCGTGGAAAAGACATAAACATGAAACAGAGAATTCAGGTGCTGGCGTGGAACAGACACACACATGAAACAGAGAATTCAGGTGCTGGCGTGGAACAGACACAAACATGAAACAGAGAATTCAGGTGCTGGCGTGGAACAGACACAAACATGAAACAGAGAATTCAGGTGCTGGCGTGGAACAGACACAAACATGAAACAGAGAATTCAGGTGCTGGTGTGGAACAGACA
This sequence comes from Bathymodiolus brooksi, assembly GCA_963680875.1. Classification (NCBI taxonomy): domain Eukaryota; kingdom Metazoa; phylum Mollusca; class Bivalvia; order Mytilida; family Modiolidae; genus Bathymodiolus; species Bathymodiolus brooksi. The sequence goes on along the minus strand of OY804580.1, from coordinate 64,030,739 downwards.
CAAACATGAAACAGAGAATTCAGGTGCTGGCGTGGAACAGACACAAACATGAAACAGAGAATTTATGTGCTGGCGTGGAACAGACACAAACATGAAACAGAGAATTCATATGCTGGCGTGGAACAGACACAAACATGAAACAGAAAATTCAGGTGCTGGTGTGGAACAGACATACACATGCAACATAGAAGTCAGGTGCTGGCGTGGAACAGACATAAACATGAAAAAGAGAATTCAGGTGCTGGTGTGGAACAGACACAAATATGAAGCAGAGAATTCAGGTGCTGGCGTGGAACAGACACACACATGAAACCGAGAATTCAGGTGCTGGCGTGGAAAAGACACAAACATGAAACAGAGAATTCAGGTGCTGGTGTGGAACAGACAGAAACATGAAACAGAGAATTATGGTGCTGGCGTGGAAGAGACACACACATGAAACAGAGAATTCAGGTGCTGGTGTGGAACAGACACAAACATGAAGCAGATAATTAAGGTTCTGGCGTGGAACAGACACACACATGAAACAGAGAATTCAGGTGCTGATATGGAACAGACACAAACATGAAGCAGAGAATTTAGGTCCTGGCGTGGAACAGACATAAACATGAAACGTAGAATTCAGGTGCTGGCGTGGAACAGACACACACATGAAACAGAGAATTCAGGTGCTGTTGTGGAACAGACACAAACATGAAGCAGAGAATTCAGGTGCTGGCGTGGAACAGACATAAATATGAATCAGAGAATTCAGGTGCTGACGTGGAACAGACACACACATGAAACAGAGAATTCAGGTGCTGGCGTGGAACAGACACACACATGAAACAGAGAATCCAGGTGCTGATGTGGAACAGACACAAACATGAAGCAGAAAATTCAGGTCCTGGCGTGGAACAGACACAAACATGAAACAGATAATTCAGGTGCTGGCGTGGAACAGACACACAGATGAAACAGAGAATTCAGGTGCTGGCTTGGAAAAGACACAAACATGAAACAGAGTTCAGGTGCTGGCGTGGAAAAGACACAAACATGAAACAGAGAAGTCAGGTGCTGGTGTGGAACAGACAGACACATGAAACAGAGAATTCAGGTGCTGGCGTGGAACAGACACAAACATGAAACAGAGAAGTCAGGTGTTGGCGTGAAACAGACACAAACATGAAACAGAGAATTCAGGTGCTGGTGTGGAACAGACACACACATGAAACAGAGAAGTCAGGTGCTGGCGTGGAACAGACACACACACATGAAACCGAGAATTCAGGTGCTGGCGTGGAACAGAAACAAACATGAAACCGAGAATTCAGGTGCTGGCGTGTAACAGACATCAACATGAAACAGGGAATTCAGGTACTGGCGTGGAACAGACACACACAAGAAACAGAGAATTCAGGTGCTGGCGTGGAACAGACACACACATGAAACAGAAAATTCAGGTGCTGGCGTGGAACAGACACACACATGAAACAGAGAATTCAGGTGCTGGCGTGGAACAGACACACACATGAAACAGAGAATTCAGGTGCTGGCGTGAAACAGACACACACATGAAACAGAGAATTCAGGTGCTGGCGTGGAACAGACACACACATGAAACAGAGAATTCAGGTGCTGGCGTGGAACAGACACACACATGAAACAGAGAATTCAGGTGCTGGCGTGGAACAGACACACACATGAAACAGAGAATTCAGGTGCTGGCGTGGAACAGACACAAACATGAAACAGAGAATTCAGGTGCTGGTGTGGAAAAGACACAAACATGAAACAGAGAATTCAGGTGCTGGTGTGGAACAGAAACAAACATGAAACAGAGAATTCAGGTGCTGGCGTGGAACAGACACACATATGAAACAAAGAAGTCAGGTGCTGGCGTGGAACAGACACACACATGAAACAGAGAATGCAGGTGCTGGCGTGGAACAGACACAAACATGAAACAGAGAATTCAGGTGCTGGCGTGGAACAGACACAAACATGAAACAGAGAAGTCAGGTGCTAGCGTGGAACAGACACAAACATGAAACAGAGAATTCAGGTGCTGGCGTGGAACAGACACACACATGAAACAGAGAATTCAGGTGCTGGGGTGGAACAGACACAAACATGAAACAGAGAAGTCAGGTGCTGGCGTGGAACAGACATACACATGAAACAGAGAATTCAGGTGCTGGCGTGGAACAGACACACACATGAAACAGAGAATTCAGGTGCTGGCGTGGAACAGACACAAACATGAAGCAGAGAATTCAGGTGCTGGCGTGGAACAGACATAAATATGAAACAGAGAATTCAGGTGCTGGCGTGGAACAGACACAAACATGAAACAGAGAATTCAGGTGCTGGCGTGGAACAGACACACAGATGAAACAGAGAATTCAGGTGCTGGCTTGGAAAAGACACAAACATGAAACAGAATTCAGGTGCTGGCGTGGAAAAGACACAAACATGAAACAGAGAAGTCAGGTGCTGGTGTGGAACAGACAGACACATGAAACAGAGAATTCAGGTGCTGGCGTGGAACAGACACAAACATGAAACAGAGAAGTCAGGTGTTGGCGTGAAACAGACACAAACATGAAACAGAGAATTCAGGTGCTTGTGTGGAACAGACACACACATGAAACAGAGAAGTCAGGTGCTGGCGTGGAACAGACACACACATGAAACAGAGAATTCAGGTGCTGGCGTGGAACAGAAACAAACATGAAACCGAGAATTCAGGTGCTGGCGTGTAACAGACATCAACATGAAACAGGGAATTCAGGTACTGGCGTGGAACAGACACACACATGAAACAGAGAATTCAGGTGCTGGCGTGTAACAGACACAAACATGAAACAGAGAATGCAGGTGCTGGCGTGGAACAGACACAAACATGAAACAGAGAATTCAGGTGCTGGCGTGGAACAGACACAAACATGAAACAGAGAAGTCAGGTGCTGGCGTGGAAAAGACACAAACATGAAACAGAGAATTCAGGTGCTGGTGTGGAACAGACACAAACATGAAACAGAGAATTCAGGTGCTGGCGTGGAACAGACACACATATGAAACAAAGAAGTCAGGTGCTGGCGTTGAACAGACACACACATGAAACAGAGAAGTCAGGTGCTGGAGTGGAACAGACACACACATCAAATAGAGAATTCAGGTGCTGGCGTGGAACAGACACACACAAGAAACAGAGAATTCAGGTGCTGGCGTGGAACAGACACACACATGAAACAGAAAATTCAGGTGCTGGCGTGGAACAGACACACACATGAAACAGAGAATTCAGATGCTGGCGTGGAACAGACACACACATGAAACAGAGAATTCAGGTGCTGGCGTGGAACAGACACACACATGAAACAGAGAATTCAGGTGCTGGCGTGGAACAGACACACACATGAAACAGAGAATTCAGGTGCTGGCGTGGAACAGACACACACATGAAACAGAGAATTCAGGTGCTGGCGTGGAACAGACACTCACATGAAACAGAGAATTTAGGTGCTGGCATGGAACAGACACACACATGAAACAGAGAATTCAGGTGCTGGCGTGGAAAAGACATAAACATGAAACAGAGAATTCAGGTGCTGGCGTGGAACAGACACACACATGAAACAGAGAATTCAGGTGCTGGCGTGGAACAGACACAAACATGAAACAGAGAATTCAGGTGCTGGCGTGGAACAGACACAAACATGAAACAGAGAATTCAGGTGCTGGCGTGGAACAGACACAAACATGAAACAGAGAATTCAGGTGCTGGTGTGGAACAGACACAAACATGAAACAGAGAATTCAGGTGCTGGCGTGGAACAGACACAAACATGAAACAGAGAATTTATGTGCTGGCGTGGAACAGACACAAACATGAAACAGAGAATTCATTTGCTGGCGTGGAACAGACACAAACATGAAACAGAGAATTCAGGTGCTGGTGTGGAACAGACATACACATGCAACATAGAAGTCAGGTGCTGGCGTGGAACAGACATAAACATGAAAAAGAGAATTCAGGTGCTGGTGTGGAACAGACACAAATATGAAGCAGAGAATTCAGGTGCTGGCGTGGAACAGACACACACATGAAACCGAGAATTCAGGTGCTGGCGTGGAAAAGACACAAACATGAAACAGAGAATTCAGGTGCTGGTGTGGAACAGACAGAAACATGAAACAGAGAATTATGGTGCTGGCGTGGAAGAGACACACACATGAAACAGAGAATTCAGGTGCTGGTGTGGAACAGACACAAACATGAAGCAGAGAATTAAGGTGCTGGCGTGGAACAGACACACACATGAAACAGAGAATTCAGGTGCTGATATGGAACAGACACAAACATGAAGCAGAGAATTTAGGTCCTGGCGTGGAACAGACATAAACATGAAACGTAGAATTCAGGTGCTGGCGTGGAACAGACACACACATGAAACAGAGAATTCAGGTGCTGTTGTGGAACAGACACAAACATGAAGCAGAGAATTCAGGTGCTGGCGTGGAACAGACATAAATATGAATCAGAGAATTCAGGTGCTGACGTGGAACAGACACACACATGAAACAGAGAATTCAGGTGCTGGCGTGGAACAGACACACACATGAAACAGAGAATCCAGGTGCTGATGTGGAACAGACACAAACATGAAGCAGAAAATTCAGGTCCTGGCGTGGAACAGACACAAACATGAAACAGATAATTCAGGTGCTGGCGTGGAACAGACACACAGATGAAACAGAGAATTCAGGTGCTGGCTTGGAAAAGACACAAACATGAAACAGAGTTCAGGTGCTGGCGTGGAAAAGACACAAACATGAAACAGAGAAGTCAGGTGCTGGTGTGGAACAGACAGACACATGAAACAGAGAATTCAGGTGCTGGCGTGGAACAGACACAAACATGAAACAGAGAAGTCAGGTGTTGGCCTGAAACAGACACAAACATGAAACAGAGAATTCAGGTGCTGGTGTGGAACAGACACACACATGAAACAGAGAAGTCAGGTGCTGGCGTGGAACAGACACACACACATGAAACCGAGAATTCAGGTGCTGGCGTGGAACAGAAACAAACATGAAACCGAGAATTCAGGTGCTGGCGTGTAACAGACATCAACATGAAACAGGGAATTCAGGTACTGGCGTGGAACAGACAAACACAAGAAACAGAGAATTCAGGTGCTGGCGTGGAACAGACACACACATGAAACAGAAAATTCAGGTGCTGGCGTGGAACAGACACACACATGAAACAGAGAATTCAGGTGCTGGCGTGGAACAGACACACACATGAAACAGAGAATTCAGGTGCTGGCGTGAAACAGACACACACATGAAACAGAGAATTCAGGTGCTGGCGTGGAACAGACACACACATGAAACAGAGAATTCAGGTGCTGGCGTGGAACAGACACACACATGAAACAGAGAATTCAGGTGCTGGCGTGGAACAGACACACACATGAAACAGAGAATTCAGGTGCTGGCGTGGAACAGACACAAACATGAAACAGAGAATTCAGGTGCTGGTGTGGAAAAGACACAAACATGAAACAGAGAATTCAGGTGCTGGTGTGGAACAGAAACAAACATGAAACAGAGAATTCAGGTGCTGGCGTGGAACAGACACACATATGAAACAAAGAAGTCAGGTGCTGGCGTGGAACAGACACACACATGAAACAGAGAATGCAGGTGCTGGCGTGGAACAGACACAAACATGAAACAGAGAATTCAGGTGCTGGCGTGGAACAGACACAAACATGAAACAGAGAAGTCAGGTGCTAGCGTGGAACAGACACAAACATGAAACAGAGAATTCAGGTGCTGGCGTGGAACAGACACACACATGAAACAGAGAATTCAGGTGCTGGGGTGGAACAGACACAAACATGAAACAGAGAAGTCAGGTGCTGGCGTGGAACAGACATACACATGAAACAGAGAATTCAGGTGCTGGCGTGGAACAGACACACACATGAAACAGAGAATTCAGGTGCTGGCGTGGAACAGACACAAACATGAAGCAGAGAATTCAGGTGCTGGCGTGGAACAGACATAAATATGAAACAGAGAATTCAGGTGCTGGCGTGGAACAGACACAAACATGAAACAGAGAATTCAGGTGCTGGCGTGGAACAGACACACAGATGAAACAGAGAATTCAGGTGCTGGCTTGGAAAAGACACAAACATGAAACAGAATTCAGGTGCTGGCGTGGAAAAGACACAAACATGAAACAGAGAAGTCAGGTGCTGGTGTGGAACAGACAGACACATGAAACAGAGAATTCAGGTGCTGGCGTGGAACAGACACAAACATGAAACAGAGAAGTCAGGTGTTGGCGTGAAACAGACACAAACATGAAACAGAGAATTCAGGTGCTTGTGTGGAACAGACACACACATGAAACAGAGAAGTCAGGTGCTGGCGTGGAACAGACACACACATGAAACAGAGAATTCAGGTGCTGGCGTGGAACAGAAACAAACATGAAACCGAGAATTCAGGTGCTGGCGTGTAACAGACATCAACATGAAACAGGGAATTCAGGTACTGGCGTGGAACAGACACACACATGAAACAGAGAATTCAGGTGCTGGCGTGTAACAGACACAAACATGAAACAGAGAATGCAGGTGCTGGCGTGGAACAGACACAAACATGAAACAGAGAATTCAGGTGCTGGCGTGGAACAGACACAAACATGAAACAGAGAAGTCAGGTGCTGGCGTGGAAAAGACACAAACATGAAACAGAGAATTCAGGTGCTGGTGTGGAACAGACACAAACATGAAACAGAGAATTCAGGTGCTGGCGTGGAACAGACACACATATGAAACAAAGAAGTCAGGTGCTGGCGTTGAACAGACACACACATGAAACAGAGAAGTCAGGTGCTGGAGTGGAACAGACACACACATCAAATAGAGAATTCAGGTGCTGGCGTGGAACAGACACACACAAGAAACAGAGAATTCAGGTGCTGGCGTGGAACAGACACACACATGAAACAGAAAATTCAGGTGCTGGCGTGGAACAGACACACACATGAAACAGAGAATTCAGATGCTGGCGTGGAACAGACACACACATGAAACAGAGAATTCAGGTGCTGGCGTGGAACAGACACACACATGAAACAGAGAATTCAGGTGCTGGCGTGGAACAGACACACACATGAAACAGAGAATTCAGGTGCTGGCGTGGAACAGACACACACATGAAACAGAGAATTCAGGTGCTGGCGTGGAACAGACACTCACATGAAACAGAGAATTTAGGTGCTGGCGTGGAACAGACACACACATGAAACAGAGAATTCAGGTGTTGGCGTGGAACAGACACAAACATGAAACAGAGAATTCAGGTGCTGGTGTGGAAAAGACACAAACATGAAACAGAGAATTCAGGTGCTGGCGTGGAAAAGACACAAACATGAAGCAGATAATTCAGGTGCTGGCGTGGAACAGACACACACATGAAACAGAGAATTCAGGTGCTGGCGTGGAAAAGACTCAAACATGAAGCAGAGAATTCAGGTGCTGGTGTAGAACAGACACCCACATGAAACAGAGAATTCAGGTGCTGGCGTGGAACAGACACAAACATGAAACAGAGAATTCAGGTGCTGGCGTGGAACAGACACAAACATGAAACAGAGAAGTCAGGTGCTGGCGTGGAAAAGACACACACATGAAACAGAGAAGTCAGGTGCTGGCGTGGAACAGACACACACATGAAACAGAGAATTCAGGTGCTGGCGTGGAACAGACACACACATGAAACAGAGAATTCAGGTGCTGGCGTGGAAAAGACACAAACATGAAGCAGAGAATTCAGGTGCTGGCGTGAAACAGACACACACATGAAACAGAGAAGTCAGGTGCTGGCGTGGAACAGACACAAACATGAAACAGAGAATTTATGTGCTGGCGTGGAACAGACACACACATGAAACAGAGAAGTCAGGTGCTGGCGTGGAACAGACACACACATGAAACAGAGAATTCAGGTGTTGGCGTGGAACAGACACAAACATGAAACAGAGAATGTAGGTGCTGGCGTGGAACAGATACAAACATGAAACAGAGAAGTCAGGTGCTGGCGTGGAACAGACACAAACATGAAACAGAGAATTCAGGTGCTGGCGTGGAACAGACACAAACATGAAACAGAGAATTCAGGTGCTGGCGTGGAACAGACACACACATGAAACAGAGAATGCAGGTGCTGGCGTGGAACAGACGCAAACATGAAGCAGAGAATTCAGGTGCTGGCATGGAACAGACACAAACATGAAACAGAGAAATCAGGTGCTGGCGTGGAACAGACACAAACATGAAACAGAGAAGTCAGGTGTTGGCGTGAAACAGACACAAACATGAAACAGAGAATTCAGGTGCTTGTGTGGAACAGACACACACATGAAACAGAGAAGTCAGGTGCTGGCGTGGAACAGACACACACATGAAACAGAGAATTCAGGTGCTGGCGTGGAACAGAAACAAACATGAAACCGAGAATTCAGGTGCTGGCGTGTAACAGACATCAACATGAAACAGGGAATTCAGGTACTGGCGTGGAACAGACACACACATGAAACAGAGAATTCAGGTGCTGGCGTGTAACAGACACAAACATGAAACAGAGAATGCAGGTGCTGGCGTGGAACAGACACAAACATGAAACAGAGAATTCAGGTGCTGGCGTGGAACAGACACAAACATGAAACAGAGAAGTCAGGTGCTGGCGTGGAAAAGACACAAACATGAAACAGAGAATTCAGGTGCTGGTGTGGAACAGACACAAACATGAAACAGAGAATTCAGGTGCTGGCGTGGAACAGACACACATATGAAACAAAGAAGTCAGGTGCTGGCGTTGAACAGACACACACATGAAACAGAGAAGTCAGGTGCTGGAGTGGAACAGACACACACATCAAATAGAGAATTCAGGTGCTGGCGTGGAACAGACACACACAAGAAACAGAGAATTCAGGTGCTGGCGTGGAACAGACACACACATGAAACAGAAAATTCAGGTGCTGGCGTGGAACAGACACACACATGAAACAGAGAATTCAGATGCTGGCGTGGAACAGACACACACATGAAACAGAGAATTCAGGTGCTGGCGTGGAACAGACACACACATGAAACAGAGAATTCAGGTGCTGGCGTGGAACAGACACACACATGAAACAGAGAATTCAGGTGCTGGCGTGGAACAGACACACACATGAAACAGAGAATTCAGGTGCTGGCGTGGAACAGACACTCACATGAAACAGAGAATTTAGGTGCTGGCGTGGAACAGACACACACATGAAACAGAGAATTCAGGTGTTGGCGTGGAACAGACACAAACATGAAACAGAGAATTCAGGTGCTGGTGTGGAAAAGACACAAACATGAAACAGAGAATTCAGGTGCTGGCGTGGAAAAGACACAAACATGAAGCAGATAATTCAGGTGCTGGCGTGGAACAGACACACACATGAAACAGAGAATTCAGGTGCTGGCGTGCAAAAGACTCAAACATGAAGCAGAGAATTCAGGTGCTGGTGTAGAACAGACACCCACATGAAACAGAGAATTCAGGTGCTGGCGTGGAACAGACACAAACATGAAACAGAGAATTCAGGTGCTGGCGTGGAACAGACACAAACATGAAACAGAGAAGTCAGGTGCTGGCGTGGAAAAGACACACACATGAAACAGAGAAGTCAGGTGCTGGCGTGGAACAGACACACACATGAAACAGAGAATTCAGGTGCTGGCGTGGAACAGACACACACATGAAACAGAGAATTCAGGTGCTGGCGTGGAAAAGACACAAACATGAAGCAGAGAATTCAGGTGCTGGCGTGAAACAGACACACACATGAAACAGAGAAGTCAGGTGCTGGCGTGGAACAGACACAAACATGAAACAGAGAATTTATGTGCTGGCGTGGAACAGACACACACATGAAACAGAGAAGTCAGGTGCTGGCGTGGAACAGACACACACATGAAACAGAGAATTCAGGTGTTGGCGTGGAACAGACACAAACATGAAACAGAGAATGTAGGTGCTGGCGTGGAACAGACACAAACATGAAACAGAGAAGTCAGGTGCTGGCGTGGAACAGACACAAACATGAAACAGAGAATTCAGGTGCTGGCGTGGAACAGACACAAACATGAAACAGAGAATTCAGGTGCTGGCGTGGAACAGACACACACATGAAACAGAGAATGCAGGTGCTGGCGTGGAACAGACGCAAACATGAAGCAGAGAATTCAGGTGCTGGCATGGAACAGACACAAACATGAAACAGAGAAATCAGGTGCTGGCGTGGAACAGACACAAACATGAAACAGAGAATGCAGGTGCTGGTGTGGAACAGACACACACATGAAACAGATAATTCAGGTGCTGGCGTGGAAAAGACATAAACATGAAACAGAGAATTCAGGTGCTGGCGTGGAACAGACACACACATGAAACAGAGAATTCAGGTGCTGGCGTGGAACAGACACAAACATGAAACAGAGAATTCAGGTGCTGGCGTGGAACAGACACAAACATGAAACAGAGAATTCAGGTGCTGGCGTGGAACAGACACAAACATGAAACAGAGAATTCAGGTGCTGGTGTGGAACAGACACAAACATGAAACAGAGAATTCAGGTGCTGGCGTGGAACAGACACAAACATGAAACAGAGAATTTATGTGCTGGCGTGGAACAGACACAAACATGAAACAGAGAATTCATTTGCTGGCGTGGAACAGACACAAACATGAAACAGAGAATTCAGGTGCTGGTGTGGAACAGACATACACATGCAACATAGAAGTCAGGTGCTGGCGTGGAACAGACATAAACATGAAAAAGAGAATTCAGGTGCTGGTGTGGAACAGACACAAATATGAAGCAGAGAATTCAGGTGCTGGCGTGGAACAGACACACACATGAAACCGAGAATTCAGGTGCTGGCGCGGAAAAGACACAAACATGAAACAGAGAATTCAGGTGCTGGTGTGGAACAGACAGAAACATGAAACAGAGAATTATGGTGCTGGCGTGGAAGAGACACACACATGAAACAGAGAATTCAGGTGCTGGTGTGGAACAGACACAAACATGAAGCAGAGAATTAAGGTGCTGGCGTGGAACAGACACACACATGAAACAGAGAATTCAGGTGCTGATGTGGAACAGACACAAACATGAAGCAGAGAATTCAGGTCCTGGCGTGGAACAGACATAAACATGAAACGTAGAATTCAGGTGCTGGCGTGGAACAGACACACACATGAAACAGAGAATTCAGGTGCTGTTGTGGAACAGACACAAACATGAAGCAGAGAATTCAGGTGCTGGCGTGGAACAGACATAAATATGAATCAGAGAATTCAGGTGCTGACGTGGAACAGACACACACATGAAACAGAGAATTCAGGTGCTGGCGTGGAACAGACACACAGATGAAACAGAGAATTCAGGTGCTGGCTTGGAAAAGACACAAACATGAAACAGAATTCAGGTGCTGGCGTGGAAAAGACACAAACATGAAACAGAGAAGTCAGGTGCTGGTGTGGAACAGACAGACACATGAAACAGAGAATTCAGGTGCTGGCGTGGAACAGACACAAACATGAAACAGAGAAGTCAGGTGTTGGCGTGAAACAGACACAAACATGAAGCAGATAATTCAGGTGCTGGCGTAGAAGAGACACACAGATGAAACAGAGAATTCAGGGTGCTGGCGTAGAAAAGACACAAACATGAAACAGAGAATTCAGGTGCTGGTGTGGAACAGACACACACATGAAACAGAGAAGTCGGGTGCTGGCGTGGAACAGACACACACATGAAACAGAGAATTATGGTGCTGGCGTGGAACAGAAACAAACATGAAACCGAGAATTCAGGTGCTGGCGTGGAACAGACATAAACATGAAACAGGGAATTCAGGTACTGGAGTGGAACAGACACACACATGAAACAGAGAATTCAGGTGCTGGCGTGTAACAGACACACACATGAAACAGAGAATGCAGGTGCTGGCGTGGAACAGACACAAACATGAAACAGAGAATTCAGGTGCTGGCGTGGAACAGACACAAACATGAAACAGAGAAGTCAGGTGCTGGCGTGGAAAAGACACAAACATGAAACAAAGAATTCAGGTGCTGGTGTGGAACAGACACAAACATGAAACAGAGAATTCAGGTGCTGGCGTGGAACAGACACAAACATGAAACAGAGAAGTCAGGTGCTGGCGTGGAACAGACACACACATGAAACAGAGAAGTCAGGTGCTGGCGTTGAACAGACACACACATGAAACAGAGAAGTCAGGTGCTGGCGTGGAACAGACACACACATGAAATAGAGAATTCAGGTGCTGGCGTGGAACAGACACACACAAGAAACAGAGAATTCAGGTGCTGGCGTGGAACAGACACACACATGAAACAGAAAATTCAGGTGCTGGCGTGGAACAGACAAACACATGAAACAGAGAATTCAGGTGCTGGCGTGGAAAAGACACACACATGAAACAGAATTCAGGTGCTGGTGTGGAACAGACACACACATGAAACAGAGAATTCAGGTGCTGGCGTGGAACAGACACACACATGAAACAGAGAATTCAGGTGCCGGTGTGGAACAGACACACACATGAAACAGAGATTTCAGGTGCTGGCGTGGAACAGACACACACATGAAACAGAGAATGCAGGTGCTGGCGTGGAACAGACACAAACATGAAACAAAGAATTCAGGTGCTGGTGTGGAAAAGACACAAACATGAAACAGAGAATTCAGGTGCTGGCGTGGAAAAGACACAAACATGAAGCAGATAATTCAGGTGCTGGCGTGGAACAGACACACACATGAAACAGAGAATTCAGATGCTGGCGTGGAAAAGACTCAAACATGAAGCAGAGAATTCAGGTGCTGGTGTAGAACAGACACCCACATGTAACAGAGAATTCAGGTGCTGGGTGGAACAGACACACACATGAAACAGAGAATTCAGGTGCTGGCGTGAAACAGACACAAACATGAAACATAGAATTCAGGTGCTGGCGTGGAATAGACACAAACATGAAACAGAGAAGTCAGGTGCTGGCGTGGAAAAGACACAAACATGAAACAGAGAATTCAGGTGCTGCTGTGGAACAGACACAAACATGAAACAGAGAATTCAGGTGCTGGCGTGGAACAGACACACACATGAAACAGAGAAGTCAGGTGCTGGCGTGGAACAGACACACACATGAAACAGAGAAGTCATGTGCTGGCGTGGAACAGACACACACATGAAACAGAGAATTCAGGTGCTGGCGTGGAACAGACACACACATGAAACAGAGAATTCAGGTGCTGGCGTGGAAAAGAAACAAACATGAAGCAGATAATTCAGGTGCTGGCGTGGAACAGACACACACATGAAACAGAGAAGTGAGGTGCTGGCGTGGAACAGACACACACATGAAACAGAGAATTCAGGTGCTGGCGTGGAACAGACACACACATGAAATAGAGAATTCAGGTGCTGGCGTGGAAAAGAAACAAACATGAAGCAGATAATTCAGGTGCTGGCGTGGAACAGACACACACATGAAACAGAGAAGTGAGGTGCTGGCGTGGAACAGACACACACATGAAACAGAGAATTCAGGTGCTGGCGTGAAACAGACACACACATGAAACAGAGAAGTCAGGTGCTGGCGTGGAACAGACACAAACATGAGACAGAGAAGTCAGGTGCTGGCGTGGAACAGACACACACATGAAACAGAGAATTCAGGTTCTGGCGTGGAACAGACACAAACATGAAACAGAGAATTCAGGTGCTGGCGTGGAACAGACACAAACATGAAACAGAGAATTCAGGTGCTGGCGTGGAACAGACACAAACATGAAACAGAGAATTCAGGTGCTGGTGTGGAACAGACACACACATGAAACAGAGAATTCAGGTGCTGGCGTGGAACAGACACAAACATGAAACAGAGAATTTATGTGCTGGCGTGGAACAGACACAAACATGAAACAGAGAATTCAGGTGCTGGCGTGGAACAGACACAAACATGAAACAGAGAATTCAGGTGCTGGTGTGGAACAGACATACACATGCAACAGAGAAGTCAGGTGCTGGCGTGGAACAGACACACACATGAAACAGAGAATTCAGGTGCTGGCGTGGAACAGACATAAACATGAAACAGAGAATTCAGGTGCTGGCGTGGAACAGACACAGACATGAAACAGAGAATTCAGGTGCTGGCGTTGAAAGGACACACACATGAAACAGAGAAGTCAGGTGCTGGCGTGGAACAGACACAAACTTGAAAAAGAGAATTCAGGTGCTGGCGTGGAACAGACACACACATGAAACAGAGAAATCAGGTGCTGGCGTGGAATGGACACAAACATGAAACAGAGAATTCAGGTGTTGGCTTGGAAAAGACACAAACATGAAACAGAGAATTCAGGTGCTGGCGTGGAACAGACACAAACATGAAGCAGAGAATTCAGGTGCTGGCGTGGAACAGACACACACATGAAATAGAGAATTCAGGTGCTGTCGTGGAACCGACACACACATGAAACAGAGAAGTCAGGTGCTGGTGTGGAACATACACAAACATGAAGTAGAGAATTCAGGTGCTGGCGTGGAACAGACACAAACACGAAACAGAGAATTCAGGTACTGGCATGGACAAGACACAAACATGAAGCAGATAATTCAGGTGCTTGCGTGGAACAGACAAAAACATGAAACAGAGTTAAACTGGTTAATTTGATCCGAACCATCACATGTTAGCAACGTAAAATATAATAGATAATCGTCAAATAATCACCGTCAGTTGTCATGTATGGCCTTCAAATAATCATTGTTAAAAAAAGACTTCACCTTGGATTCCTAGTGGCATACTTGAAGTCACTCAGACAGTTTCAACGGGTGTCACTAATGAAGCGGGCACTGCTTACCCGTCTGATGTACCCGGGGTCACCCCCGGTTTTTAATGGTGTTCAATTTGTGCTCAATCTTTTAGTTTTCTGTGTAATGCTTCGTAGATAATTGTTTGTCCTTTTCCCTTTTCATTTTGGTCAGTGCGTTGTCGTCTTTCCTTCGATATACGCTTCTGATTATCCATTTGGGGGTTAGGATTATTGTGCGTAATGCCACTTTCATTATTATTTCAGTTATATCGTGGAGGTAAATTTCACTGGTTTAGGAAACCGGAGTACCCGGTGAAACCCACTGTCAACTTTTATCACATAATGTTGTATCGAGTACACATCGCCATGAGCGGGAATCGAATTTACAATTTTAGTGGTGATATACACACTGATTGAATAGGTAGTTGTACATCTAACTACCATGCCATCACAACCACGACGCCCCTATACCTTTGGCATCTTCCAACGTTTCTTATACCTCAGCTTTACACATACCCCTTCATGTAATCAGTGACACAGATTAGGAAATAATACTAAGAGGTTATTATACGGCAATTGTTATATCACATCCCATATCAACCCGAGACACCCATAATAGCCAGAAAGCCGAAAATCTCTATGGCTAATATGGGTGTCTCAGGTTGATATGGGGTGTGATATGAAAATAGCCATATAATAACATATCTATCATATACTTCCAATTCCATTAAAATACATAAAAATGCTTAATGTTAAGGAAATTTTCTCATGTTACATATAAATAATTATCAGAAATATTGATATAAAACATTAAAAGTGATACATATATATATAATATTCAATAATGAAACTGCAATTTTACAATTATGGATATTTTCACAGATTTTTCAAATTTCAGAAATCTAAATGTGTTAGATAATACAAAATTTATTAAGAAGAAAGGGAAAATATAAAACATCAAACGAATTTTTCCGAAATATGAGGGTAAACATCCAATTTTACGCAATTTTCCAGTGAGCAAAAACCAATTTATCTTCTAAATCCTACAACTACAGCTCATGTCAAAATTATAGGCTTCTACATAATAAGGTCATTAGAAAATAAGGGTAATAACAAAATTACCGAACTCCGAACAATCTTACAAAGGGAAAGTCAAAACTCATAATTATATAAACAGACAAAATCAGTCAACATCCGGAAAACTGTGAAAACCGTAATGACCCTGACTTGGTACAGGCATTTCTAAAGAAATGGTGGGTTGAATCAGATTTTAAGGCGCCAAACTGAGGACAGAAGTCTCTTAATTTGTTCATGATAAATTGAGATATCTTGTTTACATTGTTTTTTTTGTTTTTTTGTTTTGTTTTTTCTGGTCACAACCATGTATGGATGTTTATTTGACAATAAAATTATATATTATTAAGGAGAAACAGTAAAGACTGGTTGGCTGGAATTAGAATAATGTGTCCGAGTGGAGCGACATGTCTACCCGCTGACTGTTGTTTCGGTGATCTGGCACTATAGAATTCCACCTCAGTGTGTTGGTCTAGTACAAAGCAAATATCATCATCAATTCATTGAAAATTGACTTGTTCCCACCATAATATAGCTGACAAACTGCTGAATTGGCGTTAAACAGCAATCACTTACTCACTCGTCATTTTGCCCATGTATGTCCTTGTTAAATATTAGAATGACACTACGTATGCACTCACAGGTGAAAAGAAACCATTTCTGGCCGAATATATTTTGGATTATTTTATTTTCATAAACACATAGACTGTGTTGCTATCCACACTTTCACTGACAGTTTGTTCTATTTGCAATATCATACATATATTAAGTAAATATATAATACAGTTTATTAATATTTCAAATTTTCATACACTTTGCTTTCTGGCCTTTCTGTATTTCCACACACATCACCTTGAGGATTATCTGGTCTGATGTACTCAGCATTGTCAAAACTTTGAGTTGCCATCTTCAGCCTTAATTCCTCATAATTCTCATCTCTATAACCAACAAATATTTATATTATATAGATAGGAAGAGGAAACTTGTCGTTATTGACAGTAAAGCAAGTATTAAAATATGTTTAATGACGAAAACTACCACACCCTACCACTCCACACGCTATCATATAATTTAACCATCAATCTAACCTGTCAGCCCAAATCTTACTTCTAACCCTAAACCCACAAGACAAGACCTACCACACCCTAATGCAGATTTAAATCAATAATATGTGTTATTATTTTTTTTTAAATCATTAGCATTAGAATCAATACCCCTTTTTAAAAGACATTGCTCAAACATTAATATCATCCCTTTGAACCGCATTGGTGGCGTAATGGTTAGCGTGCTCGCCTTGAGTGCGGTAGATCGTGGGTTCGAGCCCCGGTCGGGTAAAACCAAAGACTATGCAATTGGTATTTGTTGCTTCTGTGGTACGCACGCAGCATTAAGGAGAAACAGTAAAGATTGGTTGGCTCGGAATCAGAATAATGTGTCCGAGTGGAGCGACATGTCTACCCACTGACTGTTGTTTCAGTGATCTGGTACTGTAAAAATCCACCACAGTTTGTTGGTCTAGTACAAAGCGAATATCATCATCATTTCATTGAAAATTGACTTGTTCCCACCATGATATAGTTGACAAATTGCTGAATTGGCGTTAAACAGCAATCACTTACTCACTCGTCATTTTGCCCATGTATGTCCTTGTTAAATATTAGAATGACACTACGTATGCACTCACAGGTGAAATTAAAAGCATTTATGACCGAATATATTTTGGATTATTTTATTTTCATAAACAAATAGGCTGTGTTGCTATCCACACTTTCACTGAAAGTTTGTTATATTTGCAATATCATACATATATACATAAGTAAATATATAATACAGTTTTTATTAATATTTCAAATTTTCATACACATTGCTTTCTGGCCTTTCTGTATTTCCACACACATGACCTTGAGGATTATCTGGTCTGATGTAATCAGCATTGTCATAACTTTGAGTTGCCCTACTCAGCCTGAATTCCTCATAATTCTCATCTCTATAACAAGCAAATATTTATATTATATAGATAGGAAGCGGAAAGGTGTCGTTATTGACAGCAAAGCAAGTATTAAAATATTTTTAATGACGAAACCTACCACACCCTACCACTCCACACCCTATCATATAGCTTAATCATCAATCTAACCTGTCAGCCTAAATCTTACTTCTAACCCTAAGCCTACAAGACAAGGCCTACTACACCTTGCCAAACTCCATCATATAGCACAACCATAACTCTAACATATCAGCCAAAATCGTACCTCTAACTCTAAGCATACAATACAAGGTCTGTCATACCCTACCACACCAAACACCCTATCACATAGCTTAAACATAACTCTAACCTGTCAGCATAAATCGTACCTCTAACATAAACACACAAGACAAGGTATATCAAACCCTACCATTCTAAGCTCTATCATATAGCTTAACCAAAATTCTAACCTCCCAGCCTAAATCGTACTTCTAACTATAAACCTACAAGACAAGGCCTACCACACCCTATCACGCCAAACTCCATCATATAGCACAACCATAACTCTAACATATCAGCCAAGATCGTACCTCTAACCCTAAGCATACAATACAAGGTCTGTCATACCCTACCACATCAAACATCCTATCACATAGCTTAACCATAACTCTAACCTGTCAGCATAAATCGTACCTCTAACCATAAACATACAAGACAAGGTATATCAAACCCTACCATGCTAAGCTCTATCATATAGCTTAACCAAAATTCTACCCTCTCAGCCTAAATCGTACTTCTAACCATAAACCTACAAGACAAGGCCTATCACACCCTATCACGCCAAGTCCCATCATATAGCACAACCATAACTCTAACATATCAGCCAAAATCGTACCTCTAACCCTAAACATACAATGCAAGGTATGTCATACCCTACCACACCAAACATCCTATCACATAGCTTAACCATAACTCTAACCTGTCAGTATAAATCGTACCTCTAACCATAAACATACAAGACAAGGTATATCAAACCCTTCCATTCTAAGCTCTATTATATAGCTTAACCATTACTCTAACCTGTCAGCCTAAATCGTACCTCTAACCCTAAATCTACAATACAAGGTCTATCACACCCTACCACGCTAAGCTCTATCATATAACATAATCATAACTCTAAGCGTTCAGTCTAACTCGTACCTGTAACCATAAACCTTCAAGACAAAGCCTACCACACCCTAACAACCCAATTCCAATCGTAGAGCATAACGATAACTCCAACATTTAATACTAAATCGTACCTCTAACACTAATCCTACAGTCCACAACTATAACCTGTCAACCAAAATCTAACTTCTAATCTTAAACCTACCAGACAGGGACTACTACACCCTAACACTCCGAACCCTTTCATATAGCATAACTATGATTCTAACCTTTTTACCGTACTTCTAACACTAAAGCTACAAGACAAAGGTCTACCATAATCATAAGCCCTGAGCCTAAGCTATATCATATACTCTAAACATGTAAGTCTTATCCCTAGTCTATCCCTATCGCCTTAGCCTAAGCCATATCATATACTGTAAACTTGTAAGTCTTATCCCAAGTATATCCCTATCACCTTAGCCTAAGCTATATCATATACTCTAAACATGTAAGTCTTATCCCAAGTCTATCCCTATCACGTTAGCTTAAGCTATATCATATACACTAAACATGTAAGTCTTATCCCAAGTCTATCCCTATCGCAGTGCCTTAGCCTACGAACTATAATCCCAACACTGAATCGTTAATAAACATAATCCTGCATAGAATATCCAATTTTACCTAACAGCGCAATGGTAATTGAACGAAATGATAATTAACTATCGTAAGGTTTAGTTTCTATTATGATAGTAATATCCGCTGTGATTACCGCGTAAGACGATGTTCTGTTCGTCTTTACTCGTATTTGCGTTGTAGGGGGTTCATGTTTAGTGTATATTGTTTGTATTTATTTACATATACTAATGTCTAACACGATTTCCATATAACCTGAAGAGCTTGTCTTAAAAGAATAACACGACATAGGTCACTAGTGAACCAGTAAACGATAACCTTTCCTCAGTGCACCCCCGTGATTTTGTAGGGTTGGTGTTGCTCAATCTGTAGTGTGGTATTCTGTAGATCATTGTTTGTCCTGTTATCCTGTTGTCCTTTAGCCATTGTGTTGTCTGTCATTGTTTGACCTGTTGACCGTTAGCCATTGTATTGTCTGTCATTGTTTTTCCTGTTGTCCCTTTGCAGTGTATTGTCTGTCATTGTTTGTCCTGTTGTCCTTTAGCTATTGTATTGTCTGTCATTGTTTGTCCTGTTGTCCTTTAGCCATTGTATTGACTGTCATTGTTTGTCCTGTTGTCCTTTAGCCATTGTATTGTCTGTCATTGTTTGTCCTGTTGTCCTTTAGTCATTATATTGTCTGTCATTGTTTGTCCTGTTGTCCTTTAGCCATTGTATTGTCTGTCATTGTTTGTCCTATTGTCCTTTAGTCATTGTATTGCCTGTCATTGTTTGTCCGGTTTTCCTTTAGCCATTATATTGTCTGTCATTGTTTGTCCTGTTGTCCTTTAGCCATTGCATTGACTGTCATTGTTTGTCCTGTTGTCCTTTAACCATTGTATTGTCTGTCATTGTTTGTCCTGTTGTCCTTTAGCCATTGTATTGACTGTCATTGTTAGTGCTGTTGTCCTTTAGCCATTGTATTGTGTGTCATTGTTTGTCCTCTTGTCCTTTAGTCATTGTATTGCCTGTCATTGTTTGTCCTGTTTTCCTTTAGCCATTATATTGTCTGTCATTGTTTGTCCTGTTGTCATTTAGCCATTGTGTTGTCTGTCATTGTTTGTCCTGTTGTCCTTTAGCCATTGTATTGACTGTCATTGTTTGTGCTGTTGTCTTTTAGCAATTGTATTGTCTGTCATTGTTTGTCCTGTTGTCATTTAGTTATTGTATTGCCTGTCATTGTTTGTCCTGTTGTCCTGTACCCATTATATTGTATGTCATTGTTTGTCCTGTTGTCCTTTAGTCATTGTATTGTCTGTCATTGTTTGTTCTGTTGTCCTTTAGCCATTGTATTTTCTGTCATTGTTTGTCCTGTTGTCCTTTAACCATTCTATCATTGTTTGTCCTGTTGTCCTTTAGCCATTGTATTGTCTGTCATTGTTTGTCCTGTTGTGCTTTAGCCATTGTATTGTCTGTCATTGCTTGTCCTGTTGTCCTTTAGCCATTGTGTTGTCTGTCATTGTTTGTCATGTTGTCCTTTAGCAATTGTATTGTCTGTCATTGTTTGCCCTGTTGTCCTTTAACCATTATATTGTCTGTCATTGTTTGTCCTGTTGTCCTTTAGCCATTGTATTGTCTGTCATTGTTTGTCCTGTTGTCGTTTTATTGTCTGTCATTGTTTGTCCTGTTGTCCTTTAGCCATTGTATTGTCTGTCATTGTTTGTCCTGTTGTCCTTTAGCCATTGTATTGTCTTTCATTGTTTGTCCTGTTGTCCTTTAGCCATTGTATTGTCTGCCTTTGTTTGTCCTGTTGTCCTTTAGCCATTGTATTGTCTTTCATTGTTTGTCCTGTTGTGCTTTCGCCATTGTATTTTCTGTCATTGTTTGCCCTGTTGTCCTTTAGCCATTGTATTGTCAGTCATTGTTTGTCCTGTTGTCCTTTAGCCATTGTATTGTCTGTCATTGTTTGTCCTATTGTCCTTTAGCCATTGTATTGTCTGTCATTGTTTGTCTTGTTGTCCTTTAGCCATTGTATTGTCTGTCATTGTTTGTCTTGTTGTCCTTTAGCCATTGTATTTTCTGCCATTGTTTGTCCTGTTGTCCTTTAGCCATTGTATTGTCTTTCATTGTTTGTCCTATTTGTCCTTTAGCCATTGTATTGTCTGCCATTGTTTGTTCTGTTGTCCTTTATACATTGTATTGTCTGTCATTGTTTGTTCTGTTGTCCTTTAGACATTGTATTGTCTGTCATTGTTTGTCCTGTTGTCCTTTAGCCATTTTATTGACTGTCATTGTTTGTCCTGTTCTCCTTTAGACATTGTATTGTCTGTCATTGTTTGTCCTGTTCTTCTTTAGCCATTGTATTGTCTGCCAGTGTTTGTCCTGTTCTCCTTTAGCTATTGTATTGTCTGCCATTGTTTGTTCTGTTGTCCTTTAGACATTGTATTGTCTGTCATTGTTTGTCCTGTTGTCCTTTAGCCATTTTATTGACTGTCATTGTTTGTCCTGCTGTCCTTTAGCCATTGTATTGTCTGTCATTGTTTGTCCTGTTGTCCTTTAGCCATTGTATTGTCTGTCATTGTTTGTCCTGTTGTCCTTTAGTCATTGTATTGTCTGTTATTGTTTCTCCTGTTGTCCTTTAGCAATTATATTGTCTGTCATTGTTTGTCCTGTTGTCCTTTAGCCATTGTATTGTCTGTCATTGTTTGTCCTGTTGTCCTTTAGCCATTGTATTGACCGTCATTGTTTGTCCTGTTGTCCTTTAACCATTGTATTGTCTGTCATTGTTTGTCCTGTTGTCCTTTAGTCATTATATTGTCTGTCATTGTTTGTCCTGTTGTCCTTTAGCCATTGTATTGTCTGTCATTGTTTGTCCTATTGTCCTTTAGTCATTGTATTGCCTGTCAATGTTTGTCCGGTTTTCCTTTAGCCATTATATTGTCTGTCATAGTTTGTCCTGTTGTCCTTTAGCCATTGCATTGACTGTCATTGTTTGTCCTGTTGTCCTTTAACCATTGTATTGTCTGTCATTGTTTGTCCTGTTGTCCTTTAGCCATTGTATTGACTGTCATTGTTAGTGCTGTTGTCCTTTAGCCATTGTATTGTGTGTCATTGTTTGTCCTCTTGTCCTTTAGTCATTGTATTGCCTGTCATTGTTTGTCCTGTTTTCTTTTAGCCATTATATTGTCTGTCATTGTTTGTCCTGTTGTCATTTAGCCATTGTGTTGTCTGTCATTGTTTGTCCTGTTGTTCTTTAGCCATTGTATTGACTGTCATTGTTTGTGCTGTTGTCTTTTAGCAATTGTATTGTCTGTCATTGTTTGTCCTGTTGTCCTTTAGTTATTGTATTGCCTGTCATTGTTTGTCCTGTTGTCCTTTAGCCATTGTATTGTCTGTCATTGTTTTTCCTGTTGTCCTTTAGCCATAGTATTGTCTGTCATTGTTTGTCCTGTTGTCCTTTAACCATTGTGTTGTCTCTCATTGTTTGTCCTGCTGTCCTTTAGCCATTGTATTGTCTGTCATTGTTTGTCCTGTTGTCCTTTAGCCATTGTATTGTCTGTCATTGTTTGTCCTGTTGTCCTTTAGTCATTGTATTGTCTGTCATTGTTTCTCCTGTTGTCCTTTAGCAATTATATTGTCTGTCATTGTTTGTTCTGTTGTCCTTTAACCATTGTATTGTCTGTCATTGTTTGTCCGATTGTCCTTTAGCCATTGTACTGTCTGTCATTGTTTGTCCTTTCATATTGCATAACTATGATTCTAACCTTTTTACCGTACTTCTAACACTAAAGCTACAAGACAAAGGTCTACCATAATCATAAGCCCTGAGCCTAAGCTATATCATATACTCTAAACATGTAAGTCTTATCCCAAGTCTATCCCTATCGCCTTAGCCTAAGCCATATCATATACTGTAAACTTGTAAGTCTTATCCCAAGTATATCCCTATCACCTTAGCCTAAGCTATATCATATACTCTAAACATGTAAGTCTTATCTGAAGTCTATCCCTATCACCTTAGCTTAAGCTATATCATATACACTAAACATGTAAGTCTTATCCCAAGTCTATCCCTATCGCAGTGCCTTAGCCTACGAACTATAATCCCAACACTGAATCGTTAATAAACATAATCCTGCATAGAATATCCAATTTTACCTAACAGCGCAATGGTAATTGAACGAAATGATAATTAACTATCGCAAGGTTTAGATTCTATTATGATAGTAATATCCGCTGTGATTACCGCGTAAGACGATGTTCTGTTCGTCTTTACTCGTATTTGCGTTGTAGGGGGTTCATGTTTAGTGTATATTGTTTGTATTTATTTACATATACTGATGTCTAACACAATTTCCATATAACCTGATGAGCTTGTCTTAAAAGAATAACACGACATAGGTCACTAGTGAACCAGTAAATGATAACCTTTCCTCAGTGCACCCCCGTGATTTTGTAGGGTTGGTGTTGCTCAATCTGTAGTGTGGTATTCTGTAGATCATTGTTTGTCCTGTTATCCTGTTGTCCTTTAGCCATTGTGTTGTCTGTCATTGTTTGACCTGTTGACCTTTAGCCATTGTATTGTCTGTCATTGTTTTTCCTGTTCTCCCTTTGCAGTATATTGTCTGTCATTGTTTGTCCTGTTGTCCTTTAGCCATTGTATTGTATGTCATTGTTTGTCCTGTTGTCCTTTAGCCATTGTATTGACTGTCATTGTTTGTCCTGTTGTCCTTTAGCCATTGTATTGTCTGTCATTGTTTGTCCTGTTGTCCTTTAGTCATTATATTGTCTGTCATTGTTTGTCCTGTTGTCCTTTAGCCATTGTATTGTCTGTCATTGTTTGTCCTATTGTCCTTTAGTCATTGTATTGCCTGTCATTGTTTGTCCGGTTTTCCTTTAGCCATTATATTGTCTGTTATTGTTTGTCCTGTTGTCCTTTAGCCATTGCATTGACTGTCATTGTTTGTCCTGTTGTCCTTTAACCATTGTATTATCTGTCATTGTTTGTCCTGTTGTCCTTTAGCCATTGTATTGACTGTCATTGTTAGTGCTGTTGTCCTTTAGCCATTGTATTGTGTGTCATTGTTTGTCCTCTTGTCCTTTAGTCATTGTATTGTCTACCATTGTTTGTCCTGTTGTCCTTTAGCCATTGTATTGTCTTTCATTGTTTGTCCTATTGTCCTTTAGCCATTGTATTGTCTGTCTTTGTTTTTCCTGTTGTCCTTTATCCATTGTATTGTCTTTCATTGCTTATCCTATTGTCCTTTAGCCATTGTATTGTCTGTCATTGTTTGTCCTGTTGTCCTTTAGCCATTGTATTGTCTGTCTTTGTTTGTCCTGTTGTCCTTTTTCCATTGTCTTGTCTTTCATTGCTTGTCCTATGGTCCTTTAGCCATTGTATTGTCTGTCATTGTTTGTCCTGTTGTCCTTTAGTCATTATATTGTCTGCCATTGCTTGTCCTGTTGTCCTTTAGCCATTGTATTGTCTGTCATTGTTTGTCCTAATGTCCTTTAGTCATTGTATTGCCTGTCATTGTTTGTCCTGTTTTCCTTTAGCCATTATATTGTCTGTCATTGTTTGTCCTGTTGTCATTTAGCCATTGTGTTGTCTGTCATTGTTTGTCCTGTTGTCCTTTAGCCATTGTATTGACTGTCATTGTTTGTGCTGTTGTCTTTTAGCAATTGTATTGTCTGTCATTGTTTGTCCTGTTGTCCTTTAGTTATTGTATTGCCTGTCATTGTTTCTCCTGTTGTCCTGTACCCATTATATTGTATGTCATTGTTTGTCCTGTTGTCGTTTAGTCATTGTATTGTCTGTCATTCTTTGTTCTGTTGTCCTTTAGCCATTATATTTTCTGTCATTGTTTGTCCTGTTGTCCTTTAACCATTCTATCATTGTTTGTCCTGTTGTCCTTTAGCCATTGTATTGTCTGTCATTGTTTGTCCTGTTGTGCTTTAGCCATTGTATTGTCTGTCATTGCTTGTCCTGTTGGCCTTTAGCCATTGTGTTGTCTGTCATTGTTTGTCATGTTGTCCTTTAGCAATTGTATTGTCTGTCATTGTTTGCCCTGTTGTCCTTTAGCCATTGTATTGTCTGTCATTGTTTGTCCTGTTGTCGTTTTATTGTCTGTCATTGTTTGTCCTGTTGTCCTTTAGCCATTGTATTGTCTGTCATTGTTTGTCCTGTTGTCCTTTAGCCATTGTATTGTCTTTCATTGTTTGTCCTGTTGTCCTTTAGCCATTGTATTGTCTGCCTTTGTTTGTCCTGTTGTCCTTTAGCCATTGTATTGTCTTTCATTGTTTGTCCTGTTGTGCTTTAGCCATTGTATTGTCTGTCATTGTTTGCCCTGTTGTCCTTTAGCCATTGTATTGTCAGTCATTGTTTGTCCTGTTGTCCTTTAGCCATTGTATTGTCTGTCATTGTTTGTCCTATTGTCCTTTAGCCATTGTATTGTCTGTAATTGTTTGTCTTGTTGTCCTTTAGCCATTGTATTGTCTGTCATTGTTTGTCTTGTTGTCCTTTAGCCATTGTATTTTCTGCCATTGTTTGTCCTGTTGTCCTTTAGCCATTGTATTGTCTTTCATTCTTTGTCCTATTTGTCCTTTAGCCATTGTATTGTCTGCCATTGTTTGTTCTGTTGTCCTTTATACATTGTATTGTCTGTCATTATTTGTTCTGTTGTCCTTTAGACATTGTATTGTCTGTCATTGTTTGTCCTGTTGTCCTTTAGCCATTTTATTGACTGTCATTGTTTGTCCTGTTCTCCTTTAGCCATTGTATTGTCTGTCATTGTTTGTCCTGTTCTCCTTTAGCCATTGTATTGTCTGCCATTGTTTGTCCTGTTCTCCTTTAGCTATTGTATTGTCTGCCATTGTTTGTTCTGTTGTCCTTTAGACATTGTATTGTCTGTCATTGTTTGTCCTGTTGTCCTTTAGCCATTTTATTGACTGTCATTGTTTGTCCTGCTGTCCTTTAGGCATTGTATTGTCTGTCATTGTTTGTCCTGTTGTCCTTTAGCCATTGTATTGTCTGTCATTGTTTGTCCTGTTGTCCTTTAGTCATTGTATTGTCTGTCATTGTTTCTCCTGTTGTCCTTTAGCAATTATATTGTCTGTCATTGTTTGTCCTGTTGTCCTTTAGCCATTGTATTGTCTGTCATTGTTTGTCCTGTTGTCTTTTAGCCATTGTATTGACTGTCATTGTTTGTCCTGTTGTCCTTTAGCCATTGTATTGTCTGTCATTGTTTGTCCTGTTGTCCTTTAGTCATTATATTGTCTGTCATTGTTTGTCCTGTTGTCCTTTAGCCATTGTATTGTCTGTCATTGTTTGTCCTATTGTCCTTTAGTCATTGTATTGCCTGTCAATGTTTGTCCGGTTTTCCTTTAGCCATTATATTGTCTGTCATTGTTTGTCCTGTTGTCCTTTAGCCATTACATTGACTGTCATTGTTTGTCCTGTTGTCCTTTAACCATTGTATAGTCTGTCATTGTTAGTGCTGTTGTCCTTTAGCCATTGTATTGTGTGTCATTGTTTGTCCTCTTGTCCTTTAGTCATAGTATTGCCTGTCATTGTTTGTCATGTTTTCTTTTAACCATTATATTGTCTGTCATTGTTTGTCCTGTTGTCATTTAGCCATTGTGTTGTCTGTCATTGTTTGTGCTGTTGTCTTTTAGCAATTGTATTGTCTGTCATTGTTTGTCCTGTTGTCCTTTAGTTATTGTATTGCCTGTCATTGTTTGTCCTTTTGTCATTTAGCCATTATATTGTATGTCATTGTTTGTCCTGTTGTCCTTTAGTCATTGTATTGTCTGTCATTGTTTGTTCTGTTGTCCTTTAGCCATTGTATTTTCTGTCATTGTTTGTCCTGTTGTCCTTTAACCATTCTATCATTGTTTGTCCTGTTGTCCTTTAGCCATTGTATTGTCTGTCATTGTTTGTCTTGTTGTGCTTTAGCCATTGTATTGTCTGTCATTGCTTGTCCTGTTGTTCTTTAGCCATTGTGTTGTCTGTCATTGTTTGTCATGTTGTCCTTTAGCAATTGTATTGTCTGTCATTGTTTGCCCTGTTGTCCTTTAGCCATTATATTGTCTGTCATTGTTTGTCCTGTTGTCCTTTAGCCATTGTATTGTCTGTCATTGTTTGTCCTGTTGTCGTTTTATTGTCTGTCATTGTTTGTCCTGTTGTCCTTTAGCCATTGTATTGTCTGTCATTGTTTGTCCTGTTGTCCTTTAGCCATTGTATTGTCTTTCATTGTTTGTCCTGTTGTCCTTTAGCCATTGTATTGTCTGCCTTTGTTTGTCCTGTTGTCCTTTAGCCATTGTATTGTCTTTCATTGTTTGTCCTGTTGTGCTTTAGCCATTGTATTGTCTGTCATTGTTTGCCCTGTTGTCCTTTAGCCATTGTATTGTCAGTCATTGTTTGTCCTGTTGTCCTTTAGCCATTGTATTGTCTGTCATTGTTTGTCCTATTGTCCTTTAGCCATTGTATTGTCTGTCATTGTTTGTCTTGTTGTCCTTTAGCCATTGTATTGTCTGTCATTGTTTGTCTTGTTGTCCTTTAGCCATTGTATTGTCTGCCATTGTTTGTCCTGTTGTCCTTTAGCCATTGTATTGTCTTTCATTGTTTGTCCTATTTGTCCTTTAGCCATTGTATTGTCTGCCATTGTTTGTTCTGTTGTCCTTTATACATTGTATTGTCTGCCATTGTTTGTTCTGTTGTCCTTTAGACATTGTATTGTCTGTCATTGTTTGTCCTGTTGTCCTTTAGCCATTTTATTGACTGTCATTGTTTGTCCTGCTGTCCTTTAGCCATTGTATTGTCTGTCATTGTTTGTCCTGTTGTCCTTTAGCCATTGTATTGTCTGTCATTGTTTGTCCTGTTGTCCTTTAGTCATTGTATTGTCTGTCATTGTTTCTCCTTTTGTCCTTTAGCAATTATATTGTCTGTCATTGTTTGTCCTGTTGTCCTTTAGCCATTGTATTGTCTGTCATTGTTTGTCCTGTTGTCTTTTAGCCATTGTATTGACTGTCATTGTTTGTCCTGTTGTCCTTTAGCCATTGTATTGTCTGTCATTGTTTGTCCTGTTGTCCTTTAGTCATTATATTGTCTGTCATTGTTTGTCCTGTTGTCCTTTAGCCATTGTATTGTCTGTCATTGTTTGTCCTATTGTCCTTTAGTCATTGTATTGCCTGTCAATGTTTGTCCGGTTTTCCTTTAGCCATTATATTGTCTGTCATTGTTTGTCCTGTTGTCCTTTAGCCATTGCATTGACTGTCATTGTTTGTCCTGTTGTCCTTTAACCATTGTATAGTCTGTCATTGTTAGTGCTGTTGTCCTTTAGCCATTGTATTGTGTGTCATTGTTTGTCCTCTTGTCCTTTAGTCATTGTATTGCCTGTCATTGTTTGTCATGTTTTCTTTTAGCCATTATATTGTCTGTCATTGTTTGTCCTGTTGTCATTTAGCCATTGTGTTGTCTGTCATTGTTTGTGCTGTTGTCTTTTAGCAATTGTATTGTCTGTCATTGTTTGTCCTGTTGTCCTTTAGTTATTGTATTGCCTGTCATTGTTTGTCCTTTTGTCATTTAGCCATTATATTGTATGTCATTGTTTGTCCTGTTGTCCTTTAGTCATTGTATTGTCTGTCATTGTTTGTTCTGTTGTCCTTTAGCCATTGTATTTTCTGTCATTGTTTGTCCTGTTGTCCTTTAACCATTCTATCATTGTTTGTCCTGTTGTCCTTTAGCCATTGTATTGTCTGTCATTGTTTGTCCTGTTGTGCTTTAGCCATTGTATTGTCTGTCATTGCTTGTCCTGTTGTTCTTTAGCCATTGTGTTGTCTGTCATTGTTTGTCATGTTGTCCTTTAGCCATTGTATTGTCTGTCATTGTTTGCCCTGTTGTCCTTTAGCCATTATATTGTCTGTCATTGTTTGTCCTGTTGTCCTTTAGCCATTGTATTGTCTGTCATTGTTTGTCCTGTTGTCGTTTTATTGTCTGTCATTGTTTGTCCTGTTGTCCTTTAGCCATTGTATTGTCTGTCATTGTTTGTCCTGTTGTCCTTTAGCCATTGTATTGTCTTTCATTGTTTGTCCTGTTGTCCTTTAGCCATTGTATTGTCTGCCTTTGTTTGTCCTGTTGTCCTTTAGCCATTGTATTGTCTATCATTGTTTGTCCTGTTGTGCTTTAGCCATTGTATTGTCTGTCATTGTTTGCCCTGTTGTCCTTTAGCCATTGTATTGTCAGTCATTGTTTGTCCTGTTGTCCTTTAGCCATTGTATTGTCTGTCATTGTTTGTCCTATTGTCCTTTAGCCATTGTATTTTCTGTCATTGTTTGTCTTGTTTTCCTTTAGCCATTGTATTGTCTGTCATTGTTTGTCTTGTTGTCCTTTAGCCATTGTATTGTCTGCCATTGTTTGTCCTGTTGTCCTTTAGCCATTGTATTGTCTTTCATTGTTTGTCCTATTTGTCCTTTAGCCATTGTATTGTCTGCCATTGTTTGTTCTGTTGTCCTTTATACATTGTATTGTCTGTCATTGTTTGTTCTGTTGTCCATTAGACATTGTATTGTCTGTCATTGTTTGTCCTGTTGTCCTTTAGCCATTTTATTGACTGTCATTGTTTGTCCTGTTCTCCTTTAGCCATTGTATTGTCTGTCATTGTTTGTCCTGTTCTCCTTTAGCCATTGTATTGTCTGCCATTGTTTGTCCTGTTCTCCTTTAGCTATTGTATTGTCTGCCATTGTTTGTTCTGTTGTCCTTTAGACATTGTATTGTCTGTCATTGTTTGTCCTGTTGTCCTTTAGCCATTTTATTGACTGTCATTGTTTGTCCTGCTGTCCTTTAGCCATTGTATTGTCTGTCATTGTTTGTCCTGTTGTCCTTTAGCCATTGTATTGTCTGTCATTGTTTGTCCTGTTGTCCTTTAGTCATTGTATTGTCTGTCATTGTTTCTCCTGTTGTCCTTTAGCAATTATATTGTCTGTCATTGTTTGTCCTGTTGTCCTTTAGCCATTGTATTGTCTGTCATTGTTTGTCCTGTTGTCTTTTAGCCATTGTATTGACTTTCATTGTTTGTCCTGTTGTCCTTTAGTCATTTTATTGTCTGTCATTGTTTGTCCTGTTGTCCTTTAGTCATTATATTGTCTGTCATTGTTTGTCCTGTTGTCCTTTAGCCATTGTATTGTCTGTCATTGTTTGTCCTATTGTCCTTTAGTCATTGTATTGCCTGTCAATGTTTGTCCGGTTTTCCTTTAGCCATTATATTGTCTGTCATTGTTTGTCCTGTTGTCCTTTAGCCATTGCATTGACTGTCATTGTTTGTCCTGTTGTCCTTTAACCATTGTATAGTCTGTCATTGTTAGTGCTGTTGTCCTTTAGCCATTGTATTGTGTGTCATTGTTTGTCCTCTTGTCCTTTAGTCATTGTATTGCCTGTCATTGTTTGTCATGTTTTCTTTTAACCATTATATTGTCTGTCATTGTTTGTCCTGTTGTCATTTAGCCATTGTGTTGTCTGTCATTGTTTGTGCTGTTGTCCTTTAGTTATTGTATTGCCTGTCATTGTTTGTCCTTTTGTCATTTAGCCATTATATTGTTTGTCATTGTTTGTCCTGTTGTCCTTTAGTCATTGTATTGTCTGTCATTGTTTGTTCTGTTGTCCTTTAGCCATTGTATTTTCTGTCATTGTTTGTCCTGTTGTCCTTTAACCATTCTATCATTGTTTGTCCTGTTGTCCTTTAGCCATTGTATTGTCTGTCATTGTTTGTCCTATTGTCCTTTAGTCATTGTATTGCCTGTCATTGTTTGTCCGGTTTTCCTTTAGCCATTATATTGTCTGTCATTGTTTGTCCTGTTGTCCTTTAGCCATTGCATTGACTGTCATTGTTTGTCCTGTTGTCCTTTAACCATTGTATTGTCTGTCATTGTTTGTCCTGTTGTCCTTTAGCCATTGTATTGACTGTCATTGTTAGTGCTGTTGTCCTTTAGCCATTGTATTGTGTGTCATTGTTTGTCCTCTTGTCCTTTAGTCATTGTATTGCCTGTCATTGTTTGTCCTGTTTTCCTTTAGCCATTATATTGTCTGTCATTGTTTGTCCTGTTGTCATTTAGCCATTGTGTTGTCTGTCATTGTTTGTCCTGTTGTCCTTTAGCCATTGTATTGACTGTCATTGTTTGTGCTGTTGTCTTTTAGCAATTGTATTGTCTGTCATTGTTTGTCCTGTTGTCCTTTAGTTATTGTATTGCCTGTCATTGTTTGTCCTGTTGTCCTGTACCCATTATATTGTATGTCATTGTTTGTCCTGTTGTTCTTTAGTCATTGTATTGTCTGTCATTGTTTGTTCTGTTGTCCTTTAGCCATTGTATTTTCTGTCATTGTTTGTCCTGTTGTCCTTTAACCATTCTATCATTGTTTGTCCTGTTGTCCTTTAGCCATTGTATTGTCTGTCATTGTTTGTCCTGTTGTGGTTTAGCCATTGTATTGTCTGTCATTGCTTGTCCTGTTGTCCTTTAGCCATTGTGTTGTCTGTCATTGTTTGTCATGTTGTCCTTTAGCAATTGTATTGTCTGTCATTGTTTGCCCTGTTGTCCTTTAGCCATTATATTGTCTGTCATTGTTTGTCCTGTTGTCCTTTAGCCATTGTATTGTCTGTCATTGTTTGTCCTGTTGTCGTTTTATTGTCTGTCATTGTTTGTCCTGTTGTCCTTTAGCCATTGTATTGTCTGTCATTGTTTGTCCTGTTGTCCTTTAGCCATTGTATTGTCTTTCATTGTTTGTCCTGTTGTCCTTTAGCCATTGTATTGTCTTTCATTGTTTGTCCTGTTGTGCTTTAGCCATTGTATTTTCTGTCATTGTTTGCCCTGTTGTCCTTTAGCCATTGTATTGTCAGTCATTGTTTGTCCTGTTGTCCTTTAGCCATTGTATTGTCTGTCATTGTTTGTCCTATTGTCCTTTAGCCATTGTATTGTCTGTCATTGTTTGTCTTGTTGTCCTTTAGCCATTGTATTGTCTGTCATTGTTTGTCTTGTTGTCCTTTAGCCATTGTATTTTCTGCCATTGTTTGTCCTGTTGTCCTTTAGCCATTGTATTGTCTTTCATTGTTTGTCCTATTTGTCCTTTAGCCATTGTATTGTCTGCCATTGTTTGTTCTGTTGTCCTTTATACATTGTATTGTCTGTCATTGTTTGTTCTGTTGTCCTTTAGACATTGTATTGTCTGTCATTGTTTGTCCTGTTGTCCTTTAGCCATTTTATTGACTGTCATTGTTTGTCCTGTTCTCCTTTAGACATTGTATTGTCTGTCATTGTTTGTCCTGTTCTCCTTTAGCCATTGTATTGTCTGCCAGTGTTTGTCCTGTTCTCCTTTAGCTATTGTATTGTCTGCCATTGTTTGTTCTGTTGTCCTTTAGACATTGTATTGTCTGTCATTGTTTGTCCTGTTGTCCTTTAGCCATTTTATTGACTGTCATTGTTTGTCCTGCTGTCCTTTAGCCATTGTATTGTCTGTCATTGTTTGTCCTGTTGTCCTTTAGCCATTGTATTGTCTGTCATTGTTTGTCCTGTTGTCCTTTAGTCATTGTATTGTCTGTTATTGTTTCTCCTGTTGTCCTTTAGCAATTATATTGTCTGTCATTGTTTGTCCTGTTGTCCTTTAGCCATTGTATTGTCTGTCATTGTTTGTCCTGTTGTCCTTTAGCCATTGTATTGACCGTCATTGTTTGTCCTGTTGTCCTTTAACCATTGTATTGTCTGTCATTGTTTGTCCTGTTGTCCTTTAGTCATTATATTGTCTGTCATTGTTTGTCCTGTTGTCCTTTAGCCATTGTATTGTCTGTCATTGTTTGTCCTATTGTCCTTTAGTCATTGTATTGCCTGTCAATGTTTGTCCGGTTTTCCTTTAGCCATTATATTGTCTGTCATAGTTTGTCCTGTTGTCCTTTAGCCATTGCATTGACTGTCATTGTTTGTCCTGTTGTCCTTTAACCATTGTATTGTCTGTCATTGTTTGTCCTGTTGTCCTTTAGCCATTGTATTGACTGTCATTGTTAGTGCTGTTGTCCTTTAGCCATTGTATTGTGTGTCATTGTTTGTCCTCTTGTCCTTTAGTCATTGTATTGCCTGTCATTGTTTGTCCTGTTTTCTTTTAGCCATTATATTGTCTGTCATTGTTTGTCCTGTTGTCATTTAGCCATTGTGTTGTCTGTCATTGTTTGTCCTGTTGTCATTTAGCCATTGTATTGACTGTCATTGTTTGTGCTGTTGTCTTTTAGCAATTGTATTGTCTGTCATTGTTTGTCCTGTTGTCCTTTAGTTATTGTATTGCCTGTCATTGTTTGTCCTGTTGTCCTTTAGCCATTGTATTGTCTGTCATTGTTTTTCCTGTTGTCCTTTAGCCATAGTATTGTCTGTCATTGTTTGTCCTGTTGTCCTTTAACCATTGTGTTGTCTCTCATTGTTTGTCCTGCTGTCCTTTAGCCATTGTATTGTCTGTCATTGTTTGTCCTGTTGTCCTTTAGCCATTGTATTGTCTGTCATTGTTTGTCCTGTTGTCCTTTAGTCATTGTATTGTCTGTCATTGTTTCACCTGTTGTCCTTTAGCAATTATATTGTCTGTCATTGTTTGTTCTGTTGTCCTTTAACCATTGTATTGTCTGTCATTGTTTGTTCGATTGTCCTTTAGCCATTGTACTGTCTGTCATTGTTTGTCCTTTCATATTGCATAACTATGATTCTAACCTTTTTACCGTACTTCTAACACTAAAGCTACAAGACAAAGGTCTACCATAATCATAAGCCCTGAGCCTAAGCTATATCATATACTCTAAACATGTAAGTCTTATCCCAAGTCTATCCCTATCGCCTTAGCCTAAGCCATATCATATACTGTAAACTTGTAAGTCTTATCCCAAGTATATCCCTATCACCTTAGCCTAAGCTATATCATATACTCTAAACATGTAAGTCTTATCTGAAGTCTATCCCTATCACCTTAGCTTAAGCTATATCATATACACTAAACATGTAAGTCTTATCCCAAGTCTATCCCTATCGCAGTGCCTTAGCCTACGAACTATAATCCCAACACTGAATCGTTAATAAACATAATCCTGCATAGAATATCCAATTTTACCTAACAGCGCAATGGTAATTGAACGAAATGATAATTAACTATCGCAAGGTTTAGATTCTATTATGATAGTAATATCCGCTGTGATTACCGCGTAAGACGATGTTCTGTTCGTCTTTACTCGTATTTGCGTTGTAGGGGGTTCATGTTTAGTGTATATTGTTTGTATTTATTTACATATACTGATGTCTAACACAATTTCCATATAACCTGATGAGCTTGTCTTAAAAGAATAACACGACATAGGTCACTAGTGAACCAGTAAATGATAACCTTTCCTCAGTGCACCCCCGTGATTTTGTAGGGTTGGTGTTGCTCAATCTGTAGTGTGGTATTCTGTAGATCATTGTTTGTCCTGTTATCCTGTTGTCCTTTAGCCATTGTGTTGTCTGTCATTGTTTGACCTGTTGACCTTTAGCCATTGTATTGTCTGTCATTGTTTTTCCTGTTCTCCCTTTGCAGTATATTGTCTGTCATTGTTTGTCCTGTTGTCCTTTAGCCATTGTATTGTATGTCATTGTTTGTCCTGTTGTCCTTTAGCCATTGTATTGACTGTCATTGTTTGTCCTGTTGTCCTTTAGCCATTGTATTGTCTGTCATTGTTTGTCCTGTTGTCCTTTAGTCATTATATTGTCTGTCATTGTTTGTCCTGTTGTCCTTTAGCCATTGTATTGTCTGTCATTGTTTGTCCTATTGTCCTTTAGTCATTGTATTGCCTGTCAATGTTTGTCCGGTTTTCCTTTAGCCATTATATTGTCTGTCATTGTTTGTCCTGTTGTCCTTTAGCCATTGCATTGACTGTCATTGTTTGTCCTGTTGTCCTTTAACCATTGTATAGTCTGTCATTGTTAGTGCTGTTGTCCTTTAGCCATTGTATTGTGTGTCATTGTTTGTCCTCTTGTCCTTTAGTCATTGTATTGCCTGTCATTGTTTGTCATGTTTTCTTTTAGCCATTATATTGTCTGTCATTGTTTGTCCTGTTGTCATTTAGCCATTGTGTTGTCTGTCATTGTTTGTGCTGTTGTCTTTTAGCAATTGTATTGTCTGTCATTGTTTGTCCTGTTGTCCTTTAGTTATTGTATTGCCTGTCATTGTTTGTCCTTTTGTCATTTAGCCATTATATTGTATGTCATTGTTTGTCCTGTTGTCCTTTAGTCATTGTATTGTCTGTCATTGTTTGTTCTGTTGTCCTTTAGCCATTGTATTTTCTGTCATTGTTTGTCCTGTTGTCCTTTAACCATTCTATCATTGTTTGTCCTGTTGTCCTTTAGCCATTGTATTGTCTGTCATTGTTTGTCCTGTTGTGCTTTAGCCATTGTATTGTCTGTCATTGCTTGTCCTGTTGTTCTTTAGCCATTGTGTTGTCTGTCATTGTTTGTCATGTTGTCCTTTAGCCATTGTATTGTCTGTCATTGTTTGCCCTGTTGTCCTTTAGCCATTATATTGTCTGTCATTGTTTGTCCTGTTGTCCTTTAGCCATTGTATTGTCTGTCATTGTTTGTCCTGTTGTCGTTTTATTGTCTGTCATTGTTTGTCCTGTTGTCCTTTAGCCATTGTATTGTCTGTCATTGTTTGTCCTGTTGTCCTTTAGCCATTGTATTGTCTTTCATTGTTTGTCCTGTTGTCCTTTAGCCATTGTATTGTCTGCCTTTGTTTGTCCTGTTGTCCTTTAGCCATTGTATTGTCTATCATTGTTTGTCCTGTTGTGCTTTAGCCATTGTATTGTCTGTCATTGTTTGCCCTGTTGTCCTTTAGCCATTGTATTGTCAGTCATTGTTTGTCCTGTTGTCCTTTAGCCATTGTATTGTCTGTCATTGTTTGTCCTATTGTCCTTTAGCCATTGTATTTTCTGTCATTGTTTGTCTTGTTTTCCTTTAGCCATTGTATTGTCTGTCATTGTTTGTCTTGTTGTCCTTTAGCCATTGTATTGTCTGCCATTGTTTGTCCTGTTGTCCTTTAGCCATTGTATTGTCTTTCATTGTTTGTCCTATTTGTCCTTTAGCCATTGTATTGTCTGCCATTGTTTGTTCTGTTGTCCTTTATACATTGTATTGTCTGTCATTGTTTGTTCTGTTGTCCATTAGACATTGTATTGTCTGTCATTGTTTGTCCTGTTGTCCTTTAGCCATTTTATTGACTGTCATTGTTTGTCCTGTTCTCCTTTAGCCATTGTATTGTCTGTCATTGTTTGTCCTGTTCTCCTTTAGCCATTGTATTGTCTGCCATTGTTTGTCCTGTTCTCCTTTAGCTATTGTATTGTCTGCCATTGTTTGTTCTGTTGTCCTTTAGACATTGTATTGTCTGTCATTGTTTGTCCTGTTGTCCTTTAGCCATTTTATTGACTGTCATTGTTTGTCCTGCTGTCCTTTAGCCATTGTATTGTCTGTCATTGTTTGTCCTGTTGTCCTTTAGCCATTGTATTGTCTGTCATTGTTTGTCCTGTTGTCCTTTAGTCATTGTATTGTCTGTCATTGTTTCTCCTGTTGTCCTTTAGCAATTATATTGTCTGTCATTGTTTGTCCTGTTGTCCTTTAGCCATTGTATTGTCTGTCATTGTTTGTCCTGTTGTCTTTTAGCCATTGTATTGACTTTCATTGTTTGTCCT
Organism: Bathymodiolus brooksi; assembly: GCA_963680875.1. Classification (NCBI taxonomy): domain Eukaryota; kingdom Metazoa; phylum Mollusca; class Bivalvia; order Mytilida; family Modiolidae; genus Bathymodiolus; species Bathymodiolus brooksi. The sequence goes on along the minus strand of OY804580.1, from coordinate 63,993,252 downwards.
GTTGTCCTTTAGCCATTGTATTGTCTGTCATTGTTTGTCCTGTTGTCCTTTAGTCATTATATTGTCTGTCATTGTTTGTCCTGTTGTCCTTTAGCCATTGTATTGTCTGTCATTGTTTGTCCTATTGTCCTTTAGTCATTGTATTGCCTGTCAATGTTTGTCCGGTTTTCCTTTAGCCATTATATTGTCTGTCATTGTTTGTCCTGTTGTCCTTTAGCCATTGCATTGACTGTCATTGTTTGTCCTGTTGTCCTTTAACCATTGTATAGTCTGTCATTGTTAGTGCTGTTGTCCTTTAGCCATTGTATTGTGTGTCATTGTTTGTCCTCTTGTCCTTTAGTCATTGTATTGCCTGTCATTGTTTGTCATGTTTTCTTTTAACCATTATATTGTCTGTCATTGTTTGTCCTGTTGTCATTTAGCCATTGTGTTGTCTGTCATTGTTTGTGCTGTTGTCTTTTAGCAATTGTATTGTCTGTCATTGTTTGTCCTGTTGTCCTTTAGTTATTGTATTGCCTGTCATTGTTTGTCCTTTTGTCATTTAGCCATTATATTGTTTGTCATTGTTTGTCCTGTTGTCCTTTAGTCATTGTATTGTCTGTCATTGTTTGTTCTGTTGTCCTTTAGCCATTGTATTTTCTGTCATTGTTTGTCCTGTTGTCCTTTAACCATTCTATCATTGTTTGTCCTGTTGTCCTTTAGCCATTGTATTGTCTGTCATTGTTTGTCCTATTGTCCTTTAGTCATTGTATTGCCTGTCATTGTTTGTCCGGTTTTCCTTTAGCCATTATATTGTCTGTCATTGTTTGTCCTGTTGTCCTTTAGCCATTGCATTGACTGTCATTGTTTGTCCTGTTGTCCTTTAACCATTGTATTGTCTGTCATTGTTTGTCCTGTTGTCCTTTAGCCATTGTATTGACTGTCATTGTTAGTGCTGTTGTCCTTTAGCCATTGTATTGTGTGTCATTGTTTGTCCTCTTGTCCTTTAGTCATTGTATTGCCTGTCATTGTTTGTCCTGTTTTCCTTTAGCCATTATATTGTCTGTCATTGTTTGTCCTGTTGTCATTTAGCCATTGTGTTGTCTGTCATTGTTTGTCCTGTTGTCCTTTAGCCATTGTATTGACTGTCATTGTTTGTGCTGTTGTCTTTTAGCAATTGTATTGTCTGTCATTGTTTGTCCTGTTGTCCTTTAGTTATTGTATTGCCTGTCATTGTTTGTCCTGTTGTCCTGTACCCATTATATTGTATGTCATTGTTTGTCCTGTTGTTCTTTAGTCATTGTATTGTCTGTCATTGTTTGTTCTGTTGTCCTTTAGCCATTGTATTTTCTGTCATTGTTTGTCCTGTTGTCCTTTAACCATTCTATCATTGTTTGTCCTGTTGTCCTTTAGCCATTGTATTGTCTGTCATTGTTTGTCCTGTTGTGGTTTAGCCATTGTATTGTCTGTCATTGCTTGTCCTGTTGTCCTTTAGCCATTGTGTTGTCTGTCATTGTTTGTCATGTTGTCCTTTAGCAATTGTATTGTCTGTCATTGTTTGCCCTGTTGTCCTTTAGCCATTATATTGTCTGTCATTGTTTGTCCTGTTGTCCTTTAGCCATTGTATTGTCTGTCATTGTTTGTCCTGTTGTCGTTTTATTGTCTGTCATTGTTTGTCCTGTTGTCCTTTAGCCATTGTATTGTCTGTCATTGTTTGTCCTGTTGTCCTTTAGCCATTGTATTGTCTTTCATTGTTTGTCCTGTTGTCCTTTAGCCATTGTATTGTCTTTCATTGTTTGTCCTGTTGTGCTTTAGCCATTGTATTTTCTGTCATTGTTTGCCCTGTTGTCCTTTAGCCATTGTATTGTCAGTCATTGTTTGTCCTGTTGTCCTTTAGCCATTGTATTGTCTGTCATTGTTTGTCCTATTGTCCTTTAGCCATTGTATTGTCTGTCATTGTTTGTCTTGTTGTCCTTTAGCCATTGTATTGTCTGTCATTGTTTGTCTTGTTGTCCTTTAGCCATTGTATTTTCTGCCATTGTTTGTCCTGTTGTCCTTTAGCCATTGTATTGTCTTTCATTGTTTGTCCTATTTGTCCTTTAGCCATTGTATTGTCTGCCATTGTTTGTTCTGTTGTCCTTTATACATTGTATTGTCTGTCATTGTTTGTTCTGTTGTCCTTTAGACATTGTATTGTCTGTCATTGTTTGTCCTGTTGTCCTTTAGCCATTTTATTGACTGTCATTGTTTGTCCTGTTCTCCTTTAGACATTGTATTGTCTGTCATTGTTTGTCCTGTTCTCCTTTAGCCATTGTATTGTCTGCCAGTGTTTGTCCTGTTCTCCTTTAGCTATTGTATTGTCTGCCATTGTTTGTTCTGTTGTCCTTTAGACATTGTATTGTCTGTCATTGTTTGTCCTGTTGTCCTTTAGCCATTTTATTGACTGTCATTGTTTGTCCTGCTGTCCTTTAGCCATTGTATTGTCTGTCATTGTTTGTCCTGTTGTCCTTTAGCCATTGTATTGTCTGTCATTGTTTGTCCTGTTGTCCTTTAGTCATTGTATTGTCTGTTATTGTTTCTCCTGTTGTCCTTTAGCAATTATATTGTCTGTCATTGTTTGTCCTGTTGTCCTTTAGCCATTGTATTGTCTGTCATTGTTTGTCCTGTTGTCCTTTAGCCATTGTATTGACCGTCATTGTTTGTCCTGTTGTCCTTTAACCATTGTATTGTCTGTCATTGTTTGTCCTGTTGTCCTTTAGTCATTATATTGTCTGTCATTGTTTGTCCTGTTGTCCTTTAGCCATTGTATTGTCTGTCATTGTTTGTCCTATTGTCCTTTAGTCATTGTATTGCCTGTCAATGTTTGTCCGGTTTTCCTTTAGCCATTATATTGTCTGTCATAGTTTGTCCTGTTGTCCTTTAGCCATTGCATTGACTGTCATTGTTTGTCCTGTTGTCCTTTAACCATTGTATTGTCTGTCATTGTTTGTCCTGTTGTCCTTTAGCCATTGTATTGACTGTCATTGTTAGTGCTGTTGTCCTTTAGCCATTGTATTGTGTGTCATTGTTTGTCCTCTTGTCCTTTAGTCATTGTATTGCCTGTCATTGTTTGTCCTGTTTTCTTTTAGCCATTATATTGTCTGTCATTGTTTGTCCTGTTGTCATTTAGCCATTGTGTTGTCTGTCATTGTTTGTCCTGTTGTCATTTAGCCATTGTATTGACTGTCATTGTTTGTGCTGTTGTCTTTTAGCAATTGTATTGTCTGTCATTGTTTGTCCTGTTGTCCTTTAGTTATTGTATTGCCTGTCATTGTTTGTCCTGTTGTCCTTTAGCCATTGTATTGTCTGTCATTGTTTTTCCTGTTGTCCTTTAGCCATAGTATTGTCTGTCATTGTTTGTCCTGTTGTCCTTTAACCATTGTGTTGTCTCTCATTGTTTGTCCTGCTGTCCTTTAGCCATTGTATTGTCTGTCATTGTTTGTCCTGTTGTCCTTTAGCCATTGTATTGTCTGTCATTGTTTGTCCTGTTGTCCTTTAGTCATTGTATTGTCTGTCATTGTTTCACCTGTTGTCCTTTAGCAATTATATTGTCTGTCATTGTTTGTTCTGTTGTCCTTTAACCATTGTATTGTCTGTCATTGTTTGTCCGATTGTCCTTTAGCCATTGTACTGTCTGTCATTGTTTGTCCTTTCATATTGCATAACTATGATTCTAACCTTTTTACCGTACTTCTAACACTAAAGCTACAAGACAAAGGTCTACCATAATCATAAGCCCTGAGCCTAAGCTATATCATATACTCTAAACATGTAAGTCTTATCCCAAGTCTATCCCTATCGCCTTAGCCTAAGCCATATCATATACTGTAAACTTGTAAGTCTTATCCCAAGTATATCCCTATCACCTTAGCCTAAGCTATATCATATACTCTAAACATGTAAGTCTTATCTGAAGTCTATCCCTATCACCTTAGCTTAAGCTATATCATATACACTAAACATGTAAGTCTTATCCCAAGTCTATCCCTATCGCAGTGCCTTAGCCTACGAACTATAATCCCAACACTGAATCGTTAATAAACATAATCCTGCATAGAATATCCAATTTTACCTAACAGCGCAATGGTAATTGAACGAAATGATAATTAACTATCGCAAGGTTTAGATTCTATTATGATAGTAATATCCGCTGTGATTACCGCGTAAGACGATGTTCTGTTCGTCTTTACTCGTATTTGCGTTGTAGGGGGTTCATGTTTAGTGTATATTGTTTGTATTTATTTACATATACTGATGTCTAACACAATTTCCATATAACCTGATGAGCTTGTCTTAAAAGAATAACACGACATAGGTCACTAGTGAACCAGTAAATGATAACCTTTCCTCAGTGCACCCCCGTGATTTTGTAGGGTTGGTGTTGCTCAATCTGTAGTGTGGTATTCTGTAGATCATTGTTTGTCCTGTTATCCTGTTGTCCTTTAGCCATTGTGTTGTCTGTCATTGTTTGACCTGTTGACCTTTAGCCATTGTATTGTCTGTCATTGTTTTTCCTGTTCTCCCTTTGCAGTATATTGTCTGTCATTGTTTGTCCTGTTGTCCTTTAGCCATTGTATTGTATGTCATTGTTTGTCCTGTTGTCCTTTAGCCATTGTATTGACTGTCATTGTTTGTCCTGTTGTCCTTTAGCCATTGTATTGTCTGTCATTGTTTGTCCTGTTGTCCTTTAGTCATTATATTGTCTGTCATTGTTTGTCCTGTTGTCCTTTAGCCATTGTATTGTCTGTCATTGTTTGTCCTATTGTCCTTTAGTCATTGTATTGCCTGTCATTGTTTGTCCGGTTTTCCTTTAGCCATTATATTGTCTGTTATTGTTTGTCCTGTTGTCCTTTAGCCATTGCATTGACTGTCATTGTTTGTCCTGTTGTCCTTTAACCATTGTATTATCTGTCATTGTTTGTCCTGTTGTCCTTTAGCCATTGTATTGACTGTCATTGTTAGTGCTGTTGTCCTTTAGCCATTGTATTGTGTGTCATTGTTTGTCCTCTTGTCCTTTAGTCATTGTATTGTCTACCATTGTTTGTCCTGTTGTCCTTTAGCCATTGTATTGTCTTTCATTGTTTGTCCTATTGTCCTTTAGCCATTGTATTGTCTGTCTTTGTTTTTCCTGTTGTCCTTTAGCCATTGTATTGTCTTTCATTGCTTGTCCTATTGTCCTTTAGCCATTGTATTGTCTGTCATTGTTTGTCCTGTTGTCCTTTAGCCATTGTATTGTCTGTCTTTGTTTGTCCTGTTGTCCTTTTTCCATTGTCTTGTCTTTCATTGCTTGTCCTATGGTCCTTTAGCCATTGTATTGTCTGTCATTGTTTGTCCTGTTGTCCTTTAGTCATTATATTGTCTGTCATTGCTTGTCCTGTTGTCCTTTAGCCATTGTATTGTCTGTCATTGTTTGTCCTAATGTCCTTTAGTCATTGTATTGCCTGTCATTGTTTGTCCTGTTTTCCTTTAGCCATTATATTGTCTGTCATTGTTTGTCCTGTTGTCATTTAGCCATTGTGTTGTCTGTCATTGTTTGTCCTGTTGTCCTTTAGCCATTGTATTGACTGTCATTGTTTGTGCTGTTGTCTTTTAGCAATTGTATTGTCTGTCATTGTTTGTCCTGTTGTCCTTTAGTTATTGTATTGCCTGTCATTGTTTCTCCTGTTGTCCTGTACCCATTATATTGTATGTCATTGTTTGTCCTGTTGTCGTTTAGTCATTGTATTGTCTGTCATTCTTTGTTCTGTTGTCCTTTAGCCATTGTATTTTCTGTCATTGTTTGTCCTGTTGTCCTTTAACCATTCTATCATTGTTTGTCCTGTTGTCCTTTAGCCATTGTATTGTCTGTCATTGTTTGTCCTGTTGTGCTTTAGCCATTGTATTGTCTGTCATTGCTTGTCCTGTTGGCCTTTAGCCATTGTGTTGTCTGTCATTGTTTGTCATGTTGTCCTTTAGCAATTGTATTGTCTGTCATTGTTTGCCCTGTTGTCCTTTAGCCATTGTATTGTCTGTCATTGTTTGTCCTGTTGTCGTTTTATTGTCTGTCATTGTTTGTCCTGTTGTCCTTTAGCCATTGTATTGTCTGTCATTGTTTGTCCTGTTGTCCTTTAGCCATTGTATTGTCTTTCATTGTTTGTCCTGTTGTCCTTTAGCCATTGTATTGTCTGCCTTTGTTTGTCCTGTTGTCCTTTAGCCATTGTATTGTCTTTCATTGTTTGTCCTGTTGTGCTTTAGCCATTGTATTGTCTGTCATTGTTTGCCCTGTTGTCCTTTAGCCATTGTATTGTCAGTCATTGTTTGTCCTGTTGTCCTTTAGCCATTGTATTGTCTGTCATTGTTTGTCCTATTGTCCTTTAGCCATTGTATTGTCTGTAATTGTTTGTCTTGTTGTCCTTTAGCCATTGTATTGTCTGTCATTGTTTGTCTTGTTGTCCTTTAGCCATTGTATTTTCTGCCATTGTTTGTCCTGTTGTCCTTTAGCCATTGTATTGTCTTTCATTGTTTGTCCTATTTGTCCTTTAGCCATTGTATTGTCTGCCATTGTTTGTTCTGTTGTCCTTTATACATTGTATTGTCTGTCATTATTTGTTCTGTTGTCCTTTAGACATTGTATTGTCTGTCATTGTTTGTCCTGTTGTCCTTTAGCCATTTTATTGACTGTCATTGTTTGTCCTGTTCTCCTTTAGCCATTGTATTGTCTGTCATTGTTTGTCCTGTTCTCCTTTAGCCATTGTATTGTCTGCCATTGTTTGTCCTGTTCTCCTTTAGCTATTGTATTGTCTGCCATTGTTTGTTCTGTTGTCCTTTAGACATTGTATTGTCTGTCATTGTTTGTCCTGTTGTCCTTTAGCCATTTTATTGACTGTCATTGTTTGTCCTGCTGTCCTTTAGGCATTGTATTGTCTGTCATTGTTTGTCCTGTTGTCCTTTAGCCATTGTATTGTCTGTCATTGTTTGTCCTGTTGTCCTTTAGTTATTGTATTGTCTGTCATTGTTTCTCCTGTTGTCCTTTAGCAATTATATTGTCTGTCATTGTTTGTCCTGTTGTCCTTTAGCCATTGTATTGTCTGTCATTGTTTGTCCTGTTGTCTTTTAGCCATTGTATTGACTGTCATTGTTTGTCCTGTTGTCCTTTAGCCATTGTATTGTCTGTCATTGTTTGTCCTGTTGTCCTTTAGTCATTATATTGTCTGTCATTGTTTGTCCTGTTGTCCTTTAGCCATTGTATTGTCTGTCATTGTTTGTCCTATTGTCCTTTAGTCATTGTATTGCCTGTCAATGTTTGTCCGGTTTTCCTTTAGCCATTATATTGTCTGTCATTGTTTGTCCTGTTGTCCTTTAGCCATTACATTGACTGTCATTGTTTGTCCTGTTGTCCTTTAACCATTGTATAGTCTGTCATTGTTAGTGCTGTTGTCCTTTAGCCATTGTATTGTGTGTCATTGTTTGTCCTCTTGTCCTTTAGTCATTGTATTGCCTGTCATTGTTTGTCATGTTTTCTTTTAACCATTATATTGTCTGTCATTGTTTGTCCTGTTGTCATTTAGCCATTGTGTTGTCTGTCATTGTTTGTGCTGTTGTCTTTTAGCAATTGTATTGTCTGTCATTGTTTGTCCTGTTGTCCTTTAGTTATTGTATTGCCTGTCATTGTTTGTCCTTTTGTCATTTAGCCATTATATTGTATGTCATTGTTTGTCCTGTTGTCCTTTAGTCATTGTATTGTCTGTCATTGTTTGTTCTGTTGTCCTTTAGCCATTGTATTTTCTGTCATTGTTTGTCCTGTTGTCCTTTAACCATTCTATCATTGTTTGTCCTGTTGTCCTTTAGCCATTGTATTGTCTGTCATTGTTTGTCTTGTTGTGCTTTAGCCATTGTATTGTCTGTCATTGCTTGTCCTGTTGTTCTTTAGCCATTGTGTTGTCTGTCATTGTTTGTCATGTTGTCCTTTAGCAATTGTATTGTCTGTCATTGTTTGCCCTGTTGTCCTTTAGCCATTATATTGTCTGTCATTGTTTGTCCTGTTGTCCTTTAGCCATTGTATTGTCTGTCATTGTTTGTCCTGTTGTCGTTTTATTGTCTGTCATTGTTTGTCCTGTTGTCCTTTAGCCATTGTATTGTCTGTCATTGTTTGTCCTGTTGTCCTTTAGCCATTGTATTGTCTTTCATTGTTTGTCCTGTTGTCCTTTAGCCATTGTATTGTCTGCCTTTGTTTGTCCTGTTGTCCTTTAGCCATTGTATTGTCTTTCATTGTTTGTCCTGTTGTGCTTTAGCCATTGTATTGTCTGTCATTGTTTGCCCTGTTGTCCTTTAGCCATTGTATTGTCAGTCATTGTTTGTCCTGTTGTCCTTTAGCCATTGTATTGTCTGTCATTGTTTGTCCTATTGTCCTTTAGCCATTGTATTGTCTGTCATTGTTTGTCTTGTTGTCCTTTAGCCATTGTATTGTCTGTCATTGTTTGTCTTGTTGTCCTTTAGCCATTGTATTGTCTGCCATTGTTTGTCCTGTTGTCCTTTAGCCATTGTATTGTCTTTCATTGTTTGTCCTATTTGTCCTTTAGCCATTGTATTGTCTGCCATTGTTTGTTCTGTTGTCCTTTATACATTGTATTGTCTGCCATTGTTTGTTCTGTTGTCCTTTAGACATTGTATTGTCTGTCATTGTTTGTCCTGTTGTCCTTTAGCCATTTTATTGACTGTCATTGTTTGTCCTGCTGTCCTTTAGCCATTGTATTGTCTGTCATTGTTTGTCCTGTTGTCCTTTAGCCATTGTATTGTCTGTCATTGTTTGTCCTGTTGTCCTTTAGTCATTGTATTGTCTGTCATTGTTTCTCCTGTTGTCCTTTAGCAATTATATTGTCTGTCATTGTTTGTCCTGTTGTCCTTTAGCCATTGTATTGTCTGTCATTGTTTGTCCTGTTGTCTTTTAGCCATTGTATTGACTGTCATTGTTTGTCCTGTTGTCCTTTAGCCATTGTATTGTCTGTCATTGTTTGTCCTGTTGTCCTTTAGTCATTATATTGTCTGTCATTGTTTGTCCTGTTGTCCTTTAGCCATTGTATTGTCTGTCATTGTTTGTCCTATTGTCCTTTAGTCATTGTATTGCCTGTCAATGTTTGTCCGGTTTTCCTTTAGCCATTATATTGTCTGTCATTGTTTGTCCTGTTGTCCTTTAGCCATTGCATTGACTGTCATTGTTTGTCCTGTTGTCCTTTAACCATTGTATAGTCTGTCATTGTTAGTGCTGTTGTCCTTTAGCCATTGTATTGTGTGTCATTGTTTGTCCTCTTGTCCTTTAGTCATTGTATTGCCTGTCATTGTTTGTCATGTTTTCTTTTAGCCATTATATTGTCTGTCATTGTTTGTCCTGTTGTCATTTAGCCATTGTGTTGTCTGTCATTGTTTGTGCTGTTGTCTTTTAGCAATTGTATTGTCTGTCATTGTTTGTCCTGTTGTCCTTTAGTTATTGTATTGCCTGTCATTGTTTGTCCTTTTGTCATTTAGCCATTATATTGTATGTCATTGTTTGTCCTGTTGTCCTTTAGTCATTGTATTGTCTGTCATTGTTTGTTCTGTTGTCCTTTAGCCATTGTATTTTCTGTCATTGTTTGTCCTGTTGTCCTTTAACCATTCTATCATTGTTTGTCCTGTTGTCCTTTAGCCATTGTATTGTCTGTCATTGTTTGTCCTGTTGTGCTTTAGCCATTGTATTGTCTGTCATTGCTTGTCCTGTTGTTCTTTAGCCATTGTGTTGTCTGTCATTGTTTGTCATGTTGTCCTTTAGCCATTGTATTGTCTGTCATTGTTTGCCCTGTTGTCCTTTAGCCATTATATTGTCTGTCATTGTTTGTCCTGTTGTCCTTTAGCCATTGTATTGTCTGTCATTGTTTGTCCTGTTGTCGTTTTATTGTCTGTCATTGTTTGTCCTGTTGTCCTTTAGCCATTGTATTGTCTGTCATTGTTTGTCCTGTTGTCCTTTAGCCATTGTATTGTCTTTCATTGTTTGTCCTGTTGTCCTTTAGCCATTGTATTGTCTGCCTTTGTTTGTCCTGTTGTCCTTTAGCCATTGTATTGTCTATCATTGTTTGTCCTGTTGTGCTTTAGCCATTGTATTGTCTGTCATTGTTTGCCCTGTTGTCCTTTAGCCATTGTATTGTCAGTCATTGTTTGTCCTGTTGTCCTTTAGCCATTGTATTGTCTGTCATTGTTTGTCCTATTGTCCTTTAGCCATTGTATTTTCTGTCATTGTTTGTCTTGTTTTCCTTTAGCCATTGTATTGTCTGTCATTGTTTGTCTTGTTGTCCTTTAGCCATTGTATTGTCTGCCATTGTTTGTCCTGTTGTCCTTTAGCCATTGTATTGTCTTTCATTGTTTGTCCTATTTGTCCTTTAGCCATTGTATTGTCTGCCATTGTTTGTTCTGTTGTCCTTTATACATTGTATTGTCTGTCATTGTTTGTTCTGTTGTCCATTAGACATTGTATTGTCTGTCATTGTTTGTCCTGTTGTCCTTTAGCCATTTTATTGACTGTCATTGTTTGTCCTGTTCTCCTTTAGCCATTGTATTGTCTGTCATTGTTTGTCCGGTTCTCCTTTAGCCATTGTATTGTCTGCCATTGTTTGTCCTGTTCTCCTTTAGCTATTGTATTGTCTGCCATTGTTTGTTCTGTTGTCCTTTAGACATTGTATTGTCTGTCATTGTTTGTCCTGTTGTCCTTTAGCCATTTTATTGACTGTCATTGTTTGTCCTGCTGTCCTTTAGCCATTGTATTGTCTGTCATTGTTTGTCCTGTTGTCCTTTAGCCATTGTATTGTCTGTCATTGTTTGTCCTGTTGTCCTTTAGTCATTGTATTGTCTGTCATTGTTTCTCCTGTTGTCCTTTAGCAATTATATTGTCTGTCATTGTTTGTCCTGTTGTCCTTTAGCCATTGTATTGTCTGTCATTGTTTGTCCTGTTGTCTTTTAGCCATTGTATTGACTTTCATTGTTTGTCCTGTTGTCCTTTAGCCATTGTATTGTCTGTCATTGTTTGTCCTGTTGTCCTTTAGTCATTATATTGTCTGTCATTGTTTGTCCTGTTGTCCTTTAGCCATTGTATTGTCTGTCATTGTTTGTCCTATTGTCCTTTAGTCATTGTATTGCCTGTCAATGTTTGTCCGGTTTTCCTTTAGCCATTATATTGTCTGTCATTGTTTGTCCTGTTGTCCTTTAGCCATTGCATTGACTGTCATTGTTTGTCCTGTTGTCCTTTAACCATTGTATAGTCTGTCATTGTTAGTGCTGTTGTCCTTTAGCCATTGTATTGTGTGTCATTGTTTGTCCTCTTGTCCTTTAGTCATTGTATTGCCTGTCATTGTTTGTCATGTTTTCTTTTAACCATTATATTGTCTGTCATTGTTTGTCCTGTTGTCATTTAGCCATTGTGTTGTCTGTCATTGTTTGTGCTGTTGTCTTTTAGCAATTGTATTGTCTGTCATTGTTTGTCCTGTTGTCCTTTAGTTATTGTATTGCCTGTCATTGTTTGTCCTTTTGTCATTTAGCCATTATATTGTATGTCATTGTTTGTCCTGTTGTCCTTTAGTCATTGTATTGTCTGTCATTGTTTGTTCTGTTGTCCTTTAGCCATTGTATTTTCTGTCATTGTTTGTCCTGTTGTCCTTTAACCATTCTATCATTGTTTGTCCTGTTGTCCTTTAGCCATTGTATTGTCTGTCATTGTTTGTCCTATTGTCCTTTAGTCATTGTATTGCCTGTCATTGTTTGTCCGGTTTTCCTTTAGCCATTATATTGTCTGTCATTGTTTGTCCTGTTGTCCTTTAGCCATTGCATTGACTGTCATTGTTTGTCCTGTTGTCCTTTAACCATTGTATTGTCTGTCATTGTTTGTCCTGTTGTCCTTTAGCCATTGTATTGACTGTCATTGTTAGTGCTGTTGTCCTTTAGCCATTGTATTGTGTGTCATTGTTTGTCCTCTTGTCCTTTAGTCATTGTATTGCCTGTCATTGTTTGTCCTGTTTTCCTTTAGCCATTATATTGTCTGTCATTGTTTGTCCTGTTGTCATTTAGCCATTGTGTTGTCTGACATTGTTTGTCCTGTTGTCCTTTAGCCATTGTATTGACTGTCATTGTTTGTGCTGTTGTCTTTTAGCAATTGTATTGTCTGTCATTGTTTGTCCTGTTGTCCTTTAGTTATTGTATTGCCTGTCATTGTTTGTCCTGTTGTCCTGTACCCATTATATTGTATGTCATTGTTTGTCCTGTTGTTCTTTAGTCATTGTATTGTCTGTCATTGTTTGTTCTGTTGTCCTTTAGCCATTGTATTTTCTGTCATTGTTTGTCCTGTTGTCCTTTAACCATTCTATCATTGTTTGTCCTGTTGTCCTTTAGCCATTGTATTGTCTGTCATTGTTTGTCCTGTTGTGGTTTAGCCATTGTATTGTCTGTCATTGCTTGTCCTGTTGTCCTTTAGCCATTGTGTTGTCTGTCATTGTTTGTCATGTTGTCCTTTAGCAATTGTATTGTCTGTCATTGTTTGCCCTGTTGTCCTTTAGCCATTATATTGTCTGTCATTGTTTGTCCTGTTGTCCTTTAGCCATTGTATTGTCTGTCATTGTTTGTCCTGTTGTCGTTTTATTGTCTGTCATTGTTTGTCCTGTTGTCCTTTAGCCATTGTATTGTCTGTCATTGTTTGTCCTGTTGTCCTTTAGCCATTGTATTGTCTTTCATTGTTTGTCCTGTTGTCCTTTAGCCATTGTATTGTCTGCCTTTGTTTGTCCTGTTGTCCTTTAGCCATTGTATTGTCTTTCATTGTTTGTCCTGTTGTGCTTTAGCCATTGTATTTTCTGTCATTGTTTGCCCTGTTGTCCTTTAGCCATTGTATTGTCAGTCATTGTTTGTCCTGTTGTCCTTTAGCCATTGTATTGTCTGTCATTGTTTGTCCTATTGTCCTTTAGCCATTGTATTGTCTGTCATTGTTTGTCTTGTTGTCCTTTAGCCATTGTATTGTCTGTCATTGTTTGTCTTGTTGTCCTTTAGCCATTGTATTTTCTGCCATTGTTTGTCCTGTTGTCCTTTAGCCATTGTATTGTCTTTCATTGTTTGTCCTATTTGTCCTTTAGCCATTGTATTGTCTGCCATTGTTTGTTCTGTTGTCCTTTATACATTGTATTGTCTGTCATTGTTTGTTCTGTTGTCCTTTAGACATTGTATTGTCTGTCATTGTTTGTCCTGTTGTCCTTTAGCCATTGTATTGACTGTCATTGTTTGTCCTGTTCTCCTTTAGACATTGTATTGTCTGTCATTGTTTGTCCTGTTCTCCTTTAGCCATTGTATTGTCTGCCAGTGTTTGTCCTGTTCTCCTTTAGCTATTGTATTGTCTGCCATTGTTTGTTCTGTTGTCCTTTAGACATTGTATTGTCTGTCATTGTTTGTCCTGTTGTCCTTTAGCCATTTTATTGACTGTCATTGTTTGTCCTGCTGTCCTTTAGCCATTGTATTGTCTGTCATTGTTTGTCCTGTTGTCCTTTAGCCATTGTATTGTCTGTCATTGTTTGTCCTGTTGTCCTTTAGTCATTGTATTGTCTGTTATTGTTTCTCCTGTTGTCCTTTAGCAATTATATTGTCTGTCATTATTTGTCCTGTTGTCCTTTAGCCATTGTATTGTCTGTCATTGTTTGTCCTGTTGTCCTTTAGCCATTGTATTGACCGTCATTGTTTGTCCTGTTGTCCTTTAACCATTGTATTGTCTGTCATTGTTTGTCCTGTTGTCCTTTAGTCATTATATTGTCTGTCATTGTTTGTCCTGTTGTCCTTTAGCCATTGTATTGTCTGTCATTGTTTGTCCTATTGTCCTTTAGTCATTGTATTGCCTGTCAATGTTTGTCCGGTTTTCCTTTAGCCATTATATTGTCTGTCATAGTTTGTCCTGTTGTCCTTTAGCCATTGCATTGACTGTCATTGTTTGTCCTGTTGTCCTTTAACCATTGTATTGTCTGTCATTGTTTGTCCTGTTGTCCTTTAGCCATTGTATTGACTGTCATTGTTAGTGCTGTTGTCCTTTAGCCATTGTATTGTGTGTCATTGTTTGTCCTCTTGTCCTTTAGTCATTGTATTGCCTGTCATTGTTTGTCCTGTTTTCTTTTAGCCATTATATTGTCTGTCATTGTTTGTCCTGTTGTCATTTAGCCATTGTGTTGTCTGTCATTGTTTGTCCTGTTGTCATTTAGCCATTGTATTGACTGTCATTGTTTGTGCTGTTGTCTTTTAGCAATTGTATTGTCTGTCATTGTTTGTCCTGTTGTCCTTTAGTTATTGTATTGCCTGTCATTGTTTGTCCTGTTGTCCTTTAGCCATTGTATTGTCTGTCATTGTTTTTCCTGTTGTCCTTTAGCCATAGTATTGTCTGTCATTGTTTGTCCTGTTGTCCTTTAACCATTGTGTTGTCTCTCATTGTTTGTCCTGCTGTCCTTTAGCCATTGTATTGTCTGTCATTGTTTGTCCTGTTGTCCTTTAGCCATTGTATTGTCTGTCATTGTTTGTCCTGTTGTCCTTTAGTCATTGTATTGTCTGTCATTGTTTCACCTGTTGTCCTTTAGCAATTATATTGTCTGTCATTGTTTGTTCTGTTGTCCTTTAACCATTGTATTGTCTGTCATTGTTTGTCCGATTGTCCTTTAGCCATTGTACTGTCTGTCATTGTTTGTCCTTTCATATTGCATAACTATGATTCTAACCTTTTTACCGTACTTCTAACACTAAAGCTACAAGACAAAGGTCTACCATAATCATAAGCCCTGAGCCTAAGCTATATCATATACTCTAAACATGTAAGTCTTATCCCAAGTCTATCCCTATCGCCTTAGCCTAAGCCATATCATATACTGTAAACTTGTAAGTCTTATCCCAAGTATATCCCTATCACCTTAGCCTAAGCTATATCATATACTCTAAACATGTAAGTCTTATCTGAAGTCTATCCCTATCACCTTAGCTTAAGCTATATCATATACACTAAACATGTAAGTCTTATCCCAAGTCTATCCCTATCGCAGTGCCTTAGCCTACGAACTATAATCCCAACACTGAATCGTTAATAAACATAATCCTGCATAGAATATCCAATTTTACCTAACAGCGCAATGGTAATTGAACGAAATGATAATTAACTATCGCAAGGTTTAGATTCTATTATGATAGTAATATCCGCTGTGATTACCGCGTAAGACGATGTTCTGTTCGTCTTTACTCGTATTTGCGTTGTAGGGGGTTCATGTTTAGTGTATATTGTTTGTATTTATTTACATATACTGATGTCTAACACAATTTCCATATAACCTGATGAGCTTGTCTTAAAAGAATAACACGACATAGGTCACTAGTGAACCAGTAAATGATAACCTTTCCTCAGTGCACCCCCGTGATTTTGTAGGGTTGGTGTTGCTCAATCTGTAGTGTGGTATTCTGTAGATCATTGTTTGTCCTGTTATCCTGTTGTCCTTTAGCCATTGTGTTGTCTGTCATTGTTTGACCTGTTGACCTTTAGCCATTGTATTGTCTGTCATTGTTTTTCCTGTTCTCCCTTTGCAGTATATTGTCTGTCATTGTTTGTCCTGTTGTCCTTTAGCCATTGTATTGTATGTCATTGTTTGTCCTGTTGTCCTTTAGCCATTGTATTGACTGTCATTGTTTGTCCTGTTGTCCTTTAGCCATTGTATTGTCTGTCATTGTTTGTCCTGTTGTCCTTTAGTCATTATATTGTCTGTCATTGTTTGTCCTGTTGTCCTTTAGCCATTGTATTGTCTGTCATTGTTTGTCCTATTGTCCTTTAGTCATTGTATTGCCTGTCATTGTTTGTCCGGTTTTCCTTTAGCCATTATATTGTCTGTTATTGTTTGTCCTGTTGTCCTTTAGCCATTGCATTGACTGTCATTGTTTGTCCTGTTGTCCTTTAACCATTGTATTATCTGTCATTGTTTGTCCTGTTGTCCTTTAGCCATTGTATTGACTGTCATTGTTAGTGCTGTTGTCCTTTAGCCATTGTATTGTGTGTCATTGTTTGTCCTCTTGTCCTTTAGTCATTGTATTGTCTACCATTGTTTGTCCTGTTGTCCTTTAGCCATTGTATTGTCTTTCATTGTTTGTCCTATTGTCCTTTAGCCATTGTATTGTCTGTCTTTGTTTTTCCTGTTGTCCTTTATCCATTGTATTGTCTTTCATTGCTTGTCCTATTGTCCTTTAGCCATTGTATTGTCTGTCATTGTTTGTCCTGTTGTCCTTTAGCCATTGTATTGTCTGTCTTTGTTTGTCCTGTTGTCCTTTTTCCATTGTCTTGTCTTTCATTGCTTGTCCTATGGTCCTTTAGCCATTGTATTGTCTGTCATTGTTTGTCCTGTTGTCCTTTAGTCATTATATTGTCTGTCATTGCTTGTCCTGTTGTCCTTTAGCCATTGTATTGTCTGTCATTGTTTGTCCTAATGTCCTTTAGTCATTGTATTGCCTGTCATTGTTTGTCCTGTTTTCCTTTAGCCATTATATTGTCTGTCATTGTTTGTCCTGTTGTCATTTAGCCATTGTGTTGTCTGTCATTGTTTGTCCTGTTGTCCTTTAGCCATTGTATTGACTGTCATTGTTTGTGCTATTGTCTTTTAGCAATTGTATTGTCTGTCATTGTTTGTCCTGTTGTCCTTTAGTTATTGTATTGCCTGTCATTGTTTCTCCTGTTGTCCTGTACCCATTATATTGTATGTCAATGTTTGTCCTGTTGTCGTTTAGTCATTGTATTGTCTGTCATTCTTTGTTCTGTTGTCCTTTAGCCATTGTATTTTCTGTCATTGTTTGTCCTGTTGTCCTTTAACCATTCTATCATTGTTTGTCCTGTTGTCCTTTAGCCATTGTATTGTCTGTCATTGTTTGTCCTGTTGTGCTTTAGCCATTGTATTGTCTGTCATTGCTTGTCCTGTTGGCCTTTAGCCATTGTGTTGTCTGTCATTGTTTGTCATGTTGTCCTTTAGCAATTGTATTGTCTGTCATTGTTTGCCCTGTTGTCCTTTAGCCATTGTATTGTCTGTCATTGTTTGTCCTGTTGTCGTTTTATTGTCTGTCATTGTTTGTCCTGTTGTCCTTTAGCCATTGTATTGTCTGTCATTGTTTGTCCTGTTGTCCTTTAGCCATTGTATTGTCTTTCATTGTTTGTCCTGTTGTCCTTTAGCCATTGTATTGTCTGCCTTTGTTTGTCCTGTTGTCCTTTAGCCATTGTATTGTCTTTCATTGTTTGTCCTGTTGTGCTTTAGCCATTGTATTGTCTGTCATTGTTTGCCCTGTTGTCCTTTAGCCATTGTATTGTCAGTCATTGTTTGTCCTGTTGTCCTTTAGCCATTGTATTGTCTGTCATTGTTTGTCCTATTGTCCTTTAGCCATTGTATTGTCTGTAATTGTTTGTCTTGTTGTCCTTTAGCCATTGTATTGTCTGTCATTGTTTGTCTTGTTGTCCTTTAGCCATTGTATTTTCTGCCATTGTTTGTCCTGTTGTCCTTTAGCCATTGTATTGTCTTTCATTGTTTGTCCTATTTGTCCTTTAGCCATTGTATTGTCTGCCATTGTTTGTTCTGTTGTCCTTTATACATTGTATTGTCTGTCATTGTTTGTTCTGTTGTCCTTTAGACATTGTATTGTCTGTCATTGTTTGTCCTGTTGTCCTTTAGCCATTTTATTGACTGTCATTGTTTGTCCTGTTCTCCTTTAGCCATTGTATTGTCTGTCATTGTTTGTCCTGTTCTCCTTTAGCCATTGTATTGTCTGCCATTGTTTGTCCTGTTCTCCTTTAGCTATTGTATTGTCTGCCATTGTTTGTTCTGTTGTCCTTTAGACATTGTATTGTCTGTCATTGTTTGTCCTGTTGTCCTTTAGCCATTTTATTGACTGTCATTGTTTGTCCTGCTGTCCTTTAGCCATTGTATTGTCTGTCATTGTTTGTCCTGTTGTCCTTTAGCCATTGTATTGTCTGTCATTGTTTGTCCTGTTGTCCTTTAGTCATTGTATTGTCTGTCATTGTTTCTCCTGTTGTCCTTTAGCAATTATATTGTCTGTCATTGTTTGTCCTGTTGTCCTTTAGCCATTGTATTGTCTGTCATTGTTTGTCCTGTTGTCTTTTAGCCATTGTATTGACTGTCATTGTTTGTCCTGTTGTCCTTTAGCCATTGTATTGTCTGTCATTGTTTGTCCTGTTGTCCTTTAGTCATTATATTGTCTGTCATTGTTTGTCCTGTTGTCCTTTAGCCATTGTATTGTCTGTCATTGTTTGTCCTATTGTCCTTTAGTCATTGTATTGCCTGTCAATGTTTGTCCGGTTTTCCTTTAGCCATTATATTGTCTGTCATTGTTTGTCCTGTTGTCCTTTAGCCATTACATTGACTGTCATTGTTTGTCCTGTTGTCCTTTAACCATTGTATAGTCTGTCATTGTTAGTGCTGTTGTCCTTTAGCCATTGTATTGTGTGTCATTGTTTGTCCTCTTGTCCTTTAGTCATTGTTTTGCCTGTCATTGTTTGTCATGTTTTCTTTTAACCATTATATTGTCTGTCATTGTTTGTCCTGTTGTCATTTAGCCATTGTGTTGTCTGTCATTGTTTGTGCTGTTGTCTTTTAGCAATTGTATTGTCTGTCATTGTTTGTCCTGTTGTCCTTTAGTTATTGTATTGCCTGTCATTGTTTGTCCTTTTGTCATTTAGCCATTATATTGTATGTCATTGTTTGTCCTGTTGTCCTTTAGTCATTGTATTGTCTGTCATTGTTTGTTCTGTTGTCCTTTAGCCAATGTATTTTCAGTCATTGTTTGTCCTGTTGTCCTTTAACCATTCTATCATTGTTTGTCCTGTTGTCCTTTAGCCATTGTATTGTCTGTCATTGTTTGTCTTGTTGTGCTTTAGCCATTGTATTGTCTGTCATTGCTTGTCCTGTTGTTCTTTAGCCATTGTGTTGTCTGTCATTGTTTGTCATGTTGTCCTTTAGCAATTGTATTGTCTGTCATTGTTTGCCCTGTTGTCCTTTAGCCATTATATTGTCTGTCATTGTTTGTCCTGTTGTCCTTTAGCCATTGTATTGTCTGTCATTGTTTGTCCTGTTGTCGTTTTATTGTCTGTCATTGTTTGTCCTGTTGTCCTTTAGCCATTGTATTGTCTGTCATTGTTTGTCCTGTTGTCCTTTAGCCATTGTATTGTCTTTCATTGTTTGTCCTGTTGTCCTTTAGCCATTGTATTGTCTGCCTTTGTTTGTCCTGTTGTCCTTTAGCCATTGTATTGTCTTTCATTGTTTGTCCTGTTGTGCTTTAGCCATTGTATTGTCTGTCATTGTTTGCCCTGTTGTCCTTTAGCCATTGTATTGTCAGTCATTGTTTGTCCTGTTGTCCTTTAGCCATTGTATTGTCTGTCATTGTTTGTCCTATTGTCCTTTAGCCATTGTATTGTCTGTCATTGTTTGTCTTGTTGTCCTTTAGCCATTGTATTGTCTGTCATTGTTTGTCTTGTTGTCCTTTAGCCATTGTATTGTCTGCCATTGTTTGTCCTGTTGTCCTTTAGCCATTGTATTGTCTTTCATTGTTTGTCCTATTTGTCCTTTAGCCATTGTATTGTCTGCCATTGTTTGTTCTGTTGTCCTTTATACATTGTATTGTCTGTCATTGTTTGTTCTGTTGTCCATTAGACATTGTATTGTCTGTCATTGTTTGTCCTGTTGTCCTTTAGCCATTTTATTGACTGTCATTGTTTGTCCTGTTCTCCTTTAGCCATTGTATTGTCTGTCATTGTTTGTCCTGTTCTCCTTTAGCCATTGTATTGTCTGCCATTGTTTGTCCTGTTCTCCTTTAGCCATTGTATTGTATGCCATTGTTTGTTCTGTTGTCCTTTAGACATTGTATTGTCTGTCATTGTTTGTCCTGTTGTCCTTTAGCCATTGTATTGTCTGTCATTGTTTGTCCTGTTGTCTTTTAGCCATTGTATTGACTGTCATTGTTTGTCCTGTTGTCCTTTAGCCATTGTATTGTCTGTCATTGTTTGTCCTGTTGTCCTTTAGTCATAATATTGTCTGTCATTGTTTGTCCTGTTGTCCTTTAGCCATTGTATTGTCTGTCATTGTTTGTCCTATTGTCCTTTAGTCATTGTATTGCCTGTCAATGTTTGTCCGGTTTTCCTTTAGCCATTATATTGTCTGTCATTGTTTGTCCTGTTGTCCTTTAGCCATTGCATTGACTGTCATTGTTTGTCCTGTTGTCCTTTAACCATTGTATAGTCTGTCATTGTTAGTGCTGTTGTCCTTTAGCCATTGTATTGTGTGTCATTGTTTGTCCTCTTGTCCTTTAGTCATTGTATTGCCTGTCATTGTTTGTCATGTTTTCTTTTAGCCATTATATTGTCTGTCATTGTTTGTCCTGTTCTCATTTAGCCATTGTGTTGTCTGTCATTGTTTGTGCTGTTGTCTTTTAGCAATTGTATTGTCTGTCATTGTTTGTCCTGTTGTCCTTTAGTCATTGTATTGTCTGTCATTGTTTGTTCTGTTGTCCTTTAGCCATTGTATTTTCTTTCATTGTTTGTCCTGTTGTCCTTTAACCATTCTATCATTGTTTGTCCTGTTGTCCTTTAGCCATTGTATTGTCTGTCATTGTTTGTCCTGTTGTGCTTTAGCCATTGTATTGTCTGTCATTGCTTGTCCTGTTGTTCTTTAGCCATTGTGTTGTCTGTCATTGTTTGTCATGTTGTCCTTTAGCCATTGTATTGTCTGTCATTGTTTGCCCTGTTGTCCTTTAGCCATTATATTGTCTGTCATTGTTTGTCCTGTTGTCCTTTAGCCATTGTATTGTCTGTCATTGTTTGTCCTGTTTTCGTTTTATTGTCTGTCATTGTTTGTCCTGTTGTCCTTTAGCCATTGTATTGTCTGTCATTGTTTGTCCTGTTGTCCTTTAGCCATTGTATTGTCTTTCATTGTTTGTCCTGTTGTCCTTTAGCCATTGTATTGTCTGCCTTTGTTTGTCCTGTTGTCCTTTAGCCATTGTATTGTCTATCATTGTTTGTCCTGTTGTGCTTTAACCATTGTATTGTCTGTCATTGTTTGCCCTGTTGTCCATTAGCCATTGTATTGTCAGTCATTGTTTGTCCTGTTGTCCTTTAGCCATTGTATTGTCTGTCATTGTTTGTCCTATTGTCCTTTAGCCATTGTATTTTCTGTCATTGTTTGTCTTGTTTTCCTTTAGCCATTGTATTGTCTGTCATTGTTTGTCTTGTTGTCCTTTAGCCATTGTATTGTCTGCCATTGTTTGTCCTGTTGTCCTTTAGCCATTGTATTGTCTTTCATTGTTTGTCCTATTTGTCCTTTAGCCATTGTATTGTCTGCCATTGTTTGTTCTGTTGTCCTTTATACATTGTATTGTCTGTCATTGTTTGTTCTGTTGTCCATTAGACATTGTATTGTCTGTCATTGTTTGTCCTGTTGTCCTTTAGCCATTTTATTGACTGTCATTGTTTGTCCTGTTCTCCTTTAGCCATTGTATTGTCTGTCATTGTTTGTCCTGTTCTCCTTTAGCCATTGTATTGTCTGCCATTGTTTGTCCTGTTCTCCTTTAGCTATTGTATTGTCTGCCATTGTTTGCTCTGTTGTCCTTTAGACATTGTATTGTCTGTCATTGTTTGTCCTGTTGTCCTTTAGCCATTTTATTGACTGTCATTGTTTGTCCTGCTGTCCTTTAGCCATTGTATTGTCTGTCATTGTTTGTCCTGTTGTCCTTTAGCCATTGTATTGTCTGTCATTGTTTGTCCTGTTGTCCTTTAGTCATTGTATTGTCTGTCATTGTTTCTCCTGTTGTCCTTTAGCAATTATATTGTCTGTCATTGTTTGTCCTGTTGTCCTTTAGCCATTGTATTGTCTGTCATTGTTTGTCCTGTTGTCTTTTAGCCATTGTATTGACTGTCATTGTTTGTCCTGTTGTCCTTTAGCCATTGTATTGTCTGTCATTGTTTGTCCTGTTGTCCTTTAGTCATTATATTGTCTGTCATTGTTTGTCCTGTTGTCCTTTAGCCATTGTATTGTCTGTCATTGTTTGTCCTATTGTCCTTTAGTCATTGTATTGCCTGTCAATGTTTGTCCGGTTTTCCTTTAGCCATTATATTGTCTGTCATTGTTTGTCCTGTTGTCCTTTAGCCATTGCATTGACTGTCATTGTTTGTCCTGTTGTCCTTTAACCATTGTATAGTCTGTCATTGTTAGTGCTGTTGTCCTTTAGCCATTGTATTGTGTGTCATTGTTTGTCCTCTTGTCCTTTAGTCATTGTATTGCCTGTCATTGTTTGTCATGTTTTCTTTTAACCATTATATTGTCTGTCATTGCTTGTCCTGTTGTCATTTAGCCATTGTGTTGTCTGTCATTGTTTGTGCTGTTGTCTTTTAGCAATTGTATTGTCTGTCATTGTTTGTCCTGTTGTCCTTTAGTTATTGTATTGCCTGTCATTGTTTGTCCTTTTGTCATTTAGCCATTATATTGTATGTCATTGTTTGTCCTGTTGTCCTTTAGTCATTGTATTGTCTGTCATTGTTTGTTCTGTTGTCCTTTAGCCATTGTATTTTCTGTCATTGTTTGTCCTGTTGTCCTTTAACCATTCTATCATTGTTTGTCCTGTTGTCCTTTAGCCATTGTATTGTCTGTCATTGTTTGTCCTGTTGTGCTTTAGCCATTGTATTGTCTGTCATTGCTTGTCCTGTTGTTCTTTAGCCATTGTGTTGTCTGTCATTGTTTGTCATGTTGTCCTTTAGCAATTGTATTGTCTGTCATTGTTTGCCCTGTTGTCCTTTAGCCATTATATTGTCTGTCATTGTTTGTCCTGTTGTCCTTTAGCCATTGTATTGTCTGTCATTGTTTGTCCTGTTGTCGTTTTATTGTCTGTCATTGTTTGTCCTGTTGTCCTTTAGCCATTGTATTGTCTGTCATTGTTTGTCCTGTTGTCCTTTAGCCATTGTATTGTCTTTCATTGTTTGTCCTGTTGTCCTTTAGCCATTGTATTGTCTGCCTTTGTTTGTCCTGTTGTCCTTTAGCCATTGTATTGTCTTTCATTGTTTGTCCTGTTGTGCTTTAGCCATTGTATTGTCTGTCATTGTTTGCCCTGTTGTCCTTTAGCCATTGTATTGTCAGTCATTGTTTGTCCTGTTGTCCTTTAGCCATTGTATTGTCTGTCATTGTTTGTCCTATTGTCCTTTAGCCATTGTATTGTCTGTCATTGTTTGTCTTGTTGTCCTTTAGCCATTGTATTGTCTGTCATTGTTTGTCTTGTTGTCCTTTAGCCATTGTATTGTCTGCCATTGTTTGTCCTGTTGTCCTTTAGCCATTGTATTGTCTTTCATTGTTTGTCCTATTTGTCCTTTAGCCATTATATTGTCTGCCATTGTTTGTTCTGTTGTCCTTTATACATTGTATTGTCTGCCATTGTTTGTTCTGTTGTCCTTTAGACATTGTATTGTCTGTCATTGTTTGTCCTGTTGTCCTTTAGCCATTTTATTGACTGTCATTGTTTGTCCTGCTGTCCTTTAGCCATTGTATTGTCTGTCATTGTTTGTCCTGTTGTCCTTTAGCCATTGTATTGTCTGTCATTGTTTGTCCTGTTGTCCTTTAGTCATTGTATTGTCTGTCATTGTTTCTCCTGTTGTCCTTTAGCAATTATATTGTCTGTCATTGTTTGTCCTGTTGTCCTTTAGCCATTGTATTGTCTGTCATTGTTTGTCCTGTTGTCTTTTAGCCATTGTATTGACTGTCATTGTTTGTCCTGTTGTCCTTTAGCCATTGTATTGTCTGTCATTGTTTGTCCTGTTGTCCTTTAGTCATTATATTGTCTGTCATTGTTTGTCCTGTTGTCCTTTAGCCATTGTATTGTCTGTCATTGTTTGTCCTATTGTCCTTTAGTCATTGTATTGCCTGTCAATGTTTGTCCGGTTTTCCTTTAGCCATTATATTGTCTGTCATTGTTTGTCCTGTTGTCCTTTAGCCATTGCATTGACTGTCATTGTTTGTCCTGTTGTCCTTTAACCATTGTATAGTCTGTCATTGTTAGTGCTGTTGTCCTTTAGCCATTGTATTGTGTGTCATTGTTTGTCCTCTTGTCCTTTAGTCATTGTATTGCCTGTCATTGTTTGTCATGTTTTCTTTTAGCCATTATATTGTCTGTCATTGTTTGTCCTGTTGTCATTTAGCCATTGTGTTGTCTGTCATTGTTTGTGCTGTTGTCTTTTAGCAATTGTATTGTCTGTCATTGTTTGTCCTGTTGTCCTTTAATTATTGTATTGCCTGTCATTGTTTGTCCTTTTGTCATTTAGCCATTATATTGTATGTCATTGTTTGTCCTGTTGTCCTTTAGTCATTGTATTGTCTGTCATTGTTTGTTTTGTTGTCCTTTAGCCATTGTATTTTCTGTCATTGTTTGTCCTGTTGTCCTTTAACCATTCTATCATTGTTTGTCCTGTTGTCCTTTAGCCATTGTATTGTCTGTCATTGTTTGTCCTGTTGTGCTTTAGCCATTGTATTGTCTGTCATTGCTTGTCCTGTTGTTCTTTAGCCATTGTGTTGTCTGTCATTGTTTGTCATGTTGTCCTTTAGCAATTGTATTGTCTGTCATTGTTTGCCCTGTTGTCCTTTAGCCATTATATTGTCTGTCATTGTTTGTCCTGTTGTCCTTTAGCCATTGTATTGTCTGTCATTGTTTGTCCTGTTGTCGTTTTATTGTCTGTCATTGTTTGTCCTGTTGTCCTTTAGCCATTGTATTGTCTGTCATTGTTTGTCCTGTTGTCCTTTAGCCATTGTATTGTCTTTCATTGTTTGTCCTGTTGTCCTTTAGCCATTGTATTGTCTGCCTTTGTTTGTCCTGTTGTCCTTTAGCCATTGTATTGTCTATCATTGTTTGTCCTGTTGTGCTTTAGCCATTGTATTGTCTGTCATTGTTTGCCCTGTTGTCCTTTAGCCATTGTATTGTCAGTCATTGTTTGTCCTGTTGTCCTTTAGCCATTGTATTGTCTGTCATTGTTTGTCCTATTGTCCTTTAGCCATTGTATTGTCTGTCATTGTTTGTCTTGTTTTCCTTTAGCCATTGTATTGTCTGTCATTGTTTGTCTTGTTGTCCTTTAGCCATTGTATTGTCTGCCATTGTTTGTCCTGTTGTCCTTTAGCCATTGTATTGTCTTTCATTGTTTGTCCTATTTGTCCTTTAGCCATTGTATTGTCTGCCATTGTTTGTTCTGTTGTCCTTTATACATTGTATTGTCTGTCATTGTTTGTTCTGTTGTCCTTTAGACATTGTATTGTCTGTCATTGTTTGTCCTGTTGTCCTTTAGCCCTTTTATTGACTGGCATTGTTTGTCCTGTTCTCCTTTAGCCATTGTATTGTCTGTCATTGTTTGTCCTGTTCTCCTTTAGCCATTGTATTATCTGCCATTGTTTTTCCTGTTCTCCTTTAGCCATTGTATTGTCTGCCATTGTTTGTTCTGTTGTCCTTTAGACATTGTATTGTCTGTCATTGTTTGTCCTGTTGTCCTTTAGCCATTTTATTGACTGTCATTGTTTGTCCTGCTGTCCTTTAGCCATTGTATTGTCTGTCATTGTTTGTCCTGTTGTCCTTTAGCCATTGTATTGTCTGTCATTGTTTGTCCTGTTGTCCTTTAGTCATTGTATTGTCTGTCATTGTTTCTCCTGTTGTCCTTTAGCAATTATATTGTCTTTCATTGTTTGTCCTGTTGTCCTTTAACCATTGTATTGTCTGTCATTGTTTGTCCGATTGTCCTTTAGCCATTGTACTGTCTGTCATTGTTTGTCCTTTCATATTGCATAACTATGATTCTAACCTTTTTACCGTACTTCTAACACTAAAGCTACAAGACAAAGGTCTACCATAATCATAAGCCCTGAGCCTAAGCTATATCATATACTCTAAACATGTAAGTCTTATCCCAAGTCTATCCCTATCGCCTTAGCCTAAGCCATATCATATACTGTAAACTTGTAAGTCTTATCCCAAGTATATCCCTATCACCTTAGCCTAAGCTATATCATATACTCTAAACATGTAAGTCTTATCTCAAGTCTATCCCTATCACCTTAGCTTAAGCTATATCATATACACTAAACATGTAAGTCTTATCCCAAGTCTATCCCTATCGCAGTGCCTTAGCCTACGAACTATAATCCCAACACTGAATCGTTAATAAACATAATCCTGCATAGAATATCCAATTTTACCTAACAGCGCAATGGTAATTGAACGAAATGATAATTAACTATCGCAAGGTTTAGATTCTATTATGATAGTAATATCCGCTGTGATTACCGCGTAAGACGATGTTCTGTTCGTCTTTACTCGTATTTGCGTTGTAGGGGGTTCATGTTTAGTGTATATTGTTTGTATTTATTTACATATACTGATGTCTAACACAATTTCCATATAACCTGATGAGCTTGTCTTAAAAGAATAACACGACATAGGTCACTAGTGAACCAGTAAATGATAACCTTTCCTCAGTGCACCCCCGTGATTTTGTAGGGTTGGTGTTGCTCAATCTGTAGTGTGGTATTCTGTAGATCATTGTTTGTCCTGTTATCCTGTTGTCCTTTAGCCATTGTGTTGTCTGTCATTGTTTGACCTGTTGACCTTTAGCCATTGTATTGTCTGTCATTGTTTTTCCTGTTCTCCCTTTGCAGTGTATTGTCTGTCATTGTTTGTCCTGTTGTCCTTTAGCCATTGTATTGTATGTCATTGTTTGTCCTGTTGTCCTTTAGCCATTGTATTGACGGTCATTGTTTGTCCTGTTGTCCTTTAGCCATTGTATTGTCTGTCATTGTTTGTCCTGTTGTCCTTTAGTCATTATATTGTCTGTCATTGTTTGTCCTGTTGTCCTTTAGCCATTGTATTGTCTGTCATTGTTTGACCTGTTGACCTTTAGCCATTGTATTGTCTGTCATTGTTTGTCCTGTTGTCCTTTAGTCATTGTATTGTCTGTCATTGTTTCTCCTGTTGTCCCTTAGCAATTATATTGTCTTTCATTGTTTGTCCTGTTGTCCTTTAACGATTGTATTGTCTGTCATTGTTTGTCCGATTGTCCTTTAGCCATTGTACTGTCTGTCATTGTTTGTCCTTTCATATTGCATAACTATGATTCTAACCTTTTTACCGTACTTCTAACACTAAAGCTACAAGACAAAGGTCTACCATAATCATAAGCCCTGAGCCTAAGCTATATCATATACTCTAAACATGTAAGTCTTATCCCAAGTCTATCCCTATCGCCTTAGCCTAAGCCATATCATATACTGTAAACTTGTAAGTCTTATCCCAAGTATATCCCTATCACCTTAGCCTAAGCTATATCATATACTCTAAACATGTAAGTCTTATCTGAAGTCTATCTCTATCACCTTAGCTTAAGCTATATCATATACACTAAACATGTAAGTCTTATCCCAAGTCTATCCCTATCGCAGTGCCTTAGCCTACGAACTATAATCCCAACACTGAATCGTTAATAAACATAATCCTGCATAGAATATCCAATTTTACCTAACAGCGCAATGGTAATTGAACGAAATGATAATTAACTATCGCAAGGTTTAGATTCTATTATGATAGTAATATCCGCTGTGATTACCGCGTAAGACGATGTTCTGTTCGTCTTTACTCGTATTTGCGTTGTAGGGGGTTCATGTTTAGTGTATATTGTTTGTATTTATTTACATATACTGATGTCTAACACAATTTCCATATAACCTGATGAGCTTGTCTTAAAAGAATAACACGACATAGGTCACTAGTGAACCAGTAAATGATAACCTTTCCTCAGTGCACCCCCGTGATTTTGTAGGGTTGGTGTTGCTCAATCTGTAGTGTGGTATTCTGTAGATCATTGTTTGTCCTGTTATCCTGTTGTCCTTTAGCCATTGTGTTGTCTGTCATTGTTTGACCTGTTGACCTTTAGCCATTGTGTTGTCTGTCATTGTTTTTCCTGTTCTCCCTTTGCAGTGTATTGTCTGTCATTGTTTGTCCTGTTGTCCTTTAGCCATTGTATTGTCTGTCATTGTTTGTCCTGTTGTCGTTTTATTGTCTGTCATTGTTTGTCCTGTTGTCCTTTAGCCATTGTATTGTCTGTCATTGTTTGTCCTGTTGTCCTTTAGCCATTGTATTGTCTTTCATTGTTTGTCCTGTTGTCCTTTAGCCATTGTATTGTCTGCCTTTGTTTGTCCTGTTGTCCTTTAGCCATTGTATTGTCTTTCATTGTTTGTCCTGTTGTGCTTTAGCCATTGTATTGTCTGTCATTGTTTGCCCTGTTGTCCTTTAGCCATTGTATTGTCAGTCATTGTTTGTCCTGTTGTCCTTTAGCCATTGTATTGTCTGTCATTGTTTGTCCTATTGTCCTTTAGCCATTGTATTGTCTGTCATTGTTTGTCTTGTTTTCCTTTAGCCATTGTATTGTCTGTCATTGTTTGTCTTGTTGTCCTTTAGCCATTGTATTGTCTGCCATTGTTTGTCCTGTTGTCCTTTAGCCATTGTATTGTCTTTCATTGTTTGTCCTATTTGTCCTTTAGCCATTATATTGTCTGCCATTGTTTGTTCTGTTGTCCTTTATACATTGTATTGTCTGCCATTGTTTGTTCTGTTGTCCTTTAGACATTGTATTGTCTGTCATTGTTTGTCCTGTTGTCCTTTAGCCATTTTATTGACTGTCATTGTTTGTCCTGCTGTCCTTTAGCCATTGTATTGTCTGTCATTGTTTGTCCTGTTGTCCTTTAGCCATTGTATTGTCTGTCATTGTTTGTCCTGTTGTCCTTTAGTCATTGTATTGTCTGTCATTGTTTCTCCTGTTGTCCTTTAGCAATTATATTGTCTGTCATTGTTTGTCCTGTTGTCCTTTAGCCATTGTATTGTCTGTCATTGTTTGTCCTGTTGTCTTTTAGCCATTGTATTGACTGTCATTGTTTGTCCTGTTGTCCTTTAGCCATTGTATTGTCTGTCATTGTTTGTCCTGTTGTCCTTTAGTCATTATATTGTCTGTCATTGTTTGTCCTGTTGTCCTTTAGCCATTGTATTGTCTGTCATTGTTTGTCCTATTGTCCTTTAGTCATTGTATTGCCTGTCAATGTTTGTCCGGTTTTCCTTTAGCCATTATATTGTCTGTCATTGTTTGTCCTGTTGTCCTTTAGCCATTGCATTGACTGTCATTGTTTGTCCTGTTGTCCTTTAACCATTGTATAGTCTGTCATTGTTAGTGCTGTTGTCCTTTAGCCATTGTATTGTGTGTCTTTGTTTGTCCTCTTGTCCTTTAGTCATTGTATTGCCTGTCATTGTTTGTCATGTTTTCGTTTAGCCATTATATTGTCTGTCATTGTTTGTCCTGTTGTCATTTAGCCATTGTGTTGTCTGTCATTGTTTGTGCTGTTGTCTTTTAGCAATTGTATTGTCTGTCATTGTTTGTCCTGTTGTCCTTTAATTATTGTATTGCCTGTCATTGTTTGTCCTTTTGTCATTTAGCCATTATATTGTATGTCATTGTTTGTCCTGTTGTCCTTTAGTCATTGTATTGTCTGTCATTGTTTGTTTTGTTGTCCTTTAGCCATTGTATTTTCTGTCATTGTTTGTCCTGTTGTCCTTTAACCATTCTATCATTGTTTGTCCTGTTGTCCTTTAGCCATTGTATTGTCTGTCATTGTTTGTCCTGTTGTGCTTTAGCCATTGTATTGTCTGTCATTGCTTGTCCTGTTGTTCTTTAGCCATTGTGTTGTCTGTCATTGTTTGTCATGTTGTCCTTTAGCAATTGTATTGTCTGTCATTGTTTGCCCTGTTGTCCTTTAGCCATTATATTGTCTGTCATTGTTTGTCCTGTTGTCCTTTAGCCATTGTATTGTCTGTCATTGTTTGTCCTGTTGTCGTTTTATTGTCTGTCATTGTTTGTCCTGTTGTCCTTTAGCCATTGTATTGTCTGTCATTGTTTGTCCTGTTGTCCTTTAGCCATTGTATTGTCTTTCATTGTTTGTCCTGTTGTCCTTTAGCCATTGTATTGTCTGCCTTTGTTTGTCCTGTTGTCCTTTAGCCATTGTATTGTCTATCATTGTTTGTCCTGTTGTGCTTTAGCCATTGTATTGTCTGTCATTGTTTGCCCTGTTGTCCTTTAGCCATTGTATTGTCAGTCATTGTTTGTCCTGTTGTCCTTTAGCCATTGTATTGTCTGTCATTGTTTGTCCTATTGTCCTTTAGCCATTGTATTGTCTGTCATTGTTTGTCTTGTTTTCCTTTAGCCATTGTATTGTCTGTCATTGTTTGTCTTGTTGTCCTTTAGCCATTGTATTGTCTGCCATTGTTTGTCCTGTTGTCCTTTAGCCATTGTATTGTCTTTCATTGTTTGTCCTATTTGTCCTTTAGCCATTGTATTGTCTGCCATTGTTTGTTCTGTTGTCCTTTATACATTGTATTGTCTGTCATTGTTTGTTCTGTTGTCCTTTAGACATTGTATTGTCTGTCATTGTTTGTCCTGTTGTCCTTTAGCCCTTTTATTGACTGGCATTGTTTGTCCTGTTCTCCTTTAGCCATTGTATTGTCTGTCATTGTTTGTCCTGTTCTCCTTTAGCCATTGTATTATCTGCCATTGTTTTTCCTGTTCTCCTTTAGCCATTGTATTGTCTGCCATTGTTTGTTCTGTTGTCCTTTAGACATTGTATTGTCTGTCATTGTTTGTCCTGTTGTCCTTTAGCCATTTTATTGACTGTCATTGTTTGTCCTGCTGTCCTTTAGCCATTGTATTGTCTGTCATTGTTTGTCCTGTTGTCCTTTAGCCATTGTATTGTCTGTCATTGTTTGTCCTGTTGTCCTTTAGTCATTGTATTGTCTGTCATTGTTTCTCCTGTTGTCCTTTAGCAATTATATTGTCTTTCATTGTTTGTCCTGTTGTCCTTTAACCATTGTATTGTCTGTCATTGTTTGTCCGATTGTCCTTTAGCCATTGTACTGTCTGTCATTGTTTGTCCTTTCATATTGCATAACTATGATTCTAACCTTTTTACCGTACTTCTAACACTAAAGCTACAAGACAAAGGTCTACCATAATCATAAGCCCTGAGCCTAAGCTATATCATATACTCTAAACATGTAAGTCTTATCCCAAGTCTATCCCTATCGCCTTAGCCTAAGCCATATCATATACTGTAAACTTGTAAGTCTTATCCCAAGTATATCCCTATCACCTTAGCCTAAGCTATATCATATACTCTAAACATGTAAGTCTTATCTCAAGTCTATCCCTATCACCTTAGCTTAAGCTATATCATATACACTAAACATGTAAGTCTTATCCCAAGTCTATCCCTATCGCAGTGCCTTAGCCTACGAACTATAATCCCAACACTGAATCGTTAATAAACATAATCCTGCATAGAATATCCAATTTTACCTAACAGCGCAATGGTAATTGAACGAAATGATAATTAACTATCGCAAGGTTTAGATTCTATTATGATAGTAATATCCGCTGTGATTACCGCGTAAGACGATGTTCTGTTCGTCTTTACTCGTATTTGCGTTGTAGGGGGTTCATGTTTAGTGTATATTGTTTGTATTTATTTACATATACTGATGTCTAACACAATTTCCATATAACCTGATGAGCTTGTCTTAAAAGAATAACACGACATAGGTCACTAGTGAACCAGTAAATGATAACCTTTCCTCAGTGCACCCCCGTGATTTTGTAGGGTTGGTGTTGCTCAATCTGTAGTGTGGTATTCTGTAGATCATTGTTTGTCCTGTTATCCTGTTGTCCTTTAGCCATTGTGTTGTCTGTCATTGTTTGACCTGTTGACCTTTAGCCATTGTATTGTCTGTCATTGTTTTTCCTGTTCTCCCTTTGCAGTGTATTGTCTGTCATTGTTTGTCCTGTTGTCCTTTAGCCATTGTATTGTATGTCATTGTTTGTCCTGTTGTCCTTTAGCCATTGTATTGACGGTCATTGTTTGTCCTGTTGTCCTTTAGCCATTGTATTGTCTGTCATTGTTTGTCCTGTTGTCCTTTAGTCATTATATTGTCTGTCATTGTTTGTCCTGTTGTCCTTTAGCCATTGTATTGTCTGTCATTGTTTGACCTGTTGACCTTTAGCCATTGTATTGTCTGTCATTGTTTGTCCTGTTGTCCTTTAGTCATTGTATTGTCTGTCATTGTTTCTCCTGTTGTCCCTTAGCAATTATATTGTCTTTCATTGTTTGTCCTGTTGTCCTTTAACGATTGTATTGTCTGTCATTGTTTGTCCGATTGTCCTTTAGCCATTGTACTGTCTGTCATTGTTTGTCCTTTCATATTGCATAACTATGATTCTAACCTTTTTACCGTACTTCTAACACTAAAGCTACAAGACAAAGGTCTACCATAATCATAAGCCCTGAGCCTAAGCTATATCATATACTCTAAACATGTAAGTCTTATCCCAAGTCTATCCCTATCGCCTTAGCCTAAGCCATATCATATACTGTAAACTTGTAAGTCTTATCCCAAGTATATCCCTATCACCTTAGCCTAAGCTATATCATATACTCTAAACATGTAAGTCTTATCTCAAGTCTATCTCTATCACCTTAGCTTAAGCTATATCATATACACTAAACATGTAAGTCTTATCCCAAGTCTATCCCTATCGCAGTGCCTTAGCCTACGAACTATAATCCCAACACTGAATCGTTAATAAACATAATCCTGCATAGAATATCCAATTTTACCTAACAGCGCAATGGTAATTGAACGAAATGATAATTAACTATCGCAAGGTTTAGATTCTATTATGATAGTAATATCCGCTGTGATTACCGCGTAAGACGATGTTCTGTTCGTCTTTACTCGTATTTGCGTTGTAGGGGGTTCATGTTTAGTGTATATTGTTTGTATTTATTTACATATACTGATGTCTAACACAATTTCCATATAACCTGATGAGCTTGTCTTAAAAGAATAACACGACATAGGTCACTAGTGAACCAGTAAATGATAACCTTTCCTCAGTGCACCCCCGTGATTTTGTAGGGTTGGTGTTGCTCAATCTGTAGTGTGGTATTCTGTAGATCATTGTTTGTCCTGTTATCCTGTTGTCCTTTAGCCATTGTGTTGTCTGTCATTGTTTGACCTGTTGACCTTTAGCCATTGTGTTGTCTGTCATTGTTTTTCCTGTTCTCCCTTTGCAGTGTATTGTCTGTCATTGTTTGTCCTGTTGTCCTTTAGCCATTGTATTGTATGTCATTGTTTGTCCTGTTGTCCTTTAGCCATTGTATTGACTGTCATTGTTTGTCCTGTTGTCCTTTAGCCATTGTATTGTCTGTCATTGTTTGTCCTGTTGTCCTTTAGTCATTATATTGTCTGTCATTGTTTGTCCTGTTGTCCTTTAGCCATTGTATTGTCTGTCATTGTTTGTCCTATTGTCCTTTAGTCATTGTATTGCCTGTCATTGTTTGTCCGGTTTTCCTTTAGCCATTATATTGTCTGTCATTGTTTGTCCTGTTGTCCTTTAGCCATTGCATTGACTGTCATTGTTTGTCCTGTTGTCCTTTAACCATTGTATTGCCTGTCATTGTTTGTCCTGTTGTCCTTTAGCCATTGTATTGACTGTCATTGTTAGTGCTGTTGTCCTTTAGCCATTGTATTGTGTGTCATTGTTTGTCCTCTTGTCCTTTAGTCATTGTATTGTCTATCATTGTTTGTCCTGTTGTCCTTTAGCCATTGTATTGTCTTTCATTGTTTGTCCTATTGTCCTTTAGCCATTGTATTGTCTGTCTTTGTTTTTCCTGTTGTCCTTTATCCATTGTATTGTCTTTCATTGCTTGTCCTATTGTCCTTTAGCCATTGTATTGTCTGTCATTGTTTGTCCTGTTGTCCTTTAGCCATTGTATTGTCTGTCTTTGTTTGTCCTGTTGTCCTTTTTCCATTGTCTTGTCTTTCATTGCTTGTCCTATGGTCCTTTAGCAATTGTATTGTCTGTCTTTGTTTGTCCTGTTGTCCTTTTTCCATTGTCTTGTCTTTCATTGCTTGTCCTATGGTCCTTTAGCAATTGTATTGTCTGTCATTGTTTGTCCTGTTGTCCTTTAGCCATTGTATTGTCTATCATTGTTTGTCCTATTGTCCTTTAGTCATTGTATTGCCTGTCATTGTTTGTCCGGTTTTCCTTTAGCCATTATATTGTCTGTCATTGTTTGGCCTGTTGTCCTTTAGCCATTGCATTGACTGTCATTGTTTGTCCTGTTCTCCTTTAGCCATTGTATTGACTGTCATTGTTAGTGCTGTTGTCCTTTAGCCATTGTATTGTGTGTCATTGTTTGTCCTCTTGTCCTTTAGTCATTGTAGTGCCTGTCATTGTTTGTCCTGTTTTCCTTTAGCCATTATATTGTCTGTCATTGTTTGCCCTGTTGTCATTTAGCCATTGTGTTGTCTGTCATTGTTTGTCCTGTTGTCCTTTAGCCATTGTATTGACTGTCATTGTTTGTGCTGTTGTCTTTTAGCAATTGTATTGTCTGTCATTGTTTGTCCTTTTGTCCTTTAGTTATTGTATTGCCTGTCATTGTTTGTCCTGTTGTCCTTTAGCCATTATATTGTATGTCATTGTTTGTCCTGCTGTCCTTTAGTCATTGTTTTGTCTGTCATTGTTTGTTCTGTTGTCCTTTAGCCATTGTATTTTCTGTCATTGTTTGTCCTGTTGTCCTTTAACCATTCTATCATTGTTTGTCCTGTTGTCCTTTAGCCATTGTATTGTCTGTCATTGTTTGTCCTGTTGTGCTTTAGCCATTGTATTGTCTGTCATTGCTT